>CM076979.1:36552766-36804338 GCA_039105355.1 Benthosema pterotum | reverse complement strand
CATTTTCGAAAAACCTCAAAACGATGAAAAAACCGTAAGGCTATAGCCTTTGCGTTTTTTCAAAATGTCGACATTTTTTGAAAATGCTCAAAAATGCTCAAAATGATGAAAAACGGCATGCTGTGCAAGACCGTAAGGCTATACCCTTGCGCTTTTGCCAGATTTTGTCATTTTTGTCATTTTTCGAAAAACCTCAAAACGATGAAAAACCGTAAGGCTATAGCCTTTGCGTTTTTTCAAAATTTCGACATTTTTCGAAACTGCTCAAAAATGCTCAAAATGATGAAAAACGGCATGCCAGATTTTGTCATTTTTTGTCATTTTTCGAAAAACCTCAAAACGATGAAAAACCGTAAGGCTCAAAAATGCCCAAAATGATGAAAAACGGCATGCTGTGCAAGACCGTAAGACTATAGCCTTGCGTTTTTGCCAGATTTTGTCATTTTTCGAAAAACCTCAAAACGATGAAAAACCGTAAGGCTATAGCCTTTGCGTTTTTTCAAAATTTCGACATTTTTCGAAAATGCTCAAAAATGCCCAAAATGATGAAAAACGGCATGCTGTGCAAGACCGTACGGCTATAGCCTTGCGCTTTTGCCAGATTTTGTCATTTTTTGTCATTTTTCGAAAAACCTCAAAACGATGAAAAACCGTAAGGCTATAGCCTTTGCGTTTTTTCAAAATTTCGACATTTTTCGAAAATGCTCAAAAATGCTCAAAATGCTCAAAATGATGAAAAACGGCATGCTGTGCAAGACCGTAAGGCTATAGCCTTGCGCTTTTGCCAGATTTTGTCATTTTTCGAAAAACCTAAAAACGATGAAAAACCGTAAGGCTATAGCCTTTGCGCTTTTTCAAAATTTCGACATTTTTCGAAAATGCTCAAAAATGCTCAAAATGATGAAAAACGGCATGCTGTGCAAGACCGTAAGGCTATAGCCTTGCGCTTTTGCCAGATTTGTCATTTTTTGTCATTTTTCGAAAAACCTCAAAACGATGAAAAACCGTAAGGCTATAGCCTTTGCGTTTTTTCAAAATGTCGACATTTTTTGAAAATGCTCAAAAATGCTCAAAATGATGAAAAACGGCATGCTGTGCAAGACCGTGAGGCTATAGCCTTGCGCTTTTGCCAGATTTTGTCATTTTTTGTCATTTTTCGAAAAACCTCAAAACGACGAAAAACCGTAAGGCTATAGCCTTTGCGTTTTTTCAAAATTTCGACATTTTTCGAAACTGCTCAAAAATGCTCAAAATGATGAAAAACGGCTTATTCCAGATTTTGTCATTTTTTGTCATTTTTCGAAAAACCTCAAAACGATGAAAAACCGTAAGGCTCAAAAATGCCCAAAATGATGAAAAACGGCATGCTGTGAAAGACCGTAAGACTATAGCCTTGCGTTTTTGCCAGATTTTGTCATTTTTCGAAAAACCTCAAAACGATGAAAAACCGTAAGGCTATAGCCTTTGCGTTTTTTCAAAATTTCGACATTTTTCGAAAATGCTCAAAAATGCTCAAAATGATGAAAAACGGCATGCTGTGCAAGACCGTAAGGCTATAGCCTTGCGCTTTTGCCAGATTTTGTCATTTTTTGTCATTTTTCGAAAAAACCTCAAAACGATGAAAAACCGTAAGGCTATAGCCTTTGCGTTTTTTCAAAATTTCGACATTTTTCGAAAATGCTCAAAAATGCTCAAAATGATGAAAAACGGCATGCTGTGCAAGACCGTAAGGCTATAGCCTTGCGCTTTTGCCAGATTTTGTCATTTTTCGAAAAACCTAAAAACGATGAAAAACCGTAAGGCTATAGCCTTTGCGTTTTTTCAAAATTTCGACATTTTTTGAAAATGCTCAAAAATGCTCAAAATGATGAAAAACGGCATGCTGTGCAAGACCGTAAGGCTATAGCCTTGCGCTTTTGCCAGATTTTGTCATTTTTTGTCATTTTTCGAAAAACCTCAAAACGATGAAAAACCGTAAGGCTATAGCCTTTGCGTTTTTTCAAAATGTCGACATTTTTTGAAAATGCTCAAAAATGCTCAAAATGATGAAAAACGGCATGCTGTGCAAGACCGTAAGGCTATAGCCTTGCGCTTTTGCCAGATTTTGTCATTTTTTGTCATTTTTCGAAAAACCTCAAAATGATGAAAAACCGTAAGGCTATAGCCTTTGCGTTTTTTCAAAATTTTGACATTTTTCGAAAATGCTCAAAAATGCTCAAAATGATGAAAAACGGCATGCTGTGCAAGACCGTACGGCTATACCCTTGCGCTTTTGCCAGATTTTGTCATTTTTCGAAAAACCTCAAAACGATGAAAAACCGTAAGGCTATAGCCTTTGCGTTTTTTCAAAATTTCGACATTTTTCGAAAATGCACAAAAATGCTCAAAATGATGAAAAACGGCATGCTGTGCAAGACCGTAAGACTATAGCCTTGCACTTTTGCCAGATTTTGTTATTTTTTGTCACTTTTTCGAAAAACCTCAAAATGATGAAAAACCGTAAGGCTATAGCCTTTGCGTTTTTTCAAAATTTCGACATTTTTCGAAAATGCTCAAAAATGCTCAAAATGATGAAAAACGGCATGCTGTGCAAGACCGTAAGGCTATAGCCTTGCGTTTTTGCCAGATTTCGTCATTTTTTGTCATTTTTTAAAAATCCTCAAAACGATGAAAAAACGTAAGGCTATAGCCTTGCGTTTTTTCTACATTTTGACACTTTTCAAAAATCCTCAAAACGATGAAAAACGGCATGCTGTGCAAGACCGTAAGGCTATAGCCTTGCGTTTTTTTCCAGAATTCATCATTTTTTGTCATTTTTTGAAAATCCTCAAAACGATGAAAAAACGTAAGGCTATAGCCTTGCGTTTTTTCGAAATTTCGACATTTTTCAACAATCCTCAAAAATCCTCAAAGCGATGAAAAACGGAATGCTGTGCAAGAACGTAAGGCTATAGCCTTGCATTCGACAATCCACAAAACGTTGAAAAATGGCAGGGCTATAGCCTTTGCGGTTTTTTTTTTTTTTTTTTTTTTTTTTGAGATTTTGACATTATTTTAAAATCCTGAAAATCCTCAAAACGATGAAAAAACGTAAGGCTATAGCCTTGTGTTTTTTTTCAAAATTCGACATTTTTCGAAAATGCTCAAAACGATGAAAAACGGCATGCTGTGCAAGACCGTAAGGTTATTGCCTTGCGTTTTTGCCAGAATTCATCATTTTTTGACATTTTTCAAAAATCCTCAAAACGATGAAAAAATGTAAGGCTATAGCCTTGCGTTTTTTTTTTAAATTTCGACATTTTTCGAAAATCCTAAAAAATCCTCAAAACGATGAAAAACGGCACGCTGTGCAAGACCGTAAGGCTATAGCTTTGCATTTTTGCCAGAATTCATCATTTTTTGTCATTTTTTGAAAATCCTCAAAACGATGAAAAAAACGTAAGGCTATAGCCTTCCGTTTTTTCCAAATTTCGACATTTTTCAACAAATCCTCAAAACTCCTCAAAGCGATGAAAAACGGAAAGCTGTGCAAGAACGTAAGGCTATAGCCTTGCGTTCGATAATCCTCAAAACGTTGAAAAATGGCAGGGCTATGGCCTTTGCGGGTTTTTTTTTATTTTTTTTTTGAGATTTTGACATTATTTTAAAATCCTGAAAATCCTCAAAACGATGAAAAAACGTAAGGCTATAGCCATGCGTTTTTTTTTTTAAATTTCGACATTTTTCGAAAATGTTCGAAAATGCTCTAAACGATGAAAAACGGCATGCTGTGCAAGACCGTAAGGTTATAGCCTTGCATTTTGTCAGGTTTCGTCATTTTTTGACATGTTTCAAAAATCCTCGAAACGATGAAAAAACGTAAGGCTATAGCCTTGCGTTTTTTTCAAAATTTGGACATTTTTCGAAAATGCTCAAAACGATGAAAAACGGCATGCTGTGCAAGACCGTAAGGTTATAGCCTTGCGTTTTTGCCAGAATTCATCATTTTTTGTCATTTTTCGAAAATCCTCAAAACGATGAAAAAATGTAAGGCTATAGCCTTGCGTTTTTTCAAAATTTCAATATTTTTCGAAAATCCTCAAAAATCCTCAAAACAATGAAAACGGCACGCTGTGCAAGACCATAAGGCTATAGCTTTGCATTTTTGCCAGAATTCACCATTTTTTGTCATTTTTTGAAAATCCTAAAAACGATGAAAAAACGTAAGGCTATAGCCTTCCGTTTTTTCCAAATTTCGACATTTTTCAACAATCCTCAAAACTCCTCAAAGCGATGAAAATCGGAAAGCTGTGCAAGAACGTAAGGCTATAGCCTTGCGTTCGATAATCCTCAAAACGTTGAAAATGGCAGGGCTATGGCCTTTGCGGGTTTTTATTTTTATTTTTTTTTGAGATTTTGACATTATTTTAAAATCCTGAAAATCCTCAAAACGATGAAAAAGTAAGGCTATAGCCTTGCTTTTTTTTAAAAAATTTCGACATTTTTCGAAAATGCTCGAAAATGCTCAAAACGATGAAAAACGGCATAATGTGCAAGACCGTAAGGTTATAGCCTTGCATATTGCCAGGTTTCGTCATTTTTTGACATGCTTCAAAAATCCTCGAAACGATGAAAAAACGTAAGGCTATAGCCTTGCGTTTTTTTCAAAATTTCGACATTTTTCGAAAATGCTCAAAACGATGAAAAACGGCATGCTGTGCAAGACCGTAAGGCTATAGCCTTGCGTTTTTGCCAGAATTCATCATTTTTTGTCATTTTTCGAAAATCCTCAAAACGATGAAAAAACGTAAGGCTATAGCCTTGCGTTTTTTCAAAATTTCGACATTTTTCAAAATCCTAAAAAATCCTCAAAACAATGAAAAACGGCACGCTGTGCAAGACCGTAAGGCTATAGCTTTGCATTTTTGCCAGAATTCACCATTTTTTGTCATTTTTTGAAAATCCTCAAAACGATGAAAAAACGTAAGGCTATAGCCTTGGGTTTTTTCGAAATTTCGACATTTTTCAACAATCCTCAAAAATCCTCAAAGCGATGAAAAACGGAAAGCTGTGCAAGAACGTAAGGCTATAGCCTTGCGTTCGATAATCCTCAAAACGTTTTTTTTTTTTTGAGATTTTGACATTATTTTAAAATCCTGAAAATCCTCAAAACGATGAAAAAACGTAAGGCTATAGCCTTGCGTTTTTTTTTAATTTCGACATTTTTCGAAAATGCTCGAAAATGCTCAAAACGATGAAAAACGGCATGCTGTGCAAGACCGTAAGGTTATAGCCTTGCATTTTGCCAGGTTTCGTCATTTTTTGACATTTTTCGAAAATCCTCGGAACGATGAAAAAACGTAAGGCTATAGCCTTGCGTTTTTTTTTTTTAATTTCGACATTTTTCGAAAATCCTAAAAATCCTCAAAACGATGAAAAACGGCATGCTGTGTTTTAAATTTCGACATTTTTCGAAAATGCTCGAAAATGCTCAAAACGATGAAAAACGGCATGCTGTGCAAGACCGTAAGGTTATAGCCTTGCGTTTTTGCCAGAATTCATCATTTTTTGACATTTTTCAAAAATCCTCAAAACGATGAAAAAGTGTAAGGCTATAGCCTTGCGTTTTTTTTTAATTTCGACATTTTTCGAAAATCCTAAAAAATCCTCAAAACGATGAAAAACGGCATGCTGTGCAAGACCGTAAGGCTATAGCCTTGCGTTTTTTCCAGAATTCATCGTTTTTTGTCATTTTTTGAAAATCCTCAAAACGATGAAAAAACGTAAGGCTATAGCCTTGCGTTTTTTCGAAATTTCGACATTTTTCAACAATCCTCAAAAATCCTCAAAGCGATGAAAAACGGAATGCTGTGCAAGAACGTAAGGCTATAGCCTTGCGTTCGATAATCCTCAAAACGTTGAAAAACGGCAGGGCTATAGCCTTTGCGGTTTTTTTTTTTTTTTTTTTTTTTTGAGATTTTGACATTATTTTAAAATCCTGAAAATCCTCAAAACGATGAAAAATGCCATGCTGTGCAAGACCGTAAGGCTATAGCCTTTGCGTTTTTTTGAGATTTTGACATTTTTTGAAAATCCTCAAAACGATGAAAAACGGCATGCTGTGCAAGACTGTAAGACTATAGCCTTGCGTTTCTGCCAGGTTTCGTCATTTTTCGAAAATCCTCAGAAATCCTCAAAAGGATGAAAAACGCTATAGCCTTTGCATCCTCAAAAACTATGAAATAGCTGCATATTATGGAAATATCGACCGTCTTTTTTCCAATTCCATCATTTAAAAAAAAGACTAAAAACGACATACTATAGTATGTCCTCCAAGACTATGAACTATAGCCATTGTTTTTTCCTTGATTTCATCATTTTTGGAAAATCTTTAAGAACGATTAAAAACCATGGAAAATAGCCTTAATTTTTTCCTCTTTCGAAAAGCCTCAAAAACATTGAAAAATGATATACTATACTGTATTATGTTTTCCAAGACATATACATGTGTTTTTGTAGTTGTTTTGTCAACACAATGAGTATGATATACAAATAAACCATGTAAATACAACATATTGAGCAGGGCACCGCAGGGAGTTGAACCCTGTTCCGGTAAACCAGAAGTACCACAACCGGTGCCTTAGGTTTGTGTTTTGTTGTCATTTACAGGTTCACCAGCTATGATCTTAATTTACATGAATTAAAAAATAAATATCAAAACAAGGAAAATGACAGGCCTTCATTCTTCAAAAATCCTCAAACAATGACATACTATACCCAATAAATACAGTGAGGACCGTGATGACTTAGTGACGTGTTGATAGTGTGGCCAGGTCAATACAATCCAAGACTGGACAAATCTGCCCCAGATACTTGATTTCAACCAAAACAAATCCTGACCACTAAAGACGAACGTCCCTGGATGAATCAGAGGGTCATAACTAGTCAGATCAGTTATAACTATAGTCATATTCTGCCCCAGAATATGTACTTAAATTGTTGTAGACGTCCTGGGAATGACGTAAAGATCATCCCCATATGGGCTGTGATCTGGCCTGGTCTTGAACGTCACTCCAGTCTTTACCAGTTGAAATAATAGCTATAGCTAAGCTATTCTGAGCCAGCCATATCTGACTAGTTATTGTGATTGACTTTGAAGAAACCGATTGGGTAACACTTCGACATGTGTTTATTCATAGTTTTTATTCCGACAGTGGAAAAATGGACAGTGGAAAAACGGTTAAGTGAGAAAAATCCATAATATTCCATGATAAATTACAAAAAGCCCACTGATGAACCTGATGATTATTATTGAATTTTGTATCTTTGAGAGGAGTAAAATGATAAGAAGCAAACGGTAAAAAACATGCTGCTGATCAGGTTTAGAAAATGATTGGAGACTGCTAAAGGTCTTCCATGGTTTAATCTGCAGTCAGTGAGGGCCTGTGGGGAGTTGGAAGGATGTTTAGCAGTGTGAGCACTCACTCAGAGTGCCACAGAGAGGCTGAGTGCTTACTAAGAGATGCTGCAATAAAATACAATAAAATACTGCACAGCAGCAGCAGCAGTAGCCAGCAGTGGTAATCAGGACAGAGAGATACTTAGGTTTTTCAGCTGTCTACTCTAACCACTTACGTGATGGTCAGATTTTTCAACAGTTCATCACTAACAGTTTGTATCAGGTCATTGTTGGTAGTACAGATGCCCTAAATGAATACCACTTGGATCTGATTAATTAAATACTAGAATAATCATAAAACAGCCTTTAGCTACTGGGAGTGTCAGAAATGTGGTAATGATTGTGGACTACAGAGGCCCCTAGTTAGTGAGATGGAAATGGAACGGTCTTAATGCATTCAAGTTTTTATATGTTCTTTTGTATTCTCTGTCACATCTCATAAAGGGGCCCAAAGCTCCTAGCTAAGCTTCTGTCACTGTCACTTTCAAGTCCCGTGGATGCAGGCAGGGAGGAAATAGGGGTTGGCTTACACTTACAATTCTGATAAAGATCTGGATTAAATTAGACTAAATCCGGCTAGTACATGCTATGGGTTATTTGGTCATGCAGTGTCATTTTCATGCCATACGAGTTCATGGTTGTGCCTATGTCGGTGCTAAACTGTAATTATAATATGCTGACAATGCTATGTGTCAGGAATCGCGTCAGCGTCCGTTATCACAACCATTAATAACTGGGTTAACTAGGGCTTAGCATGACAGCTTCAGAACCTTTAACAGTGGGATACATATACTAATCCCTCTCCATAGGGGAATGCTGCTAAGGGCCTTATTAGGGATTATTGGAGGTTAACATTTGTTTTGTCTTCTGGAATGTACAATGTATTAATCAGTAAGGCTACTGATTAATATATGTTGCTGAATGCTACTTGCTAGTGTATGAGGATACCATTTTTACGTTTTCATGTAATCGTATTCTACCTCGATTCTACCTCAATATGCATGAATGCCATGGCAACTGTTGTGCAGAGAAGGTTCCTCTCAGCTACCATGCAAAAAAATCTGCCCACACAAAGTAATACAAGTTATGAAAATATCCACTGCATTTTGGACATGTTGAGGATATGAAACAGTGCTATCAGAGATAGTTCACATTTTTGCCTCGTAAAGCAGACACAGACACTGCACAAGGATAGATAGAAGTACTGTATGTTTTGTAATTTTTAATAAAAGTATGCAGACTGCCAGATAAGATAAAGGAATGACAAAGCGAGATCCTTATCACGTAGCTGCACTTAAAGCTTAATTTTAAATTAGGCCATCACAATGTGGTGTGTCCCTTGTCAATGGGAGGGTTATATCAAGATTTACAGAACTTTGCTGTTTTACCTGGTTATGGTCTCATACTTTGACACCATGAAGCAGCACAGCAGTGGTAGGTTTTCTCCTGTTAAAACCATATTGAAAAGAACAGGAGTAAAACATTAAACAGAAGGAAAAACACACACCAAATGGCTCACATTTTCCAGTTAAGTGACGTGACAGAAACCACTTGTTTGTGAGTTCTGTGCTTGACAATCCAATCACATGGCTGACCAAAGGTCTCTGGTGTTCAGGTCAGTAGGCTACTAAGTACAACCAGTTTAGGGCTTAATTGGACAGGCAAAGTCAGGCATGGAAATATGAGGTGATGTTAAAGTTTCACAGCTACTGTATGTCCACAGGGTCAAGCTAAACGATTCATGCTAATATCATAAGGCGGTATAAGGTCATGGAATAGAAAACACAGACCCAGTGAAATCAATATTACGTTTGTATGTCAGATATCTAGACATACTACAGTATGTGCAGAAAAAGACCATATCAAATTACAATGAAAGCCTTGAGCCACACAGGCGACTGCCAGAGTGAGTCACCTAAGAGCCATTTCTGTTCATATAGCTACATTGTGACTACATTCATTTGATTTTCCTCATTGTCTTTTCAAAAAGGATTTATATAAAGCACATTGTGGTCCTGAGTCCGTCTCATGACCCACTGTTTGGGAAACTGAATTTTAGATCATGACATCTAGAGAGACACTCAAAGTGATCCATGCTGATCTGCATAACTGCTCTGAGTATCTCTCCTTGTCTCTTTGATCTTTAAAGCTCTCTCTCCAAACCTTCAGTTGACAAGACACTACTGATTGACAATGTAAAACATAACAACAATCATGCTGAATGCTGGTGTTAGTCTTTTATATTTGAAAGGGATTGAAGATAGAAATGTACTGTAGCTTGAAGTAAACATTCTAGACGGCTAAGCGATGTTGACGTTTACTTTTAACTACTATAAACATTACAACATTGCATTGCTGACGGTGCGTAGCTGTTCACATAGAGCTTGATGGGTCACATTCCTCCACTGTCTTTTGGGCAAAAAAGCTGAAGGTGGGTGGGTGGTTGGGTGGGGTCTGGGTGGGTGACGGGGGTAGTAGTAATGTATAATAATAATGCATAACAATATCATATAAAGCAATGTGTAATAATGTTATGAAAAAGCATGTCAGGAAGTAATTTAAAGGGGCCCCTTTTACCAGTTCTGGAAATATATTTTCAATAGATAGTTTAATATGTTAATGTTATGTTAATTCAAAGGGGGATAATCACTTCGGCCCATAACAATTTTGTTTAGAAAACACTTGAGGACATCAATTGGGAAAGACAGTCACAGTAATTCCACTCCCAGTCACTGCCATGCTGAACCAGTTTAACCTGTATGAACCAGGATGACAACAAGCCGACTTAGACACTCCTTGCCAGCTCAGTACCGCCAACACTGGACCGAACAAGAGGTGGCCGTGGAGGTGTACAGCCTTGTCCCTGCTCTGATCTCTCAATCTCTAGGTATTTGATACAAAGCGTGGAACTATACGGATGAGACAGCATTTTGCGCAGCCGTTGATTTGGTTTCTTTTTTACCCAAGGAGGCACAGGCTGACACCATGGAGGGAGACAGTACAGAGGACATCGAGTCTCTCATAGATGACTTGGAGTACATCCCGGGTCACTTTCACCTGGACCTTAACCTCAACTGTGACCCGGTGGGGCCGGGGGAGCTGCGGCGCAGGGACACCCACCTGAAGCAGGAGAGCCTGCGGGCCGAGCTGGAGGCAGAGACCGGCTTCCTGCAGTACGCCGTCCGCAACCTGCTGGGGCTTCTGGCCTTCCACCTAGACCAGCTGGACACCGCCGAGGAAACATTCAGGTGACCATACATCACACTTTGAACTCTGAATAATGTACAAATTGGATATACTTTATTATAGGCAGCTAACACACAGGATTTTACTGTGCAGTGTCGGGCCATGTAGAGTGATCATTTTAAGTGGTTTTCAACCTTTTTGATACCAGGGCCCACTATTTATTCATAATTTGAGCCACACACCACCATTAGTGACATTTTAGCCCCACAGACCTCAAAACTAGAGATTTATTTTGTTTTTCTCCACAATATCAGGCTGGATTTCAGAAACAAATGATCAAAATGACCATTCATCTTCTACATTCTCTAGTTGTGTAGACTTGGGCTAATTCACATGATGACTATTTTAATTCTTGAAACTGTGAACATGAAACGAAATGGACTCGGAAGTTACAAGTTGGTTACAAGTTAACCAACTTTTCATAGCATTTCAAAGCAAAGGTGCCTTCTGTGCTTCAGTGGTTCTCAAAACTATTCATTTCAAGGACTCCCCCAGTTTAATATGCATATCCACTGATGCATCAATGCACTGATCTCCATTACACTGACAACCTTATGTGTCAATTTTGTTCCATTTAGTTAGCAATATTTAGCTGGGGACCCTGCTTTGAGAACCAATGCATCTTCAACACAGTCAGGAAGGGTGCCACATAAATGTCACACGTCAAACGTTGTGAGCACAATGGGTGCCTGTGATAGTACAAAAACATGCCTGTCTGGTGATGTTTGAAAAACATTTCCTATTTATATTCACCGATACTGGACGATGTTGAGCTGTGCTAATCTAGCCATGCTAATCTATGCTACTCCTGGTGGCTATGGGCTTTAACAGGAGAGGGATTTTAACTATCACTTCCGGTAGGCAGTACTAATTGGTAAATACTTTGAATTAAAAGTAGAATCCTCACAAAGCTCACTGCAGACTTAAGACGGTAAAATTACTTAGTAGGCTTATAACTTATACTAGGCTTATAATTCAACTTCAGAGGGTATACCACCACTGTTATTTTTCCCAGACTTTGGTAATAAATAATTAATTCAGCATCATCAGCAAATTG
Organism: Benthosema pterotum; assembly: GCA_039105355.1. Taxonomy (NCBI): domain Eukaryota; kingdom Metazoa; phylum Chordata; class Actinopteri; order Myctophiformes; family Myctophidae; genus Benthosema; species Benthosema pterotum. The sequence continues at coordinate 36,792,597 of CM076979.1, read as the reverse complement.
AGAGCAAAACTCTTTCTAAAAGAACCAGTGGTTCTCTACCTTTTCTGGACCCATCAAAACCCACCTGACCACTGACTGGGTGGGCCACTTGCATTTTCAGGGCCTGTTTATTTAAAAGATCGATTGATTGTGAGGTGTCTTGGATCACATTAACTAACACAGCAGGCCTATAACTTCCTATTTATCGGTATGAAAAGTACATTTTCAAGCGTTACAAAAACTATTTTGTTAATACTTAATATATTGAAACGAAAACCCCCAAACCACCTCATATACTGCAGTCTCCAAAGGCCCTTACCTCCTCTTTGTGAAAGCTGACAGTCCTGTGTATATCTTGTCTTTTCAGAAGCATCTGTAAAGAGGACCCAGGTAATCTAAATGCCTGGGCTAACCTGGGCCAAGTCTACGACAAGCTGGGGAGAGAGCTGGACGCAGGGGAATGTGTGGACAAGGTGTCTGAGCTCATGGGCCTTGATGCAGGGCAGGACTTTAAGGCAGAGTCCAGGCTACTAGCTGCCCGATGCCTGGCCGAACAGGCCTATGCTCACCCCTATGACGTGGAGCTGGACAGAGATGAGGACCTGAGGGCGAGACTGACCGCAGCTCTAACACTGTACAACAGAGCCCTGGACTATGGTGGACCGTTGGTCAGTGTGCTCATGATGCCCAATTCATACTAAGGCTGATTTATCTTGACTGTGTTGACAATTTTATTGGCACAAAGGAGCAGTTCTATTTGCAGGATTAAGAATAGAACTGCCCCCCCTGGGCTAATATTGTTCTCTGCACTTACTGTATGTCAGTTCTTTACATATTTATTTTTTAGGGGCACTAGCCCTTTCTATGTCCAGCTTTAAGGGTGTGCATGCATGAAGACAACCCTTGTCCAATCACAAACATTGAATACCATTGATAATTGCATTGCCAGCTTTGATTGCGGTGCAAACACAAACATTGTATAAAGAAACACAAACATTGAAGGTGTGATTCTTTTGCAAATCAAATAGTGGACATACAGTAGGCTAGACTCCAGAGGTTGAACAATAACAGCATGCTATAGTAGCCAGTAAATGTTGAGATGATTCATTATACAGAGTATGTTTTCCAGATACCAAATGAGGAAAAGAGAAGCTGGTATTTTAAAATGGCAACAATCTATATAAGGTAATGTACACAACTGACACATCCAATAACTTTGACCTAGAAATTCTACTGTTATTATGATGATATTTTACTGATATGGCTGATATATCCTGGTATGTCTGGGAACCCCTTAAAACTAGTGAAAGTAGGACACCCACTGGCCAACTGGTCTGATTGCGCTCTGTGAGTTAGAGTGCCTCTCCCCTTCTCTGAAGAGAACTAATTCTCTTATACTATGAAAAAAAAAAACGGTGAAAGCACATGTGTAATTTTAGATTTTAGTGTTGGCTATTCAAAAATACATGTGCAAGCCCACAGTATTTCACTTTGTGCCACACAGTGAGCTGTCATTTTTTTCAAAAAACATCATCCTCACCTCTTCAGCAGGAGGCAGCAGCCCCTCAGCAGGTGGTGCAGGTCTGGCAGGTTCCCTTTATGCAAATTCTGATTGGCGGGTGTGATTCTTTTGAAAATCAATAGTGGAAATGTATTCTGGTCAATTAGAATTAGCATAAAAGACTGATAACTTGACTATACTGACTTTGAAGGCATTTGGAGAATTGGCCTCAGGTCTTAATGTGGATAACATTCCTATGTGCTTTCCTCCCTATAGACTGGATGACATAGTAAAGACTGAGGTGGACTCTGACTACACTAGACCCTCTCACTACAATAAGGGCCTGAAGCTCCTCGCTGAAACGCTTAAGTCAGAAAAAAAGCAGCACAAAGGTATGCTCCTGGACTGTTGAGGAACAACAATAATCGGTGTTCATGTTCTATGTAGAATATTTCATTTTCCATGTTCTAATTATAATATATACATTGATTCACAAACTCAGCTCTAGCATGGTGTTACATTGGCATCCTTTTGGAGAGAAAAGAGGAATTTTCACCGGTGCCCATGTCTGTCCATGACTGTGGATTCTCGGGCTCTGACCCCCTGTCCTGCTATGGAACTGTAAGTTAAGTCACATTTTAGCTCAACTATTCAACTATTACTGGCCTACATCAATGGAATTCAAGAGTATAATTATCAAAACCATTGGTGCCGTCTTTACTAGGTGTCAGGTTCTACAATGGATGTGGCTCTTACTTGTTAGTGTAATAACGAAGGCCCCAAGATGATGAATCATACTATTCAAGCATACTCTTACTTACTTTTGCTGTGCAAATTATGTATAATGTTTTGTGCCTGTGATTCAGGGCTGATGTAATCTGATAAGAAGCATTGTGTGGATTTCACAAACAACCATCTCATATTGCCCCCTGCAAGGTTATATGATTTACTGCCTATACCTGCAGCAATGCATGGCATGTTGCTGTAATAATCTGTCTTGAGTATAGGACTATCTGTCTGCCTGCCTGCCTGTCTTCCAACAAAAGAAAAGTGCTCACAATTTAACCCTGACCATAATTATTGGAAAACCTTCTCTAGCGAAATTCTAAAATGTTTGCCTTCACTGGGGAAGTGGGGCATGTTTGCACGAGACCATGTACTGCACACTTTCTCAGACTATACTCTTTGTATATGCTGATCCAGTTATCTCAGGGGGAGAGAGTACCGATATAGCCATGTGAATCCGTGGCTATATCTGTACTCTCTCCCCCCGAGAGATGGTGTTGAGCTTTGGCCAAATCACAGCATGCTATTCTATGCCGCTGAGATTATGTTGTCACCGTTGGGTGGAAACAGTGATGTCCAAAACTGCAACCTTTCAGAAAAAAATGACTTTGTTAGGTTATCATTATAGGTGACATTTTTCAAAAAGTTCAAGATATTTCAAAAACAGCAGATCTACAAGATCAAATTTGCTAATTTAGTCAACACTGTCATATGATGAATAAAAACATAGCGCTTGAATTCAAGAAAAACTGGAGATATAGTGTTTCTAAGAAACTGGGATCATATCTACTGTATATACGTGTATTAGACATTTTTAATCTGGTGTATACCCCAATGTTTCAACAGGCTATAAAGTTGGCCAGTGATGATGCTTTCATCCTCAACCTTCTGACCAAAGTGTTCTTTGTGATGGGAAAACACGAGATGGCCACAGGGATCTGTAACATGGCTCTTAATGTTCTCCCTGATCCAGAGCTAAACTGGCAGGCCTACTGCACACGGGCCAAGGTAATGAAGACCATCAATACATTGCAATCACAATAGTTTGAAAAGTTATTTCTGTTTGGAAAAAGAGAACCAATGAATGTGGTTAAAATGATGTGATGCTAAAGGACCCCGGGGGTCCTTGTGCACCATTTGAAAATCAATATGGTACAGCTACCATACCAGAAAGTACCATAATATGTAGTCTGCGTATCCTTAGGAAACGGTAAGTTTCAGGACAATATATATTGCTGCTGAGCAAAGCCGGCAAAGCTGTGGATAAATGAACCAGGACAATATTTATATCAGGACAGTGAAATGTTATTACACACGTTTAATGTCTGAATGCATACATTTCATGTGTAAATTCACATAATTTCTAGATCAATATGACTGCCTATGTGAGAGACCTGCAACGGGCAAAGCAGGGTGATGGCGGGCTGCCAGACAGACAACACCTAACTGAGGCCAGAAAAGACCTAGACAAGGTACTGGCTGTACGGCCCTGTCTGCGCACTCACCTGGAAATAGCACAGGTAAAACAACATGGTTATTTTGTTTTCAGTTGAGTTGATTGTTATTATTGTTTACAAGATCAAGCTATTAAGCTTGCCTAACTCATCTGCAGCATTACATTTACAATCAGTAAGCCTACTGTTGTGTAGAAGAAACACTAGTAGAAATAGTAATTGTGTTTACACAGCTCCCTTGTTGCTTCACAGCCTGACCAGGTTGCTTTTGTTGAAATATTGTGATTCTGTATGGGTGTTGTGCTGCATTTTACAACATTAACACCTGTATGAAATACTGTGACCTTCATAAGTGATTGTATAGTTACTTAAGTGCATGTATTGCTATTAATCCAGATAGACCCTAGACATTTCCCTGGCTGCAATGATTTCATAAAACTGTGCAAATATGTATAAATCTTGTCCACCGGTACCTACACTATATTAATATGGCATTTAATTTCAGGTGTATTACTATATGGGTGTGGATGCTCTCCAGGAGAGCCTTGTGGTGGACGAGGCTGCGTTGAACAACGCTCTGGTCAGCCTGTCCCAGGCACGGCAGTGTGAAATGGGCGACAGCCTGCCAGACCTGCACCTGCTGAGGGGCCGCTGCCTCCTGCTGAAGGGCGAGGAGCAGAACGCAGCAGACTGCTTCAAACGGGCCCTGGAGCTGGAGAGGCCTGGGAGCACGGACACCACGGCCCTGCGCTGCCTCCTGGAGGCTCTCCTGGCTCTGTTCGCCCAGGGAGGGTCTGACCCGGGCACTGCCGTCACCCAGCTGGAGGTGTGGGTGCAGAAGGCGGAGGAGAGGTACCCCGAGGACTCGGTGCAGGCCGAGTTGAGGAGCTTGTGTCGAGCACACACGGCCGAGGTGACGGACTTGTCCAAGGCCCTGATCAGGACAGGCAGGCTGAACCTCGTCAGGAGGTTGCTGCAGACGGTGCAACCGCGGCGAGTGACCAAGAAGAGGTCGATTGCTCGGTCGTTTTCCTTGTCATGAAGTTCTTATTTTTTAGACTCTTGTTTTTGGATGGTAAAGTGTATGAGAAGTCGTGATCGAATAAAAAGTTGGCTACAGGAGTCTGACCAGCAGATGGAGACACATTGCAAGGCATGAATTCATGTGCTGCTGAGCAACAAAGTACAAGCCATGGATTCGATTCATTCATTTATGGTGGACAAGACATGCATTGCTGCTACTTCACTTCCGTTCAGTTCAATGTTAATTTGGGCACAAATGTCGTTGGTCTGGAAAGGTCTTAATGATAAAACCGCTAAAATACTTACTGCATGAATGTGGTTGAATTGTATAATTGGTAGATTGTGATGGAGGATATTTTGTTTTTGTTGTTGTTTATCTTTAGGCTATCTGTATGTCCATTCATGACATTATAGAAATATACTGTAGAATGGCAATCTATTATATGTATAGCCTAATCATATTTATTATGACATCCAGAACAGTAATGGATGCTAGAAATTGTGAGTGTCATGCGTGAGTGTGCAAGAATGTGCAACATATTATTGTTTTTATAAATATTATTCTTTTTAATCTTATTTATTAAACATTTGAACCTGCCATTGATTTCCATTAAATATGTATGGATTAAGATGAATAGCCAAGCTGCATTCCACATAGACTATTGGTAGCCATGTTCTGTTATTAAATCGATGCCCTGTTGGCCTGAAGACAGTTTTTTTGTTGTTGTTTTTTTCCAATGGAAATATTCTAAAAAATGGAGTCGTCTTATATTTGGGTACTGTATTATTTGACATTGAATGTTCTTATTACACATACGAGTCTTTAAAAATGGGGGTCGTATTATAACCGTCTTACATTCAGGACTAGTTTACTTTGTTTATTTTGATTATAAAGTACACCAGGGACAAGGTGGCAGACAAAAATATGGAAAATGATTTCTATCTATTTTTTAGAGAGGGATATGCCAAAGGATGATGATGATGATGATGATGATGGGGAGAAAGTATTAATAAGTCTGCTTAAACTGTGGGTTCAGGTTTAGCAGCATGTTTGTGGTAAGGAAGTACTGATGCACTCATACAGTAGATATATTTAATGCTTCTGAGACTTCCTTGTGTCACTTCACCTGGATGGTACAGTAGCCTGCTGCAACAAGGAGCAAGGTAATATTTGCCTTCACAACTGATTTAAATTTAGCTTTATTTAATGTATGAATCTGATGTATCACTTTGAAAAGCCTTTATTTTAGTTTAATGAAGCAAAATGATACTTTTGCCTCTAGCATTTGGGGACAAACTTCCCATGGCACACTGGTTGATGTGGTGTTATTTTGTTTTTTGCTTGTGTCTTCATTTCTTTTCCTATAACTAAAAGGGCAGCTATAGAATAGGGGTGGGACGATTCACTTTCATTTAGAGAACTTTTTGATTAGATATATTGATATTAGAGATGGGCAGATATATCAGCCTTTATTGGCCGATAAAGGCTTTAAAAATGAATATCGGAAAATATGACTTTTATATGACTATTTTTGTTTTGTTTTGTTTTTTACTCAGTAAAACATCATTTACTTCTGAGACTTTCTTGTCTCACTTCACCTGGATGGTAGTCTGCTGCATTAAGGTAATATTTACTTTCATAACTGAGACATTTACTCAAAATGGTCTTTATTTACTTTATGAATCTGATATTTTTCTATCACTTTGAACAATCTTTATTTTAGTTTGCTAAAACATATTGATATTTTTGCCACAATAGAGCATTTGGGGGCACAGATGTCCAGCAGTGATAATACCACACTGTTGGATATGTTTTTGTTTTGTTTTTGTCTTTTCTTTCTGTTCTTATAAAAACGTAATAAATGGGCAGTTAGAAGATAACCAATTACTAATGTTACTAATGTGAAATGATTTTTCGACAGTGTGTGTGTGTGTGTGTGTGTGTGTGTGTGTGTGTGTGTGTGTGTGTGTGTGTGTGTGTGTGTGTGTGTGTGTGTGTGTGTGTGTGTGTGCGCGCGCGCACGCATGCACATGCATGTGTATTAAATGCAGGCTCTTTGTCTAAGTTATCTTATATATATTATATTAGAGAAAGTGGCACAGTGACAACAATGGGGCTAAAGAGGACAGTTGACAGTGTTTGACAAAGTTTGACGGTTGATAGTGAGAGAGCATTGAAAGGGGAATGAAAATGAAAAAAGCTGGGATAGATTTTATAGTATTTTAAGATAATGTATTGTAAATGAAGTAATTTGCCTATGCATATGGGTGGCAGGCCAGTTCTGGCATGATGATGCTTGTGACTCTAATCTTTCTGTTTCCATCATTCCATTATCAATTGTCATGCATGGAATCATAACAATGTAAGGTTGAAGACGATCTCTAAGATGGGTAATCAAGATGTCACCAACTATCAAAGCTACCGTACCAAACCAAATAGTTTCAGTTTGAAAAGGTAGAACTGGTATAACTTGATCTCCTCTGACCTCAAGTAACACCGTCCTCTGAAAAGCCAGCGATCTCTATAATAACCATATTGATTGAAAGCTGTATTCTAAAATCAATGGATCAATTGCAATGCTGCTGAGATCACATACACAGAGATCAAAAATCAAACAAACAGATCTAAGACTAAGACGAAGAGTTATAAGTACACAAGCAGTGAAATCAAACAAGTTAAAAACAATCACATTGAGGCACAAAACACAAAGTTTTGTGTTTGCTGTAAGTGTTCCATGCATTAGGGGCATCGAAGCAGAAGGTAGATTTTCCCAGTTCACACTGTACAGATGGGAGCTCTAATGATAGCCATTCACTCACAGGTCTGATGAGTACTATTTTTCCAGTTTACTAGCAGCGTGATGTTTTTCTTGTCATCCAACAATTGTTGTTTTTATGATGTATTCTGTATCTTTTGTTGACAGGGTGACTGATTGTTATGGCGAATAAAGTGGTTATCCAACAGCCAGAAACTGTTGCAGAATCTGAGGAGACGGAATGGAACTCTGATCTCTTCAGCTGCTGTGATGATAAGCGTTCTTGTCAGTATCAATATGCATATAATTTAATCTGTAGGCCTTTTAGCTGTAAATATTGCAACCTTTTTTCCAGTTTGAATCACTGCATTCCATGAATTTGTTATGCCACTCGGTACTCAAGTGAGAAAAGAAATTCACCAGATTGGGTCCCGGAACCCAGACTGGGACCCAAGATATGTAAATATTAGCCTCGCATTTCTATGCAAAATGTCCTGCCCTGTATTTGAAAACTGGGCCCGATTGGTTATATAGCCTGGTTTCAGACTAATCTGGTTGGTCGCCAGCATTTCAGCAATGAAGTCCTCCCACAATCAGGAAGGGTCAAACTTCTACCACAAGTATGAGAGGCCCCACCCTCCCCTACAGTAAATATAGCATTTTCAATATTCTGGAGAGAAGACCAAGTATAAGGTCGCAAATACAATCGGTCAAAATGAGTTTTATCCTACAAGTGTCTAGCATCTCTCTTGAACTCAGAGTAGAGTCAAAGCTTCTTCACCTGGAAAGCCTGACAGGCAGTAACATCTCCCTTTGGACACCATGCACAGATTCCCCATAGACCTCTGTTCATCAGTATATTCTCTGAGAATGTCCAAGAGTTTTTTGTTTTGTTTGTTTGTTTTTCAGGTTGTCAGGGGTTCTGGTGCTGTCCGTGTCTTGCCTGTGACACCACAAGAAAATTACGACAACCTTATTGTCTGCCTATAATAGACATATTCAACCCTTTCTTCCTCTTGTCGTATATGAAGATGCCTTTTGTTGCACCTGCTGCTGGGTTGTCTGTTCGGGTGGCCATTCGATACAAATACAGAATCAAGGTGTGTTCCTATACCTGTATGTGAATCATGTACTGTGTAGTTGTTTTGTAAATGTAAATATACTGTGTACTGTGTTGTCAACTTGAGTTACAAGTTGACAACAGTAATAGCTTAAGGACTAATAATGAAATAAACAACACAGGAAATTACAGACTATTTAAAGGTATGGTAAGTGATTTGAAATTCATAGACCAGCCTGGTGCACTAGAGGCACCCAAAAGTAGCTACACTATGTGAACCTGCTGCTCGATCCTGATTGGAGGAGAATTCACCCACCACCTGGGGAACTTTTATTAGCTCCTCTGCTAACATGGGGGAGGGGGAAACTCCACATATGTTCTGCACACCTTATAATAGAGCATTTTAACAGAAACAATTTTTGGGGGGTGATATCTGACAAAAGTGAAATCACTTCCCCTACCTTTAAGCTTTAAAGGGACATTTCACCATTTTCGAAGGAAAAAAAATGTTAATAACATTTAGAAGATTTACAGAACACTTTGTGGATCTGTATGCATGCAATATGTGGTGCATTGGTGCACTGCTCCATCTTGTGGATAGGCAGTCTTACTGAGAAAACATGTAGTCCAGGAAGTACTGTCGATGACATCAGAGACACTGGGCTCACTGCTAAAAATCTAAAATATATAAAACCACATATTACACACATTAAGACCACAGGAAAGTGTTCTACATCTTCTAAATGTCATTAACATATGTTTTGCAAAAACAGTGACATTTCCCTCTAACTACCGTATTTAAGCTAAATGTTATCTGTTTTCCCATAGGGTTCTATCTGCAAAGACATTGCAGCCTCCTGCTTCTGTATTTGGTGCTCCTGGTGTCAGATGTCCCGTGAGTTGAAACAGCGAAACAAGAGCCCTGCGGTCAGAAATGTGGATTTTTCAAGTATTAAAGTCACCGAAAATTCCCCAAAGACTAGTTACGTGTCCCAAGCCCCGGGTTATGTGCCTCCATCTACTACTGGATAGAGGATGCTAGTGCTGCAAGAATTGGCCAAAAATCTGTTTTACACCATGTGGGTTCGAAAGAATATCAAATGATTTGAATATCGAATGTAAATAATTTTAGTATGAAATATTAGCAATATGCTGTAAAACATCTTCTTTGTTTCTCTATTTGCTCTAGTAGTCCTGTATTGTCCGTGGTTGGTGCTAAGAATGCACTCTGTTGAGTTTTGCAGGATCATATTAATGATTCATAATGATTTATTTTTGTATAATGCTTTACTTTATGTGGCCCAGAGTCTTGTGGGAACTCACACATCATTTTTATTGTTATTATTTGTTTTAAATGCAAACCTTAACTGAATACTTGAATGGGCTACTTTCTTATTCTTTCGAATATGGAATATTCGTTTGCACCACTAGATGGCACTTGGGAAAAGAAGACAGTCCCAGGTTTGGCCACTGTTATGTTTCTAGTTGTCCTTGAGAAAGACTCTTTACCTTTAACTGTCACCTCCACACACCTGATGGTCACCTGAGTAGCCATCAGCAGTGAGAAGTTCTTCAGGCCAATACTGTAACGAAAATGGAGCCCTTAATCTTTTCGCCCCTATGCCATGCATAGAGTAATAAGCCAACATGTGAAATGCCTTACCAACGGTCATTTGCATAAGCGGAGTGGGCGCAAGTGCATTAGTCGGTCATCCCTCGGGGTACTCCGATTGGCCGGTTTAGGTGATGACGTGAATAAGAGACCTTTATAGCGTATTAGCTCGCTCCGCTCACGCACTTGTGTGCAACACGCAAGTTTGCACTCTAGCCTACTGAGTGCTGATATAGCTAAGTCATGTGAATCCATTGACTCCTTCAACATCACTCTCAAAGGGCTCCTATGGATGACTGCAATTCAATTCCATCTTTTTCCTCTCCTTGTATATTTCTCTCTTTTACCTTTTACCTACACTATGATCTAGTGTTGCCACACGTCCCGTATTTTCCTGATTGTCCCGGATTTTCATGGTCTGTCCAGGACAGTGTTGGGAATATTACTTTACCTTGTTAATGTATTACTTATTAATTATTACCTTCATTTTAAAGCAGTATATTATATTACAATATTACTGTCTGAGCAAGTGTAATATATTAATATTACTATTACTTAAAAAACTTTTACGAAATATATAATTAAATGTTAAGTATCACTATTAATCAAATATTGTGTAGGTAGGCTGACCATACGTCCGTATTTCCCAGGACATGTCCGTATTTCACGTTCTGTCCTGGGTGTCCTGGTTTATTTTTAGAAAATGAGTTAATGTCCCGGTTTTTGTAAAATTACTTTCATTCAGTTCCTTTCCGACACGTCTTTGCTTACATCAGACCAGTAAATCGACAGGCACTAGGACACTGCGCACGATGACCTCAGCCCTGAGCAGAGTCAATGCAGGCAGCCTTTGTCAATCAGTTAGTAGACACTAGACAGCGTGGTTGTCAGTCTCCACCACCATGCCCAAGCGCAAGTGCACGTTTACAGACGAGTTACAGGAAAAAATTCCCTGTATTCAGACCGGGGCGAGACAAAACTGAAGCAGCCCACTTGGCTATATGGCCAAATACATAAGAAATCAACTTGAAAAAATGGCACTCCTGAAAAAATAATTTGATGACAAGTTGTCAAGATATTTTCACAAGAACATTTTCAATGAGACAGAGTGACAGAAAGTAATATTGAAAGTAATGCAGTAATGTAGAAAGAAAAGTATAATATATTAGATGGTTTTAGTTAGGTAATATATTTATATTACAAGTTACTGCATTTTGGTAATATATTATGTAATATATTAAGTTACGTAGTGCACATGTCCCAACACTGGTCCAGGAAAAAATAAAATAAATCCTGGACACTTGAATGTCCCGGATTTGTATACATGGTCAAATTTAAAAGTATTACCGGTATTATTATTTTTTTACATGGCCAAAACTAGAGACCGCAACTAACCTGACTTGCGTCACTCACAGTCTCAGATCAGTATGATAGTCCTATTAAATTGTAACGTGCCTGTACGTACCAGTGTTGCCAACTTGGCACATTTGTCGCTATATTTACCTCTTTGCCAGACCCCCCTACCGCCAAAATTAGTGGAAAAACTCCTGACGGAAAATCTAAATCTAAATCTGTTTATCTAAAGATAACTGAGATGAGAAAAATGAAAACTGGACTGCTCCAGAAAGAGTTGGAAATTAATGGTTAAGTAGCCTAATTATTAATCTGAAATGTAGAAGAGTAATAAAATAATGAGAGCAGTAACATTTCAGTGTAAAAGTGTGATATATTTCTGGGTTAGATGTTTTAGATGCTTCCGACCAAAAGGCCAATAATCGCCGCCGATAATATGCCGCCGATTGGATGGTCAAAATGTCCAGTATTTTTGTCAGACACATGTGGCAATCCTACTATGATCTGCTGCTTCTGACTTCATGGTAGTGTAGGCTACAGTATATTTCTGTCTTTAAATGCTTGATGCCATTGTAAACAAGCGTATTCTTCTTAACTGGTCTATTCAGTTATAAGTTTGTTTTGAGTTGTGCTTGAATTGTACTGTAAAAATCCAAGCTGTTTAGAAGAATTGTAATACCTGCATGTTGCACTAGCCTGTACCATAAAAGGTATGAAGTGAACCATGACTCAAATGATAAGAGCATGTCACACAAATGAGGCAACAGCCCTCACATTTCTTCTGAGTTCAAATCCAACCTCAGAGAGGAAAAGTATTGAAATGAAATCTATGCAACAGCTTTTGTTCCTTTCTGTACCAAACAGGTTTTCATTTCCATGAACGTGGGAACAATGATTCAGTGTAGACAAGTTAACAATCCAGTACATACCTATCTGCTTTTGATACTAGATGGTCATTCCTTTGTATTGCTGATGGGGATATGTTTTAACTCTGCTTCTGCAGACTGAATTAAATAGCAGTAAATGTATGGACAGCTACAAATGACCACATTGGAACAGAGCAGCCCCTGCTATTTGAATTTTATATATAGGCCTACATTTGAACTTACAATTTAGGCATTTAGCAGATCTTGATCTGTGGACTGTAAGATGACGATGGCATGTATGTTTTTTTTTGTTTGGTTTCTCATGTTCATGTTTTTGAAAAACAAAAAAAGAAATTAAACATCCTTTTCCATTCTGCTTTTTCCTTCAGGGGTCATCACCGAATAATCTGCCACTATCTCACCCTGTCCTCTGCCTCCTTTTTTCTCACACAATGACATTTTGTGAGCTTGTTGACTGGCCATTTGAACTATTCATAAATGTTTTCCAAAATAGTAAAAAAGAGCAAATAAGATTAGGGATAAGGGGTTTAGCGCTGACGGAAATTGAGCCGCAAGTGTCTAGACTTCCTGGAAGTTCCAACCGCAACATCCTTGTACCAATATATTCACTATACCTCCCTTATACAGTACGTATCCAAACCATCTTAGTCCTCTTTGGCTTTATCTCTGAAAACATCTGACATGCACTGACCGTACTCGTTCCTGATCCTATCCAGCCTTTTTACTCTCAGAATGAACGCCAATATTTTAGTCTGCTTCCTGTCTTTCTGTCAGTGCAACGGTCTCTTAAACATACAACATACAGTACATAGCTGGTCTCCTGACTGGTCTCAATCGGGAATTTAAGTGTCTGTGTCTAGGCCTTGGACAGGACGAGAGCAGTAGGCGTGGTCCGTCGCCGTTGCAACAGAAGCCCAACATAGTTAAGAAAGCAGGCGACGCCGGCTGGATCCACCTCTTTCACTTCCATGGTGACGCCCCTCTACAGCTTAGCTCTCGTCCACGTTGTAACATGACGCCAAAAGCCGCGTTCTGCCGTCGTAGGAGAGGGTAGGACGGCCGCGAGGCTTATGTATCGAGCACAGAGCGATTCATTACTGGCGTCGTAGGTTGGACGTTCAAACAATCTTAAATAGGCTATTCTTGCGAATACTTTCCTATCACAGCTCACACCTGATACTTTCTACTTCGCCCATTCCAAACTGCCTGCACTCTTTTCATCATCTCTTTCATATACTCTCCATTGTTCTCTGAAAATGTTGAACGTTCCTTACTCCAGGTAACCTCACTGTTCCACCTGGTTGCCACTCATTCACACACATGTATTCTGTCTTAGTCACACACCTTGTTGTGTGACACACCTTGTTTTGTGACTATCTAAGAATAGTAACCTACTTTCAGTTTTAAACAGGATTAGGATTGAAGAATACCACTCTACTTTCGTTTTTAACTCCTTCGGTGCCATTTTGCCAGCCTGTAGCGCCCCCATTTGGTCCAGAGTGCCATTTATATGCATTAATTAATTGACTGATTGATCTCAAAACCAAAAAAATCACAAATAGCAGTTATATACTTTTTCTTTCAGACAATATTCAGAGACGTGTGACTACTACTACTTCCTTTCTTCCTTTAAAATGATGAAACATGACATACTGTACAGTATGTTGTCTGAAACCTTGAACTATAGTATGTTGTTTTTTGTGATTTAATTTAAAAGATCAAACCTCGAAAATGAAAAATGACATACAAGTTATAATATTATGCATTCAAATTTGAGAAATTTATAACGATGGTCAATTGAAGGTATAGACTTGAGGGGGCTGAACTCACAACTTCCACATCATTTAGCCAGCACACAGTCTCACTGACCTACTAGTAGAGAGTTTAAAAATACTCTGACATGCCTGTCCTGTGATGGTATAAAACAGCGTTTGGCGTCTTGTTAAAGATGGAGTTCCATGATTTTTTTCAAACCTAAAACATGATCATCAGGTATTATTGTAATATGAGGAAAAAGATTTTTTTCCAAAAAAGCGTACAGTATATGTTAAAATGACGTTTTTATGTGGGCAGCCTCACCAGCTCATTGAATATGCCTGGTTTGCCTGGTGGGTGGTGATGGGTGGAGATGGGTGGAGATATACCTAAACTGAAGCCACACCCACAGCTATAGTTGTGTGATAAAGGGGGAGGAGTTAGGGGCTGATGATGTGATGTCACTATATTACAGTTTTCATTGGTACGTTTGACTGGAAAGGTTCAGCCCTCAGGAAGAAACCCTAAATACAAAGTGAAGAAATCATTTCACATAAAAACTGGTACACCAATGGGTCTAATCAAGTACTGTCGCCTTTTAAACATGTACAAATTTGGAAAAAATACAAAAATCATGCCACTTGCCACCATCTTTAACAGTGCCGATGAGGGGTACACTGCACCTGGCCTCATCTTTACATGGAAAAGACTAACCCATTCTATTTGGATCAAATAAGCTCTGGAAGGCAGATGGCTTCACGGTTAGAGTGGTTGATAACATTACCACACATACATACAAAATGATCTAACTAGGTTTCACCCTGGAGGCACAAACGTAATCAAAAAGATGAACCAAAGAACTAGAGTCCTATACCGGATCTCCTCTCTGGTCAACAGGTGCCCTATAGTACAAGGTTTCTTCGACTAACCATGTGCAACCCAGATTCGGCACAAACAAGGGACTAAATTATTTTTGCTCCGATGCCAGCAAAATATGGAATGCCCTACCAACAGTCATTAAGAAATGCAAATCCCTCAACTCGTTCAAAAACACTCTCAAAGGGCACCTAAATATAAAAATATGATTCCCCCACCCACCCCCTTTCCCCCTCCTTGTATATTTCTCTTTTCCCCTTTCTGCTGCTTCTGAATATTTGTATGTAAAGCATTGTAAAGTGTAAGCTTACTGGTTGGTCAGTTCATCAATCTTGTATTGAGTTGTGCTTGAATTGTACAAGCTCACAGCGTGTCAATAGATTGAACTATTCCGTTTTGCAAAATAGTAAAAAAATAAATTAAAATAAAAAAGGCATAGAAGTTAGGGATAAGCGGTTAAGCACGTGACGAAAATGGTGCCCAATCTCAATGTGTTAATAAAAGTTTCATTTTCATTTTCAAGCCAAATTATTCTTAATCCAGATCAGGTTTGTCAGCATGCTTCTTGTGTGTATTTAAGGGACCATCCTTGGCTCATTGTCTCACTTCAGCGGGAAACGGAGGAGTCTGTCCAAGAACATCTGGTAAGAACAACATTTTGTTTTTGTTTTTTACAAATTACAAAAAATCAAGTGTCACCTTGAGTCAAATCTCAAGGTGACATTTTTAAAATCAGTCTGCGAGCAGATTAATCTGTGAAATCCCAAGTCAGTTTGTGTCATTTGTCCACAGTTGCCAGTTTTTAGAAATCCTATTGCATGCAATCTTAACTTAACTCACTAACTACAGTATAATTACTTGAGAAATTAAATCTATACATCACACATTTAGCTTATTAAAGGACCACTTCCCCACTTTTGAACTTGTTTTCATCTAATAGATCCTTACTATTGATCACAACATAGCACAATTATTTTCTATATAATCTGTGTCTCATAGGTGGGCTGTGGGCAGTTCTGAAACCAGTACACTGTGCACATCATCACAGATTAAAATAAATATGTTAATATTAAATATATAAAATAAATATATATTTTTATATCGTGAGAATGATGGCTTCCATTACTGTATATTAACTTCAGGAATAGTGCCTTCAGTTTCTATTAGATTGGATTCCCCATCTATGATGCACATGGTTGGACAGTTGTATGAACTACCCACATGAGACACAGGCCGAGTAGGAAAAATGTGTTGATTTGATCATTAGTTCAATTTACGTATGTTGAAAAGAGCCATTTTCGACCCAAAATTAAATTCAAAATCTGTCTGGAGCTGCACTTTATTATTATTTTTTCCTGAGAGTGTGCAAATGTGAACCAAATGGACCCTGGCGGGTCCATTTGGTTCCATTTGCACACTCAGAAAAAAAGGTCCTCAAAGAAAAATCATTAACATGGTGAAACACAACCTTTCTTCAGAAATGGAGTTTCTAAAGTTTTACAGAACTCCATTTCTAGTCCACACAACACCTCTAAGGTATATTAATGACATAGTAAACTGAATAAATCTTTAAAAATGGGTGGTTCAGATTGAAAGCTCCACCTCTGATAACTGCTGGGCTTTTTTGACATGGCCAAGTGCTACTTTAACTGGCAACTGTCAGACAGCGCAACGCGTTTTGGGTGACTGAAATGTTTATATTATTTTGGTGCGGATCACCCCAGTGTGTGTATGTAATAATGCTACAGCCACTGAGCCACTAGTGCTGTGTTCTGGAGCCGCATGCGGCCATAGGTCTTAGGAAATACAACAGAGACCTGCGCTCCTCAGAGCACACTTCTATAGCTATAATCTGTATTTTGATTGCAGGTTGACTGGTTGCTATGGCAAATTCAGTAGTTTTCACCCAACAGCCAACAGCAGTTACCAACAATGCAGAACCTGTGCAGACGAACTGGAACTCTGATCTCTTGAACTGCTGTGATGATATGAATTCTTGTCAGTATGGGCATTTAATTTTCATCGTTTGAATATTTTGGGAACAGGCCTGTGAAACACTAGCCTTGGAACCCCAGGTGTTTTTACTGAAACACATTCATTCATTTGCTTGTTTATTTATTTAGTCATTTACTTACTTTTAATAGATACATTATATTAATTATATGAATGTCTAATAGATTCCTGTTGTGTTTTTCAGGTTGTTACGGGTTCTGGTGCTGTCCTTGCTTTGCCTGTGACACCTCAGCAAAATTTGGAGAAAATAATTGTTTCCCTTTATGTGACATATGCTGCCCTGCCATATTAGCAACTGCCTTCGGAATTCCTCTGTTTGTGCCTCCTGCTGCTTTGGCTATTCGAGCTTCCATTCGACACAAATACAGGATCAAGGTATGGTACAGTATAATGTAATCTAAAACATGCCATTTGTAACCTAATAATATCATAGTAATCATTAACATTGCAAAAAATGAACAAAGAAAAAGCCCAATGCATAACTGGATAGGCCACTGGATAGGCAATTTTCATAATTGGCATAATATGTGTCCATACCGTACCATTAACAACCTATGTGTCCATAAAATTAACACCCTAGTTACTGTATGTCTAACTAGGGTGTTTTCATGATGCTAAATCTAAATCTAAATATTAGTTTTGCTCAAAAACACCTATTTCACTAAAAATGTCAATATCAGTCATCAAAAATGTGCCTAGTTAGCACATTTGGGCCATATGGCTGACTCACGCATAGACATACTGTAATATCATGGCAACTCCTCTCCTCCCTTAGGGTTCTCTTTGTATGTATTGTGTTGATTTATTTTCATCAACAGAATTACTGAATATTTAACAACTAAAATAATTGGTCCCCATATAGGGTTCACTCTGCAATGATGCTGCAACCTCCTGCTTCTGCATGTGGTGCTCATGGTGCCAGATGGCCCGTGAGCTGAAATATCGCAAGACGGGCCCCACTGTCATCAACAATGCGCAATCTCCAAATATCACAATCATCCAAAATGCTCCAACTGTGTCAAACCATACGACAAGGCAAGACAGCTACTCCATGCAATCTAGTCAGCCTCTTCCTGTTTCAGGACCAGGTTATTCAGCCCAACCGCCGCCAATAGGTTTTTCAGCCCCACCTCCAGCCTACCCAGGTCATCTGCCACAACAGGATGCAAGACCTCAAAAGCACTGGTAACAACATGGTAATGAGGATGAATGGACATGCTCAAATGTTTCGCTTGGAGTTTTATACCCTATCCTTCTATCCAGACAGAAAATTGTGTAACATTTTAATATTCATATTTTTGTAATGACTTATTTCCAATTAATGCATTCATTTGTAATTCGTCATATTAAAGATTCTGGCTTTGACTTTGTTCCAGCCTACTTGTGGTCTCAACAAAGCATCTCTCTACCTGTCTGTCTGACAGAGCCTTGATTTCTTCTATTATAGATAGCTGCTCACAAAAGCCCTGTCCATCCGCTCAAATAGTGCCCACCCACTCCGGAGTAATAGTATATGCTGTTTCCCATTCGGCCTTCACCTGTGTGTCCCAGGATAGGACAACAAAAACAGGTGCAAAAATCCAAGCAGTCAATGCTGCTGAAAGACGGAAAAAAGGGATGCTGATGATAGTCTTAGTACTTGCCAACTTTGCTCTTGGTACCGTGGATTATGATATTTGATTGTATGATGTATCACTATGTATTGTACTTTGTTAGTCTATATTCATATCAATTGCAGTCATGTGCCTATACTACAGTATGCTTTCCTGTGCTATGTTTTCACATGTCAGTTTCTGGGGTGTTTACCCCCCAATTCTCCTTGTCTAAATGCCAAAGCAGACTAATTGAACGGTTTTTCAGTTAGACCAGAGGCCACATCAAACTCAAATACACACTCTGAACGCTCTCCATCAGTTCCTCTCCCTTGATGTTATCATAGGTACTGAATAGAAGGTGTTTGGCTTCGTTCAGTACCAGTACTTTAGCCTGTGCTGCCATGACGCCCCAGGTATCTGGACTGCAGAGTGGTTCTGGTTATGTCCAGCACAGGCAGACACAGCCTGGTGGTATCCTGTATTAATTGCTAAGACTGTCTATCAGCTGAAAATGCCCACTGATTTCCGTATCCATGGCTTGCAGGCCAGGGTAGGCGGTGAATGCCTTCCAGTCACACCAGATTTTTGGGCTTGGCTTGAGGAGTTCAGTCGCACAACCTGTTGCAGATTTGCTTGTGTAAGAATAGTAGCCTACTTTCGTTTTCAGGTTTGGCAGCATGCTTCTTGTGTGAAGTATATGAGGTTCATTGTCTCACTTCAGCTGGGGACTGTAATCTACTGCAAAGACATCTGGTAAGAATTTTTGGTTTTACAGTATTTACTGTATCTCTAAGGATTTGCATGACATATTGATATAAAAAAACATAATACAAATTCCCATTAAATAAAGGCTTAGCGAGTCAGACTGGTCAAGATCACTTTCTAAAAATCCAGTCTTGTCGATTCTCGGTCTGAGACCAAATGTGAAATCCCAAGTGAACCTATGTTATTGCCAGCATTAAGATAATTACTTGAGTAATTCATACATAGCCTACAATATTTAGGCTATAAGGTTAATGTCTTATGATCAAATGCCAATTGAGAAATCTGTCGCCTTCAATGTTACAAACAAAACAACTCCAAGTTGAGTATTCAATAATAAAAGTTATAGAAAACTATCTGAAAAGAGGGTACCGTTTATCTGTCTTTCTTCTACCAAACCGCTCTGTTTGCACAAAGTCTGTCCATGCACAACTAGTGGTGTATGCCATATGTTATGACATAAAAGCCCTGTAAATGCAATCCGGCCTGGCGGAAGAGCTTTGCTCTTTGTTTGCTGTTTGATGTTTAAGTTTGCTGACCAGTGACCACCAATTTCACCAATTTCATTCAAATATGCTGTTTTATTTTTCCATTTCCAGACAACCATGGTTCTGAAACAGTAAAACAACAATTTGGATGTTGTAAAGGAAATCAGGTCTGTAATGGAACTGTCCAGTAGAGGCTGCCATTTAGATTGCAGGGGCAAAAATTCTCAACAAGTTGTATTGTGTATTTTGTATTTTATTGCAGTTTGACTGGTTGCTATGGCGAATTCAGTAGTTATCAGCCAACAGCCAACAGTTACCAACATTACAGAACCTGTGGAGACGGACTGGAACTCTGGTCTCATGAACTGCTGTGATGATATGAATACTTGTCAGTATCAATCCAAGTATCAGCATTGTTATTATTTGCTGTGAACATACATACAGTACATATACTGTATAAAAATGTTTGTTTGTTCGATTGTGTATTTACTTACTTACTTTCAAAGAATATATGACATTAATCTGTTCATCGTATGTGTTATTATTATTGTTATATTGTATATAAATGTCTAATAGATTGTTGCTGTGTTTCAGGTTGTTGTGGGTTCTGGTGCTGTCCTTGCCTTGCCTGTGACACCACAGCAAAACTTGGAGAAAATAAGTGTTTCCCTTTATTTGACATATGCTGCCCTGTCATGATAGCAAACGCCTTTGGGATTCCTCTCTTTGTGCCTCCTGCTGCTTTGGGTGTTCGAGTTGCCATTCGATACAAATATAAAATAAAGGTACTGGTGTAGTATAATCTAAAATATACCAATATGTAATTTGTACAAATTAGCCATTTGTGATCTAATTGTACAGTATCATGTAAACAATGCAAAAAGCTAAAAACTGAGGTAGAAGGTGACAACACAGTAATTTAGGACTACAATATGAACTACTACTATCATAAGACATGAGCC
Source organism: Benthosema pterotum (assembly GCA_039105355.1). Taxonomy (NCBI): domain Eukaryota; kingdom Metazoa; phylum Chordata; class Actinopteri; order Myctophiformes; family Myctophidae; genus Benthosema; species Benthosema pterotum. The sequence continues at coordinate 36,771,735 of CM076979.1, read as the reverse complement.
CTTATGCTCAATGATTTGTGAAGGAGATCTAGAAAAACAGCATGGGTTTTCAAAACCCATGCTGTTAAATAACCAAATAACTCATGAGACACATCTTATATAGAGAGTTGTGCCATCATCCCAAGAATTAGGGGAAACATTACATTAGTAAAATGTGAAATGAGGCGTTATAGTGTTATAGTGTAATACGCTGGCAGAGATGAATACTGGAAATGTCGGCCCAAATAAAAGTCGGACCAGCCGAAATGTTGCAACATTGAGGAGTCAGAAAACGGAAGGTGGGAGGGCTGTTTTAGCCTGAAAGAGGGACAAACTGGAGTTTGAAATACATTGTTTTCAACGATGGCGGTGCAAATAAGAGCTATGTAAACATCTGTTTTAAAAGCAATACACAGTGACAAGTAAAGTCTCTGTAATGTCTAGACTGTAGGCCTACTAGTAGTAGTAGTATAAAACATTCTAAAATAAAATGATGTAGGCCTACATATAATCATCAAAGCTTGGTTGTTAATGTGTATGCTGTACTAAATGACGTAAAATGAAAGGATTTATTAACACCAGGCAGGCTATGGCCTGATGTTTTTGCTATATCCTATATTATTACAAAACAATCTAAAATAAAGATAATGACGTCTATGTAGGAGAGCCGCCATTCGAATGATCCCATTTAGTGATCAGGGTTTGCGACATCGTAACTCTGTCTATACTCAGGGCCCGACTTTGCGGTGGCCCGACTTTTCCAGTTACCGCAGAGATAATAGAGTCCTCTCCTCCCTTGGGTTATCTTTGTATGTATTGTGATTGATTTATTTTCATTGACAGAATTACTGAATATTTAACGATTAAAATAATTTGTGGTTCCCATATACTGTAGGGTTCTCTTTGCAATGACGCCAAAAGTGCCTGCTTCTGCATGTGGTGCTCCTGGTGTCAGATGGCACGTGAGCTGAAATATCGCAAGAAGAACCCCACTGTCATCAACAATGTGCAACCTCCAAATATCACAATCATCCAAAATGCTCCAACTGTGTCAAACCATACGGTTAGTCAAGAGACCCACACCATGCCAGCTAGTCAGCCTCTTCCTGTTTCAGCACCAGGTTATCCAGCCCAACCACCAGTAGGTTTTGAAGCTCAACCTCCTCCACCCTACCCTGGTCATCTGTCACAACAGGATGCAAAACCTCCAATGTTTAACAACAAATACTGGTAATGATGTTGAATGGACTTCAAATGTCTTCCTTGGAGCTTACCCATCCTACTAAATGAAATTATCTATCTATTCATATTTTTGTAATGTCTTATTTCCAACACTGCATTTATGCGTTATTTTGGGCATTAAAGATTCTGGCTTGGACTTTTTCCCGGCTCACTTCCCACAAAAAAGCATCTCTCTACCTGTCTGTCTGACAGAGCCTTGCTTTCTTCTATAATAGACAGCTACTTGCAAAAGCCCTGTCCAATAGACCTTTAGGTAAGCTCCTCCCTAACCATAGCCCCAAACTGTCCAATCACAGCTAATCATAACATGTGATAGACAAGCCTCTCCACCAATAGCTTCCCTATATGATAAAATATTGTTTTTAAAAATAAATGTCTCACACACTCACATTTTTACACAGCATAGGGCATGTCTTGTTAATGGATTTGGAAGAGATTTTGAAGGTCTGGTTCCAAAACGAACCAGTATTTAATGTGTAAAGTCCAATATATTTACTTTGGAATGAATGAGCCTGCTGGAAAGTGTCCTAGGGTGGACAAGAGGGCGGGGCTTACCTAAAGGTCTATTCAAGCCCAAACAAGTCAATTCTTTAAGTATCATAAAGTACTGTACTTGGGGTTAGTGTACTGTACTAGATGTAACAATATAAAGCATGAGTCATGAATAATTGCCATGAATAATAATAACGTTTTCATGGACAAAGTCTATAACAAACTGCTGACTTCATGTGTCACAAGCTCTATGTCATATAATGTAAATAAGTGCCTAACTGAGGGAGTAGAGCAGTCTTTCAACTCATCCAGTCAATGAATTCTACAATCCATTGTGCATTTTAGTTCTTATTGTTGAAGAAGAGAATGCAGTTGAAAACACCAAGCATTTTTCATTTTTATAATGGTTGCATCTGAACATAATGAGTGCTGAAGGTAAGTGCTGAAGGTAATTCTCATATATCGTATATTAGATTATTATTTTCTTCCTTTTTTACAAACATCAAATTGGAACAAATGCCTCTTTTAGTTTCAATCAGATTGTGACACAACTGATGATTTGGCAGACTCCTATTACATACATTAAATGTAAATGTAAAACATTTTACCGGGGCCACTTTTGAATTGCAGGTGTTCTTTGAGACGGGTTTGAATGGCTCAAAGGGAATTTACATTTCTAATATTCATGCATGGTTGCGATGTTGACTTTGTGTGATATTTCAAATTACTGTTTGGACAGTGGATCTTATGGTTAGAAATGCCAACTCATGGGTCAATCAATTCACTTTGGCTCCATGAAAATAAAATAACTTCATACTGTCTGCTGTGTTATCTGCTAATTGTGTCAATTAGCAGATAATGAACTGTGTAATGTATTTGTCGCCATGGATGTAAGACAAATTTCAGTGCAAACTGACAATAAAGTTGTATCGTATCGTGTCCAATTGAAAATGTGCGCTCTATAAGAAGCATTTATGTGTCTTATTCTTCTGTAGAAAAGGTAAAAGAAAAATAAATTTGTAAAAAACAAATTTGTCTTTCAAGGGGAGTAATTGAGAACATATTATGAAGTGTTAAATATCTGTGTTTAGAATTTTAAAAAAAAAAATGACGGCTCTGGACTTGCACTTTAGCCTAAAATATTGCAATGCACTCCTAGTTGCTCCTATTTTTGACCTGCTTAGCTTGTGGGTGAGATGGCCATCACATCACTGGCAATAGATTATAATCAGGCTAAATATCATGTGTTGATACAACCTTCAAGATACTGGATGAATGCCATAGACTAGAGTGTGCCCAGTGTGTCTGCATTAGCATAACAAAGGCACTTCCACTTCACTCCACTACAGTATAAGCAAAAAAATACTTCAATTATAGAAAAGAACAAATAATTAGAATAATTGCTGCAGTTACATCTATACTGTCTGTAGTCTATCTTTGTACACTGTCTGGGCTATCTTTGTATGTACTGTATTGTGATTGGTTTATTTTCATTGACATGCTGACAATGCTGATGCTACAGTATCTGAAAAACTTGCAGATGCCGCCAACTTCCACCACAGCATCCTCCTTGGGCTGGTTCTACACTACAGTATACTATATGCACCTTGACTGGCTGGCTTTGTTAGTCCCTGGGGGCAATTAACCTATGTACAGTATGTACAGTTTTACGATGTGGGTGTACTGTAAATAGTTTGTATATAACAACAACTGACTCAAAAGTGAGTCAGTATTGGTTGATTAGAGGTAGAAAACCTGTGATCTACATGAACAGAATTTGTTTGTATAGCATGTATAGCATAATGCTCTGTAAACAGTGTATGAAACTCACATTCAAAAAAACAAGGGATGGAACTTGTGAAATTATTACCGTCTCTCAGTTTCAGGTTTGGTGGCATATTTTTGCTAGTAAGCCTATTGTTCGTATAACACACTCACTCAGACCCATAGGTCTACTCACTTCAGTTTCTCTCTCCTGCTGAATTATACTCTGCATTAAGGTAATCAACAGAATATATTTTAATATCTTTATGAAACATAAATTCAAAATGCTTCAGCTTGTAACTTTAGATAAATTATTCATGGCACTGCTGGAGAAATAGTCATATACTATAAGTCTCACCATATTTCCTATGGTTTTATGGTATTATTTCCTATTTGAATTATAAATAATTTGAGACTGTGACATCTTCCTTTTATGTGTGCGATTCAACTATGCACTATTTTTGCATCTGTATCATAATTTTTATGCCAAAATGTATGCCTCATGTATTGAAAAAGGCCATACAATGTTAGACGGAAAGTGATGCTCTATACCTCTTCTTGTTCATATATGTATAATACGGCTTTATTTTCAACCAACCCCTTTCTGCTGGATAATGTCTCATTAAACTATTTGTTTGCAGTTTGGATTACTGCAAAATGGCAGAACATTCAGATAAGTGGAGGACTACTCTCTTTGACTGCTGTGGTGATATGAAGGCTTGTCAGTAACAATAACATATATATTAGCACTTTGTATTTACTAGCAGCAATTCTTGTATTTTTCAAATATTATTCAAACAAAAAATATTATAGACCTGAATGTGGCTAATGTTTATCTTTACGGTTTATGATTATGTCTAAGAGACCTGTATCTATTTCAGGTTGTTGTGGATTTTGGTGCTGTCCTTGCCAGGCCTGCAACACAACAAGTAAATTTGGACAACCTCATTGTCTACCTTTACTGGACATATGCAGCCCTGCTGTTGTTTCCAGCTTTGGGATTCCTCTGTGCGCACCTCCTGTCACATTGTCTCTTCGGGTTGCCATTCGCCAAAAATATGGAATCAAGGTCCGGACTCTATTACATCTGCTGCTATTAGAGTAATAATAATAATAATAAAAACAACAAACTGACCAGTGTTATGTGAAAACATAAAGTTAACAACAGTAGTACTGTATTGTATTGATATTATTCAACAACATTTAAAGGCTAAACAAACAGCTAAAATAAGTTGTGGTTCTCCCGTAGGGTTCTTTCTGCAAAGACATCATGACTTCTTGTTTCTGTGTGTGGTGCTCTTGGTGTCAGATGGCCCGTGAACTAAAACTCCGCAAGAAGGACCCCGCTGTCATCAATGTCGTCCAGACAGCCCCAACTAAGACAAAGTAACAGGGGTGCCTGCCCTGTACCTGACTCTGTAATGCTTTGGTTCCTACGGTTGGCTTACTTAGAATTGTCAATTATCATGATTGCTTTTTAAAGTTTAGGAAATGCATTCCAATGAAAACTCTATGTACCACTACAAGTATTACTACAGTTGTTGACTTTGGTGAAAGGCACAGTAGGGTGGTGTATGATGATTTAAAAGGTTAAGTATGCCAAATGAATCACAGTCTGAGCTGGGTGTGACAAGTATACATCTGTCAGTAGTCTGTCTTTGTGTCATGGTATTTCTATGTGAAACATCCTGCCCTTGTCTGTCCCCTACTTGCTACAGCTGCCAATATGTCAGGGATTTCTGAGACACTTATAATTTTAAAATTACAATATTGAACACAATTAGTACAGTACAGAAAATAAACATTCCTATCTTTAAAACTTGAGTTTGCGATTGGCATTGACAGGCCAAGTTGTTGCTGATGCTGCAAAATTGATAATACACTAATAACAAGTATGTTTAATAATAATGAACATTGTCCCATGCAATATAAGAGCAGGCCTGCAATATTCAACAATTAGTTAAAGTACACATTTATTTTATAGGGAATTGGCTTATTTGGAAAGTGAACAGATCATGAAAAGGACATAGCAGCAGTATGCACAATTCTACTGCTATATGGATTAAACATAATAACACAATTCAACCACCTTATCAATTCAAAACTGATGAAGATTTTCAGGGATGTGTCTGAGGACTATGAAGTACAGCCATCCATGACTTAGGTACTTATGGGCAAAAGTATTCACTACAATGTTATCTAGAGTATGCATGTTAGTGTTATCTTTAAAAGTCCTTCTGGAAACACATTCTCCAGCCAAGCGTGTTAATGTCTTGCTAATCACTTTATTCCAATTATGTTTATCCATTATTTTGTGTGCAGGCATTATTGCTCATTGTACAGGCTTTTTAGTTGTACCGGTAATTACTGGTTTCAAACTGCAATGAATAACAGATGTTGCAGATGTTATTTGTTAGTATCAGCATTGTTACCATGCACAAATAATATGTTTGCATACATGTTTACATCATTTTGAAACAATTTATTTGGAAAGGTGAATGACAAATATTTAGAACGAAATGTGCAGACTGTAACGCAATGAGAAATCTCACAATGTTACCAACAGGTTTTTCCTCTTGTCTTTTTTGATGTCTGATGAACACAATGCACTTATAACCTCTTTACTGTCTGTTCTGATAAAAACTGTTTGCAGAATGATGACCCTTTCACCAGTACAATGAAACTGGGCGTGCCTGCCTTGACAAAGCACCTGTCAGAAGAACAGAAAGGAGAAGTTTGAGTTTGAGTTTAGTTTTGATGGTAGTTCATAAGGTTGTATGGTTTGAAAATTTTAAAACCAAAACACCACGGTTTCCGTTTTTACCATCTAATTAATATTATCATGGCCCTGCATTCACATGATTACATTTTGTCAATGGTTATTACAGTTTATCGCCATAAGAGGCACCTTTCCCTAATGTATTGTCAGTCACACGTGGTGACCATGGCTTGGCAGCATGCACTACTACAACATACTGTAGGTGGCAGACCATTTATTGTTTAACCAGAGTGAGAAATGGCATTTTGGTGGCGAGTCCAGTTTTCATTTATTATCGTAGCAGCTACAATGGATGATTAGTGTGGGTTGGAATGGTGAATTACTGATGTTGTTGGGTCCCTATTCATGCTGTATGAGCGACCGCTCAGTTTCTGATCCGTCAAGCTCGCAACTCTTCTACTAGATCACCTCCCCTTTTTAAAAATAATGATAGACCTAATCTATCGTATACCCTACTTAGAGTCCATTTTAACCATATTATGGTTAAAATGACAGAAACTAATCATGAACAAATCTGAAATGGATGCATCCATAAACAATTAATAATAACATCCAAGTTATTATTAATTCCAGCTTGGGAGTTGGACCGGAGCAGCCGTTCAAATCACATTATTAGCACGATGATCCACTGAGGTTAGTTTACAGTGGACAGACAGTTGCATAGAAGATGGACTGATATATCAGACAGCTGGACCATGAAAACTAGCGTTATTTGATGCTTCCATTCTCTACTGCTTCCATAAACAATAATCACAGCACCTAACATACTCATGTCAGCAGAAACGGTGTGGTATAGAGGACGATGCCCCATTGATATGCCGTTTCAGAAGGTATAACCGAAATATTGCACAAGCCTAGTAGTTCATATAGCAGGGTATCTGACTTGTATTTCCACCTCTAAGTTCAATATAGGGTAACTCCATGGCCATGGTCAGGAGATCATCCCATGCATTGCGTGTAAGATGACTAAATGACAACATGAAACAGCACATCAGCAACACACTAACCTTTTGTGCTGCAGTGCTCTCAAAAGTGACATCTCCAGGTCAACTTGGTACAGCGTCTGATTCTCACGATCTTCAAAGAAAAGCTACGGAATGGAAAGAATTAAAACATTTAACTAGGAAACAAAACCCACTGCTGTTTTTCAGGATAAACTAATAAATTAAAATAATAAAACTATAAATTAATTACATCTACTGTATACAATCGTATACTTTACCACTAACTGAAAATTTAAGGAAGCTTGCATTACAGCATATAGCAGATATGTTGGTGGGTAGCCAAATGACTGGGTAAAATATATAGCAATTATGCAAAGAGTAATCTCCATTTGTTGCACCCTCCCCCTGTTCAGCTCAGATTTATGTTGTGTTATACAATAATAATTCCCAATGTCAACACCAGAGTTAGGTTGAGAGGTAAAGGGCAAAGGGAGAGAGTGAATATAAAAGACAACACAAAACTGCTGATTGAGATAGAAATGGTAAACATGAGTGTGGATATAAATTATGCACAATCCATTAACACCTTTACAGTTTTCCCACGCGAAAAAGCGTGATGTAATATTCTGTCCCCTGTTTCCCACGCGAAAACGCGTGTTGTACTTTTTTAATCTATAAGCATAGATTAACTTGCAGACTATCATGCCATGTAGTCACTTAGGGGTTAATGTCACTAAAATAGCCGAAAAAACACTGGCGCATGTGATGTGGTATCAGTCCGCCCCATAGAGAGCCATTAGTTTGGTTGGTGTTGTTGTTGTTGTGATGTGGCTACAGAACAATGCTAAAGGAACTCACCACTCTTCTCCTTCGTTGCATGCATTGGGCGCACGTGAGTGTGTGTGTGTGTCGTGACGCTTTCTCTTTCTCTTCTCCTCTCTTCTCTGTGTGTGTGTGTGTGTGTGTGTGTGTGGAGGGGGGGGGGGGGGTCTGGGATCGTGTTTCTTTTCAGTCAAAAGCAAGCGATCCCAGATGATGGATAGGTCAGCTTTTTCATGCATGCTACCTTTAGATGGCGCCATCTCCACACTGGAACATGTCAGAAAGTTTGTCTTTTTTTTTTTAAATTGTAGCCAACCACCTGATCTTTAAAATGGTATAGGCATATGGGCATCTACTTGAAGCAGAAAAAAGTTATATGAAAGATAAAACTTTAAACCTGATTATTTCATAACTAGTCCTGGAGGAAACGCCAGTGTGAACAACGGGGCCCTTTTGTACAATTTATATAAAAAAAAGAAAACATATTATCGAGTTGGGCTATTTTTTCCCTTAAAGTGGACACCTCAAGCTGTCTTTGGATATCATTGGTTTGCACAAATCCATAACAGAGGATTTTCTATAAATCATTTTGTTACTATTGAGCCCAATGGGAACAAGACTAGCTTTTTGCCTGATCAGTTAAGGAATTAATGTGTGCTAATTTAACAATCTTACAATATTAGTTGAAAGACACAAACCTCTAGGTTTTGAGGAAGGTATTTCTGGTCCGAGTCCCAAGGTGGAAGTTCCTCTCCAAACATAACTGCGAGATGATCTAAGAAACTAAATGATGAGCAGATCAGATCATTAGATTAAGTGGCCTTCAATTTTCATAGATCATTTTCAAATCATAATCCGTTGAGCTATTTTGACAACTCCAATTTCGCCATAAATAAATAAAGAAATAATAAGCTGTAGATGCATGTAGATGCAGATGCATACCAAGAGTTTTCACAGAAGCTTGAGATGAAGTCACTCTGTTGGTGTTCGGGGTAAAGGAAAAGTACAGGCCAGTGCAGCATTCCCTTCTCATCTAGGGACACCTGAACGCCTGTGACCTCCTGGGAGCTGAGGCCATCCAGAGTGAGCTCTGCCATGGACCCTGTGGGGCCCCTGGCCTCATCCTCACAGTCAGAGTCATGCTTAGGACGCTGGTCACCCTGAAGTAGCTTGATACCTCGCTCCTACATGAATCAAATTAAGAAATGTAAAAAAAAAAAATAAAAAAAAAAAGGCACAAATACTGCTGTACCGATTTAATTTCAAGACACATTACATTATACATTACATGGAATGGAACATATGACATGTAGTACTGGTTAAACATATAATACAACACATCTGAGTGAGCCAACATGTCTCATCATCACTAAGGATCTAGTATTATCAATATCATAAAGAAAAGAAATGTATCCTATTCCTGTTTGAATACTCCTAAATTATCAAAGCAAGCATTTCTTTTGTCAACATTGGTTAATAATAGAATGTTCTCAGGTTCCCACCTTTATAGCATTTAGCAGATCCTCTTTCTTACTCTGCTCCTTCTTTCCTTTCGCCTTGGCCTTCCTGGCATCTCTCTCTATAGCTCTCTGGAAAACAAAGTTGGCACAATTGCTTTAAATATCTCATCATGATGCACAGGTTGGATTCTAGCTCATTATGATTCCCAAGTTGTAACAGTGTGTAATAACAACTATTATATTTAAGAAAGTGGTGCACAAACTGGGGACCAGGGTTTGAGCGCCACTGGTAAGGATAATGGAAATTAAATGGAAATTAAATGGATTCTCAAGTCAGTCCATTTGGTTTTTATTTGTAGAGTTAAGGGTCGAGGGTAAGGGCGTAACACCCGACGAACCAGTGATTTGTTTCCTAACAAACAAATCGGTTCAAAGGGTGTTATCCCGCTTATTGCATGGCTTAATTAATAACTGACAGAAATAGTACATAACAAGACTGCTTCCATTTATCTGCAGTTGTGTAGGCTACGTTCGTCTGCACAAGGAGGTCTGTTGTTGAGCAGAGCGGTCCATTGTTATGAGTTATGATATACTGTATCTAACCGCTCATGTGACCAGAATGCTGGCCATGTAATAAATACCAGCAGCATTTTAGACCGTAGCTTTTCCGATGCTGGTACAGTATCTGTATTGGATTTGTATTTACTGAAAACCAATAGAGGTGACAATGAAGCCAATTCTGAGGCATTATGGCTAGCAATACCTTTTGTTTGTCTGCTGCTGTTCTCATCTCCCGCAGGTTCTTATCAGTAGGATGGGCCTCCAATCCAGCATCACACCACTGTATGGCCTCTTCAAATCTCTTTAGCTCCATACAACACTGGGCACCTATGGTAGCAGAATAATAGTCAATAACTTATAGCAGGCACTTTACCCATTTTCAACCTTATCTTCATATACAACGTATTTGGTCTTCTTCACTAATGCTCATTATAAGGTTAAACCATTTCTGTAGGCCTATGTATTGTTACATGGAGTTTGCAGACAGTTCAGGAACCTGCCTAGTGCCTACCAATGACAATGAACTCATTAATCTGCAGCAGCGTTTCTCTTCCTGGAAAGTTTGCATGCTGAAATAGCAGCCATTGTGCCTCCTTGAATTGAAAATCATCATATCTTGACTTAGATTGTCAATTACTACCCTAAACAAACAGGGGACTTGGGCGGCAAAACATGACATGATGACAGTAAAAGTCCATAGATGTGGCATTATTTCGGAAATGCGTGGATTGGAGGGGCAAGTGGCCATCAACAATACAACTTTTTTTAAATTACCCAAACTGCCTACCGATTATGTTACTAGTAAGCAGGTTTCTATCTGTCCACACACCTCCACAGAATACGTAGACAGAAATAATACCAAGCCATAATCTTAAGAAAAAAAAATATCCTGGGTGAATTGCATTCTTTAATAAGAAATTTTACTACTCTTTTAGTTTTAGTTATTTTAGTTTTCTTGTGTTACAGGTAAAATCATGAGCACTTCTTAATTAAAGGTTTTGTGACCGTCATTCTTTAGGTCTTTTAGGTTTTATGATCTCAATTACACCCAAAGAACCCTGAACTTTGAACAGTTTTCTGTGTTTTTGGAGCTCAATGAAAACAGGCAAAACAGTGGAAACCGTGACGTCTGCTGGCAAATCCCATTGATATGGAATTTGCAGAATGACTTATAGTGGTTTCACAAACCTCTGATTAATGCTTTGAGGTGGTTTGGTTTGATCTTCTTTGCAGAGGTTGCATCATTCAATGCAGAGCGCATATTACCTGTAGGACCAAACATAGTATGAACAGCAAATAGCGATGTTGGTAAGATAAATACTCCTAAATACATACATGCATTGTTAACAGTTTAAGAGCACATTTAGACATTTAGTAAAATACTTTATATTCATGGATCTACATAAAGTAAGTTTACAAGATATTGTACAATTATTGGTTTTATACATGTATGATAAATGCCTTACCTATATGAAAGTGTGCTGCAGCCCTGTTCGTGAGAAGGACAGTGTTGATGTCTTGGTCAGCACAATTCTTCTTCAAACCTTCTGTGTAGGACAATATTGCCTTTTTGTAGTTCTTCTCCTTGAAATATGCATTCCCTTCATCCTTTAGACTCGTTGCCTTTTCTGGGGAAATGTAAAGCAAATACAATTTTGAGCAAATACAGATTCACACGTAAAATTTTAGTACGGTAAAAAAAATAATTAATATATAAGTAATAACAGTTGAAAAGCTTTGTGGGATCCATCCAGGTACCTTCTGGGGATCTGTCATCATCATGGATAAGAGACTGAAGACAAGCCAAGTCGGGGTGTGATTTTGCGTCAATCTCTTCAGGGGCTGTTTTCATGAACATGGGCACTTTATCAAACTCCTGGGAAATACAAATACACAGTCCAGTTTAAGAGGCATGGCCTTTAACATTCAAATTCAACTTACACAACGCGACGGTATTGTATTATGTGACGTTCTACGGCATCATGTTAAGGTCTAAGATTTTAAATCTTACCTCTTCCCAGGTGCTTTCATTGAAAGCATTTTTATATTTTTGCTCCCTGAATTTCTCCATGAATTCGTCCATATCATCATCGCTATCATCATGCGCTGCGGAAGATGCCATTTTCGAGTTTCGACCAATCCAATTAATTTGTCTTTATAATCAAAATATTGTCTTTCAGGTCTTTCAGAGAGCCTGAAGCTTTCTGGAGAGCCGCTTGTATAAACTATAATATAGCACCACTGTAATGTAGCTCAATGTACAACCCTGTGATATTCTTGTTTACATCAGTTATGGGTTTACATCACAAGAGCATAGCATAAGAGTTGTTACACGTGAATGAAACTGTACTGCGTCTAAATGCAGCCGTATGGAAACGGAGTGTGGCAACAATAGTTCCCCCTCGACATGACGAGTGGGATTCTAGCAGTTTGTTCACTAGAGGGAGCCAAAGTCTGCCACCTTCCAATCATTGCCATTTTGTGGTGAGTCTGACCTGAGGCTGTAAGTGTACAGTAAATGATAATAATTCTTCATTACTTTGTGAGACCGTTTTCCTAAACAATTTCTTAATTTGGCTGTTAGTCTTTGATAGTCCTTTATTTAGTAGGGGAATATGAAGGGATGATTCAAGGATTATTATGAAGGATAAACGTCATGTAACATGGTCCTGACTCCTGCAATGCATTTCCAATTGACTGGCAGAATGAGAACCATCTGGAAAAGCAAGCACATGAATAAACACATCTTAATTATTGCAACCTGCCCCACATTAAATAATGTTTTAATGTAAAAGTAAATCACTTTAGGGAAAGATGTTTGATACGTTATTGGTAAATGAATTCAATTTACACATTGGCCTGTGAGGACGTATTAATTATGTATTTCGATCAGAAGTCAAATTGATTAAAACCACCAGGGAGTTAATTGTTCATTTGCTTAAAAGTTGACTCTCAAGTTGAATCATCATCTCAACTAGTATACCGGTATTACAATAATCATATTATTCTAGCCCTGATTCATAGGTCTAATGCCTTCAGTGGCAGCAAAGGGCATTAGGGCTATAGAACAGAGCAAATGATATTCCTTAGTACTTTGGTCCCAACAAAAATACAGTCACACATTAAATAATTATATCAGTTGCAACTGTTATTAATACAGAATTGGTGAAATGTAGTTACATGATGTGAAACCTCCCAGACAACTTTTTCCAGTTCCCACCACTGACCCATATCATTTCACAAATAATACACAACACAAAACAGAAAGCATTTATTCACGTTTTTTTATTTAGATAGTTTCCACACTACCTAGAAGGTCTAGCAGTCCATCCACACTGAGAAACATTGTTTCACCAGTCTGCTGACATAGCACCTCAAACCTGGGCCTTTCCTCCAGGGCGCTCTGCCCCACCACAATAACATAAGGGTAGCCCAGCTTGTTGGCGTCCTTCAGCCTCTTACCAATTGTTATCTGGGTACGGTCGTCAAAAACCACCTCACCCCTCAAACTGGGCAGGGTTCCTCCCAAGGTGTGCACCAGATTTTCTGCCAAACTCGCTGCCTGATCTGCCTTACTGCCCTTCTTTGGGGGAATAACACAGACCTGATAAGGGGCTAACAGTCCTGGCCAGCGGAGTTCCTCTTCTGTCGACATCACCTCGATGGCTGCCGCAAGAATACGGGTGACTCCGAGACCAAAGCAGCCCATTTCAGTGATGGCAGGCTTGTTTTGGGGACTGTGAAAGTATGCATTGAATACATGCGAGTATTTTGTTCCCAAATAAAAGGTGTGGCCCACCTCTATGCCCTTGGACTCCACCAATGTTCCAGTGTGGCACTGAGGGCAGTCAGTCCTGCCTGGAGACAAAGTTTCTTCATTGGCAGAAAAGGAGCAGGTCCCACAGACTAACAGTCTGTCCTCTCCGATGTCTGCTGGCAACTGGAACTCGTGGGAAAGTTTACCGCCAATATTCCCTGTATCGGCCTGTACTTGGACACAACGTAGCCTCAAACGTGAAAAGAGCCGGGTGTAGGCCTGGCACACTGTCTCATACGTCCGATGGGCAGCTTCTTCACTGACGTCAAAGGAATACATGTCCTTCATGTAAAACTCCCTTCCTCGTAGCAGACCAAACCTAGGCTTCAGCTCATCTCGGAATTTGCGGGTGATCTGCAAAAAAACGAGTTAAATCATTACCCAAACTGTTGTATAACATGCATCTATATATACAGTGGTGTACAGTACATGTATCAGTATACTATACATCAATGCTCATTATGTTGAAAATTACTGTATAATTATTTTCTTATACATTTCAGGGAGCAGCATCTCCCTGAAACATCTGATAACAAAAATAATAGCTGTACAAAAACCTAGCTGTGTAATTTAGAATTGCTAGAGGTTCAAATCAGAGATTTATCTGTGAGAAAATCCAACCGTTTCTTAAGATACCTGGTAGAGTAGCAGTGGGAGCTGCCTGTAGGACAGAGTGCCCTGGTGCGTTATCAGGGTGGTGACTGCCTCCTCATGTGTCGGGCCGAGGCAGTAGTCAGCCCCATGGCGATCTTTCAGACGGAACAGCTCCTTCCCCATCAGGCCCCAGCGTCCACTGGTCTTCCACAACTCTGCCGAACACAGGCTGGGCATGTCTAGCTTCTGGCCACCGATGCCTTGCATCTCCTGGTCAATAAGCCTCACCTGTTGTTTGAAGACATTGTCATGAAAAGAAAAAAAAAATAGAATCAAAACTACTGTATGTTGAATTAGTGGCGCACACACATTCTTGTGTGTGCGCATTTAGACTTGGATGCTTAAAGCAGTGCAGTTTGTGTTTCCAGTCACTTGCATCGCTTCACTTTTCTCATGCATGTGAATGTTTGTAAGAAAAAAAGTGCCTTTGGTCACAACACACACAGATTGGTTGTGACACAGTAATTTAACACTGCTAGTGTAACCAAATGTACCTGCTCGTTGGGCCAAAACAGCATGGTTTGTCCCATTTGCACCGCTTCTCGTCATTGCTTTGACTTTGTATGTTTTTTTTTTTTTTTTACTATTCTGAAGTCTGAATGCACCTTACTGAAATACTGAAATCTTATCTTGTAGAGTCACTGAGGGGTTTGGGTTTAGACTTCAGACCGTAGTACTGTACTGTACTGTACCCAAATGTATACAAGGTTAAGAGGTTAACAGATTTATACATACAGTCATACTGTACATACTTACATACATATAGTACATACCAATTTCTCCATGGAGCGGACCATGACTGGGAGGTAATAGTAGCACCCTGGGTTAGAGGGGTGGATGAGACCAGCCTGCTGCATCAGCCTCTGGCTCTTGCAGGTCATCTCTGAGGAAAAACGGCTGTCCTGCACCATATCCTTCAGGTTTGATGGCTGGTAGAGCCGGGAAACCAGGAGTGTGGGAGTTTTTGGTTTCGCATCATGTCCAGAGCAACCAGAATGTGTTCTACAGGTGGTAAAGAGGATTCTGGGCAGGCACCGTGGGATTTGGGGCAAAACCTGACTAAGTAGGCCCGACATGGTAGATGTAGACAATTCCTATAAAGAAAGGAACAGAAAACATTTTGTTTATATTTATAGACAACACCAGAAGGAGTGGAAGTAACCATGTGCAACCCAGATTTGGTACAAACCCGCAAGGTAGGCCTACTTTTCATTTCACTTGCATGTCACCGAAATGTGGAACACCCTACCGAAAGTCATTAAGACTTGTGAATCCCTTGACTCCTTGACTCCAGTTCAGTTAATACATTTCATTAATTTCATTCATACATATTGAACCACATGCCCACCCACATTCCCTATTTGCCTTTGCATTTGCCACAGGTGGAACACACAAAGCCAAATGTTGGAAAGCCCTCTCCATTTGCAAAATGCAGTGCACATGTTGTACCATCGAATCAACTTTGTACCCAATGTCATTATTACAGCATAGACAAATTCAAAATGTAGTCTATGTTATCGTCTTCTTTTTTGACAGATACTGTTCGATCCTCACCACAAGCCATTAGTTACACCAGTCATAGAAATTAAGCATAGCTTACCTTCAAATATCATTGGAGTGGTATAGATTAAAGCATTGATAAGTTTACATTCATAGTAGTTTCTGTCAACAGTACTATGTTATAGTAATATTGCGCTGCCCATGGGCGCTGACATGTTGTCATTCTCCTTCGTTACTCACTCGCTCAAGTGTGCAGAGAGTCATGTAGTAGAAGAGTTACGACATTGAGGTATCAGAAACTGGGCGCTCAATGGCTCGAGCGCTGTTCATGCAGCCTGAAAGAGGGACAAGCTGGAGTTGGAAATATACAGCGTTTTCAAGAGTGCGGCGCAAATAAGACCTATTTAGGCAGGTGAGCGATATGCTTGTTTTAAAGTTTTGTACTAAAATCTCGGTACAAAACGACCCAAAACTAAAGAGATTTAAGATCATTGAAGCTGGGCGATGGTCTTGCTTTTCTACCTACTCCTCGTCCTTTGTTGCCCCCATTCTATATGTAGAAGAGCCGCCATTGGACTGGCCTCTTGAAGTGAACGGAGTCTGCGTAAAATGGCACTGCTCTATACTCGATGGCTCTGGCGGGCGCTACATATCGCCATCTAAAGGTCCGGAGTATTCTGTTTACTGGAAGTTATTTTTTGTTGAATGAAATGAATGATTCATCAACAAAATGTTTTCCTGCTGCTGTGAAACAGTATCGGTGCTGTTCGTAACTCACAACAGTAAACATGTGTCAATAGTATTGTTCTTTCTTGTAATGTGGGACGCGTTACTGTCTAAGTGTTTATGTTTGTTTTCACAGACGGGGGCGCTGTCGCTCCACAATGTGGTGCGTTGCTATGGCAACCAACTTGACACTAATACACTAATATCAGATAAAAACAAACTACACTCAGACGTGTTTTCTGCGCCACAGCAATACCATCACTATGTCTATAAATTCATCAAAACTGAAGAAACCAACCTTGAAGGTTATGCCGTAAGTTCATCCAGTGGTATTGTCTAATATCTACAGAGAAAACAATTAAAATGACAAGTTGCTTATGCACATTTCTTGTATTTTTCGAACACTGTAGGTCTTCCCGAACAATGAATGGTTCAGTATCTGGGATGAGGAGAGTCAACCGCAGTACAGCCCATAAAAGCTTCAGTTTGGCTGCTGACAGCAAAGTTATGGATAAAATGCAAATACAGAGACAAAAAATCCAGGTAATTTATTACCGTATACAAAGATAAATAACATTATTAATTATTATTATTATTAGTAGTAGCCTAGTAGTAGTTGTAGTAGTAGTAGTAGTAGTACTGTAGTAGTAGTAGTAGTAGTAGTAGTAGTAGTAGTAGTAGTACTGTAGTAGTAGTAGTAGTAGTAATAGTATAGTAGCAGTATCTTTACTTTTGTTTGTATTTTAGGCTATTGTTTTGCAATGCAAATGATCATTATCAAATCGTTTGCAATGCAATTAATACTGTGATTGTATCAATACCAAGTGCATTACTTGTGCATTGCATAAAATCATACATTTTCCCATAAAAACAGCACTAATGCACGTTTCACACACCTTACGTCTTTGCTAAATGGTTACGTGTTATGTGTCGTATTGTCAAAAATGTATCATGATGCGTATTGTATCACAATATACTGGTATAACACTATTAATATTATTAGCATTTTAAACCAACACATTGCTTTTGCAGGTATTTGATGAACTTGGCAAAGATGTCACACCTCAGGCACTCTTCCAGCCAGAACCAGGGATCCCACAGGCCAAACTCAGCAGGGTCTTTGCCAACGACACTTCTGCTGGCACTGCATCAGATTTTCTCTACCAGACCATAACCAATGCAAGCTTCTCTGCGCCTACCAGGTTATCCACGTAAAACCCCCTGTTCTCAGTAAAAATGGACATGAGTTACAAGTAGGCGGTACTGTGACAAAATATTATTCAATGAACTGCCTGCTTTGTTATTTTATTCAGTAGAAATGGCATCAGTCATGTGGTGCCACATGTCACGGAGCTACCATGCCACTACCCAAATAACAAATAATAATTTAATCAGCATTGTGATATTTTAGTTTGACCATGTGACCAAAAATAGGCAAATCATTTCGGTATTAGCCATCTATAAGGTATTTTCTGCAAAGAGATGTAAAAGTAGCCTATATAGGGTTAAGAGTTTTGCACTGTTTTCCAGATCCATTTTTGGTAGCAGTATAGTGTCCAGATCAAGCCTATCTACGATGGAGTCAATGACTGAGGAGATTGAAGACCCATCCTATAAAAGAGACACATCCATAAGCCTCACAGGTTCATGTACTTCCACTTTATGTTGCGTTCTGTTTCACCACAGGAACTCTCTAAAGTATATTTTACTCAGCTGCTTTCTGACTTGAACATGATCAGTTAACATACTTAATTCATAAAGTATACTGTAGCCTAATGTATACATTTTACTCCATGAAGCAAAGCCTGCTGAATCTTCAAATAACATTAAATAGGGTTTAACTATAGTGCATGCACAACATTTTGTTAGATGAATGATTGAACGGAACTGCTCACATGGCATATACAGAGTATTTTTCTTTAATATTGTAGAAATGAACTGACAGTCACTGTGGTTAGATAGACCCATTGCTACTGTTAACTGTTTTTGGCAGATGTGCAGGTGAGAAGAGAGGAGGTCAAGGAGCATTTGAGAGAAGACATGCTGGATGTGGTGGTTAATTGCTACATCTCGGAGACGGACACCATTTCACACTTGGACATGTCTGACGTCATCGTGTCAGAGGATGCTGATGATGCAGAGGCGATAAAGTATGTAAAGCTCTTCTTCTGTCTGTTTTCTGAACGGTAGTCATAATAACTACAGGGGTAAAAACAAACATGTTCTTAAAAATGGAAGTTCAAATGAAGTTAACGTATTGTGTGAGTGACATTTTAAGTTTTTATACCGCCTAATGAGTTTGTAATAGATTTCTTTCTGATGAAGTTATGTAATATGATTTTAATTGTCTGTTGTTACTTCTAACAAGCTGTTCTCCCACTGTCTTAAGAGAGAGAAGCAACATCTATGTTGAGATTTGCAAGAATAGGATAGGCAACGATGCATATGTGGAGCGATCAATGCAGACATTCAACGGTGCCCCTAAAAGCAAAGAGGTCCAGACTGACAACGTTGCTCAGGTGGATGCAGGTTTGTCCGGATAATTCTCCTCTCTCTACAATTTTAAAGTGTACCAGCATTAAGCTAAGGCGGGGTTTAAAGATCACAGTGCAATCACAGATGAGGACTATACTGTTTACTGTTTTAAGATCCCCCAAAATCTAGTGAAACCCACAGTGGGTATCTACGTGAAACAATGATCCCAATTCATCTTTACCAGCTCAGAATTAAATAATAGTCAGGGTATAATTATATAACAGTCAAAATCTCTACAACTCAAAAATGTATTGTAGAATTCTGGGCCTGTGAGTCTTGTGTAATCTACTGTCCAAATAACTGTTCAACAAAGTACATTTTGATAATTTTATCCCCATGCATCTTGCACACATACTGTACTTGCACATATACTGTACCAGCAGTTTTGCGTTAAAGTGTTAAATGGCCACACTGAGTCAAAATAATTCTGTTGTATGATGTAAATCATAATTTCACCCTGACTATTTTTAGTTTAGTATGTATCTAATATACAGTACATCTAATAGACTTTTTTAGAGGTCTAATTTTGGATTAGATGTTGATTAGTGGCTGTTTAAACCTCTAGTCTATTTAGACATGTAAACAACCACTATAATCTTCTAGGCTAAGCATAGTCTAAATAACTTTCATTTTAGACGTTAGATCCACTGCTCAGTGGGTTGGCACTTGGCAGTCAAGCGTTTCAATTGAATTTAGAAGTCCCTTTATGTCCACAGCCACCAGTGCTACTGCTTGGGACATGTATGACACTTTCTGTGGGGGAGAGCAGGGTGAAGCAGGTCTGACTCCTGATGCAGACAAGGCTGCTCCACAGGCCATCATGGATGCCAGCAGAGGCCCAGAGAAGACCATGTCAGTTGTCAGCAGTACCAGTTTAGGTAACAGTGTGGTACTAACAAAGCGTGCACGTTTTCTCATGTAATGATCCAACATCATTAAGACACAGTCTTGTTAAAAACCCATTCAGTGCACTGACTGACTGAATTGAACATCTATAGTGGTGAGTTCTGCTTTTCGGTTGGGGCTGACTACCGGTAACCATGATGCTTGTGTTTGTGTTCCCCAACCAAGATATAAATAAGACTTGCCACCTCTAGTCTCTAGTCTTATTACAGTCCAAATCAGTATTCTTCCAATGTTTTAGTATGGATAGGTTTGCATTGATGTACTGTACATATCTCTCCAGCTACTGGTTCTAGTTCCCAGACAGAGATGGAGACTTTTGTTGCACATGCGGCCGATGAAACAAACCCAGAACTGATATTGCAGTCAGAGAGCTTCCAGCAGAGCTTGTTAGTAATGGAGAGGACCATCCTACAAAATATTTTCCAGACCAAACTGGCTGCCTACAGACAGTTACCCATGCTGGAAGGTACTGTACGTCATGCAAAATGTATTTTGAGAAAATACATTTGGCAAATGTCACTGTGACTGTTTCATTTAACCTAATGCTTTCATTATATTATTGATTATCGTTAGACACCGACAGTGTGGGGAAGACTAAGGGAGCAGGGCAGAGAGAGGAAGATAGTGAGAGCCCTCTGACTCCAGCCCTGGAGCGACTCTGGGCTTTCAGTTGTGAACTCACTGTGGGACGAAATGTGAGCAGTATGGCATGGAACAAGAAAAACCCGGTAATTACCTTTTCTGTTACCCATAACATAAGCAAAGAGCTCACACTGGATTCTGTGGTTGTCTATGGTAATATCAGAAATACTATAATGTCTACGTATGTCTTTCTACTGTCTAAGGATATTCTGGCAGTGGGCTATGGTCAGTTTGACTTCAAAGAACAGAAATCAGGCCTCGTCTGCTGTTGGTCTCTCAAAAATCCCACGGTATGTTATTATCGGCCCATTTTTCTGTTACCAATCCAATCCATATCCATAAATGTGTCCCTATGGCAATTAATGTGATTGATGTGAAGAGAGAGATTTAATACTGTACTTTAGTAGGTTACATATAATAATCACACCACAACCAAAAGTCAACAATTGTGATGTTTCATGGTAAATGTGTACTATATGACCAGTATGCCCCCTGAGCACAGCTGGCCCACTGGAGAGTTTATATTGTGTCTGTGTTGCAGTGGCCTGAGCGTATCTTTCACTGTGAGAGTGGAGTGACTGCTCTGGACTTCTCTGGTAGGAATGCCAGCCAGCTAGCTGTGGGCATGCATGATGGCAGCATTGCTTCCTACAATGTCCAAAGCCAAGAAAAGACACCCATCATTGACAGCAGGTGAGGTTGTTGATTGATTCTGGATAATGGAAATTCTAACAGTGTTGAAATAATGTATCACTTATTGACAGTAGGTGGGGCTAAAGTTGCATTTATTGTCTGCAGGTTAAAGGGCTACGCTATTTGTCAGAAGGTGGGGATTAATATAGCTTCAAAATTAGGCAGAGAGAAATTGCAGCTAAAGTGCCAAATCAATATTTCTGGTTGTTAAAATCTTTATGATGTAATCATATGATGAAATGTTGTTAGCCCCAGCTTTGCTAATTTGTATTAATATCCTGTATTTCTTTCATACCATACAAGTCCTCAGTATATGAGTATACTGCTGATGCTTATCATGACAGAACTAAAACAATTTTGCATGTGCTTTACTGATGTAATGCATATTGAGAAAAGCATATTCCCCCTATAAGTTAAGCACTTCAAAATACTGTGTACAATATGGCCAAGGACATTCTGGGTTGTGTCTTTGACATTCTGAAAACAGGATGCTTATCGTGGAAGGGGAAAAAGGAAAATGTATTATGCAGGAAATAAGTGGCCAGCAAACACATTTAACGACCCTGTGGGAAACGCTTTATTTTTCCACCTCATCCACAGATATATTGTTTCAGATTAATTAGGTGTAATCAAAAAGTAATTATGCACATCCACTGCAAAAACTAAATCATATTTCCATCCAAAATTAAGTAGCTTTTCCGGTGGTGAAGAACTGTTTGCTGTATTTCACCGACTGGCTTCCACAGGTTTCCCTTTTCAGGGGATATACAGCACAATATGCAGAAATGATTACACCGGTCTATAGCTTAGAATCATACACCCCAACAATATAGACTATGTCCACAGCATTGAAAATGATAGCAAAAAACACATTTAACACATTCAACACAACATTGACATGACTAAATCCCTATTCTTTTGGCATGTAGTGAGTGTGCTGATAAGCACACCAGTCCAGTCTGGCAGGTCAAGTGGATTGAACAAGAGAACGGCTTATCAGGGGACGACAAGGGAGAAGCTCTCATCTCTGTGTCTGCAGACGGCAGGATCAGCACGTGGTTTATGCACAAAGGCCTCAGCTGCATAGGTATTGTACTGTATAAAAATAAAACCTTACCCGTTGTGAATATATGAACACCAAATGATATACAGTGTAAAGTGAATTAATTGATCATAACAGTGTAGGTAGTGAATTAATAGATTATAGCAATGATCATGTGAATTTCTGCTTGCTTTAATGTAATTGTGAGTATACTTGATCATGGGGGGATGGGAATACAATTAAGGCAAAGTAAGGGGGGTCAGGAACGTGTTGATGAATGTGATTTCACTTTTGTTGCATTAAAGTAGCTGTTTCTGTGGACAGTCATCATAAAGCCACTGGCAAAGGGGGACGTAATAACTGTGTGTGTGTGGAGGGGGGGGTTCTATCTAGCGATGCAGTACGCGTCGCGCGCGCACACACGCACACGCACAGCTAAAGTAACACATATCTCGTGAATACAGCGGTCGGTGAGCTAGTACAAAAGCTGCTGCACCGGACCGAGCGCGCAGCGCAAGAGTCGGCTGTTGTTAGCTTGTAGATCAGCTTGTTTTTTAGCGAAAACTGCCGCTGTACGATAGAAGAATAAATGTAGTCGCAAACGCAATACCCATTCACTGTAGACTGAGCGGGGGAGTTGTTAGCTTGCAGATCTGCTTGTTTTTAAAAGGTGACGGTGACAATAATATCTCCCAGTTCGAGCGCATGTTCAGTTCGGACAGTTCCCATGAAGCCTGGATCAGTGTATACAGTAAAGTGGTGTCTGTCGCTCCCTTCACACTGCCTCCGTCCTGCTGCTCCAACATCGCGTCGAGTTAAGTGTATCAAAAGCATATTCTGTGTCGATAAAACGGGTGAATTAACGTTCCAGCCCGCAGCCTGTGCCGGCAAATGGACAGTATGCCATGCCATCCGTTAAATCGAAACTATAAATACATACAGAGATGCAACGACACGTCCCAAAGTTTAGAAAGCTGTTGCAGGTTGGCTAACAAACCTGGAGGAAATGAGTAATGACGGTGGCCCGTGTGCACTGCGCATGCCACAGTATAGCCAGCGAAATTGTATGGGTCACCATTTGTTCCAGTGCTGGTGTAGCAGTGGAAATATGACAGTGGGGTAACAGCGATAGTGGTGGGCTGTGATTTGTGTAACGTTAGGGGCCCGTCGGACTTTCCCATATAAACTTAATGGGGAAATTTACACGCAGAAATAAATTCATTATTAATCAAGGACGTGTTAATTTGAAATAAGGGCTTCGTCAGTCTCTTCCTAATGTTATGTTCAATCAGTGTGTGAAAACTGAGAATGATTGCTGTAGTCAGTGACGACTTATGCCTGTTTCAGACAGACAGACAGACAGACAGAGTGCTTAATTATAGTACTAGATAAAAATAAAACAGAGGCTTAGCCACATCACCAGAGAGTGGTAGCATGGCTGTGATTCAGTTGTAGGCGCGATGCCACAGGTAGAGTGCTGAAGATACTGAAAGGCTAGAACGTGTTTTGAAAAATATGGTAAAATATTTAAAATAACTGATCTACATTGGCATTCTGCGAGCTTAAAGTAGATTGGATATTTGAAATATTTTCTTAATTAAGAGAATTTATTTATTAAGATATTTTGGGCTTTTTTGCCTTTATTAATAAGGTGAAAGTAAATTAACGGGAAAGGAGTAGATGAAGGAAGATAAATCAACTATTATCTAGTTTAAGACTTTATGATGTTTAGAGCCACTGTATTGTAGCTCACTGAGGATTCCACCAACCAGAATGCAACATAATTATGATCATCATCATAACATCATAACATGGTCAATGCCTCATCCTGTCCAATCAAGTTATTCCACTACAACTCACCATGCAGTGTACCAGCGATGCACAACCCGGCACACTGATGGGCCGGGAATATTGCAAGTTGCCCCTCAAATACTTAAAAAAACACTAAGATGTAATGATTATATCACTATTTAACAATGAATCTAACAATTCAGTATTCCTGATGAATAGGAATACTATGCCATTAAAATAAAAATGCTCTAAAACCACTGATTTAATTCTCTATTTTTATATATACTGTATCTCTCCTAACAGTGACAGCGATTTGTTTGGTCCTCTGCTATAGATCTGATGAAGCTGAAGAGAACACATGATGACAAGGCTAAGAAGCAGCTCAAAGACAAGGACAGAAATACATTGATTTCAAGACTCACACCAGGCCTCTGTTTTGATTTCCATCCAGCGGTATGGAAACACAAGAGAATATATACTGTATATCAAACCCAAACACAATGATGATGATATCAATATATGGCATGAAATGAATACAGTCAATTGCATGTTTAAACTAAATGCTAATCGTTCAAGCATCACAGAGATTGCACTGTTCCTCCAGGAATCCAACATCTACCTGGCTGGTACTGAGGACGGCCAGGTCCATAAGTGTTCCTGTTCCTACCATGAGCAGGTTCTGGAGACTTACAGAGGACACAAGGTACTATAATCCATCACAGTCACTGGAGTTTAACTCTGAATATGTAAAAATGTACACCTCCATTTTAACCTCTATTGAAATCAGCCCTATAATATGTAATGAATACTGAGAGTACTACTTAAGTTCAATAATTAGTGTCTCTAAGGTTAATTAATTGGTGTGCAAAACCATGACTATATTAAATTGTTATCGGCATGAATCCCAGTTCCCCAGTTGATTACTTAAACAAAGACAATTTTAAATACGCAAATTAGGCATTATATAGGGTTATAAAATTAAATGTTATTAAAATTAAGCTTAACGCTATGTTCTGTACAAGAGACACATGCACACAAAAATCAAAACAATAACAAAGGGATGTATGGGTGGACTCAATCACTATCAGAGAGCTGGTATAATTAATCATAGTTAAATAATAAAACCACTGTTGCACCATAGCAACCAGATTTACATTTATTCGACTAGTGTCAAGCACTGCAAGGAATGGATTTTTCCTTTTGGAACTACCCTGTGTACTACTACCCTCTGTGTACTATTCTGTTTGGTCATGACAAATTTGTTCCAGTTTAGCAAGGGAGGGCGTCTTGTTGAAGTATCTCTTGAAACATGGAGACTTCAAGTTTATCAGCATACCGTTTATCAGTTTCCAGCAAAGATACCTGCCTTATGGATCTGTTTTTGGTGAAAAGGAAGGGCTCTTCTCACATCAGAGCACCCAAATATTGCTAAAGAGCAAAACAGAACAGTTGTGCACTAGAAGGTTACACATTCAGAGAGCAGACGCACAACTTAATTGACATACTAAATAAGAATGTAAAAAGGCAATTTGTGACTTCCACAGGAACCACTTCTGTCATTAGATTCATAATAGAAACTTTAATAAAAATCCACTTCCAATATTGTGGTATAGTCATCGTCTTTTCCTTATTACTAGTAGCTTTATAATAATAATTGTCAGTGCAGTGCACTAAAGACAACTGGATGTACATTAGAAGGGAAATATACTGTACGTCATGGAAAATCTATATTTTCTATATCTATACATCCATATTTAGACTACATGAACTCGAAGAGGAAACGCTTCACACCATCGCACAACTTAGTTCACACACTTGTGTGATTTTTCACTTAATTCCAATAGGTTGATATCATGCAAGGCAAAGGTGTTTGCAAAGACTTTGCAATCGGAAATAAAAATATAGCTGCAAGCAGCAATAAAACGGGATCAAGCAAGCAGCAATAAGGAGTAAGAACAATACGCACAAATAAGCCATAGAAACATGGGAGCCTGAACTTCAGAAATACATCAGGTAATTATGTGTGAGACTGACTCACATTGTAATCTGGTGTGACTGAGTGAATGATTGGTGAGCTGTGAGTGAGTGGTGAACTGAGCTATGAACTGTCATTAGTGACAACATGGCCGAATAGTGACAGTCAAACAGCCTTGCCCAGCCATGAGGCCCATAGGGCAGGTGCCTATCTCCTGTTTCTGTAGCATGAGGCAGCTTGATGTACAAGTACACCCTCTGGACATGACGCTAGTATGACACAGGGTCTTACCCCCAATCCATCCCTTGATGCTGAGTGCCAAGCAGGGAGGCATTGGATCCCGTTTTTAGAGCCTTTGGTATGACCCGGCCGGGAATCGAACCCCGGCCTCCCAGTCTCAGGGCGGACACTCTAACCACAAGGCCACTGATTTGGTGAATGAGTAAATGATTGGTGAGCTGTGAGTGAGTGGTGAACTGAGCTGTGAACTGTCATTAGTGACAACATGGCCGAATAGTGACAAAACACAACATGGCCGAATGGTGACAACCACCATTACATTGAGTTTTACCCTGGGTTACACATAGAACCATGAACTTAGATGTAGAAGACCACATGAGATTGTGCATGATTGACTCATATTACTAGGTGTCCGTGCCGGGATTTGAACCCAGGAACTCTCATTTCCAAGTCATGCGCTCTACCAATGAGGCTACCCAACAGACACAAGATGTACTGGAAACAACACACACATTCAGTGGACTGCTTGGTAAATGGTAAATGGTGCATTTATATAGCGCCTTTATCCAAGGCGCTTTACATAGATTGTGCATCACATTCACCCATTCACACACACATTCATACACTGATGGCAGTGGGACAGGGACACATCGACACTAACTCTGCAGGAGCCCGGATCGAACCGGCAACCTTGTGGTTACCATCCGGTTACTCTACCTCTGAGCCACTACCGCTCCTTAAATATGCACAAATAAGCCATAGAAACATGGAAGAAATACATCATGTGATTGTGGAAACACAGCAGGGTTTTTGGAGACTCAGACTTTGTATTGTCAGCAGTGGGACTTGAACCCTCAATCTTGTGTTCCGAAGTCAGGCACCCTACCGACTGAGCTATCCTGGCACAATGATTTGCTTAGTTGTTGTCATCAATGAAACAACCCAACAACACGCCACCAAGCAGTAAGCAATATGAACAATATGCACAATTCAGCAGTCAGAGGGTGGAGCTTAGTGGTCAAAGTGACAAATGGAAACTAGAATATTCGCAATTTAAAAATTGCAAAGTGTGGTTGCCGTTGTCGCTTGCCCCCCGCAGCTCCCCCCCATATTGTCACTTGCCCCCCGCAGCCCCCCCCCATACTGCACACTGCGGTGCAGTATGCCCCCCCCCCCATACTGCAGTACAGTATGCCCCCCCCCATACTGTAGTACAGTATGCCCCCCCCATACTGCAGTACAGTATGCCCCCCCACACTGCACACTGCGGTGCAGTATGGCCCCCCCACACTGCACACTGCACACTGCGGTGCAGTATGGCCCCCCCACACTGCACAGTGCGGTGCAGTATGGCCCCCCCATACTGCACAGTGCGGTGCAGTATGGCCCCCCCACACTGCGCACTGCGGTGCAGTATGGCCCCCCCACACTGCGCACTGCGGTGCAGTATGGCCCCCCCACACTGCACACTGCGGTGCAGTATGGCCCCCCCATACTGCACACTGCGATGCAGTATGGGCTTATGCCAGCAGGCGCCCTCGTTCCGTCCAACTCCCGACCCCGTTGGCAACTACACCATGGTACATAGCGTTGTACAAAACGGTTTTCACACCTGCTTGTATAGCAAGCACCATGCAGCTCTAATGAGTGCTCCATCTCTGGTGTGTGTGTGTGTCTACATCAGTTCCCATTGTTGTACAACCAGAGGAATATAATTAAAATAGAGCTTGGAATTGAAATGATAGTTTAATAATCTCTAATTAAAAGTGGAACGATACAGCTTAAAATTGGAACGATACAGTTTAATAATCTCTGACTAATATTGGAATGATACAGTTTGAAATTGTCGCAATACAGTTTACTAATCTAAAAATGGAACGATACAGTTTGTAATTGAAACAATATAGTGTACTATTCTCTGACTAAAATTGGAACGATACATCTTAAAATTGAAATGATAGTTTAATAATCTCTCACTAATATTGGAACAATACAGCTTGAAATTGGAACGATGTAGTTTACTACTCTCTGAGTAAAATTGGAATGATACAGTGTGAAATTAGAACAATACAGTTTACTAATCTCAGACTAAAAATGGAACGATACAGTTTGAAATTGGAATGATACAGCTAAATTGTTCGAATTTCAGTCAGAAAAGATTAGAACGATGCAGTGCTTTGTGCTTTATAGCAGTGGTTTCCAACCTTTTTGAAACCACGGCCCACGACCTAAAGGACCCACAATGCAATGCAATCTAGCTAGCCTGAAAAAAAACCCCACATATATTTATATATATTAAAGGTGTTGGCGTTAACACGTTAATGCGTTAACGCATTAATGCATTAATCTCGTGTTAACACAGCCGTGCGTTAATGGCGTCAAAAAAATTAACGCGAGATTAACACACTGACGATGGCTGTCCTCGGTGCGGCAGGCCACAGAAGTACTTTACGTCCACACACAAACACAGTGATGGTGTGTACAAAAAATGCAAACCGGCTTGTACAACAAACATTTGTTGTGCAAATCAAAAATCCAGCCAGAAAATCAGGCATGAGCATTTTTCAAACTGCTTAAAATGGCAGACACTCTGGGGGTGGAGCTTACCGGTCAATGTTACAGATGTGTTCCACATGAATCAAGGAACATGTAGAAACAAGTCCCATGATTTTTGGCCAAACGAGGCCCGAGTTATGGTTTTTCAAATGTTTCAGTTTCAAAGAATTGTTATAGCGCCCCCATTTGAGCAATTGGAGTAAGACTGGTTTTGCTGCTATTTGGCATCCCCCTCTACCAAACTGTAAAATCTCATAAACAGTTTACGTTGCATGTGTAGATTAGGGATAATAGAAGAATTTTCACAAACAAGCAATTTTCATTGGCTCGTAAAAACATCATTTTTTTCACTGAAAACAAAATTCACACCCATGTCATGTTTGTATGGCTTCAAAGTTCATGTGTAGGTCATTGTTATGCATTTTGATCAAAGATTGTAGGAGAAGAGACATTTTAACTGTTTTACATATAATTCAAGATGGCGGTTCATCTAAAGGTCAGAGGTCAAAAGTAAGAATACAAAAGTTGTTCGGCATAAGCAGACGCATAAGTGAATATAAGTTACATTTCTGAGAGTCGAGCAGTTCATGAGTTATGAGTGTTTAAAGTTTGCAATTTCAGTTGAGTGCTATAGCGCCACCATTTGACCAGTGGTCACAGGCTTCGCATCATCACCGTTTGGCATCACCCTCTACCAGATTACCAATTTTCGCGAAAACCGACTGCACGGTTCAGCCAGAACAGCTATTTCTGGTGGAAGGAGGAAAAAAGAGACAAAAACAAGAAGGGATCAAGGTCCACTTCGTGGACTGCTTGATCCTTTAATAAAGAGTAAGGTTATATAAGTTTGGTAGTTTGGAAGCCTTTTCTCAAGTCAAAAGGGACTAAAAGTTCTTGCTCACCCCAAGGGGCCTCTATATCGGATCACATGGTCTCCGTTCTGCCCGGATGTCTTCCTGAGCTGCTCCTCTGATTGGACCATCCAGATGTGGAGGCAGGACCTGCTCACACCTGTGTTAGTATTCACCTCCGCCCAGAGGGCTGTCTATGACGTCACATGGTCCCCAAAATGGGCCTCCGTGTTTGGTGCCGTCAATGAGGGAGGCATAGAGATCTGGGACCTGGGATCAAGCATGTGAGTATTTTTTTTTTAAATAATATTTACCCTGTTCAGGGTCACAATGATAGCAGAGACTTATGCAGACTGCATAAGTATTACATTATAGCAGTGGCTTTCAACCTTTTTGATAGCAGGGCCCACTAGTTATTCAGAATTTGAGCTACGGCCCACCATTTGACGATATTAAACAATGAAAGTAAACATGAAACCAAATGGTTTCATGTTTACTCTATCAAGAGTTGCATCCGGCTAACCAACATTCCATCATTTAGCTGGGGGACCACCTGGACCCCTCTCTAGGACCACTGGTGGGTCCCAGACCACCGGTTGAAAACCACTGCCTTATACTACATCATGACATGACAACACAGCTGCAGCACATGTATCTACCAGTAACATCCCCAGAATCCAAATCCTAGCATCTTATTTTAGGGAGATCATTTTATCAAAAATAGCAGATCACAAGCTTGCCAAACGTTGTGAGCTTGACGGGATAGTTTTGTCAATTATTTGGTAGAGGGAATAAGAACGCATTGATCCAGAACTCATGTCCAGTTTACATATGTATAAAGACCAATGTGCCCACCATGCATTCTCCGTCTCCTCTAGCCTGGACCCAACCATTGTGTACCTGGCTGGCCCTGGCGTCACATTGACATCACTACTGTTCGCAACCCAGACAGACTGCATCCTAGTAGGAGACAGCAATGGACAAGTTGGCGTCTACAAGCTCAGGGACCTCGCAGTGGGAGAAGGAAACCAGGTAAAATAAAAGATCTGCTTCTCAAACTCCAGGAGTGCATGTCAATCAGACCAGATAACCGATAGACCAAGACCCATTCATCGGTCAACCATGTTGTACACTATTCATAAATGTACTGTATGCACTAGGTTGACAGCTTTTCAATTCCAATTAAAATTCAAAGCATAAAGTAATCCTGCCAGTCTAATCACAGGGTCTTGTTGAGCACATCGAATGGAGTCCCATCATCACATGGCAATCTTTCCCTTGATAGATGTCACGCTATAGCCTTTTATGCTGGCAATTTAAACCATTACCTCCTCAGTGAGACTGTCATTGGAGCTTTGGCTGTCATTGTCAACAGAGATGAAAAGGTTCTCTTTGGCTTCTGTCTTTCAGGTGAATACTTTGGAAAACATCATTGGCTCCACCCTTGCCAGCCAACTTTAAAACACACTCATGCAGTTGCAGGAACACACAGGCACGGACGCGCACACACTCACACACACGGTGTGTCCTTGTAATGCTTAGTCCCTAGGGGAAATGGGCGACTGCATGTCTCCATGTTAAGTTTCTCCTGATCAACAAAACCATTAGTGAAGATTTTATCTGAAGTCATGATGTCATGTCTACCTGGTCTTATTTATACTGAACATTTTTTTAACATCCCTGCAGCAAAATAATTTATACAATGACTTTCTCAATGTTAGACATAAAAAGCATAATGCCAAATTGTGGGTTTGATATGATTACCAAAAACATAGATGCAGATGAGCTAGCAAGTGATGTATGGACATCTGTATCAGTAGCAATAAGTAGCAGTGAAGTGGTATTTTGTTTATTTATGTTTTTTTATTATTATAATGAATGAAGTTTTTGTACTTACTTAGAGTCACTGAATATTCTTTGTTTCTGTGATTTAAGCTGGTTCTCGTCTAGCCGGAAAAGCCTTCAACAGTAATGACAGTTTGGATTGCTATAAAAAGAATACGACTGATAAAAAGTGAAACGTAATTCTTTCAGTCCTGATATTTAATTGCAAACACAAGGTCAGTTTAATATACTGGATAAACGGCCATGTTATGGGCTGGTAGTTCATATAATAATTTCTGCTAAAACAAAATACAACAAAATACAGTGCAAATAAATATGCTATGATGTACGTACAATGCAATAGTAGGGTTGGCAGTGAGAGACTGAACCAGGGCTCAATATAATACTTTGCTGGCAGAATAATATACAGTATATAATATATATATATAATACTTCCTGACAGAATGTTAAGTTTGTAGTCAGACAAAGAACTAATATAGACGATCAAACCAGACGGTTAATTATGTTAAGCTGTACCATCCTAAACATGAGACATGTGACACCAAAAGACACTGAAGGTTGAAAAAATGGCATGTTAGCTTGGCACTCTTAAAATTCATATATTTTTTGGGCATAAATACCAAACATTAAATTATAAATGAGGCTTTAGTCAATTGTTGATAGTGAAAACAGCTTCCTTAGGTTGTACCTGTCTATGTTCAAATGGAATAATTGGAGTCTTTTCAGTTTTGTGACATCTTTAGCTGTAAGACTAAGCAGCAATAGGCTGATCAGAAGTAGCACAAGAGAACGTGTCCCTGGAAACGAAGAGGGTCCACTCTATGTTAAATGTTATATTTACACTATCAATAGAGACGCACCGCCTGACAATTACTTTCTATTTAAATAACTAGATTAGACTGTACTGCACGCATAATGACTGCACTTGTTACCCTGAGTAACAGAGGGAGGGGGTATGATATGCTCCTTCAGACCTTTACGCATTTAACCACAACATTTCTACATTTTGAAATGTCACCCTTACTAGATCCCACTGATAATATCATGGCCCCCATTTTCTAAATCTTACCACTTGAATCAGAAGCAAAGATTTTTTCATTGTAGTAGTAAAGTGGCATCCATCCATAATGGATGAACTGAGATGTCACGGTGAGTATCATCATCAATACCATCATCACCTTAATGACCTGCATGATGGACAGAAAACATTGACCATTTCCCTACAATATGACACAAACAATATGATGGCCAGGCTGTCAACCGATTGTAAACGGATGAATCATCTGGTTGGCCGTAGAGGGAATCACCACACACGACATAATTATCCGTGCATTACATGAAAGGTCAGTGTAATCATGCTGTTAAACCGTGTACTCATGGGGAGGCTGAGGAGACTACCCTGCGCTTCACCTGATGTATAATGTGATTGTCCTCTGAGGTTGTAAAAGCCTGATGGCATAGTCACTAAAAAAAAATAGCACTGATGGCCGGAAACATAAAATGATTTGCCTGTAAGTGCAGGCTGTTTTTCCTGTGTGTGTGTGTGTGTGTGTGTGTGTGTGTGTGTGTGTGTGTGTGTGTGTGTGTGTGTGTGTGTGTGTGTGTGTGTGTGTGTGTGTGTGTGTGTGGAGGGGGGGGGGGGCATCGGGTCCATGACAGCACAGATAGGATGCTGTTGAGGAGGAGGTATTGTGTATGGAAAGAGTCTCGGATGCTGATGAGCATAGAAGTGGATGGGATGGGATATATATATTGCAGGACATGCAGGCAGTGAATCAACACCTACTGTAGAAGACAGGGCAGCGAGGAAGCAAGCAACCGAGAAGAATATCTACAGAACAAGGAAGAGACGGAAGGACACAAACTGCTGCCTTCTCCTGCAGGTCGGAACAGCGAGTGCCCCGAAGCAACAACAAGACTGACAGATATCCACTTCACAGGAAACTCCAGCAATGCGTTCATTAGTGGTGCTGCCCCTGGTGTTGTGTGTGGTGCTGGGTGTGAGCCAGGTTTCAGCTGATCAGGTCACAGCAGTCAAGTTGTGTGGAAGAGAATTCCTGAGGGCGGTGGTCTATACCTGTGGAGGCTCCCGCTGGAGAAGACTGCTCAGTGAAACAGACATGGATGGTGAGTCAGCCCGAGACAGGCAATATACTGTATATATTGGATGCACATGACCTCTTTGACTCAGAGTATAGGCAGCACTAGTTCAATAAAATATAGAATGCTCAACCTTTTCCACACAACAGGGCTAAATGCTAATATTTATGAATGTCTACAATGTTACAGATTGCAATAAAATCCACCTTTAGTATTTAACACACCTTAATATAGAATAGAGAAGAGGTGAACAACAAGAAAGAGAGGGACCTGATGTGGTGACATGTTTGTGAGTCAGTGGTCTGTGTTTTGTCAGTGCTGTGAGTCTCCTACAGTATGTACTTTCCCACAGCACTGCTACAGGCAGAGGTGTTGATGTTGTTTTATAATATAAGAATATCGTTTTCTGGCAATTATGCCAAGCCCCACTTGCAATATACTTGGCTCACTGGTTGGGAGTCATTGCCATAAGAAACCCACATACTGTAACAGATCATTGGCTATATGAATGTAACAGTCTGTTCTCTCTGCATATACACACTAATTCCACACCACACAAACTCAGTTAGTCAATCAGCCATGCTGATTAGAAACAGTTAGCAGACAGTCCACAAGACAAATAGCTGTGGATTCATTTGTTCTGTCATTTGGAGTTTCCTTATTTAATAGAAAGATGGGCCTCTGGGTCAATTAGGCATGGCAGAGACATACAGATCGGATTAATGTAATTGCACAACATAAATAGTGAGGACATTTTTCGTGATGACGTTGTGAAACATGTTTCCAAAAAAAAAAAAAAAAAAAAAAAACGTGCATAACATTCAATTGACTGATTTTGTATCAGTAAATGGAAAAAGATGGATATTTTTGCTGCATGAAAGCTGTGTTGTAATGAGTTTTGTTTGTTGTCTGATTTCAGGCGTAACCACAGGAGAGCAGAGCAGCGTAGAGAGTCCAGGCAGCAGCTTGGGGTCTGAGTTGTCCAGACGAGACATGAATAACGTACTGACTGCCCTGTGCTGCCAGGTGGGCTGTCGGAAGACTGACCTCGCCTTCCTCTGCTGAGGCCCACTCTCTCTCCCTCTTGTCTGACTGTTAATTTAACTCTAAGAGTGTACAAATGTAACCAAATGGACCCGTAAGGGGTCGCTCCATTTGACAATTACCATAATGAAAATCAAACCTTGTTTTTTTTTTTTTTTTTTTTTTTTTTGCCTTCTTCCATCTTAGCATGCTAATTCCAATGAATTCTGAATGACATGACTGGTACAAATGTAAAAAGTAAAGTCAGTTAAACTACACCACTGCTAATTTATTTATTAAAACTTTTTATTACCTTGGCTTGTGAGTGAGCATGGCTGAGTTTTGCAGCAGTGGGGTGTGCTACCTCCTTGTGCCTAACGGAACTTAGAACCACAGCTATAGCTAGATGTAGAGAACCATCATCAAGAGGTGAATGTGAACCTCAGTAGTGAACTCCATAGTATTTTCAGCAAACATTGAGGTGGATTAAGAAGTTCTGAAAGAATTCTTGCAGAATCCATAGTCTAATAGCTGAATAACTATATAGTGAACCTATAGGGAACCATAAGAAAACTGAATTACACTAATATTTTTGCAAGTTTTGTTTAATAAACAGTCTTGCATATAGCTTAGATAACATTGTTGTACTTAAAATTACATTATGTGCAATGCAAAACACATTTCACATAATGTTTACGTAACAATGCCGGAGGACATTTTGATGATACTTAAATCTTACATGTCTCAAATGAAGACAACTGCATACACCTGTCCAGGTATAACTTTTATTGGTTTTGGAAAGAAGCAAACTAAGTTTCTCAATTCATCTTAGCATTGTTAACTGTACAAACAGCTTGCAGTGTTTGAGATTTAACGGTACAGAACCAAAAGCTTTTCTGGCGAATAGCACACACAAACACACTCCCTGCTCTTGTCAACATTAAAACAGGTCACTGAACATGTCATTACAACACGGTCATAGAGGCCCTCCCTTTACAGCACTATGACCCTGCCATACACCGATTAGCAATACACACCTGCTCTACCACAGGCATTCTATTGCTTTAACTACTTGAGCCCTGTACAGTATATACAGTACTTACTTGCCTGATGGTGTTGTGGGGCAAAAATAGAAGATCTACAAGCTCACTCTGTGTTGCATAGTGGCATGTTGTGAGCATGAAGATTTTTTTTTTACTTTTGGAAATGCTTTCAAATAGGGGATGCCAGCTTCAAAGTGGTTACAAATGCTAAAGTTTGCCGTCTTAAAAGCAATCTCTAGAACTCCACAGCTAATGAAGACATCACAATTTGAGAGTGACGACATTTGTGCACCAATGGGAGTTCCACTTTACAA
The DNA here is from genome assembly GCA_039105355.1 of Benthosema pterotum. Lineage (NCBI taxonomy): Eukaryota > Metazoa > Chordata > Actinopteri > Myctophiformes > Myctophidae > Benthosema > Benthosema pterotum. Next base: position 36,735,439 of record CM076979.1, on the reverse strand, counting down.
CAAGAGAGCAGCTTACAGTGACAGTTATACTCTGCTGACAGAGGGCCTGTATGACAGGAGTAAGACATGATGAACCAAGAATCAGCTATAATAGTCCAAACTCTTTCAGAGCAGCCAGTCTACTCAGCACAGGCCACCACCCAGTGCACTAGTTGAGTGGAAAATGTGCTGGGTGTGTAGTGGGCTATACTAAATACTGCTCACCAATGCCTCAATGACTAAAGCCTGACCAATGTAGTTTTTCTTTTCTTTTCTTTTTTAATTACTTAACTTTTGGTCAGTATCGGAAGTTATGCATTCTATGTGTACCTTTTCTTAAACCACTTTCACCTTTTTGGATGTTATTATAATTGGACGTCATTAGATAGATATTAATCTTTCGAGAGAAATTGTGAGGTTGTAGTAGATCAGCTTTCTTTTGAACATTTGAATGGTGTGTTAAGTAATCAGTGGTCTAGGTCTAGTCTAAAATGGGCTCGGCATGGAACCCCAAAGATCGGGCTCTAGTATGTGACAAGAGATGCGCAGGACTCTGTCTGAGGCTAGGTCTACACAGGAAACACAGTCAATCTAATTAAAAGGAGAACATTTGATTTCAGCTCCACATGCCTTGGATGTGATCTTTTCATTGCAGAAAAAACAACAACTATATGCTTGCAAATCAGGGCCAATGTTAGAAAGCAGTGTGGCTCTATATAAAAATGGTGATAAGAGACCAAAAATGCTCTCTTTGTTCGTAAAATTCATTCCATTAAATGTCCAGTGACCATGCTATTTTTGTTTGTTAGTTGTTTGGTCCCCCGTGTACATGTAGCCTGAGACAGACAGGAACTGGCAGCTCTGAGAGGACTGTAGATATTTACGTGTAGCAGACGTATGGACGAGACCTACAGTACAGTACATACAGTAAAGAGACTATAGGCTGACCTTCATCACACACATACATTTTGTTCATGTTGAATATCAGAGCATTCAGGAAGTTTAAACATCAGCACAGTGTTCTTCACATGAAAACATTTTTTTTTTTTTACTTTTCACTTTTTATTTTTTCTTATGTCCGTTTTAAAAATATTCACCTTATTCTCTTTTATAGAGGACTTGTCTGGGTTACACACATAAAATACAAAAACAAAAAAACAAAAACATTTTGGTCATCTTAAACTTCCCTCCAGAAACATACATGTCATCTCACAGAGACCATTTATCATTATTATGCAAAATAAAGCCATGGATTCAAGGGGTGGGGCTTGCTCATGCTGTCAATGCAGACTAATGGGTACAGTATATATCACCAACACACTGTGTGCAGTGGGTTCTCAAAGTGGGGTACAAGGACCCTCAGCATTCCCAGGCAGGGTTCTAACCCTTACAAGTCTCTAACTCTGACAGTGTACAAATGGTCCGTTTGGCTCCATGTGTATATCCCCAGAGATATGTGGGTCTGAGACCCACTGCACTGATGTGAATAGAAACAGGGCACCAAATGGTCAGAAGTTGACTGATGACATAATGGTCTAGGTTGAAGTTACAAGGTACTGTAAGGTCCAATTTTGCAGACGTGAAGAACCGGGTGGGATAGGATAATATGATCATATGGGACCAGTGCTAGTGACATGTTTTCTTTCTGTTTTAAAGTTATGACGTCTGAATAAAAACTGTTTAGCTGGTACCAGTAAAACAAAATAATCCTGGTCCCAGCGGTACCATTGTCACTAAACCTACACACAGCTGTCAATGAGACTTTGATTGATTTTTTTTTCTCCACCATTGTCATACACACTATTTAAATGAATCCTTGCCCATGGTATAACTAGCTCTACATAACACTGCTTTCACAAAGCATGACACATCATCCAGGAAGATATTTGTCTTTTTCGTTAACCCCCACCCCCAACCCATATAGAGCTCAAATCTTCTGTTGCGCTTGAGTTAAAAAATTATATCTGAAATAAATTCAAAAATTATACCTTATATACTGTACACAGGTTACCCAACTACACAGATAACAAAAAGAATTCAAATATTTATACCTTTCAGGATTTCTGAACTGTGATACCATTCAAATTCTATTCATATACAGGATCACATACTTTTTACAACAAGTCATTGTCATCAATAAATAAAAATAGAATGCTGTCATGTACTCTGAAGTCTACTACTGCTGTCCTGGGAACAACAGAAAGGCTATTTGACAACACAAGGAAAACACCAAACGCCCTTTAAGATATATTTTTTATATATACTGTGTGTGCATATGTGTGTATTTCTGTGTGTGAGTGTGCATATTAATATGCACGCATACACACATATATTTTAATTTAAAATGACACTTTATACATGTTTTTTTCTTTAGGGAAAACACCTCTCTTATATTGCAACCAGAGTTAATATCATTGCAGCTGCCTAACTGCTAAAAACCATTCACTGACATTTCAAAGAGATAAAATCAGAAGGAATTGTTTGTTCAGTGCATTCACAGTAAAAAAAAAAGAAAAAAAGGAAAAGAAAGATGTCATACGCAATCAAGGCCATCACACCCTGTACTACCTACCAGTGGATGGTACAGGATAGAAAACCTTACATTAAAACACCAAACTCCCACCATCCAATCGGTGTTGCACTGACCTCAACAACTGCCATTTTCAAGTGGCGCAAAGTGACAAGCTGACACCACTGACATGCTGGCAACACAGTCAGTGCGGGGCAGCACCAGGGACAGACAACTGGACAGCTATCCAGGACAGACAACTGGACAGCTACAGTATCCAGGACACAGACATTTACCACTTGTTTTTCCAAAGTCCCGAACACAATAAGCTTTGCCCTGGGCTTAGCAGCAGTTCTACGTTGTAGCTTCATCTCTGAGCCACTAGTGTGTACAGTGGTTCATGTACGCACGCACACCTACGCGTGTGTGTGTGTGTGCGTGCGCGCAACCAGATGGTTGGAGCCATTGATTGATTGTTTGGCCAGCTATGCTCACTCCCCAATCATGACCAGTCGTTTCTATCTGCCGCCTGTTTGTAACTGGAAAGATGATCCATTTCAAATATAGCGAACATAGCCACTGTGATAGATTGTGAGCATGTAGTTCTAGAGCTTTTTATATACATTTTTTAAATAGTTTTTAAATAAGTAAAAAAAACAATGATCATGTCTGTCCAAGCTGTCTGTCCATGGCTCGTCAGGCAGCTGCAGTGAAATACAAGAACATCACACACCGATGTGGAGGGGGATTATGCCTAAAAGCTACTCAAAAACAACTGATTTTTCAAGATTTTCAGCTTGATTACCAGTTGTTTTCAATGAGTACCACCGTTACTTGACGGAGTATAATTTAGGCTTCAGAGAGAGAGGCACAGGCACCCAGAGGGAGAAGTGTTGGTGGTAGGGGGGGGCTCAGGCATCTAACTGCAGCAATACAGATCTTTATGAAATGAATACATTGTACAAATACAGTAATTACATGACCTATAACAGTTCCACGACGCTATATGCTGTTACATGTGTACAATACTGCTGGGTAGGCTGCGTGACCCTTCTCTGGGTTTTAGAAAAGATGCCCTCAGCCTCGCTGTGTCCTCTGCCCATCGAGATGATCTTCAGTGTTAGTTTAGTTTGTTCAGCAGTGCTGTTTGTCAGTAGTGTAGCTTAGTTGTCTGCCAAATATTTTCCTAAAAATCATAAATAGTGTGTTATGTCAGGTTTATGGCTCATCGACGGTTTGTATTTAACACTTATTATGCCCAGGACATGACCACGCGTCTTCAAAATTACAGGAGGCACAGAACGCAGAGGACATGTCTTTCGAGGCCTTGCTCGTCCATTGCTAGGCAAAGCCTTGCTCGTCCGTCACTTTCTGGTTCACACTCCAACAATCTTTCTTATTTCGAGAGATGTTCGGGTTTTTTATTACCACAATGATGTTCCATTCTAATTTCTTATTTCATCATGCATTGATGCTTCTACAGAGAGATCAGACTTATAAACGCACTTCCCAAACAAGGAGTGGGGCACACATTTTTGGACCATGGAACATTTTTTTTTCATTTGTGGATTTTTTATTTTCCACACTTAAATACTGTACAAACACTGCCCTGCCTTATCCATTATATTGTTTGTTTTACATTGTAACATTGTTTTGTATCAGTGACTCATTTTATGCTACCTTTAGACATCATAACACAGTACGTGTATCATCAGATCAGACTGGTTATGAATGCGTTGGTTATCAATACACAAAAAGTGAGTGAATACAAATGGAAACAAATGAAAATGTACGGGTCCATCTGGTTCCATTTGTACCCTATCCGAGGTAAATGAGCACTCAGGATTTGACCGTGCTAAATCATGGTGTCAAGTGTGTGAACTGACCTGCGGCAAACCTCTTCTTGACGAGAGAGAATCGATATCCTGGACCGGCCAGCTCAATGTCACAGCCTGACAGAATGCTGCCCTCGCTGGTAAACTGCACCGCCAGAGGAGACGGTTTACTGGGGCCATTTGTGAGCTGGAAGCGCGCTAACAACGACCCCACACCTGATGAACAAACACATTGTACACTTAGGATCTGAGGCGTCGTCACCAACCCCTAGGCAGTCGTTTATTGTCACAGTACATTAAGAGAGGTAGCACCTTACAGAATAATGCAGTGTATCAGCAGTCAGCAGTTCTTATACTAAGTTCATACCAGGACTTAAAAGTGCATGTGGGCGCGTGCACGCGCACGCACACACACACACACACACACACACACACACACACACACACACACACACACACACACACACACACACACACACACACACACACACACACACACACACACACACACACACACACACACACACACACAATCTCAAAAGAGTAAAAGAATGCCTTTTTGTATGAAGCTGTATTAAATACTTGTCATTAATGTGGTGGTTGCAACTGTATTAATTGATGTCCAGAGTCCCATGGTGGGAGTTCTGCTCTGGTTTTGGTGAAATATGAAGTAGCTCCAGTCATTTTGGGGGGTCACTGGGGCCACACAGTAAAGGAATCCAAAAAACTAACTTCCTTTGTATTGTTGACCCAATTCTAAAATATTAGCAGATCCTTCATTCATTTTTTACCCCTCTATCACAGGGAACTATGTATTTTGTGTCCATATCACTACGCCCAAAAAGTAGTAGATGCATGTGATAAGGGGGTCAAAAATGAACAAAGGAGGTCCTAATATTTTAGAAATATTTCAACAATACAAATACTTTTACTATGGAGCCCAGTGACCCCCACAAAATGACCAGAACTACTTAATATTGACCAAAACCAGAGCAGAACTCCCACCACAAGGCACTTAATTAATACAGTTGATGCTACTATAGTAATGACAAGTATTTCATACAACTTAAGTTCCAAAAACCTGAACTATCTCTTTAAGCCTCCGAAAAGCTCAGTGTGGAGGGTGGAGTCTGGTGTACAAAATGTAAAACAGAGATCCCAGATATCAACACTGTCAGGCGGTTTCAGAGGTTTTGGACATACAAGGCTTCCTCCCGGCATCGCGTGGTGACACAGTAACTATGTGAACTGAGAGAAATGACAGAACCCATGGCCACTAGCTGTCACCATCACAGTGCATCTGTATTTTAAGTTTTTATTGGAAATGTTTGAATCCTAACTAGGATTAACATGACTTACTATTGTATGAAGGCATGATAACAACATAAGATCAACACATACCTCCATTGTCTGATTTATGTGAGATGTCAGGGATCTTCCAAAGGATTCTTTGCTGCTCTGCATTCCTGTCAAGATTATATCATGTAAATACAGTGTCTTAAAGGACCATACCATTGTTACAAAATATTATTGTCCACCACCATCAGCCACAAGTAGTTTACATTAAACCTCAAGACCAATACTGTACGTGAAACAAGCACAACTTGAGCTTGTGACAGCTTATCACTGTGTGTCACTGCCCTGTCAGATTACCCATGACACCCTACCGGCCTGTTTGTCTCTTGTTAGAAATGAATGAATCACATGGCATGTCAACCCTGTGTAAAAAGCCTGTTATGCACTATGAGGCAATCTTTTTAAATGAATTATTCTTTTCTTGTTCCCACACAGTAGTCAGATGTGATGATGATAAATGCCTACCATGCAGCAGGAGGCAGTACAGCCTGCAGCTTGCCCACGCCTCCATCTACAGGGATGAGGAACTGGACGTTGTTGAGGGCCATGGGTGTCGTCATGGCCTCTCCATTGTATTTATAGTCTATTCTCAGGTCTGTGCTGGTGGGCTCACACCTCCAGCTCACCGCCAGATTAAGAGGAGTAGATTGAAGACCCTGTGCCGATACCTGGACAAACATTTATGTGTGCACACACAGACATGCACACACACAGGGGACCTTCATGGATTGTCCTGTGACTGTGATAGTTAGAGTGCTTCTTGCTAGACTAGCATCAACTCAGTAACAGTTTTTTGGATCTGATCTAGAGAGAATCAGTGGAAACAGATTTATAGTCTGTTCTCACAAACGTATTTCGCCTCAGAAAACAATGTCACTGTAGTGATGAGGAATAAAGTTCTGAAATCATAATGTTCTGAACTAATATGCATATAGGAACCATAACATTGCGGAGCCGGAACGGATCCAAATATGCAGCGTTGTAGTGGGACTTTTAGAAGTGGGGATACCCCAATAAGACGCACACATGTGCACGCACACATGTGTTCGTACACACAGACACACTATTAATAGATGTGTGTAAAAAAGGTTTACAATGCTTATGTGTATCCATAAAGGTAAATGACAAGTCAAAAAACATATCCTTGCCAAAAAAAGATATTTTAGATGTGAGAAAAGTGCCCCCACTGCTCTCACATCTAAAATATCTTTTTAAAAGTGAGACACCCCTGCAGTATACTGTATTAGTGGACAAACTCTGTAAAAATGCCATACCATGTAAATAAACATCATTTGTTCTGAAAGCATTCTGGTCATGGCAAAGCTGCGTTTGCCCGGGGATACTGTATATAAAGCTCACCTGATACTTGAGCATGTCTACATTGTAGTATGTTGCCTGAGGCTTCTGTTCTGCCACCTTCTTTAGATGAGATATCAGGTTTGGCATGTTCACCCAAAAGTCCTTGGCATTGGCCTTGGGTTGTGTAGTGGTGTCACTGGGGAGAGACCACACAACACAGGACAGTTAGAGAGTGGACACAATCCCATCATCACATAATAATAACATAATATTCAAAGGTTTGCACCACGTTTTCACGATTTTTCAAAAATAGCAGAGATACAAGCTCATAGCGCGCCACTCGGTGGCGCGCTATGAGCTTGTAGATCTGCTATTTTTCAATAGTTAAAACATAATGCTTAGAACACCAAAATGCGTTCAGTACACTAAGGGTTAAACCTTTTTATATTTTGTCACACATTGATTCTGTCTTTTGCCTTTCATCTTGTTGTATGACAGTGTGGTATACTGTACAGCAACGTGTTCGTTTGTAGCTTACTGAAAGTGGTTAAGTCTGTTGTGGGTTTTATGAATATATTTTTGACGGCAAATTCAGATTTGGATTTAAAATCACTCTTATGAATAACGCACCACTTAGTTGAAGTTCAATTTAAAATCATCAAAATTGTTTAGTCTTTAATTTTATTTTTAGTTGACTAAATAGTCTTAGTTGACATAATTATGTGTGTTTTATATCATTGGTTCACAAACCTTTAGTTTGTTATTTGCTAAAAACTAGAGAAAATAGCAGCTCTAGAAGATCACAACGTTACAGAAACAGTCTCTTTTTGGGAATGTTTTTATGCTCGTCTGACTGCTGTCACATTTCACCAAATTAAAGGTAGGGGAAGTGATTTGAAATTCATGGTGTAGTACCAGCCTGGTGCACTAGGGGCCCCCAAAAGTAGCTACACTATGTGAACCTGCTGCTCTCTCCTGATTGGAGGAGAATTGTGGTGACCTGGGGAACTTTTATTAGCTCCTCTGCTAACGTGGGGGAGGGGGAAACTCCATATGTGGTTTCCACACCTTATAATAGAGCATTTTAACAGAAAAAAAATATTTTTGGGGTGATATCTGACAAAAGTGAAATCACTTCCCCTACCTTTAACATTTAATTTTCTTTAATTGTTTTATTCCAGTGTCCAACTCCAATCCATGTGTTTCATATGCAATGTCCTACTGGAGGTTATAATCTGGCATTTGTTCTGGAATATTCCAACTATAAACTACAAACTATGTAATTGGTGCATTCATTTTACCCTGGTGCCTGATTTTTATTGAGTTGTCCTTCGTGGTCCATTCACAGTGTGCAGATAAGTCTAAATCTTGTGCTGCTCTGGATATTTATATTATCACACATGTACTAGGGCTTGACAGCAAATGGGGACATTTGGGGAATATTTACTATATACCGATGGAACAAATTATAATGATGTGGAGAAAAATGAACATAAAATGTTATAAATATGGGAGGAAGTAATTGGGTTAAGTGACTAAAGCCATTTATACTTCATTGTGCACCAGTGTCGGCCAACAAAAAATACAGCATGAGGAGTTGCATCGTGAGATGTGTAGTCAGTGCTGCTATTTTCGGCACACAACACTGGCATGCAACCAAGAATAAATCAGGCATATCATGGCTGGTGCATTATCAGGGTGAAGGAAGGTTCATTGTGTTGCTCCTTTTTGAGATAGAGAGAGGTGTGTGTGTGTGTGTGTGTGTGTGTGTGTGTGTGTGTGTGTGTGTGTGTGTGTGCGTGCGCGTGTGCGCGCGTGTGTGTGTGTGTGCATGTATGCGAGTATGTATGAGTGCGTGCGAGTGTTGGTGAAGTTACAGTGGGTATTTTTTTTTTACCAGCAGAGGAGCTGGGGGTTAGGTAGCACATGCTCCAGCCGGCTGTAGTTGGTTATGCTGAAGGTTAGCACGGCAGGGGACGGGTTATTGGCAAAGTGCCGCGTGATGCCCGCTGGAAACGACAGCACCATCTCGCCTATGATCTTCACCACACACCTTCAGAACAAGAGGAGGTCGCAGGTTAGAACACGCCAGCGGAGGGCAGGAGAGAGAGAGATGTATAGTGAGACGTGGGGGGGGGGGGGGGGGGGGGGGGATAGTCAACACAGACATACAGGCAGGAAGATGGAGAGGCACACAGAGAGCAAACACTGTGCACACATATCCATCCATTCACTTATGAATACGCACAATGCTGTTTTTTTCTGTTCAACGATTTGTCATTGGCTGTGGAAAAATTTACTGTAAATACTAGAGATGCCCGATATTGACTTGTTTACCAATATCCCGATATTGTCCAACGCCTAATTCCCGATACCGATATCAACCGATATCAACCAATATCAACCGATACCGATATATGCGGCCTCCAGTGGTGGGAAAATAACAAACTATTTACTATACAAATATTTAATATAAATAAACATTTAGTATAAATAGCCTACTAAATCATGTTATATAGAAATACTCCATACAACTAAATTTATGAACATTCTAAAACATGTAGCCTACTTGAGTAAAGTACAAAAGTATAGTGAAATAGTCCATGTCATTGTGTATTTAAGTGAACGTTTCGTGAAGATTTTTGTAAACCATGTTTTTTCTGTTCTATGAACCCTATGGAACATGAAAAAAGTGGTTTACATTTTTTATTTTTGCCCAGAAAATATTTACCCATAGCATCCCATATAATGTAATAATTAAAAATATAAAAATTCTTTAAGAAGCACATGTGACATGTCAAACTAGGGGTTTTTCATGCTTCTGAATCCATCCCAAGCATTAGTTTTGCCCAAAAAACATTCCTTGGCCTAAAAACGGCCATAGATACTTGCCCAAATGTGCTGACCTCATCACATTTTCCATGATCTCTATGGCCGATTTTAACCCAAGGAATGTTTTTTGGGCAAAACTAATGCTTGGGATGGATTCAGAAGCATGAAAAACCCCTAGTTTGACATGTCACATGTGCTTCTTAAAGTATGATTATATTTTTAATTATTACATTATATGGGATGTTATGGGTAAATATTTTCTGGGTAAAGATAAAAAATGTAAACCACTTTTTTCATGTTCCATAGGGTTCATAGAACAGAAAAAACGTGGTTTACAAAAATCTTCACGAAACATTCAGTAAACTAGATTCTGCTACATAACTACATAGACTAAAAGTGCTCATAATGCAGAATATGCCATTTCAAGATTTTAAATGTAGTGTATCAATCATAAATCATTTGGGGGGTCCCAGAACTTTGGGCCGCAAAGTGGCCCGAACTTCTCCTTATGTACTATACTGGCAGTGCATGCACTGTAGGAATGGAGGAAAGGAGGGGGGGGGGGGGGAAGTTTGCATGAGACGTCGTTGTTGTACAGATATTAGCCAACAACAAGTTTAGTTTTGATCGACAACAATTAATCTCTGCACAAGGATCTAGAGACAACCATGAGTTCTTTTTTCTCGGCTGGCCTGCTACTATTATTTGACAGATCCTGTCAAGCATTTTTTAATACAAAAAAAGGCATCATGATAAACATACATAGTAGGCTTAGATCCTAACAGAGTATTGACTTATTGATCACACAGCTGTGTATAACGAAGCGGGGAAGCCCCTAATTGAAACCACCCTGAAACAGCGCAGCACTGACTACATAGAAATAAAAGGTGAAGTTCTCAGCCCATATTATTTCATTAAAGGCATATCAATATAAATATATTATACAGCCAATGAAAATGCCTCATGAGCTTAGTAAAGACCACTTTGAATCATCAAAATCCGTTCAGAATTCAAGATGCAGGGAAGGAATCAAATCTCAACAATTTGGGGCCGCATTATTGGCCTCTCTTGTGTGTGCGTGTGTGAGACTCCGCATGGGGCGGGGGAGGGCTGCAATTAAGCAGCGCAGTCTACCTCTCTCTCATAATAGTCATAATTTCCAGCTTTTAAAAACCGATACCGATATTTCCCGATATGAAATTTGAATGCTTTTATCGGCCGATAAAATCGGGAGGCCGATAATATCGGGCAACTCTAGTAAATACATTTCTAACCATTCCCTCCCTCACTCCAACTCCTAATTCACGTCATTGTCTTGTGCGCGACACCATATCATTTTTTGTAACCGAAAACAGTTCATCATCAACAAACTCACAATGCACCATTCCGTGACTCTGCAACACATTGTGAGGCGTGAGCTTGTTGATTTTCAATGCACAGCCATGTGCAACTTTAAGGTTAAAATTGTCCATGCCACATTGCGGGACGTGTGTGTGGGTGTGAATGGATTTATAAGTCGACTAACTTGTTGGGATCGGCTCCTTTGAAGAAGGCGTTGACCGTCTCTGTGAATGCAGCCGCCACAGGGAGAGTGTCCTGGGCACCCATGGTAAGAGGACTGGGTCCTCTGGAACAACCTGGACAAAGTGCACACATGCAAGCACACACCCGCACACACACACACACACACGGAAGTGCCAAGATTCACACAGAAAAACACATAACGTTAAGCTTGGCTGAGTGGAGTTCTGACAGTGAAGAGACAGACTGTGCAGCCAAAGCCTGTAATGCTAACAAACAACACTGCTGATGTACTGCTGTTTGTCCCCTTCTCCTGCTCTCTTGTGGAAATCAACACAAAGCTAACAAACACTGCCCTACATTATGTTTACTTCAACAAGTCCAACCACGCCAGTGTGTGTACATAATAATGATCCAACCCTGGATCATTATTATCATTATTCGGACATTTTGTTTTGATTTGATGCGTCATGGTGCCGTTCCAATTCCTGTCATAATTCCTAACCATCTCCATCACACAAGAATGTCAATGAGTAACAAAACATGGTATGCAAGGGTGCCTGGTGGCTCAGCCACAAGTTCGATCTGACTCCTGTCATGTGTTCCCATGTCTCCCATCTCTCTGACTTTGATTTCCTCTATCTCTACACATTATATAATAAATCCAATAAATAAAATATCACCCAAATAATAATAATAATAAATAAATGGTATGCAAACAAAATAGTGTGAACTCGATTACAATTCAACTGAACAACAAACTTAAATGGGATGACAATAACCAATTTTGATTTTTCTCTCTAGCTGCTGTGACTCTACAAAAGGTAACAGAGTGTCATCAGGATATAGAAACGAGAAAGATTAAAACAGAGACAGAAAGACAGAAAGCAAGAGAGCATGAAAGAGAAGAAAGATGCATGCTTGTTCCAGACATGCTGTTAAAGCCAAGTTATTCTGACAGGATCAGAGATACCACATGACAAAAGATCAAAAAGCAAAAACAAAAAAAGAAAATAAATGAAAAACTAAACAACAACAGGACTGAAAAGTGAAGACAGATTAGTTAAGTACGCGAAGAACGATGATCTCTCAAGGAACGCTTTTCATCGCAGATGAAATGACAGCGGATAAATCCGGGATATGTCAGGAGAGGGGAAAACAGAGAGAGCGGAGAGAATTTTTTACGACGAAAAGTGGGCCAACATTGCACTGTTGCCTGCATATGAAGTGGGCTCAGCCAGGAGTTAGAACAGAGGGGGTGGGTGGGGGGGTTGAGGGAAGCAAGGGTGTAGGAGAGGAAAGGAAAGGAGAGAGATATATAGTAGGGTAATTGGGGAAGTAGAGGTAAAGCTTGCACAGATGAGGCTCGCGTGTTGTGCGCGCACGCTACAGTTTAGCCCTGGCCGGTGCCGAGAAAACTTACCTTCGAAGGTTAAATAAAACTTGCCTCTGTCAAACCAGACCAGGGATGGCTGGTCATTCTCTGTGTGAGGGGTGAGTGGGTTGGGGGTCAGAGGAGGCAGGAGAGAGGAGTGGAGAGTGGGCGAGGCAGAGGGGTCAAGAAGGGGGAGGAGAGAAGGAGAGTAGCGTGAGTCTCACATGGCAGGTGTATCACACACACACACACACGTCACAGTGAGGTGAAGACTTATGTGTGGTGGTGGTGGGCTGGACGGATGAGGAAGGGGGGGCAACAGCAAGCTAAAACACTGCCAGGACAGAACAGGACATGGGGTACATGTGGGTTTGTGTGTGAGTGTGTGCACGTGTGTTTTGGCCGGGCAGGATAAGGGTAAGCCAGGATCAGATGTGAGCTTACTTTTTGGTGGTACGAACAGCAGAAGGCTCGGCCTGGATGCAACTCGGCACCTCGGAAAGTGAATAACGGTTGGCAGTGGATTTCAAAAAGTGAAAAAGGCTCGGGCCTAACCTGTGGAACTGTCAGCCACAAACTACTATTTTGAAGAATCTTTGTATACCATAAATTTGTTAAAGAAACATGAAATGAATGTATTTGTTACTGCATCAAATGAACATCTAGTAGGCCTACTTACTGACTGAATTACATCTCTATAGTGAACCCTCTTTACAAACAATAAACATGGGGTGACCATTCCATGAGTCGTGCTGAGCACTCTGCACCATTCTTTGCGACCGAGGCCGACTTGGATCGGGGCCGAGCCTTCCTGTTACTGGTGCTATGCAGGTACAGTACATACGATCACGATGGCCAGACGGGCCACAGATAGGCTTCATGTGTTTCTTCCAAGCACCCAAGTGCTACTAGCTGATGTTTTCATGCTAGCTGCTCATGACAATCAATCATGGCGTTGTTATGAAGAGAGCACTTTGAGAGCGAGATGATGCTTATGGCCAAACTTTGTCTCTATCCGTGCCAGCACTGCATGTTGGGAGATTGATCATCCTGCACGTACCTTACTCATCTACACAACTTGGTGGAAATAGCTTGGGCCTCACCGTCATATGCTCCCTTTTCCCAACCCACCACTTTGTGTTATGAAACAGACTGAGCCAAGCTGTTGTGCCAAACAACAACCTGCAGGGGGCAGTCATGACAGTGTGGCTCTGCAGAATAATAGGGCTAGCATGACTAGAACAAGCATTTCCTATCATGTAAATAGATAGTTTACCCTATCAGTTTTGAACACAATTACAATGAATTCAACAAGAAGGGTTCCTAAGTACTTCAGGCATTACGCTATGTAAAACGCACGCACGCACGCACGCACGCACGCACGCACACGCACACGCACACACACACACACACACACACACACACACACACACACACACACACACACACACACACACACACACACACACACACACACACACACACACTACAGTACAACTAGAAAGTCGCGCTTCTGAAATTAAAGTGCGGCTGTGCTCAAAAGTTTCAAGCTTCACACATGAGGTCAGTGACACAGGGTTTTTATGGAATGAACTACTGGATGGACGGATGGACGGATGGATGGATGGATGGATGGATGGATGGATGAATAACTATCATTTGGTTGCCCTTAGACCGACCACGCTGGTTTGTCGCCTCATTAATGAGTTGACCAAAACATTGTGGGTGAAAGTGAGCTGAAAAACAGAGACTGAATCCTGAAGCAAACAAAGAGGCAGGTGTTCAGACTAGTGGGGAGGAGGGAGCTGGAGAGGGTGTTTGTCCATGGATGGAGTGGAGATGAGTTAAGGGGTGTTAGAGGTGGTTGTCAGGGGTTGAGTGAGGGCTAAACTAAAGGTCGGGGTCTAGGGTTAGACGAACAAGAGACTTGGCAGGACTTGAGGGTTCACGGCTCCTCAAGAGGGGAGCGAACGTGTGACATGAATACCAAAAGGCTTGGGTCGCTCAACAGCCTGGTTGGTCTGGCAGACATCAAAGGCCTCCCTGAGGAGGGGCCTGATGATCTGACAAAATGCATTTGTGAGTGAAAGTGAATGAAAGATAGGAGGGAGCGTGAGAGTGATATATGTGGATCTCACTCAAGGGCTCACAGATGAAGAGCTCTTAAGATATTGTCCAAGTGTGCAAGCACAACGTGCACACACGCACGCACACGTACGCACGCACACACGCACACTCTGCAGGTTCAGAATACATCTACATCAGCATCTATCAGTCTCTTCACAATGCAATATGTACACACAAAATGACAGTGTCAACAGACAAGAGATTGCCATGGTAACGTGTAAGAGTCTTGTCAAGAAGAAGCAGCAGCTTTTCATTTTGTCATGTTGTTGAGAATTGAGCCTGTTCTAGTACTGTATGACTAAGGGAGAGTGCTCGAGAGCGTAATGATGATGTTGGATGGCATGATTTATTAAAAGGAAAATAAATAAAACTACCTTGCTACCCAATAGTGCTGCTTCATGTTGAACAAAGAAAAATGTGCCTGCATCTTTCCAAAAAGACGTACATCCATGGATTATGCAATTTGCATAACCTTTTGTGGCTTGTTGACCTTTTGTGACTTGTTCTCATTAAAGATGATTGTGAACATGAGTCAACCTTTCATTATGGGTATACAGGTATGTACAGTATGTAGGCATGTTATACTAGGTTAAAACACTAATGCAGATTTTTATCTCCATATTTCAAATGTTGTATGTTATTAGAAAATAACAGATCTACAACCTCATAACACACTGATGCTGTGTTGATGCTGTGAGCTTCTCTATTGACTATTTCACAAGTAATAATGCCAATAATAACAGAAGGGTTTTGGACACACTGGGCTTCCACCCAACATCGATAACTTTGTCGATCGATGCTATACTGACTGTTGATTGTCTATCTCCAACAGCAATCACAAAACAGCAAAAACAAAGTCAAATGCAAGTCATGGTCTTTCACCCATTTAGTGCACGCCTTATGCCTGAGTTATACTTAGTTATGCATCATGTTGCGTGCCTATTTAATGGATAATCTCCAAGCTTTGAGACTGTATATTGGCCATCTTTCGATTTGGGACACAGGCACGCAAACGATCCAACAGTGTATAAATCAGTATTTTCATCTTGCATCGTGATCAACGGGCTTCGGACAGGTTAAAAAAAAAATCACACAGGAATGGAACACTCCACCCCAAATCCACCCCACCCAGGGGTTGTTGGGGTTGTTACTATACCTGCAAATGAATCAAAGTGTCTCTCAAACGTGGGCAGTTTGTCTACATAAGCATCATCTTCTGATAAGCCACAGGACAAAATGAAAGGACAAACAAGGGGGCAACACAAAGAAAAGATGGCAGACCAAACAAAAGAAAACAGATACAAAACAAAAGTTAATTAAAAAATACAATAAAAAATAAATTAAAATTAAAGGTGCTGAAAACATTAAAGTGAAGAACCAATAGGGGGAGCTGGTAATTAAACCACATCAATTGAAATTGGTGTGCTTTGAAGTAGCGTATGGCATTGTGTCAATAACAAAGGGACAGCGAATTAATCATACGTAATTCAAGGGCAATGATAGCGTTACTGTGACACTAGTTTTGGCAAATGCACTACACAGTGCATGAGTACAATGTGCCTGTCTCGTTTCACTGAAGTACGGCTGTATATTTCACCATATCTTCCAAATACAACCCTTCATCTAGGGACTGTGGTCTGTATTTAATGCAGCTACCTGCAGTCTGTATTTATGTAATCTGAGTTATGCTAGTCTATTGAGATATTGCAATAGACTCACAACACCACACACAATTCTCTAAAGATAGATCATGGTGTGCCTTTGACCCTTTATATATTATCCCTGCAAGATTTGCAGAACACAAGCACAAATTCCTACTGTTGCACACTCAAGTTACAAGTGTAGTTAAACATTCACACCCAGGGGCTGCTAAGTGTGTGTGTGTGTGTGTGTGTGTGTGTGTGTGTGTGTGTGTGTGTGTGTGTGTGTGTGTGTGTGTGTGTGTGTGTGTGTGTGTGTGTGTGTGTGTGTGTGTGTGTGTGTGTGTGTGTGTGTGCGTGTAGAAACAGGTGGTCAGTGACTATACTGACATGCAGCATTAATAATTTATCAATGAGTGTTAGGCCTAATTAATTGTTTTTTTTGTAAATAGAGTCACCATTCTTGATTGGACCTAATTCAAGTAAAAGTACTGTTTTTAAAACGACAAACATATAGTATAGACAAACAAGCAAATTGTTAGTATACTGTATAAGCTGTGTGCTTGAACATCACACACACACACACACACACACACACACACACACGCACATCACACACACACACACACACACCGCCATCTTCAGCAACGACACTCAACAATCAACTTGTAATATATACGGACGAGGCTATACGGTATGCCTGTACTTGTGCACTTGGAAATGTGTGTACTCATACCTGACACGGACACGGAGAGCTCTTTACCGACGGGTGTGGTGGCCGCACTCATGGAGTTGGTGGAGGATATGGAAGAAGTGCTCTCCGCTCTTGCTAGCGGGGCGATGGGAGGCGGACTGGCTGAGTGGACCGGGGGGCTGAAGGGCCGATTCTGGACAGACAGGAGGAAGGCATGGTAGGAGATGGAGAGGTTCATTAAAGAGGCCTTTTTCTCATTACTCATACAATGTGTGTGTCCTGCAGTGTGTCTTGCTCCGCATTTCTTGCCTGGACCCAGCCCTGAATCGCCACCTTAAAAAAAATACTATTTAATGCAGTTATTCTGTGGCTCAGGTCTGGTAACGCTGCCTCTGGTGTCGTCAGTACCGGTTGAAGATCTGACTAGGCCAGCTGATTGGCCAACAGCAATGTCACTCAACAGTGTCAAACAACAAACATGGCGGTGCCCAACTGCGGTGAATCGTGGCCATATCTCTCTATTAAACCAACCTATGATAAGTGTCTTCTTTAAAGGAACATCAGCTTTTATTTTACTGCTTTTGTTCACATGAGTAGCACACGTTGGCTGTGTTTGTTTGGTTAGCAACCGGGTTAGCCCATTAGGCACATGATTGACAACAACGTCTTCTTTCCCAATATTCTGATAGGTTGGTATGAACCAATCACCAAAGACTGCCGCTTTGATGACGCCCAAACCATAAACTGCAGTCGCTGAGAGGGCTTTCAGACTGAATGATGAAGTGAAACAAAATGAAAATTCAGAATGAGTGCCAGGCAACCACATTTCATGGTTAGCAGAGGAAAACTGCAACACTTACAGTGTCGCCAGCGCTGGGCTTCCCAGGGGGAAGCTTGGGCCGCGATGGAGGACGGGGCGGGGGTGGAGGTGGGGTGGGGTTGACAGCCGATGGAGTGGTGGATCGCACTGGAGAGGATGAGCCTGCAGAAGAGAAGAGGAACATTAGCATGGACACCTTTCACATGTGACTAACACGTTCCACATCACAAACTCACAAGCTCTTAGTTTATTATAATTATGCTGCTTTCCAGCTTCTCATACAATGGCTCTCCTAGTACCCGATACCAGTTAATAACAAATGCCATTTAGTACCCATTGCATCCAAGTTTCAAGCAGACCAGGGGTGAAAACAAACAATGTAAATGCTCCTTGATTTATGTAGTCTCTTTGTATCCCCAGTGTGTTATTGTGGATGTCATTGAAATTGGTGAGATTAATATATATTTTTTTTTTTTGTGTAACGTTCAGTGTATTCTCAATCATTGTGTTATGCTCTTTTAGACCCAGAGACCAAGGTGCTCTATTGAGTGAATCAACCAACTGCATGGAGATAAAAGTGTTACTTTTATTTCTATTCATTTTTTTATGAATGGGAGTTTTCAGACAAGCATATCTCAGGTAATTCAGTCATAGTTCTTCTAATTGGCTTGTATTCCAATGAGAGCTTATTTAAATCACTGAGCATTAACAAAACTTAGCCCCTGCTGTTTATCTAAGAATATGACTTTCCCATAGCTGAACTAGGCATTCCGAGTAAGAACGCCCACTCTTATCCCAGCTCTGGTGTGCTGTGTCAGCAGTGATTGTAGCTCCTCTTCCCTTTGTGTGTTGTCATTATGAGGTGACCTTTTGGAGAGCCAATTTAGTGGACCTAAACAAAATGAAAAATATCTTGTCCATGCTCTTGTTATTGTCCATTTGTAGAGGGCCTTCACCACCTCAAGTGTGAAGCTGATATAATCAGGTTAACTAAAAGCACACTTTATTATACACAGCAAATTCCACACAGAATATTTGCTTCGTACTTCATGAACACTGTTTTGGGATCCTCTGTGCTTTAAAATGGCACAGGGACAAGCAACCACAAAACTCATAATTTGCCTTCATCTCATCCACCATTTTAAAGTTAACCTTTAATTCTAAACATTTCAGAATGTTGTATAATAATCGTAAATAATCGTTAGTTGCAGCTCCATGCAAAATGTCTGTTAACGAAAACTCACATACAGTACTGTCTCTGCCCCCCCACCTGTGTGTGTGTGTATGTGTTTGTGTGTGCTGTGTGCATTCGCAGTGCTATGTCTGACAAGGTCCAGATCTACAAAAAAAACAAAATGCCATCACTCTCCACTTTCGACATTCTCGAATATCGATTCAGCAGGTTTGTATGGCACAGCTACAATGCAATAATGCCTATTTTTCTATAGCTCTCCAGAAGACAATTGAACTATAGGAATTTGGACCATCGCACTACTTTCTAACACAGAATTAATATTTATTCTAAGAGAGAATTGGTTCCTCTTACGAGAGCCACAAAATTACCAGGCCTTATTCTTTATCCAAACGTCAAATGACCTCCTCCTTTTTTTGTAGAAACCGTTTTGTATCTGTGGTTGTCTACAAACAAATTGAGTGCAGGGTCCTTGCAACAATAAGCAATTTGAGATGCCGTTGCCCATGATTTTCTAAAGATGGTGCTTTTAGAAATGTGTTTTAACCTGCTGGCTGGGATGTGGAGTGAGAGAAACTCACCACTAGTAGTGGCAGTGCCTCCAGAGGTAGGGCCTGGTGAAGACACGACTGCACGGTACGTAGGGGGAGGCGGTGGGGGTGGCGTGCTGCAGCTCTCCTGGCTAGCATCTTTGGGTGAGCTGACCGTTTCAGCGGTCTCCTCTTTCGGTGGGGAGGCTTCAGGAATCCTGGGCGGCTCCTCCTGCGCTAGGGTGAGAGGCGCTGGAACTGGCCGAGCCGCAGTCTCCTCGACTGGGGAAGTGGCGGCGGCAGGGGGAGTGGGTGCTTTGGGAGCGGGCTCCGGGGCGATGCTGGAGGTCGAGTCGAGAGGCGTCACGGAGACCGGAGGAGGGGACGTGGGAGGAGGCAGGGTGGGAGGAGCAGGCTCCTCCTCTGGTCCAGGAACAGGTGCAGGTGATGGAGGCACAGGGTCTTGAAGTGGGGAGGAGACAGAGGGGACAGGGGGTGCTGCAGACTCGGGCTCCTCCGATGGGGGCGGGGAGGTCGGCGCAGGGGCCACAGGCTCCTCTTTCGGGGGTGGAGAGGTAGGGAGAGGAGGCGCCGCGTCCTCTGGGGGTGGCGGCAATGTGGGTAAGGGTGGAGCCGGCTCCTCGGGGGGAGGCGGGGAGGTGGGCAAGGGTGGCGCGGGCTCTTCTGGAGGTGGCGGGGACGAGGGGAGTGGAGGTGAAGTGTCTTTTGATACAGGCGGCCTATCTGGGGTTTCTTCACTGAAGCAGACCCACTGGTCGCCCGTGTCTTCTACAGCAGCCGAGTCGTCTTCTGGGCCGAAGATGTTGTCCACGTCAGCTATCGACGGCTTCTCAGAACCTTCTGCCTCTGCTGAGATGGAGTCATTGAGTAATCAAAAACTGAATTCTTTAAAGTAGTAGTTCATGCAAGCGTTCCCTATTTTCTATCAATTATAGATCCAGTGAAGACTTAATGGGGATCTTTTTGTTCTTGTTGCATTCGTGAGACAATAACTTGATGGTTCGGCTGCCCAGTATCCCCAATTATTGTCTCAGGAATGCAACAAAACAAGGCATTTTTGCGCTGGACAAATCTTAGGGTTCTTTCAGAAGATACCATTTGAATTAATTGGTTTTAAAAAATCCAACAGAAAAGCTTAAATAGTATCTACTAGCTGTGTAACGATATAGTACTGTATTGAAAAATCGATTTTAATTTCAAAACCAGTTTATCGTTATGTAAACCAGTTTATCGTTATGTAGCCTAAACAGAAAATATTGTATTGTTTGACTTTGTATCACATCATTTTGAAATGGTGTATCGAATCGGGGGGTACGCCATGAACGCATATGTGCACTATAAAATACACAATATACACACATACTGTATCCAGAATAGAATAAAGGCGCTATTAATAAACACATAAGCTAGAGAGAGATATACAACTGCTGAGACAAAGGTACAGTCCCCCCGGGCGATGGTATGATGCAGCGAGGGAGGCAGGGTCTCCCCAGGGGTCTCTTACCAGTGGCATCTGCAGAGGGAGGGCCAGCCGCAGGGGGGGAGGTCGGGACATTCTTAGGTGGAAGCGGAGGCGGTGCTGCAATGACATCATCAGTACGGCCATAAGCAGTCTAAAGAGGCATTCCTTATAGGGCGCTGAAACGTTCGTGCCGAGTTAGGACCAGTGTTTATCAAACTGTGGGTATAAGGCAGTGGTTTTCAACCGGTTTGATCCAGGGCCCACTATTTATTCAGGATTTGAGCCACGGACCACCATTTAATGACATTTCAGCCCCACAGACCCCAAAACTAAAGATTTCTTATACTTTCTCTAGTTGTGTAGACTTGGGCTAATTCACATTATGAATATTTTAACTCTTGAGCATAAACATGAAACCAAATGGACCCGCCAAGGGTCCATTTGGTTTCATTTTTACGCTCAAAGAGTTACATCTGGTTAGCCAACTTTCCATCATTTAGCTGGAACTCTATCAAGGACCACTGGTGGCCCCCCGGACCACTGGTTGAAAACCACTGGCATAAGGACTTAAAGTGGGTTAAACACAGTGGGGTTTAACATGCACTACAACTGTAGGCACAATAAACGCTGTACGTATTTGAAAGGAGAAAGGACACCTCGCTGTGTTTGAATAAACGCAGCACGGGTTTCATGGCTGCCGTGGTTGCTGTGTTAATCAAGTCTAATTTTCCCGTTGTCTTTGTGAATAAAAATGGCTCATGTGTATGTCACTTGTGATAAGTGACAAATTATCTTCAATTATCACTTCTCCTGAGTAATAGTCTACCACTGCACTGAACGTGCTTTCAATTAGCCTACGCTATGCTCATTTGTTCTTAGAAGATTTGACCAGATACCAAATCTTCATAGAACAGAATAGCACACAGGGACACACACAAAACCATGTCACGCCTTAACGGTAAAATAGTATCAAATTTTGGTTCACATAAAAACAGTTTCAAAAGCACTGGTCTAACGTTACAATAATCCTGTGGACTGGAGGGAGGGAGAATATATCCATCCAACAGACCAGCCAACCATGCCACATTCAACAACATGCCACATGTCAGGCTGAGGGAGAGGAGGTGGTGATGAAGGAGGTATGGCTGCCTGATTATTGGACCTCTCAATTTAAACTACAGTACATCCAACAGTGTGATAATCTGTCTGCATAATGGCTCATGAAATGAAGGGCGTTAGGGAGCGAGAGGAGGGAGTGAGCGCCGCAGTCTTTCACAGACAACCTCCTCCCCATCCCACCCAACTCAGTTCTCTGGTCCACTTGTTAGTGGGTTGATAATGATGATGTTGATGATGATGATGATGATGATGATGACGATGACCATTCATGGGGTGACTTGATGGGTCTGTGCAGTCATTCCAGGAGGTGCAATGCAACTAGCAGGGTAGGATATAAAGTCAAACTTACTTCCTGTGGGGAAGGGTCTTGTCAAAGAGGATTCTGGTTGGGACAGAGAGGCCCCCCAGACATCTGACTCAGAGAGAACTACTAAGTTCAGAGAGGGACAGAATATACATAGGGAATGTCAGTGGCACTGTCTGTATGACATAATTAAGTGACTAACTGCTGGATTATTATTCATTTTCTCTTTAAATTCATAAAATATCAACCTGAAAGCACCAAAGCACTAAATATTATTCAAATTCATTAGATAAAAGACTGTTGCAGCATATGCTTCTGACTGTTACTATAAACCTAATCATGTCAATGGTTCAACAATACACTACGATGTGTTCACCATTGAGACAGAAATTAGATGTCCGCAATATTATAAAGGAGACTGCATGTGCCGACTGGTCTAAAGCCCATTGATGATAAGTGGTTAATAACGGTTTCTTCTTATCTCTGAATGTTGATATTAAAAAGGGGATATCTGCTATTTTGGCGCTAGGTACAGTACACATCAACTGACAGTTATTACATAAGACTTTCCCTCCCCCAGCACAGTGAAATCTGGTCGGACAGAACGTGACGTTGAGAGTGGGCGAGGGAGAGGAGAATCTGTATGTAAACAAACACCATCCTGCACTAATGTGACCTGCCTCTTGACCTCAGCAAAGAGGTTCACAAGTGCTTTGCTGTCAAAGCCTCAAGGAAGAACAGTAATGTTAGTGAAAGGTGAAAGGAGGGTGGGGGTTGGTGGGAGAGAGAGAGAGAGAGAGAGAAACAGAGAGAGAGACAGAGAGAGAGAAAGAGAGAGACAGAGAGAGAGATAGAGACGGAGAGAGCGAGAGAGAGCGAGAGAGAGAGAGAGAGAGAGAGAGAAACAGAGAGAGAGACAGAGAGAGAGATAGAGACGGAGAGAGAGAGAGAGCGAGAGCGAGAGAGAGCGAGAGAGAGAGAGGGACAGAAAGAGAGAGAGGGACAGAGAGAGACAGACAGAGAGCCAGAGACATAGTGACAGCAGAGCTGTCAGTGTCAAAGAGACACTTTGCGCTTGCTCATCAGTGCTCGCACGTCCTGAAGCAAAACAACATTGGGGACTTCAGACTGAATGACTAAAATGTGGTAAATGGATAACAAAGACACTCAAGAAATTGTACCGTCAATGGCATAGAAGAAAAAAAGGTTGACACAAGGAAAGACAGGCCTATAAACATTCATTGACAAGTGGACACACATGTACTGCAATCTCTGGTTCTCTCTCACACGCACACACACACACAGTGAACCTATAAAATGTAAGCGACGATACCTTCAATTTTCTGTTCTCCAAAGGCCGATTCCAGAGAAGGCCCAAATAAGGCTGTGTTGTCCTCAGGGATCGGTGCTTGCTGACTACTGAGGAGAGAGAAATGTACTGTAGTGATCTGTGTCGTTTTATTTTCTGTACAACATCAATAAGGCATCAATACTACCGGTACAATATATGCATTTTACACTAATGCTACAAAGTACAAAAGCTTAATTACAAACAGCTTTTCTCTGCTCTTCTCTATGTTTTATCGAGTTATGGACCACCACCAACAACCACTATTGAGAAATGACAATTTCTTGAATGCACAATATCTTCTCTCAGGAGGAGCCACACAAAGTGGAATAATTGCAGTGCCTGTTGAATTACTTATTCCCATCGTGTCACCGTGTCACGCACATCACATGAACCCTAGAGTCCTTACTCTGGGGTGCTAAGCTAACATGTCACATGCAAATGCATTAAAAAAAAACTGCAGTGCATTCACACTGCTTCTCAGTGGGCTCATTAACCACATGAGCCTGTGCATGGCATATTATTCAAACATTTATTCTGAGAGATATGGTGTTGCAGACTAGGGATAATTACTGATAGGAAAGGGGCCAAATACAGTCACTGAAGTATAGGGTTTCGCAAGGACTAATAATTGCTAACTGTCACGGATACATTGAAACGGATCTTCTACTGCAGGAATGTACATTGATTCTGGTCAAAAATGAGAATTTATCTGCATGCTTTAACAACTAGAAATGCACTCTGTCGCGTGGCAACTTGTGTACTGCAACAAGTAGGTCCAAGTAACCTCCACGGTCTTATCATCAAGCCCCTTTGAAAAAACGCAAAACTGACAAGTAATAATACTGTACTGGAGTGTGACACACAGACATTTCTGCCTGGCTTACATAGTTCGCAATAACTAATTCCTTATCCTGTTCCAGGTTTTTCCATGTGCCAAACTTTATAACTAAAGTGACATCGGGTCTAACGTATATTATTGTCAAGTTTCCTTGACAATATAATTGTACTTATATTACCTATATATAATCTGTAACCTAATTAAATTATGTCACCATCAACACAAACAACCACACCACTTGCATGCTCTACTTACGCAAGTAATAACTTAATGACCATACAGTAGCAATCAAAGGCATCAATGACCTTGATGCAGGGGATGGGTGCTCATACCTGGGTGCTTTGAGCACTGGCGCTGGTGTGGAGGCCACAGGGGGCACAACGGGTACAGTGCGTCTTGGTCTAGCGATCTCTTCCCCTGGAAACAACACATATTATATCGATATACTGTGTTTTAGAAGAAATACTTTTATTTACTTTGGTGCAACATCTGCAACAATCCATTAAACCAGGAAAACATGTGTGACATTTAGGATATTAAAAAATAGTAGATATACAAACTACTACAAACAGAGAGTGTCAATGTGTGCTGCAAGCTTGTATATTGTCTTCCTTTAATTCTTCATTATTTCGTATTTTTATTTTTAAGTATGAGTACTACCCAATTGTAAGCAATTTGTACAGTAGAATCGGCCTAAGGTCTTGGTGGGTTAAATACTTACTGGAGCTATTCCTTTTCACCAAACCCTGTAATGAGAAAGCATATGGAAATGTATAACAGTTAACATATACAAGGAATGATGCAGTCTGTTGAGTGGTGGTGAAGGTCAGGAGATGAGCTTTAGCCTGAGGATGACTTAATCAAATGAGACCAGACTAACTTCCTGCTTGGCTGCCAGCTCCACAGGCGTACAGGACAGCGAAAGCCTGATTTATACGTTGCTGCATGCCAGTGTTGCACAGCGAAAACAGCTGATCTATGACCACACAGTGCAATACAGGCCATAAGCTTGTATGCCTGCCAGCTTTAGTGTCGCTCCAAAATGCAAGTTTCAGCTATATGTTGTCTCTCCACCATGTCAATAGTGTGTTAACACTCACACTTTCACTTTTGGTTCAGCAGTGATTCAGCTGTCTCAAAAGGTGGGGGCGTGGCACCTGTTTTATGGCTGAACCACTGCTGAAATGAAAGTGAAAGTGTGAGTGTCATCACTCTACTGACATAGTGGAGAGACAATATATAGCAGAAATTGCATTTTGGAGTGATGTATGTAGGTGAACTTGAACAACGCTCCTTAGCCCCATTATAAGCTTATTTTGGGGATAGGGAAAATAACACCTGGACAACCTTTTTCTAAAAAAAAAAACTGCTAACTAACTATAAATTATAAATAATTTCACACGATTGGTTACGCCCGATCAATGCATTTTGAGTTACAGTTGCATGATGGAGAGGTGGAACCCATCACTTCATTTCATGGGCCAGTTTTTATTGCAACACCAATGGTTACACTTGAGTGCGACAAATGCATGAAAATTCTAGTTTGTTACAATTCATCAGCCTCATTATGTATGGGTGACTGTGCTGTAAACACTGTGTCCCCCAGTAAGACATTTTAGACAGCCGCCATCAACATAAACACACGGAGACAGAGGAGGAGTGTGGGTAAATGATGATAAGAGAATGTGTGGGAAAGGTGAAAGAGAGAGGAAGTGTGTTGTTAGGACGTGAGGGAGCATCCGGTAGTGAGTACACATTCAAAAGAGACAACATGCACAAGAATAATGTGATGAATGAAAGGGAATGGAGGGTTAAAAGAGAGCGAGAGACAGGTAGAGGTGGCTGAGGACAGGTATCATATGAAGTTGTCAACAGACCATTCACAAAGCAGCCGTTTTGCTCTTACGTCATCCTTTGGGAGTTAGAGCAGAATGCCTGCTTTGTGCTTGTGGTTATTTACTGATACAGAAACTTTCCTCCTTGTTCCAATGATTGGCCAAATCACAAAGTTTGTTTCATATTTAGTTATCAAATTCCAGTAATATTTTGATATGAATTAGCGGTTACCTTTTAAGCCGTTACTTTAGCCACTCTGACAACCCACTGTACCCTCTTCTCTCATCATTACCTCCATTGACACCACAGACGACAGAGGGGAGCAGAGAGGGACAAAAAGCATGTTACTTATCTACCCTGGCCCCCACCGCACACATAGGGAAATGACACTTACCGGGCTACGTCTCTGTGACCAGCAAAAAGGAAGAGAGAAGAGACCCCTGGTCAGAGAGTGACAAATCAGTAAAAGAGACATCACATGATACAAATCTGGAGGCTCAAGACAAAAACCACAAGGAGTGGACATTCATTTCCTCAAGGTGAGACATCATTTGCCGACACAATCACATTTAATGCCACTGCACCTTTCCTTATCGGTCCACGTACAATTTGAGAGCTTTCACATGTTTGCTTAGGCTGTGACATTTCAGCAGCCTCATGTCATGGCATAAGCTCTACAGTACATGACGTAGCATGGAGGAATTGAGGATGACTCATTCACATGTGTGTCAATCCTCTGGGAGTTATGTGAGCTTATGCCAAACTCATACTGTAGGTGTTAGGCATGTCTATATGTGATGCATCCAGTTTTCAATCTAGCATCTAGCTCAGGGGTAGAGTGGCTGGATGGTAACCACAAGGTTGCCTGTTCGAAACCGTCTAACCCAGAGTTACTGTCGATGTGTCCCTGAGCAAGACACTTAGGGCCCCAATTTCGTCTCATCTTCCTTTATACGCTATTAGAGCGTCCTAGACCCGTTTTGGGTGTTTTTAGATTTCATCTAGCTTTCCTTTAATTCATCCCATATCTATCCCCCTTATCCCTACTGCTATGCCTACTCCTAAGCCCACAGCCTCGCTGCATTTATCCCAAGTCTAGAAAACGTTACAAAGAAATTGCAAAAAAGTCAGGAAATTCTCGTCCGAAACAGACGTCTTTTTGATCATTCATATCTCGGTCAATTCTGGACCATTTTTTACGTTTCAAAATGCAGTGTGACGGGCAAACATCACTCTCTCGGATGCTGTATAGAATATGCGGGTAGGTCTTCTCTACGAAGCGGGATCAAGCAAAACATAACTGTCGGGAATTTGGTGGAAATGTGAAGGCAGCAGCAATGGGTCACAAGTTAATTAATGTATTTAATTATATTATATACGTTACCTAAACACAAGAAAGTGACCGATAGCAGGCAATCTACAGCTGTTTATAGGACAATCAATAAATAAGGAGATGAATCGAACTGACGCAGCACCTGTTCCACGTGGACATCTCCAATGAGCACAGATGCCCGCATGTGTGCGCACGTGGCTCTGCCTTCTCGTATACTGTAGGTTAGCGGGTGCTTTGAAATCCCGCTATCTAATTCCCAAATCTATTTGACGAAATTAGCAACTTAAGGGACTGCGTGACATGTCATGACACCCCAGTCAACTAGCTAAGTGGGTTAAAGTGGTTAAGGAAATTGGCTGGATGCTCATGATGACTGCAAATCATTCGCAGACTAGCATCAAAACCCATATCTTCATAATAATCCTTTAATACCTTATCCCTTTATTTAGTCTCATTTTAACAATCTCATCTGTTTTTCCATCATCCAAAGCAAATTCCCGCTCAGCTACCCACTGACATTGTCGCTGCTTTTCATTTCTGCAGGGAATCTCTCCATCAACCTACTTCCCCTTGCAATTGCGTCACTGCTCTGTTCCTCTCCCCATGCATCCCTCATTCTTGTGCTGGTTCCAGCCATGCAGTGAGCCATGAATGATCAGTGATGTAACAGGCGGGCTGGACGCATTAGTGAGAGGATTAATCTGATTGGACGCGCTGTCCGGAAGAGACGGCCTGCTCCTGTGTGTCAGTGCAAGGATGGGAAGTGGCGTTGCTATGGCCTTTTGGTCTGTGTCATCGACTCGCTGTACCAGCACACTATCTGGACACATGCTGGAACATAATCCTATGGATTAATGCAACCATATGGATATGGATAACATTTTAAACGTCCAAAGCATAAAGAAGAACCACCAGATGAATCATACAACATGTTTCTTGTCCGTTGATGGTGCCGTATACACAGTGTTGGGCAGTAACTAATTTTAGATTACATATTACTGTAATATTATTACTTTTGCTCCAAAAAGTAAAGTAACGAGATTACTCTGCAAAAATGGGTAATAAGTAACGCATTACTTTGCAAGTAACGCCAAGTTACTTTTTTAAAATGAGCTTGTTGTTGCATGCAAAAATAGAACAGATTTACAAGCTATTGACAGGTACTGTAACAACAGAGATGTGCAGTAGATTGTAGATCCAGTCGACATGCAGCATCCTGCGCACAGTTATGTACACTACAAATCGCTTGCTGCATTATTTTGTATTTTATTTTTAAATACAAGACCTCAACTGTCTTTAAAAACAATTGTGAAAAAGTTTAAAAAGTCAAAGATGACATTTTGTTGGCTTTGTTTTCAGGTGCAGTTTGTGGGATTGGAGACTATTATTATTCAAATAATTTGGATTCAGTTCGAAAAAGAGCTCGCTAAACAGATTATGTTGTGCATCTCTGTTTTTTCAAAGGCGGTGTTGAGAACTTGGGAAAGTAATAACGTAATATGTAATATATTACTCTTCGATTCCAGTAATAAGTAAAGTAATAATGATATTACTTTGTCTAAGGGGTAACGAGTAAAGTAAAGAAGTTACTTTCCTAAGTAATATTGACCAACACTGCGTATACAATGCCAAAAGAAAAATAATCCATCTGTTTGTTTAAAAACACAGTTTTTCCTCATTATTGATCATATCAAGATGGCAAAGAGATTTTCCCCTGATTCACAACATATAAAAAGTGCCTGGTAGCAAAGCAAGTTGCAAAGGCATCTGCCCTTTCTTTGGACTCCACTACTCCTGTGGTGGTCATAAGTGGGGCTGAAGCACTGGAATCTCAAGACTCCGGCGCTAATTAAAACCAGATTTATGAGGTCTTACTCAGTGGAAACAACTTAAAATGTGGTACCTGTGTACTTTGTAAACTACAGAACATACACTACACACATTTACAGTATACACTTAACTTACTTATACATTACTACTGATAAATAAACACAAGAAACACTGAAGCGGTAGGCCATGGCCGCAAACTGGCAATTAGTTTAGCACATGCACAATAGAATGATACCCGTGACACAAGAACTGGAAATGCATGTTATAATTCCAGTCCATTGTATGTTCAGCAAACGCTGAAGGCATGTTCCCACCTTGATTTCAACAACAGTAGCATTGAGAAGCATGCATAAAACAAAATTAAGTATGCAGATGTAGAAAGTGTTAGAAGCCAAGAGTAAAAGGGGGAAATGCAACAGCATGCCGTGCAAATGCTTACCGGACTTCTCTACAGAGGTTAGCATCATTAGGGAGTGCGAGAGAAAGTGTGGGGACATGAGAGAAACAGACAAGGGAAAAAAGAGAGATGGGTAGAGGAGGCAGAAACACAGAGGGACATTACTGCAGGCAATTCAAAGCAAAGCACGTGTATGAATCATACAGTAGGATTATCTCAAGCTTAGCACTGAACTTTGGTTAAGCATTAAACAAAGAATCCATTCATCCAACCAACCAAATATTTTACTCATTCAAGAAGAGAGCATTTTCCATGTAATTGCATTATATTATTATTATTATTATTATTATTACCCTTATTATTATTATTAGACAGTAGATAACATCCTTTATATTATATTCGGAACAAACTACGGTATTAATCTGTTTCTTCGTGTCCCATGCTATGACATATTCCAAATTATTACCATGGAAACTGAGTTTATTTAGACTGCAACATTAGATAATCCGTATACACCCTGTGTCCTAGATACATTATTAGGTGTGTACTGGTACTGTAATTTAGGTGTGTACTTGTACTGTAATTCAGTTGGATTGTCATACATGAAGACTGATACATGGATGCATGCACGCACACACGCGCACACACACACGCACGCACGCACGCACACGCGCACACACACACACACACACACACACACACACACACACACACACACACACACACACACACACACACACACACACACACACACACACACACGCACAGAGTAGATTTGTTTTTCTTAAAGGTCTGAAGGCATGTTAACCCTTGACCCCATGTACTTCTTCTCCTTAAAGCATTTTATGGTCAGTCCGTTCGTTCCCATGGTTACACAGTTAGTGTACAGTTGCCAGGGCCAATGGAAGGTTGTGTGATTCATGTATAATTAATGTGTGAGGGAAACACTGGACTTCCAGAACTCAGTCCAAACTAGGGTGCTATATATGTCAATAAAGGGGCCAAGGAGCAGGGAATGCTAGATGGTATTTAGACAGACAACAATGGAGGATGGAACGGACTAGGTTTGAATACTGATCGGTCCATTCTTACATCATGCCACATTGTATAACTAAAGAAAAACAAATGTAAGTATTATAAGTAGTTCTGAACAAGGTTATGAACAAGGTTATCTTAAGAGAAAAATCCTCTAATGCATTCAATCCTCTTTGACAACACTGTCTTTTAACACATTTAAGTATTTTTAAAACATCATCATGATCAAAGACATTCAGAGGAATTTAGTTGATTAAGCATGGATGTGGATAAGGAAAAGGTATAGTATCTGAATGAACAATCAAACAGTTAAATATAAAATGCACAAACTGAGTAAAATTGTATTTGACAATTTAAGCGATATTAAAACATGTTCAAAAATTATCTACAAGCACACTTGTGTTGTGAGCATGCAGATATTTGCAAATGTTGGAAAACTGCAGATGCTGTAATTATATTGTGTCGATATATCAGCTGATATACCTGGCTCTAAGACAAACCTACATCCATACGTATGTCTGTACGTACAGTACATATTTCATCGGATTAAAAGCACTACACACCTGCTCGGTGTTGCGCGCTGGCAGAGTGAGCAACAGACATTGCTGAGGTTGGATGAATAATTGAGTTCTGAGGCTCATATGACCAAAGACTGGCTCTCTCTTTGTAGAGCAGACCAACACACACGTTCACTGTGCCCACTTTCCTATCTGAATTATTCAGCGTAGGACTGACACTCAACCTAGCTGTGCTCACTGGAAAGTTGGGAGAAGTAGTAGGTGTGGAGGCCGGGTGAAGCCACAACTCAAGTACCTGTACTGACCAAAACATCCCACCTAATTAGCTTCTGCTTGAAGGGAACCCATGTGTTTGGATCCAAATTCCTCCTTCCTTCTTGGAAAAAAAGATCACCAGCTGAACTGTGTTCAAAATGGAACAGGCTTGTTTGACATATTTATTGTGGCGTATTTATGAGAGATCTGCTTTCGTGCTGAAGTGCATTCTATCAAGTGGAAACACACTGTGGTCAAATTGGATGCCTTTTCAATTATGACACGGCAACAGTTATGACGAAGAGACATACAGTATAATCAGCTAATTTGCCCTCATTAAATGAAGATGGCTTCTATTTCAGTGTGGGATTGAAACACAGACATTTAATCTAAGTGTGACACCCTGTCTCATTGAATCAAGCGATAATTCTTATTGTGGCGGGACTTGTCAGAAGCAGGCATGTGACTCAATAGTCACAACAGGGGCACAGCACTAGTAATGCAACCCGAAGAACAACTTTTCAAAAAGAACAAGGAATTAAGTTTCACAATCCTGGTGAACAGAATACAGATACACAAGCACACACACTGTAGATATAGAAGCAATGATGCGCATTAAGCATACAGT
The DNA here is from genome assembly GCA_039105355.1 of Benthosema pterotum. Lineage (NCBI taxonomy): Eukaryota > Metazoa > Chordata > Actinopteri > Myctophiformes > Myctophidae > Benthosema > Benthosema pterotum. Next base: position 36,702,803 of record CM076979.1, on the reverse strand, counting down.
ACCATGCATAGATCATGTTTGATGTTTTCTATGCAAACACCATGGAGAAAATCATGCAGTGATGCAGTCACAGCTACTCACCATAGTAGCTGGAGAAAGAGCTATGGCGCCTATGGAGACTTTCAGCTGTTCTACTGAAGGCTCGATCACAGGACAGTCTTTCGGTAAGGGTTTGATCTTGATTTTGAACTTTTTACGATGCTCCTCTTCTTCTTCTGACTCGTCAGACGAGAAGAAATGTCCCTTAGCTTTGGGCGCAGGTGGAAACCAAGTTAAGGAAGGTAGTAGTTCCTGAAATGTCAACTAATATTTTATACCCTAAAACAGTGGTTTTCAACCTTTTTCATACCAGGGCCCACTATTTATTCAGAATTTGAGCCACCATGTGATGACATTTTAACCCAACAGACCCCAAAAAGAGAAAACAAAACTGTCAAACATACAGATCAAAATGACCATTAATACATTCACTAGTTATGCAGACTTGGGCTAATTCACATGATTATTTTAACTCTTAAGAGCGTGAACATGAAACCAAATGCAAGGGGCCATTTGGTTTCATGTTCACGCTCTCAAAGAGTTACCTCTGGTTAACCAACTTTACATCATTTAGCCTGAGGACCACCTGGAACCCTCTCAGGGACCACTGGTGGTCCCCGGCCCACCTGTTGAAAAGCCCTGCCCTAAAACACTGTATCTGTTTTAATCTCCTGAAAGTTATATGTGAACCAAATCACGCCATCATACATCACCTTATTCTGACCAATCGCCATTGACAACCTCACATTTGTATTCAATGTTTGCATTTATACATATTTGTTCACACAAACTCTCAAAATATCAATGAAAACTCACTTTGTCTTCAATGTTTGTGTTAACACAAACCATCTTAGCTGGACATGGCGCCCTCAGAAATGTGTAATGGCAAAACAGATGTACACAGTACCTGGTGACTATAGCCATTTGAAATTACTTTGACCACCAATGTAATTGTGTGCCTACTGCCTAGCCTTCATTATAGACTGCGTGTCTGTCTAGCTCGGTTCAATATTAGTCTGTGGTCAGCCTATTAGAAGGTAATTGCAGACAGATGAACATCCTTTTGACTCAGACCAAAAAAGCTTCAGTTCATTTCAGTTCAATACTAGCTGAAGGTCTGGGTATAACAATCGATTAGAGTGATATTTCCAGGCTTCACAAGGAGGCTACAGGGCTTTACTCTGTCTGGTGACTCAATAGTGTGGCTCACAGGTTTCATAATGGTTATATTTAAAGGGACACTTCACCCATTTTGCAACCAGATCTCATTTTAATGATATTTGGGGGACAAGATAAACTTTCCTGGGATGCAAGAAACCCTTTCCTGGGGTTAGCGACAATATCATGCATGTTTTTAGATATTTTAGTATTTCAAAGTGTCCATGATGTCATGGCTCACACTTCTTTCCTGGGCTACAGTTCCCATAAAGCTTTGGTGCACCGCCTGTCCTTGTGGATAGTTGGCGGACTGTCTTACAGAGGCCAGGAAGTACAGTAAGTGAGCCCAGTGTCACTTTGACACGCTGAAATACTAAAACATCAGAAAAGTGTTTATTGTCTCGCAGGCATCATTAAAATAAGAGCTGATAGCAAAGTCTCCCTTTAAATGACACCCTTAGTGTCCTGAACGCGTTTTGGTGTTTTATCTGTTGAAAAATAGCAGATCAACAAGCTCATGTCGCGCCACCGAGTGGCGCGGCATGAGCTTGTTGTTCTGCTATTTTTGAAAAATTGTGAAAATGTGCTGCAAATCTCTGAATATGTTATTTTGGAAGCAAACATTTTTAACTCTTTGACAGATCAGCAGAAAAGCTAGGCTCGCTCCCATTAGGCTCAATATTAACACAATAATTTATAGAAAATCCTCTCTTGTGAATTTGTACAAATGAATGATATCCAAAGACAGTTTAAGGTGTCTACTTTAAGGGAAAAAATAAAATGAGTTGATCAAGTGTTTCGGCTTTTTTTAATACATTTGGCAAAACAGGCTGTATTTTCACATTTCACTGTTTCCAGGGCTCATTCAGAGATAAATGCATTTAAAGTTATATAATTTATCATTTATCAATGATAGTTGTAAAGTGTGTGAGGTGTTTTGGGGGTTTTGTAGTGTAATCACCACTCAAAGGACTTCATGAGGTGGTGAGCAGTGAGTTAATGAGCTTGTTAATAAAACAAAACCCAAAACGACTTTTGGAGTGATGAACAGACAACAGAATAACCAATCACTCCAAAAGTCGTGGTAAAACAGTTAAGGAGTTAACTCAAATTTTTGCATCTGGGGAATCCCTAGAACAACGTGTTTTCAGATGGGGGGTCTGCAGCCAAATATGGATAATTCTGGTGGTCCTTGGCTTGGCCTTGGACACAGGAACACAGATTTTTCAGAAAAACTAGAATCTAGTGTCAGAGACTATAGAATCTAGTGTCAAAAACTCGATTCTAGCGTCAGAAACTAAATTCTAGTGTCAAAAGTAGATCCTATCATCAGAAACTATAATTTAGTGTCAATAACTAGAATCTAGTGTTGGAAACTACTGTAGAATCTAGTGTCAAAAGCTAGAATGTTGCTGCAGCTATAATCTGGTGTCAGGAACTACTGTATAATCTGGTGTCAGGAACACAATGGGTTAAATGACAACCTGATCTTTTCAATAGTAGACTCAAACTGTAATTGAAGCATCTATACACATCTGAAAAGATCTGTACACATGTGAAAACATCTGTACACATCTTAAAACATCTGTACACATCGGTAAACTGAGTATGGAAAGGATATCTCCTCCTCCTCCTCCTCCTTCCTCGTCCTCCTCAGGTCTGATGCTGTAGCCCTCGTCATCCACTTCAGGACAGTTCTAAAACACAGGGCAATGAAAACAGGTTTAAAATAGTTTTCCTATGTAGGATTACCTTAATAATACGGTTAATCCTTTGTAAGGTATGCTAATGCTAGTGAAAGTTGTGAATGTATGAGCACTGTAGCTGTGCTGTCATTTATCCCAGGTAGTTTTGGAAAAACAGCTGACATTAGATCACAGTGTTATACTGCTGGCAAGGCCATATAAGAGATTAGATCAAAAAGTTCAAAAACTTTGTCGATCAAGGGTGGCGCTGTGATGGTAGCAAAGCTGGTGTCAAACAGTCAGCTGTCAATTCATTAATTTGACCACACAGTCTCGATCGTCCTTAGTCACAGGAAAAGATTCTGTAAAAAAAAATATATATAGCAGATCTACAACTCATAATGCATTGCGCGCTTGTAAAAAAAATGTTGTTATCAATATGCTCCAGTGTTTGGAGAAACAATGTTTATTTACTAACACTTTGGATGAATTAGTACTTTTCAGCAACAGTGGATGCTTCATTTCCATAATAAGTCAAATATAACTTATTTTTTGGATGACGTGTTATAAGATTTCCATATGGTGTTTTCTACAATAACAGTGTCAGCAATGTCAGAGTTTGGTTCTAGACAAGAGTGATGTTTCAGTCTGTGAAATTGGACATTTGAAATGGCTCAAGATTGACCTTTGAAATGGCTCAAGATTGACATTTGAAATGGCTGTTATAAATCCTTTGATCCAACCACATTATATAATACGGAACAAAAACTGCTGTTCTTTACGTCCAAACATTGCTCACTAACATATTGATTTGGTCATGATGTGGACAAAGTCCATGTGTCAGCTGAAGGTTAGAATGAAAAGTAGCAAGTGATTAAAGTCTTGATCAATACAAATGTAAACAAATGGACAGCATAATAATAGCTCTACAAATTGTAACATAAATACCAGCTGGCTACTGGCAAAACAACTGACAGAAAAGGTATAGACTCAAAACCTATACACGTTCACTTACATATCTGTCCCAGTCGATCTCTCCATAGAACCCATTGGGAGCCCCATTGGTCTTCTTTTGGGGCTGATGAAAAGAGGACAAGAGAAATCACCTCACACCAAGCAATAAAAGCACAGATACACAACCAAAGCAGTCTATTACTGCCAGATGAGTCTATATTATTCTCTTAGCTCATAAAGGAGCTGCAAAGCATTGTTTCTGGTTCTGCCCTTTATGGCTCAGTTTGTCCTGACACACTTATCAGACAGTGGTTATAAAGGGTCAGGTGCTGGCCTGTATGCAGTCCTGTAGGTTATGAGCTCCCCGGGACAGCTCTCCTGGTGATTGTAAAGGTCTACTCTACAGACCCACAACATCAGTGAGCTTGTGGTGTTTTGGCTCCTATACAGTAGTCTTAGAAACTTAGGGGTGATAACAATTTGATATTTAACGCATTTAGGCCTGGCTCAGTTTCTGAAAACACCTTCTAATTACTGGCTTAGGATTGCTGAAAAGCTTGGAATAGTTACAGTATATACTGTAGTAGCATCAATGTTGTTAATTTTTGAATACTGTACATACTGTATGTACAGAACTCCAAAAAGCCCTAATCTTACTTTTAAAACAATGATAATAGGGAAGTAGAAATTGTTCAATATTCAGTTCAAATACGTTTTGTATTTTAATTATGCATAATTATGTATTCTACTCTAGGCGATGCACAACTAGAGGATTCTACAGATTACTCTACTCTACAATGGGATTTGAATAACCCTCTGTACCGATTCAACTTCTTGGGGTTCCTGCGGGGCAAGAAGGATCAGAACACAGAACATTAAAATGATATAATCAGAAAACTAGAACTAGAATTTGACTCAATTTATGTTCTTGCTAAAAAAAAATAACACACACTGATGAAGACATGGCCTTGAAACATTTATGTCTGATTGTTCAGACTATATCAACAGAAGCTGCCTTGTACAGTACAATACAATCAGGAGATTTATGTGACAATCCATAACATTTAATCAGTTACTGGTTATTAAAAAGTTGTCTCATACTTACACCCCCCTCTCTGTCTGGGGACCCCCTAAAAGTGGAGAAAGGGAGAGAAAAGACAGACAGAAGAGAGTGCAGATTTGAACAACAATTGTGGAGCAGAAAAATAATTAATTTATGCAGTCATATCTGTGTATAAGGTCTCACAAACCCACAAGCACCAACTGAAAAGATCTTAACCTAAATCACACAAAGTTTATTTTATTTTGCATGGGGCACTGCGTAAGTGTGACTGCTACTGAGAATATTTTAGAATGGTCTGTAGTAATAGTGGGTAGAGCATAAAATTGCAGAGACATTGGTAGTTAATGTCCGAATCGCGGAGCACAGCCTCATAGGGCGAGTCCAATGGTGGCTGGTCTACATAGACTTCTAATGAATGGGGACAATCATTGGGGACTACCGGAAGTTAGGGATTGCATTGGGATTGTGCTGTTTTCTGCCCCTCAATAGCTCAACAGCACAGGTCCACTCTAATGTCATGTTATCAGGCTAGCCAATCACAGCTGCCATTTTCATGCTAGACGTCGTTCTCTTGGCGTCCCAACAATGTGCGTTACTATGGCAAATGAATGGATTTCCATTGGCGACCACACTCCAACACCGTCTAGTGGACTGGAGTCGTGCTAGCACGTCTCAATAATGTTATTCCGTCTGTGTTGTAGCAGTTTACAAAGGACAAGAGAAGGACTTACGTGGAGTCATTGTCCTTCTCTTTCTTCCGTATCCCGAAGGCCTTCCTTGTACGTTTTTTCAATCCTAAAATAAAACAGAAGGGAGAGGAGATTTAGTATAGGAGCCAAGGTAGAGTTATATATCCATATCATATCAGTACATTTACAGTTTAGAATAACGTAGGCCACAAGCAGCTACAGATGCAAATCGCAAAATGCAGACTTCCTTCAGGTTTACAACTGTGTTAATGAGAGACTCCCTCCATGTTTTCTCTCTGTGTATGTGCGTGCGTGCGTGCGTGCGTGCGTGCGTGCGTGGCTTCAAATGGAGAGCATTTGAGGAATCGGACCAACTCCAACTCCACAGCAGCAACCAGTGAACTAAAGGTAAGGTTTTCATGCATTATTAAGTACGGTCGGACTACGGTCTGATGCCAAACCCTTTTTCAGCATTAAAACTGTGCTCATGGTCATGGCAGATTGATCCAGGGCATTTAAAATGTCAAAGCAAGTTTATTATTGGCAGAGCCATCAGCACTCTATAAATATCCATGCATCAGACAACAGAAATAATGTGTGCAGCCTTGAGGCACAGGAGAACAAACACATTTTAGATGACAAGTAAAATCAATTCTTGTCCATCATGTTACATGGAGTGTTGTTAGCTGGTTCAAAACCTATGACTGACTAAAAGCTGGACATGAGTGGATTAGATCACCCTCTTGTCAACACCAATGCAATAAACTGTTTACTTTTAAATATAGACCTGATTCCAATTATATTTAGTTGATTTGTACTGTAGCTCTTCTGTGTAAAATTAAAGGGAGTACTGCTCAGCAACTATAGATTACGGATGTTCTTCAGCATCCTGCTATGAAAACATGTACATCTATTGAAAGTTAACTTCACTGCCTCTGAACAGCATTCCTGTTGACTCCCAAAGGAGTGACGTAAAATGACTTGAAACAGAATAATGAGGTGGTGAGAAGAGACCATTAACCACATGAACCCTAACTTCCCCATTATGGGCATGTGATTATAGCAAAGACTCACCAAAAATATGTGAACTATCTGTGAAAATAGCAGAGGGAGGACCAACTCCAGAACCCCGGAGATCCCTGGCCAAAGTAGTATACTGTAGGTCCTTAAATGGCACATTCTATAAAATATTCTACTTTGGTGAAATCCTCAGAGACACAGGTTAGACCGAAGAAGTACAATAGTAGCTAGCTAATGCTAGTCATTGGTTTCAATGACTGGTTTTGACAACCCAAACCATTGCCAAACTAGGGGTGTCCCGATGCCACTTTTTTCATTTCTGATCCGATCCAGATACCACAATTTCTGTGTTAGCAGATACCGATACCAAATACCGACACCAGAGAAGAATATATACAATAATATGAAAGGAAAAAGATCTTATATGAACTCCACCTACTGGGAATAGCAGACTCCTTACTGAAATGTGCACTTGGACAACTCCAAAGCAAACTCCACATGGCCCAACATTTCATTTAACTACCATAGTGTGAACACCTTCCCCCTGTGTCAGACCTGCAGTTGGACTGGCATATTTGCCAATACCAATATGACCCAATAATGACAAATAAGCGTTGATACTGATACTTTTCCGATACCCATACAGTATTTGCTGATACCGATCTGACCAATGCCATACTTTTTCCGATACCAATAAAGTATCGGGACATCCCTACGCCAAACAGCACATATGGGGCGCGATTTTCCTTCCACCCCTTGTCCCTAACGTTATGCGATACCCGCAGCGAATTCCCTTATTGCTATTTTGGTCACCTTTTCTCTTCCCTTAGCCACTATTCTTTATGCCGACACCGTTATTTGTGGCTGGAGGTGTGGTCATGGGCGTGTTTGTTGCGCAGTCCCTTAAGTTGCTAATTTCGTCAAATAGATTTGGGAACTAGATAAGGCCAGCTCAGACCACCCGTTAACCGATAAGCGAAGGCAGAGCCACATGCGCACAGTGCGTGCGTCTGTGCGCCTTTGGAGATGTCCACGACTCCACGTGGAAAGGCGCCAGTTCAATTCATCTCCTTATTTATGGATTGTGCTATAAACAGCTGCAGATTGCCTGCTGTCAGTCACTTCCTTGTGTTCAGGTAATGTACAGTATATAATATAATTAAATCAGGCCTGTTGATTTTTAACGCGTTAACGGCGTTGATTAAATTTCCCCGTTTTCAGCGTTAAATTTTCTAACGCAATTAACGCACATGCACGCGCGTGCACACGCGCGCGCACGCGCGCGTGCTCTTTCTCGGATGTGATTCCGTTCGCTGGCGACTCTATTAAAGGGGGACAACAAATAGGGACAAAGTTGTGGAACGCATTGGAGTCTATGGGCTCGAGCGAGTAGGCCTCAGGGCTACTAAACTGGTGGCCTGACATGTTCAGCACATCTCCGTTCACTTCCATGGAATGGTCTAATGGCGGCTGCTCTTCATTTCCACTGAGCATGAGTACTGCTAACTGAATAGCAGCGCACGCTCTGTTCTGTGACCCCTCAATGTCGCTAGTCTGTCACTAGTCTCTATGCCCCCTTCCACTTCCTGCTTCCTGCACGTGAAGCCAGATGCAGATGAAAACAAAACACGCAGCTCTTTCGGATCACTCCCAACTATTGTGGTGTGAATGAATGAATGAATGAATGCATGAATGAATGAATGGTGTGTTTGTTTAACCGCGTCGCCATCGAAACTGAGAAGAAAAGTTGATTCAGAAAATCGCCAGTTTAATAACGAGTGGACCGAGAAATAATGGCTAAATTGAAACTCCATAGGGAGCGCAAGCAGACGTATTGCTCTGTAACCAAGTCAATGCTGTCGCAAAATAATCCGATGGTAAAAGACGCCACTGTTGCATGGATTATTGTCAAGAAGAAAAAAAAACACCCAGAGATGCTGAGATGATGAAGAGTCGAGTGCATGCTGGCTGCAGGAGGTAGAGCCAATTTCTTTCCCTGTTTACCTCCACTATGATTTGCTGCTTGTGTTTTGGCTTTGCATTAGTGAATATGTGTACGTCTGTCTTGATGAAATGAACATGGTGGGCCCTATTGTATGGCCACTGGCCAGTCAAAGATGTGCCATCACTGTCATTAGTTGCAGGCTGTATAGCCCTGTCCCCTGTTGCAAGCCTTTTGAGAATTAAAAAGAGAGCACAATAAGTGTGCCTTAGATGTTGTGATTTGCTGCTGTTGTGCAGATATGAAGAACTTTTTCATAAGCTGCACTATAAACGTGTATTTTGATTTGGTTCAAATATGATGCATGTTAGAAAGACCAGATGCACATTGCACTTTTGTTATAAATGGAGCATTTTAAAAGTGAAATACTTTAAAAATGTGGCTGTGTGTGTACACATGTCATGGTGGAGAGTAGTCTCTGTGGCAGTCTGGCCCCCGGGCCCCTTGGGTTTTTGGCAATGCGGACTCCTGAACAATTTAGTTGAATAGCCCTGCTGTCTTTCCATTTCCGCAACAATACACAGGAAAACATGGCATATTGTCCGAAATAGTCCGAATGGTGATTAATCATGATTAAATTAATTTGGAAGGTGTGATTAATTTGATTAAAATTTTTAATCATTCAACACCCCTAAATTAAATACATTAATTAACTTGTGACGCAATGCTGTAAATTGCAAAAAAAAACTCTGGAATTCGCGGCAAAAAAGACCTTTTTTGATCATTGATTTCTCTGCCAATTCTGGACCATTTTTTACATTTCAAAGTGCAGCGTGACGGGAAAAGCCTCCTCTCTCAGATGCTGTATAGAATATGTGGGTAGGTCTTCTCTATGATCCCGCATCGAGCAAAATGTAAGTGTCGGGGATTTGGTGGACCGTTTCCACCAAAATCCCGACACTTACATTTTGCTAGATCCCGCATCGTAGAGAAGACCTACCCACATATACTATACAGCATCTGAGAGAGGAGGCTTTTCCCGTCACGCTGCACTTTGAAATGTAAAAAATGGTCCAGAATTGGCCGAGAAATCAATGATCAAAAAAAACGTTTTTTTGCCGCGAATTGCCGAGTTTTTTGCAATTTACTTTATAACATTTCGCAGACTTGGGATAAATGCACGCCACATACAGCAAAAAAACATGGAACATGTTTTTTCAACATAACATGTTGAATGGTAAGAAATGATTGAGAATTGACCAGCTATAATTGTTTGAAAATGAGAGCATGATCTTTGAGAATAGGCGTCTGTCCTAAGCCCGCAGCCAGGCTGCGTGCTTCGGAGGGTCAGACATAGCAGTAGGGATAAGGGAACTAGATAAGGGATGAATTAAATGGCAAGACCAACATGGATTGGATGAAAGCTAAAAACGCCCAAACCACACCTATGCATAATTTAACGGGTATAGGAGGTGTTTAAGGGAGATGGCATGGTTACGAAATTAGCGACTTTAGTGTGGGAAGTTCGCCTCTTCCCCAATGCTATGTGCGTTAATTGCGCATAAGGGCTAACCAAAATCGGGCCCATGGTCTTTGGAGCTTCTGTATGAGCAGATTTCCATAGTACTCCTTTCATATTGACAGTCTTAGCATAACACTGCAATGAAACATAATGTGTCCCAACAAAGTTTTAACTTGGCTCTCTTAAATTCTCGTCTGTCCTCGGTTAGCCTGGCCTAGCCCAGCCACCGTGATTTCTGATATAGACTTCTGTGATTGGCTCACCGTTCTGAGAGCCTGTCCCTGCACCCCTCCACTCTGGTAGAAATCAGTGGACAACAACACTGACAACACCAATTTGCAGTGACACCCCTCTGCCATGGAGGCTCTATAGTGGGACTGAAATCACTCCCAACTCCTAGACCAGGAAATTTGTTGTTTGTTCCCTGAATGTGAATGGAAATAAAAGCTTGGGTACCAAGGCCAGCCCTTGGATGATACAGTAACTCTCATCACCATGTTTCTGCATCATCTGCTCTGTTTGCCATCACACAGAGATAACACGGGTATACGATACTGATGCGCACACGCACAGCACCTGTATCACTTCTCTTGAGCTTGATGCTCAAATTCAACACCAATGGCTCCACTCATGAATAAGACAGACATGTCTTCACAACGATGGCAGTGTGAGCCTTCCGGCTACCCTGCTGTGACGGTGACTTCAATGTACACTTGAGAACCGGATCAGAACCACCAGCATCATTCGGTTTTGGATCTAATATTAAGACGATATCTGGTGTAGGAAAAATGCTAAAAGAAATAAATAAAATAACATTCTCTCTCTTGCACAGTTTCTCTCCCTCACCCTCTTGTGTAGCGTTGGTCCTTTACTCTCCTCCCTCTATTTACTTGCTTGCAAATGCAGAATTCCTTCCCAGGAGGAGCTGACAGGTTTACAACTGTGTTAATGAGAGACTCCCTCCATGCTCTCTCTCTCTGCGTGTGTGTGTGTGTGTGTGTGTGTGTGTGTGTGTGTGTGTGTGTGTGTGTGTGTGCGTGCGTGCGTGCGTGTGTGTGTGTGTGTGTGCGTGTCGCCTATAAACTCTTTTTGCCGGTTTAGCCAATCATCTCTTGACTGCCAAGGAGTAGAGTATTTGCAAAGGTCTTATGGTACAGTAGGGCTATGTGCTCATTTAAACACGCTATGTACCCCTTAATTTTTAAGCTAAGGTAGGTAGGTAAGGTATGTTATGAAGCAGCGTGAGAGAGAGCCTCTTCAATACTGCCCCTTGAACAGAAATGGGGAATAAATATTAATTTGGCATAATTCCACATCGTCAACATATTTTTTATAATAATTTAACTTAATGTATAGTATACTGTATATAATCTTTCTCTCTCCCTCACCACCCCCCGGTATAATTCAATAAAAACAATGAATTCCCATGCCAGGGAGAAAGTCAAGACGACCAGGCCAAAATCCAATTCTGTGACATAGAATTGAAAACACATGAAGGCATAAAGCAGGGGTTAATTAGTGGCCGGGAAAATAACAGAGTGTGCGGTACACACGATTTAATGACTTAATGGCTTCCGTTGAGGGGCCTGCTAGCTAGCGGAAGTGCTAACGTGATTAGCGGTCTGTCTTAAAGACACAGTAAAGTAATTGCATGCGAAGCCACAGTATGATAGTGCCAAACACAGAGAACACCACCCTGAAAACTACAAGAATTGGGCTGAAATAGCCAGTTGGTGACCGCTGTTATGTGTACCAAAGACTGTACACAGACTAGACTACTGACTGTGCAGAAGAACGCTGTAAATGTAGCTCACTTCACAGCACAGAGTTCCATCGGGGTCTGAAGACAGATGGCAGTACGGTATGGCACCCCGAGTACCACATAGTGTGTTATTATAGCAGCACCACCCAAAGAACTACAGGAAGAGGCCTGAGCTTACACTGCTTTAAAATAGGAAGGAAAGCCGCACTGAGAGTGAGGAGGCTATTTAGAACATAGTTTCTCTTAACATTATTCAACCACAGTGACTATAAGGACACATTCTTATTTACAGTAACAGCTGAGAGCGTAAGTTGCAGACACACAGATCTGGGAGGGACCCCAGTGTGAGCACAGTCCTGCACCGTTTACAATACACGATGTGGCCTTGTTCTTTCTCCAGGGATGGGTAGTACAATCCTGATTGTTGAGGTATATAATAACTGGAAGAGACACATTTCAATTAAAGTATGGTGAGCTGCATAATACTGTCCTTTCTATACCATATTTTCTGGTCTATAAGGCACACTTAAAAGCCTTTAATTTTCTCAAAAAACAACAGTACGCCTTATAATCCAGAGCGCCTTATACAGGTATATGGACCATTTGACTGCAGTAGCTCCTATTCTATCTTGACTGCAGTAGCTTCTATTCTCAGTGCCTTACAATCCACTGCGCCTCATATATGAAAAACGTTCTAAAATAGGACATTCATTGAAGGTGTGCCTTATAATCCGGTGCACCTTATAGTGCAGAAAATAACAGTATTTGTCTAGGTCACAAACTACCTCCATGTGCAAGTCCGGTGGAGTCAAATCCATTGCCAGAGCCCTGTTTGCTCATGTTTTTGGCCCAAAGTTGTAGTACCACATTTGACCACTGACCAACGTTTGCTTCAGAGTATGGTGGTGGCTTGTCCTCGGCTTGTTCTCTTCATATTTTACCAATAAAAAGTATTATAAAGAGAGCTTGTAGACTAGAGCTTGTACCGTTTCTTTGTTGATCAAGAAGTCCTAATAAAAATAAATGTTATGCAATATGCATTCCTAATGTTCAGTGGTGCTCAGGGCATTAAATGAATAAATGAGTAGGAACAGGACAACAACACTACTGATCTCAGAAATTCCTCTGAAAAAACTATAAGCTTTAATGCTGTGACTGCTTCGGCAGGGCGCCCTGTGTGTGTGTGTGTGTGTGTGTGTGTGTGTGTGTGTGTGTGTGTGTGTGTGTGTGTGTGTGTGTGTGTGTGTGTGTGTGTGTGTGTGTGTGTGTGTGTGTGTGTGTGTGTGTGTGTGTGTGTGTGTGTGTGTGTTTCATCACATGACCTTGTCATTAGGCTGCTTTTGGAATCAAAAGCTAACAATATCTAATTGACAACATGCAACACAAGAACATTGAAAACAGAGGAACGGCGTTTTGCAGTGCATGACAGGGTCTTGCAGTGTCCGGGCAGCAGAGAGTAGCTTTACAAGCTGTTGCAAAGTAGGGGGAACTGAAGAGGCACTTTATGGTTCAACCACAGACACTACACTTTAGTCTTGTGCTGCCACTGCCAGCCCCGGCCTGCTAGAGCCTGCATGGACACTCCAAACCGTGAATAGAGGTCCTGTGTCGCTGTGCATGATAAGTAGACAGGGGAAGGGAATACATCACTGTGATTACGAAGCACATGTATCAGACGTGACAGAGAAATATTCTGACCTATTTGATCCATCCCCAGATATGGCAAATAAAAAAGAGACACACAGCAGAGTGGGAAGGATCAAATTATTTGCTTTTTGTCTTCTGTCTTTCTTGATTTTGAATCTGGCTGTGACCGAGCAGAATGGATGCGCTATATGACAGACATTAGACGGGGGAAGCGGTCCAGGCGCAACACGTGTTGCGTGTTTCGAGTCCTGTTCATGACAACCTTTGCTGCACGTCTCTCCCCTTCTCCATCTCCCTCTTTCATGTTTATCTTCACTTGATACTATCAATAAAGGCAGAAAAGCCAAAAACAAATCTTAAAAGAAAAAACAGATATTATATAGGCAAATAGAACTTGAGACAGATAACTTGGTGACAGGTAGAAAACAAATGACAGTGCCATACACACTGTCACACAGTGAAGGCAGATCAGTAAGCAATAGTATTAATGATGCACACCTGTCGAGCAGGATGAGATGAAAAAATGATTTATGTGAGAACCATGACTCATAGCTGATGCAACATCAATATCGTTGCCCTGCGACTCACAAGGGAATCAATGCCTGTGGAGGATTTTCTCTGTCTCTACAGCCTGGAAGGACGTCTGAAAAGAATCCATTGTTGATGTCTCTATTGCTTATTCGGATCAGGCTGCCGAAAAGTTCCTGGTCAAGAATGCTGCCGCACACAGATGTACTGCAGAAAAAGTAGGAAAATATATCACTATGTTTCTTCCATTAGTTTCCAAGCACAGGCTCCCTGTAACATCCAGAATAATAGTATTTAAAACACGTATTATCCCCACCCATTAAGCCCTTAAACTGGAACACACAGTATTTTAATGAATAAAACATTATTTCAACCAAGTACAGTATGTACTAGCACATCTGCAGATTGGAGGTGGTCTACACCGAGAAATGTAAATAATACTGTCAGCTACTGCTACAGCTACTGGCTAACTAGCACTGCCTGAAGCTCATAAGTGCAGCATATCCACAGGCCAAGGTAGATTCTTGGGCCTTCACATGGTAGATCTGGGATTGAATGATCTTTATTTCACAGTCCATAACATACAGAATAGACAAACACCATGGGAAAAGGATAATAATGGCTAGAACATAAAATTCAATACTGCAGCTTGAGTGTTCAACATTGGAATCTGGAAAGGAGTTCCTATCACTCCATCAGAGCACAACGCAGGCCTACTTGTGGATCCTAACCTCTAGTATGAGTAGAATGGGTACAGGTTACTCAATACTCTGACTTGTCATGTCAAAATGTGTGTAAAAGCGACTTAATACGGTAAAATTGTTCTTGTATTGCAGATAGTAGTGTTTGTGTGAGTGAATGTGGGTGTCTCTGACTGTGTTGCCAGACAATTTTGTGTTAGTCCTCCTACTCCCCCTTAGAGACCAGGCCTCAGCTATTCCAGCCACGTCCTCCTATCACAACAAATCACCACAGCGCCCGTAGAAGAGAGAAAGCCCAAATGCAGCTTCTCGTCCCTCCACCCTTTCTTAACATCAATATCTGACAGTACCCAGAAATGTCATCCACAGTCGCTCGGCTGAATTCCATTATCACAGGGAAAAGAGACAGACAGAGACATTCCCCTTTACCTATCCATGCACGTTGCACTTGTTGCAGCAAGACAGAGACTGGCAAGGACTAATGTGCAACAATCAGTTCAGCCAGAGCAGCTGCCATTTCAGAGGCTAGAGAAAAGAACGTCATCAGTATTATTTGGGTGTCCCGGACCAAACACTAAGGTCTAGATTTTCCTCACCACTAAACCCCTTCTCCCTTAACTTCTGTGCCTTTTTAAACTATTTTAGAAAAACCTTTTTTAATAGTTTAAATGGCCAGTCTACATGCTCACAACGTGTCAATAGATTGGCACAACTATTCCCAAAAGTTTCTAAAAATAGTTTAAAAAGGGATAAGGCATTTTGCATGTAAGGAAAATGGAGCTCTAACTGTGCAGACAGACCAGACACTGCACAGTGCACACCCTGCATCTCCAGTTTGCTCCAAATGAGGCTGGTTTGAGTAATTATTTTACTCACAGTCTGTAGTTGCAATACTGAAAACTAATTGCTGTAATGTAAGTCATTAATTAAATGTTCCCATCTGATGTATAATTACTAACACATTACATACAACACAGGTAGTATTTGATAATAAATTAATAATTGAAGCCTGTAATTACATGACATTGTAATGTCATGTTACTGCAACACTACAGGCTAAGGCCATCAAAACAGACAAAGATGACAATTAATACACTAATAAGTAATTATTAACCAATAATTTGTTATTGGTGAAGTGAAGCTCCCCATAATATTATGGTCAATGCCTGTGTGAAAAGTCAGAGCAATTGGTGCAGGCAGTGAGGAGCTACGACAATGTTTCAGACAGATGGACATTCCGGGTGACTTATACTACGATTACAATATGCAATACTATGATTGAGTGAATTATAGTATGATGATGATTGAGTATGATAAGTACAATAAGACTCTGCTCTATGTGTGTTATGCCGTTATGTTAGTTCAAAGGACTGACTGTTACATTTCTGTTCAATAACATTTTAAAATATAGCTGCAAGCAGCAATAAAACGGGATCAAGCAAGCAGCAATAAGGAGTAAGAACAATACGCACAAATAAGCCATAGAAACATGGGAGCCTGAACTTCAGAAATACATCAGGTAATTATGGGAGCAGGGCAGGGTTTTTGATTCCTGCCCTGACTGACTCACAATCTGGTGTGACTGAGTGAATGATTGGTGAGCTGTGAGTGAGTGGTGAACTGAGCTATGAACTGTCATTAGTGACAACATGGCCGAATAGTGACAGTCAAACAGCCTTGCCCAGCCATGAGGCCCATAGGGCAGGTGCCTATCTCCTGTTTCTGTAGCATGAGGCAGCTTGATGTACAAGTACACCCTCTGGACATGACGCTAGTATGACACAGGGTCTTACCCCCAATCCAACCCTTGATGCTGAGTGCCAAGCAGGGAGGCATTGGATCCCGTTTTTAGAGCCTTTGGTATGACCCGGCCGGGAATCGAACCCCGGCCTCCCAGTCTCAGGGCGGACACTCTAACCACAAGGCCACTGAGTTGCTGAATGAGTAAATGATTGGTGAGCTGTGAGTGAGTGGCGAACTGAGCTGTGAACTGTCATTAGTGACAACATGGCCGAATAGTGACAAAACACAACATGGCCGAATGGTGACAACCACCATTACATTGAGTTTTACCCTGGGTTACACATAGAACCATGAACTTAGATGTAGAAGACCACATGAGATTGTGCATGATTGACTCATATTACTAGGTGTCCGTGCCGGGATTTGAACCCAGGAACTCTCATTTCCAAGTCATGCGCTCTACCAATGAGGCTACCCAACAGACACAAGACGTACTGGAAACAACACACACATTCAGTGGACTGCTTGGTAAATGGTAAATGGTGCATTTATATAGCGCCTTTATCCAAGGCGCTTTACATAGATTGTGCATCACATTCACCCATTCACACACACATTCATACACTGATGGCAGTGGGACAGGGACACATCGACACTAACTCTGCAGGAGCCCGGGATCGAACCGGCAACCTTGTGGTTACCATCCGGTTACTCTACCTCTGAGCCACTACCGCTCCTTAAATATGCACAAATAAGCCATAGAAACATGGAAGAAATACATCATGTGATTGTGGAAACACAGCAGGGTTTTTGGAGACTCAGACTTTGTATTGTCAGCAGTGGGACTTGAACCCTCAATCTTGTGTTCCGAAGTCAGGCACCGTACCGACTGAGCTATCCAGGCACAATGATTTGCTTAGTTGTTGTCATCAATGAAACAACCCAACAACACGCCACCAAGCAGTAAGCAATATGAACAATATGCACAATTCAGCAGTCCGAGGGTGGAGCTTAGTGGTCAAAGTGACAAATGGAAACAAGTTCCACATGCTTATTCCTCTCACACAATCTGGCACAATGTACTTGCTCCAGTGTTGCCAGAGAGAAACAAGCAGAAGAAGACTCTTCACAAACGAGCAACTTTCATTGGCTTATAAAAACGTCATTTTTTGATGAAAACAAATTTGCTTCTGAAGTTTTGTCCGGATGGGGCCAAAGTTCTCATGTAGCAGGTGTCATGCAAATTGATCAAAAATCCAGGCATAAAATCAGGCATGAGCATTTTTCAAACTGCTTAAAATGGCAGACACTCTGGGGGTGGAGCTTACCAGTCGAAATTACAGATGTGTTCCACATGAATCAAGGAACGTGTAGGAACAAGTCCCATGATTTTAAGCCAAACGAAGCCTGAGTTATGCTTGTTCAAATGTTTCAGTTTCAAAGAATTGCTATAGCGCCCCCATTTGAGCGATTGGAGCAAGACTGGTTTTAGTGTTATTTGGCATCCCCCTCTACCAAACTGTAAAATCTCATAAACAGATTACTTTGCATGTGTAGATTAGGGATAATAGAAGAATTTTCACAAACAAGCAATTTTCATTGGCTCGTAAAAACATCATTTTTTTCACTGAAAACAAAATTCACACTCATTTCATGTTTGTATGGCTTCAAAGTTCATATGTAGGTCATTGTTATGCATTTTGATCAAAGATTGTAGGAGAAGAGACATTTTAACTGTTTTACATATGATTAAAGATGGCGGCTCATCTAAAGGTCAGAGGTCAAAAGTCAGAATACAAAAGTTGTTTGACATAAGCAGACGCATAAGTGAATATAAGTTACATTTCTGAGAGTCGAGCGGTTCATGAGTTATGAGTGTTTAAAGTTTGCAATTTCAGTTGAGTGCTATAGCGCCACCATTTGACCAGTGGTCACAGGCTTCGCATCATCACCGTTTGGCATCACCCTCTACCAGATTACCAATTTTCGCGAAAACCGACTGCACGGTTCAGCCAGAACAGCTATTTCTGGCGGAAGAAGGAGAAGGAGAAGGAAAAAAGAGACAGAAACAAGAAGGGATCAAGTCCACTTCGTGGACTGCTTGATCCCTTAATAAATAAAGAACAGCATGACAAAATAACAGGGTTGCAGTTGCAGCAGACAAAAAGTGGGAAGGCGATTTGCGAGAGAACCGTTCAGCCCACGGTCTTCAAATTCAAAACACGGTGCCAAGGTCACACCATGGCAGGCGGTGCAGCGCTGAATCAGTCAGATCTTTCATATTCCTTTCTGACTGGCTACGATTGGCTTCCAAAACGTATGTGAAGGACCTGTGTTGCAAAGAAAATGCCACAAATCATAAACGCAGTATCTGGTTTGCCGCAACTTCTAATCACTGCAAACACAAAATGACACAGATGTCCCTTCACCCATAGAGATGCCACAAATGTCACTGTTCCAGAAAGTGACTTTCTTTACCAAATTAGGCACAATTATGCTCTCATGCGTGACGCGTCATGTGACAACGACAAAGAGGGTTTTCATACTCAAGTAAATACATGTTTGCCTGTTATTAGATTCCGAAAATTGAGGGCTTCTTACAAAAAGTACCATATATCATGACCACAACATCCAGTCATGCCCAAATCAAAATCACATGTTGAGGGGAATCTATAGAACACACATCCAGTGAAGAAGGGTAGTTTGTCATACAAACTCTCACAGCTTCCTTGTATGTCCCAAGAGCTGTACCCTACTGTTCTGATACAGGTAAAGGGTGCATTTATATAGCGCCTTTATATAGGCACTTTACAGAGAGATTGTGCATCAACAGTCACTCACATTCACACACCAACAGCAGGAGAAACCAATGCAAGGCACCAGATTGCACATTAGGGGTTCAGCGTCTTGTTCCAGGACACTTCAACACCAACTACAAGAAATCCGGATTCGAAATGGCAAACTTGTTGTTACCATCCAGCGGTGAGCCACCACCGAGATAAGATCAAACTGTTCAAATCAGGCTGCGTTTCTTAATTCCAGTGTGAATCCTAGCTCTACTCAATGGTGTCAAGAAGAGGCTGAACAAACACCTACTCAACACATGACTGTTAGCCTAATCATATCTTCAAGGACTTTTTATTCATCTAACATTCTGTTTTATTAACCGCAGACTGAGTTGCTGCAGATAATTGATAGCCTCACTGAATGTGTTTTTCTCAAAGCCTGTATCTGCTAATCCCAATAAACAAAAACTGACGCATCGTCAATTAACTGGCAGCTGCTGTATTATTTCTGCAGAATTGTTTTTCGACCTCTGAGCCTTGGGATGGTTGTTGTACCGGCTATCTGATTGGCTACCTGGTCTCTCAGGCGGCAACGGCACAACTTCTGATTAGTTAGCTCGTCTCTCGGCATTCCTTCCATCTCCAAAGTCCCCCTGCCAGTTTATTAGGCAGCCTGCAGCTGCCAAAAATAAATAAATAAATGCACACGTGGCACAGGGTACAGGATGCGGTACCAATATTGTTTTCATGCACACTCGCAGGTACAGCGTAATGCATGCAGGAACGCTAGAAAGCGCACCTAATCCCAATAAGAGAAGCGTAACGTACAGTATGTTGGGCAGCCTAATCAATAGAGTGCTTGCCCAGCATAGGCTGCTGAAAGACGGACACCCTTTTAACACAGTCACAAAAGCTGCCAACGCAACTGTATATTGACACAATGGAAGCAGTCGATTATCATCCAAGTATTATGGTGCAAGAAACAACAATAACAACATACTCTATGAGCCTATTTCTAGTTGTGGACTGGCAGTGTGGGTTGATAGTGTTTTATGATCGTTTGAATTTGACTGTGGTTGACAGAGTCAGACACTACAGCTGGTCTGCATGTTACATCATAAAAATACTGTACCATCGGTGGTACAGGAAAAAAAAACAATGCTAAGAGAAACAAAATAACTCTTAGCATTGTTATGATATCCCTGACTTTTAATTTTCAGTTAAATCCACAAGAGCACATGCGATTATGAATTCCCCTACTAAGTTTTTGTTTTGTTTTGTGGTTTTGAATGCATTTCTAATTTCTCTGAGGAGCACCAGCTGAAATTTACTAAATCGCCACCTTAAAAAAAGGTCTGGTGACGCTGGCTATGACGCCGAATGTCCTGATCGAAAATTCGACCACAGGAGGTGAATGACCAAAAGCCCTGTCCCGCAAAAGCATCAAACAATAAACATGGCGTGCATCAATCTGTCCGTTAGTTAAATCGACTTTTTTTTTATAAACATCATCATCCAACATATTTTCCTGCTTTTGTTCACATGCAGCGGAATGCCACTAGCATTTGCTGTTTGTTTGGTTAGCAAACGGGTTAGCCCATTACCCGCATGATTGACAACAACGTCATCTGCTATCCTACTATCCTGATTGGTTGGTATGAACCAATTGCTGAAGATTTCCGCTTTGACAACACCCATCCCATAAACTGCTGTCGTGGGGAGGGCTTTGAGACCGAATAATGAAGTGAAACAAATTCATAATTCAGACTGTGTGTCTGTGTACTGTATAATCACGATCATGACACAATGGAGGCAATGGAAGATGAATGTGTGGCGTTTCACACGCTCTCCATGAACTCAGACGTTTATCTGACAGCTACATCTGCCTCTCTGTAAGTCCTTTAACAACACTTCCATTCAAGCTGCCACAGCACAAATCTGTCCACTATTCAAACTGAGAAACAGTGCCATTGTCCTTTGAGGGTTTTTCTTTAAGCTCAATATACGTAGAGGGGTAGCTATAGTTTGTTTGGACTGCTTGAAAGCATGAAATGAATAACATTTATGATTACAGAATCACAGAAAAGGTTCTTGAGAAAATCTTCTTGTGCAGTGCCTAACGCCCTTTTTCCCTAAAATCTGAAATGACATCTGAGACCAACCCATAAACAGGAAAAGGGAGTGCATAAGCCCATCTTCTCTAGCCCCTGTGGATTGTGAGGATAAAGGTCCATTTGATTGCAGATAGCAAATCAACACAGGTTTTAACAAGTGTTTTGGTATAGTACATTAAGAGGGTAAACAGGGTCACTCGTCTATAATGCTAGAACCCAGAGACAGCAGCATTGAAGGTAGGATGCCATAGCTATCCTACAGCACCTCATGACACATATGGTTAGAGTATTGCGAATGAGAAATCAGAACTCATCCCAACTAAAGACAACTGAAAACAGAAAAGTAACTGAAATAGGGGAAGGGGAGAGACATGCATCAAGGGTCTCGAACACACATGTGTGCTGTCAGGCCAAAGCCTACAGTATTATGTGGCATGCACTGAAATTATAAATCAGTGTTACGACAGCCATATTGTGTCATGTTAGTGCATGGTCATTCCTTACGACATTGTGATAGACAGGATTATGTCAAGAGTACAAGTAGTATAATTCCTCTCCTGGGTAGTAGGCGATATGCAGTGTGTCCTTCAAATCTCAGTGCATTATACGAGTACACTACTCAATGCCAGTGCCAATGCACCAAGCAACCAATCACTTAAATGGCTTTCATCCAACCCCTAGCCTCACGCTGGACTGTATGAATCACAACATTAGACTTCACCAATGGTTCCAAAATCCAAATATCCCTGAATTCATTTTATTTTCATCATGGGCAGAAAGACAAATCATTATCAGGTTTGTTCATTTTAAATTATTTTTGGCATATCTCAAGACAGACTTTCCAGAAATATTTGCCGATGGGAACCTAGATTGATTATCAGTGTGTTAATAATGTGTCTGTTCCAACACCTGGAAACATACGTAGATATGTGGTCTGCATTTATCAGCTGGCCATTGATTAACACAGAGCTGCAATCAATTAATTTTACTTGCTAGCCTACAACAGCCAGAAACACAGTGCTTGAACACATGCAGCAGATGGGAAGCTCGAGTGATACTTGCACTTGTCCTCTCGCTCTCTCTCCCTCTCTCTCCATTCCGCTCCTCCAGGCTGCATTTGAATGGCTCCACGTGTGTGTGCACAAACATGCACGTGATGGTAGTGAAGGCTGCCGACCTGCCCTTCTGTAATTGTGACTCGTCATTATAGACAGATCTTTTCAAAAGCATTCAAAAATGTCTATCATATGGAGGCCTATAGATCATAGTCATACATCTTTTATTTTCGTGTGTGTGTGTGTGTGTGTGTGTGTGTGTGTGTGTGTGTGTGTGTGTGTGTGTGTGTGTGTGTGTGTGTGTGTGTGTGTGTGTGTGTGTGTGTGTGTGTGTGTAGTAATAGTAAATGGTGCACCTTTTACATACTACATTACATTCACCCATACACACACACTGACACACACGCATGTGTGTGTGGGAACATCCCACAAGACTATACGCTAATTTCTAACTTACATGGACCTTCCCTCAAGCTGTGTTAGTCGGATGTGCCCATAAATCACAGTGTGATGTCCCTGACTCAAAAGCACTACTAGTTTGGGACAGTAGTTGGTATATTTTTGTGCATAGAGCTGTATAGGCAAGAGTCTGGGAATAGAATGGCATTGGAATGCTGGTTGAAAATTCACTCGGTCAGGAGCAGTAGATCAGAGCTGCGTTTATTTACTGCAAGTAGCACTTGCCTATTCGCTACTATTAAAACACAGAGCACAGCATGTGAGGTTATTCTATTCTGCTATCTAGTAGAACAGTTACTGTAATGCCTCCTAAAACCAGGTCACCAACCAGGAAGGACTGAGCAGCAGAATCTAAACGCTGCAGTGCAGACTGCAGAGAGCCGTACACAGGGAGAGAGAGAGGGATGCTTACAAGCTCGATTTTTCTTCTACAACTTCCTCTCCTTCACGGTGGCCAATCAGATAGCTCACAGCAGGCAATTTGATTTGCTTAAAGACAACTAGAGAAGAAGTGAGACTGAGCAGGCGCAGTGTGTGCAGATGGAAAGCAGAGAGATGAGAGTCAGATGAGGAAAGAAAACAGTAGGCACAGGCTGACTGTGAGTTTATTATGTCTACGAAGAATGTGTTTACCGTTTTTCCCGCACAGTGTACACATAATGTTAAGAGCTAGATCTTCTGTGTGCGTGTGTGTGTGTGTGTGTGTGTGTGTGTGTGTGTGTGTGTGTGTGTGTGTGTGTGTGTGTGTGTGTGTGTGCGTGTGCGTGTGCGTGTGCGCGTGTGCGTGTATGAGCTGATAGGTATCGGCGCCTCAGAGACAACAGCCAGCCAGGTCACGTTCTCCCTCTCAGCCCCCAGGGAGCACAGGAAATTAGTGTTTGCGAAAAACAATTAGGAAAAACGAGGACAGGGGGGTGGGCGGGTAGAAGAATGTCATCAGTGCCAAAGATCGCCAGCCGGAAGATATGCTATAAGTGACAGCGTGACGACTCAGCAAGGAAGGGTTTCTTCCCATCTATACACACACATAATGCATCGCCTCCACCCGCCCTCTTTTCTTATTTGCCCCTTCTCATTTGCTACGAACCACTCTCATCTCTGACATCGACTGGATTGTGAAAAGCTGGCCTAAATTCCTGCGGAAATCGTCTTCCTCACTCCCTCTCGTAAATCAACTGTGAGTTCAAGTCTAGCCCGGGGCAGACCCCTAGCCCACTCCACCCTGCTCTCACTCGCACCCAGATTATAGGTTTGGTCCATTTTGGCTGGCAGTGGAATGCACTGGGTGTCCTTGGTCCATTAAGGCGAGGCTTATATATTAAAGTCCCTGTTTGGAGCTCCTCCCAGACAGTGTCACATTCTTCAAATAAAAGTATACTGTCCACAGAACCGCAAGTCGGCCTGCCGTTGGGTTCTGGCAAGGAAGCCAGTCTCTGGAACCACTCTGAGGAAACACACCATCAGTTCATCACTCTTAATGCTTTTTAAAAAACCCACCAAATTAAGTAATACCACATGCAGTACAGTGTGTGTGTGTGTGTGTGTGTGTGTGTGTGTGTGTGTGTGTGTGTGTGTGTGTGTGTGTGTGTGTGTGTGTGTGTGTGTGTGTGTGTGTGTGTGTGTGTACAGATTACCCTTCAAATTATTATGAAAACAATACAATATAAAGTATGTTTCTATATGAGACAGCGGTGTATGCAACACAGATAGTCCAGTCAACATCTTAAAAGGTGACTAACATGAAATTCAACTTTTTGTTCAGTTTTTATTCAGTCTTTCATATCATATAGGAGCTTTACTGTACTAAATTGCTCTCAGGAACAGTTGTTTGATCTTGACCTCCTGCTTTGTACAATTCCTCCTCTCCTTCAGTCTTCAGTTCCAAATTTGCCTTCCTGCCTATTTGTCTACCATTGTTGATTTTCCAAGTTGACATGGAAGCCTGGTTTCATCTAGCATCAGTATGATAATGACTCTATCCTCTATGTCAGCGCCCTCCACCCCCCAGGACATTGTGGTACTGCAGCTAAAATGTCCAGAAACAAATGACAAGGACTGGTAGTGGTTATATCACTGGTGATTGAGGCTCAAACCATTAGAATTAAGCTTGAGGTACTTATACAATGTGATATTAAGTACTAAAAACAATTTTAGGAACCCATGTTTTTTGCACTTTAAGGTAAAACAACATACTGTATAGGTATTACTATTAACCCATCTAACAAAATAATGGGTTAAAGAACTATACTACTGTATGCTGTGAGGGAAGATAAAAGGTGTTCATCACAGGACATTCCTGCACAACAAATAGTGGTGTGGCCCTGCTACAGAAAGAAGCCCTTAAGCACTAGCATAGACAAACAAGCCAAGAATTCTATCATTGGACTAGACAAAGTAAATGGCTGAGATAGCCTGAGGTCGTTGTTGGCTAACTTCCACTCTACTCCCTTCTTCCACTCTAACTGACTGACTAACTCAATGACACGCGCACGCGCACGCGCACGCGCACACACACACACACACACACACACACACACACACACACACACACACACACACACACACACACACACACACACACACACACACACACACACACACACACACACACACACACACACACACACACAGTAATTGGAAGCCCATCCAAAGTGACTTCTTTTTTTTAATCAAAATGTACTGTGTGACAAACCAAAGGGAATAGATACTGTAATAATAATGTTAAGCTGAATGCTTACACACTGTATAATCCAACCAACTGTGAGCGACTGTGGCTCAGCGGTTTGAATCCCGGCACCTGAGCCTGTCTACAGGCTCATAGCGTTCTTGGGCAAGACACTAAAGCCCAAATTAGACCCAATGTGCTCATGGTTGATACCCTACATAGTTTTGGCCGCCATGGGTGTAAGAATGTGTGTGTGTGTGAATCAATGGTCAATGCAATGCAATGTAATGTTCCTTGGATAAAAGGTAGGAGGGGCGAAATCCATTTGCAACCGCGGCAGCAGCCATGTCTGTTTTGCGTAACAGTCGAGACCGTTTTGCATAACAGTCAAGAGTTAAGGATAGGTTTAGGCATAGGTTTTACTGAGGTTATGTTTAGGGTTAGGCAACTGTTATACAAACTGGTCGCAACAGTTGTAAAACTGTTGCGACCAAATGGATTTCGCTGTACCTCATAAAAGATGCTATATAAATGCACCATTTACCATAAAAGGTGCTATATAACCGTGCCATTTACCATATAAAGGTGCTATATAAATGCACCATTTACCATTTAACCAACTCCACTGGTATAAAGCAATGACAGCACTGCATGTGAAAGCCATTTGCAGAGAGTTGAGTGATGTGCTAGCTCTACATGACTTGCCACAGGGGTTAGCAAAGTAAATGTTCTGCTGTGTTGCCGGGAGAAGGATGGCCAACAGCATGGGTGGAGGAGAGGAACTTGTCAAACATCCTGTATTTGCTGCCGTGTCTCCAGGGCAAGTCAACCCTGAACATACTGACAAGCTCAATCATTCTGCTGTCATAAAACTAAAACACTTTTACAGGAGTTGTCACCATTTGAGCATTTCTGTTGATGACACTGACATATTGTGTCCTCATTGGCAACTGCAAATATTATATTATATATTGCTACACTCAAGTGAAAGTCATGTAGGCATAAATCCTTGGCATTGCAGTTCAGATACAAATATCTTTTGCAAAAATTATGACTGCTAAACCTCAATGAAAATAAACCCTGTAGATTAAAACAAAACAATTGCGTACTGTACAATTTTGAAAGTTCTAAAAGTGGGAGCAGGTGGAGCACAATTTAGTGCAGTGGTTCACAAACGTTTTCATGTCAAGGACCCCTAAATTGATACTCACTATCCCACAGACCCTGAAAAGAGACGGCAGTTAGTTTACAGCCCCTCCTCTCTATTATGTACTTTTTGTGTGTGTGTCTCACTCAAACACATTATCCATGGAGAACCACCAACAACACAGACTGCATGGCGCTCGACTCGAACACACCGTAACCATGCAAGATTCTAGTAGCTGTGCCATCCAAAGCACTAGTGTACAAATAATCTTGGCTACTGACTGATCATCTGGATCCAAGTTGCTTCTCCTGCCAGCGCTGCAGAGAGTAGCACTCTGATAGAGCTGTCTACAGTGATGGCCAAGGAAAAGGCTGGGTTAACAACTGCTGTCTCTTTCAGTGTCACTCTCATCTTTCTCTTACCCAGTAAATAGAAAGGAAAGCTACACTGATTTAGATTCCATATGAACATGGCCATGAACAGGTGTTTGAATTTAATAAAGTGTTCTATTGTCATGGCATTAGTTTGCATTCATATCAAACTGCATTGTTTACCATTGGTAGTCATATACTGTAGCACTGGTCATAAGGCTTGTGCGATGCAGTATATAAATAAGGTTTATTTGTGAAGCCAAACACGTATGAACCATGCAAGGCCATCTACCATGATATTCTTCCCAATGATGCAGCCAACACGCTCTTAGTGTGTCTCAGTGGACATTGAGATGTGTTTTGTGATTTCAAGCTTCAGTTTTGCTGACATGCAGAGACTCCGTCTGTCTCTCCTCTCCATCGCTCTCTTTCTCACTCTCTGTGTCTCTCTCTTTCTCTCAGTGCTGATATGGTGAAAATCAATGGCTCCTCTATTCTGTGCAAGGTCTGATGTCGGCTAATGAAATCCTATCTGCCATGAGTCATCCATCAGATAGTCTAGCTACTTGCTGCTAGGACAACGAGAAGCCGAGGGTCCTCTCCAGAATCAGCCATGCCCTGGACACCATTACTCCTAGTCATAGTCGCATACACAGGCTCAATACAGAATTATGAAAACATGCAATTAACCATTAGTCACACATCCAAATGGAGTTTGGTGATTCACACTAATGTCAACCATTTACTTTCCAAAAAGACAGCTGGAATACACTTGCAGTACCCAGAATGCCCCTTTCAGACATACAGCACACACAACGAAACACAAAACACCTCATAGTCAGAGGTGACTCAGGCAAAGCGCACAAATAGAGCTTCTGTATTGGCATGCAGTTTGCCCAGCAACATCCAGTGTTGTCCTCATGCTATTTGACAACTTTAGTTCTAAGTTGCTTTTTAGATTTGCATCTACATTGTGATATTACTACTTTTACTGAATTCCAAAATACTACTTCCTTAGACTACTTCCTCAGAATCTGTACTGTATAGCCCCACTAAAGTAGCACACTGAGCCTTGGATAGAGGCAAATGAAATGAATAATTGTTATGGGTCCAAAAAGACAATACAAGTCTCCATGCAATTATTCACTCATGTTGGCAACACCCCTGCCAGTCCCTTACAGTCACTCACAAATTAAACTGTGAAAGTTGTATAAATAATTTTGCACACCGAAATATACTACTGTACAAGCATTTTAATTGTTGACATTGTGGTGAAATACCTTTTCATTAGACAAAGAATACCATCAAGAGTTATTTAAAGATGATTATTGATACTGTATGAATGCAATGCATGCCAAGTAATGGGAATAACGCTGCAGCAACCAGGATTAAAATACTGTGTGGGAATGTTTACTACACAACTAGCTTCAGCTTCAGTATTGTGAAATTGTGTTCTATGGAATATACTCAACAAAAATATAAGTGCAACACTTTTGTTTTTGTCCCCAATGTTTCATGAAATAGACTTAAAGATATAAAATTCATTCAAGATACACAATATTACCATTTCGACAGCGTGTACGAGTTCCCACTAATATCCAGCAACTTCACACAGCCATTAAAGAGGAGTGGACCAACATTCCACAAGCCACAATTGATAATCTGATAAACTCTATGCGAAGAAGATGTGTTGGGAGTTGGGACTGCATGAGGCAAATGGTGGTCACACCAGATACTGACTGGTTCTGAGTCCCAAATAAAGCAGAACAGATGCACATTTCAGGGTGCCCTTTTATTGTGGATAGTCTAAGGCATACCTGGCACTAATCATGATGTCAGATCTGCCTGTGAGATGGGATGGATGATCTCAGTAAAGCAGAAGTGCTCACTATCACAAATTTAGACAGATTTGTGAACAATGTTTGAGAGAAATGGTAGCACTGTGTATCTGCAATGAATTTTAGATCTTTAATTCCATCTCATGAAAAAGCAAAACCAAAAGTGTTGCGTTCATATCTTTGTTGAGTATAGTAATTCAGAGCCTATTGAATATACTTAGTTTGTACCATCTTGTTTGCATTGGCATATACTGTAGGTGAATTGAGATGAGATAAGGCATAGTTAACTTTCCACACATGTTTACTAATGAATTTCCAAAACATTTCCAGAATATATAATGGTATATTCATAGATTTCACTTAAGTCAAATATGTTTGACACACGCCAATGTAGTGAGTGCAGGTGTGGACAGGGTCAACTCACCCAAATGACTCAATGTTCCTTTAAACACAACTTCCAGGCCGCGTAGCAACAATAAACAATATAATGTTTTACCAAATCTTTTGCTACACCACCTACCAGTCCGGTATCCTACCTAGAGCAAATAGCATCACACTGCAGAACATTGTGAGCTTGTGGATCTGATACTTTTATGATGGGCTGCAATCACACAATCAATAAATGTGACTAAACTCCACCCACGTTGAGTCATCTCGGGGAAATGAAGTTGTCAGTACAAGGGTCTAAACTTGATTTTCTCCGATTTTTTTTATTATCTGTGAAAAATGACCTGAAGCAACTCTATTAGTCGCTTCGTACTAAAGCATACATGAGATGAATGTTAGACCTTAAAACGCTGTGTAAGCATGTTATAATTGAATTAATGTGAACTGTTCTGACCATTATTACCTCAGTCCTCCTGGCCGTTAGCTTCATTACTTAGTTAGTTACTGTTACTCTATAAACCATATCTCAAAAACTTGTGGGCCAAACTTCATAACCAATATGTCAAATTGTAGCTATGATTCTCTGCTTTCACACGACATGATAAAATAAAACAAGAATGAGAATTTCCTCAAAGACTCAACCTGGGTGGTGCTGGGACACAAATAGCCGAAAAATATATTTCGGCTATTATTATTATTATTTTATCTGATTTTTTAAGGAAATTTCATGACTCTGGGAACCCTGTAAAGGTGAAGCAAGACTAGCAGGACAAATACTGTACATAACTGATAAGAAACTTTATACCACCTGTCATTTCTTGTCTTAAGTTTAGACTTGGAAAGTCCCTCCCTGGATATACTGAATAAGACAGTTCCAGATCAACATGCATGGACAAATCTAATTTAACCTGCGCAGGTGCGCATTCTCTTTTTTAAAGATTTGTTTTTGGCTTTTTGCCTTTGTTGATAGTTTCAAGTAAAGCTAGACACGAAAGAGGGACGAGACATGCAGCAAAGCTCGTCATGAGTGGGATTCGAACATGCAACAAGCTATCAGGCCAAAACCTATTATGTGGCACGCATGCCCGCTGACCGCTCCACCCATGCAGATTCTTGTTAAGTTATCTCAGAGTTGACAAGAATGTTGCTAACAGAAAATGACAAAATGTGATTAAAGCCAGCCACAGACACTTGAAATCACGCTAGGAGAAATTACTGCTGTTAATTCCTTTCCTCATTTTACCTCAAGCGGCAAACTGCCACCTTTTCCTTCCTTTCCTGAATGCATCCATCTATCCATCCATCACACTCTCCAGTCAATCTCTCCTCCCATCATGGCATGCGTGGCGAGTAGCTGCTAATCTCTTCCTGTGGCTGTGTCTCTGTGTCGCTGCATCACAGGCTGACTGAAATAGATGGCAACAGGAAGGCTTGGCCCAAATAATACTCGGCCCTGATATAGACAGAGTTATGCTGTCGCAAACTCTGTTCACTTCATGGGATCAGACCAATGGCGGCTCTATCATCAAGTCAGCTTTCACCATGTTAATGATTTTTCTTTTAGGACTTTCTTTCTGAGTGTACAAATGGAACCAAATGGACCTGCTATGGTCCATTTGGTTCACATTTGTACACTCAATCTTGGAAATGTCCCTCTTTCAGGCTACAACAGCTCTCCCGGGAGCTCAGTTTCCTGACCCCTCAATGTCGCAATATTTCGGCTGGTCGGAGTATTATTTGGGCCAAGCCTTCATGTATTGAAATAGACAGCCATTTCTACAGGATCCAAGAGTCTGGGCCCAAGACACGATGTACATAAAGAAAAGGAGGACAGACTAACAGAATGTGACTGTTAGCTTTCAACTAGCCTAAATAGAGAGAGGTTGTGAAACCATTTTACATGTACTGGTACGTTTTCATACAAAGGCATAGCATGTTTAGATAACACCATCACATTTTATATGCTATGACATGTGAGTGAGATGAGATGCTTTGAGAATGCTTCAGGGAATTAAGAAACTATTTATAGAAATTTAATAAAAATGTGTTTCATGTCCTGTAAACAGAGGGAGGCTGAAGCCAAGTATTAATAACAATCAGCCTGGGAGCTGAATACATTACCAAGAGAGGTCATTAATAATATATGACCAAAATAAATCCAACTTCCCCGAGGGTATCCCCAACACCCATCCTTCCATCCCACCCACAGAACAGGAAGGAAAGAGGAAAGGCGCAGAGAAGAGGAAAGAGAAGGACAACATGAAATAAGAGGCGCCCAGGGGAGACGAGACAGAGAGAGAGAGAGAGAGAAAGAGAGAGATTATTCTCGATAGAGTGAGAAGAGCAGGGTTCTCAGATAAAAAGGGTTCGTGTCAGGGTGCTGGGTTGTGGGACAGAACAAAAGGTGCAGCGCGGGTAGCAGTCATCACTGGGGGTCTAATGGGCTCGGAATGAAAAAAACATCAACCATCGTTCTTTATGCAAGTGTGTGCGCCTGCATGTGTGTACTTGTGTGTGTGCCTCTGTGTGTAACTGTCACCATAGGAATTGCATGTATCAGCATGTGAAAGAAATATGATTTAATAAAAAAAAAACGTGTAACAGATACACAGGCTTTAAAGTATTGCTTGTTATTTGTCCACATAATGTAAAGTTGATAAATCCTGAATCTACAATAAAGATGATAAAATCCAGAGGATATTTCAATTGTAATTGCTGGGGCAGGGTGAGGTAGGTACAGTGCAATCCTTTATTACAGTATTCAAACCCACTTCTAGAAAGTAATACATCCCTTGCTTGTTTGGATGCAGTACAGCCAACTACCACCACAGTATATGAATGTCTTCAAGACCAGCTTATCAAGTAAAACAAATGGGTTAATAATACAGTAACCCCTTAAAAAAAGCTATGTCATGGCTTCATATGAGCCAGTGTGATGCCAAATGTTCCACCTCAGCCATTGACCCTTCCATAAATAAACAGATTTTCTCACGTCAGTATAGGTCCAATCAATACATTATGCAGGTCTAGTTCACTAGAGTGCACCCTCGCCTTGGAGTGAGTGGTCATCGAACCTGTTGAAGCAAAGACACCGGTATCATAATCACCCTAATATCATAATGCAATGGTATGGTGCTGTTTTGTATCCGGAAATAGCAGCTCTACAATCTCAATCTCAGTCGCATTCGCAACACAGTCTGGTATGGTACAATAGTATATTGGCTATCTTTGTAGTAAGTATCACTCCATGCTGGTAAATTATGAAGTGTTTGTTGTGGCAAACCCTACTCAAACATACCGGTACAATGTCAATGGCGTCAAAATACCATGCCAATGTGTTTATATGAAAAGCAAACGGGATGCAGCCACTGTATACTTCCTCTAACAACACCCCCAACCCCTCACTGTCTCCATCTCTGTACAGAACACCCCTCTCCCTCTGAGGCAGACGCTATCATCTGTCCCAACTAGTTCTCACGCTATCTCTGACAATCTCAGCAACAGACAACAGTCTCCCAGCCCAAATCATTCCTTCTCTCCCTATCTCTATACTTATATGAATATGAGACACTCCCTGTTGTGATGCGTTTGCTTGTGTTTTTCTAGTCAGAGACTTCCTGGCTCCATGTCCTCTATATTTGCTCAGTTAATATTTTTACTGCTCTATCGCCCTCCTCACTTTTCACGCATGCATGTGTGTGCAGAAAGGGGGATGCAGACAGAGACAGAGAGAAACATGTGTTAACACAACAAAGTGTGTTGACAGACCATGAGAAGTCTGAGAGAGCACACAAGCGGATTATTATGTACTCATTCGACTTCCTCTCATAACATGGCAAGGTCATAAATTAAGGTCTTGCTGCCTCCTGAATGGTACATGGTGCATTTACATACTGCGCCGCTTTATCCAGCCGCTTTTACATAGATTGTGCATGACAAATTCACACATTCATACACTGACGGTGGACAAAACCATTCAAGGCACAACTAGTAGATCAGGAGCAATTAGGGGTTCAGTGTCTTGCTCAGGACACATCAACTCCCAGGTTCGAACCTTGCGGTTACCATCCAGTGACTGTGCCACCACAGCCCCAGTACTCAATAGCTGATAAATGAGCAGATCTTGCTGATTGATTTAATGCATCAACAGGGTATTCAGACCATATAAATCTAGAAAAAGTGCCCTTCCGGGCAAAGGTCTCAACCAGGTCAGGCTGTGGCACTATATATGAAAGACTGTTAAAGATTTCACATATATTGTGTTCATGATTTGATCAAAACATTTTCCAAAAACAAAATCCTGCAAACTTCGAAATCCAATTACAGACAATTAGGATGGAATATTAAATACCGATACATTTTTATACAGAGATACTGCTGTGTAAGGATATGTGGGATTTTGGGACTGAATCTGGAGGAGTAATATAATGTGTTTTACACAAAGCACATGTGAAAAATACAGGTCAAAGGTTCATCCTTGTCCATGCAGATCGGTGCATTTATAGGTTAAGAAAGTGAAAAGCTGCCTCATGGTGGAGCTCTAACAGACCATTTTAGAAAATGTGCGGCAGAGGTGTGAGCAAAGTGTGTTGTTGACCGGATTAACGATGCCGGAGATTAGCTGGTAACAGATGAATGGACAGACACACGGACGGACGGAGTGCAAAAGACACTCCCAATAAAATGGCACAGGAATACAGGGAGAGAGAGTGAGGGGGGAGGGATGAATATAAAATGTGCCGGTGTTAATTCACCTGCACGCGCTTGTGTCAATGCATCCTGAACCCAGTGGCACATGGATGTGTCTGTGCATCATGAACCATTGATTAAATAAGAAGAAGGAATGCTCTTTTTGATCCGTGGTGGGTTTTTTTATAACAATTGATTTGTTTTTCTTTTCACTACAGTGTGTGCCTCCTCAAAGCAATTTATAATGGTCCATTGATGTGCGCATTCAAAACAGTTAATGCGCACATCAAATTGGAGGCAATGTGGAGTTCAGTCAGTGTCTTGATGAAGGACACTTCAACATGTAGACAGACGGAGCCGGGTTCGAACCACAGAACCATGGATCACTGGAAGACCTGCTCTACCCCAAGCTATAGCCAACGCCAAATAGTGTACCAAAAACATTCTTCCATGTGATTACATGATCTGTCCCAAAGTCATTAGAAAATAACCTATGTTAACTTAGCAGACCAAGTGGAGTCAATGTCTAAACATTGTCACACAATTGATGGAGACATGGACATTGTAACGTGTTTTGTAAATCAGTCTGTTGGCTGGGACCCTTTTTGGCTCAACTTTTCATATCCATCCATGCTTTAAAATGCGTAACAATAATTAACTAAAGTGACCTTTAATGTGTCTAGTTACCGATCTCCAGCAAGTTTCACATCTGTGTGAGTTGACCTGAATGCAGTTTCTGCTGCAAGAAAATCAAAGGAACAAATGCATGCTTTGGAAAGTGTCCAGGAGTAATGTGAAGAACACCGTAAATCATAGTCAATGTGCTCAACATGCCAGACCACGAGAATGGGGAGCACACGGACATAACCAGACATGGCCTACAGGTTTCTCAGCAGTGGAGATCGTTGCAATATACAACGAATGACCCTGACGAAAGTAGCCTGTAGTTTCACACACAATGCAGGCGAACAGAATATTGCCTGCCGTTACACCACAATGACCAAACTCGACACGAACCAGAAAGCAGGCCTGATTTTCACATCAGCTTTCTAAAATAAAGAGGAGGTTTCATCACTCTGTAAAAAGGAACCTTCTTCTCCCAGCAGTTACCACTGGATTACACAAACATGTCGGCTAATCTCTGTCTGTATCTCAGGCGTGCCATTACATAAGCGTGTCTGTGTGTGTGTGTGTGTGTGTGTGTGTGTGTGTGTGTGTGTGTGTGTGTGTGTGTGTGTGTGTGTGTGTGTGTGTGTGTGTGTGTGTGTGTGTGTGTGTGTGTGTGTAGGGCTGTTGCGTATATGTACTGCAATATATATGTACTAGTACTACTACAATGTCCACACAAAGAACAAATTGGAAATGGAAAGAGCTGTCAACCATGAATGTTAGCTTGCCATATGCACACCAAGCCATATGCATGTGCGTGTGTATGTGTGTGTGTGTGTGTGTGTGTGTATGTGTGTGTGTGCGCGCACGCGCACTTCACAATGAAGAGGGTCTGAGAATAATGAGCCATCATAAATAGGAAGGAACAGAGATCTTAAGACAAACAAAAACTAGACGATTCATTCTGACTGAATTTCCCTCCATGTCGCTGCATGCTTTTGTTGTGGGAAAGTTCATTTGGGTCTCTATCAAAAATCAGTGTCAAGAACGGCCACAAAGGACCCATTCTCTTCAACCCGGCCTGGTGTCTGAGCTCTTCTTCTGAGGTCTGACTGTTTTTCACAGAATCAGACACACACACACAGACAGACACATAGACATGACACTCACCATTTCCTGTCTTTCTCTGCTGTGCATGTATTATCAACAAAAAGCCCCTGAAATTTATAGAAAAAAAGGTCACCTCTATGCCAATGAACAGGCATGTGTTAACACGCACGCACACACACACACACACACACACACACACACACACACACACACACACACACACACACACACACACACACACACACACACACACACACACACACACACACACACACACACACACACACACACACACACACACACACACACACACACACACACACACACACAGCTCACACACCCGTGTCTCTGAGAAGAGCAGGTGACTCAGACAGCCAGCTGGTCACCTTGCCAAAACAACTTCTGATGTCATTAGCAGTTTTTCTGTGTTCACACTCACACTAGATACATGGGGTCAAATATTTTACACACATGGGTATTACACCTATCAGTTAATTCCATTAATGCACTCACTTACATTCACTTAAAGGCTAGGAGGTTACAATGTTATTGTGCATTTTTTTTTTAAATATAGTAATACATGAGATAATATTTTAACTGGTATGACCAGAAGACAAAGGCGGTCCCTAGAATCTGATTATTCCATTATTATGTGATTCTATACAATTGGCAGGGTTGAAGGTCACCTGGAGAATAATCCTTGTGCTTAAAGCAGGCTTCTTGTACTACTACTCCTACTGCTCTAAATGATAATATTCATAGCTTTAGCATTCTAAAGCAGTTTGGTGTTTTTATACAATAATTCCAGTGGCAACAATGAATATTTAGCTCGATGCCTTAATAGCACATTCGGTTAAGTGGGTGAGCCCAAACACCGTAACTACGATTCTGGTTTTCCTTTTTTCTCTAAACCAGGGGTTTTCAACAGGTGGTCCGGGGACCACCAGTGGTCCCTGACATGATTCCAGGTGGTCCCCAGGCTAAGTGATGGAAAATTGGTTAACCAGATGTAACTTTGAGAGCATGTTTGAGAGCATGTTTAATGTTTACACTTTCAAGATTTAAAATATTCACCATCTGAATTAGCCCAAGTCTACACAACTAGAGAATGTAGAAGATTAATGGTCATTTTGAACTGTATGTTTGTTTGTTTTTCTCCGAAATCCAGCCTGGAATTGTGGACAAAAGCAAAAGAAATCTTTAGTTTTGGGTCTGAGCAAAAATGTCATCAAATGGTGGTCCGTGGCTCAAATTCTGAATCAATAGTGGGCTCCGGTATGTAAAAGGTTGAAAACCACTGATCTAAACCGTATCACACGGCTAGTTTTAGAATGAATACCAGGCTTTTCTCTGAGGTGTAAAGTTTTCTGGAGCGATGTCACTAGTATGGTGACCCCATGAACCTTTCCAGCACTACACCAGAATTTCCATTTGCACATGAGATATATCAAAAGATGGACTGCCTTGAAACATTCAGAGTTCATTCATGATCTCCAGGTTTTGGTGTCGTCCGTGTGCATACTGTAGTTCAGCGCCTCCTGCAAACAGCGCATAGTTAAAAGGGAATTCCACCCATTTTCAAAAATTTCCTGAGAGGATACAAATGTGAACCAAATGGACGCTAGCGGGTCCATTTAGTTCCATTCGTACCCTCTCAGAAAATTAACATGGTGAAATACATCTTGGTGATGTCTTTAAATGCATTTCATCATGCTAACTTTTTCAGACCTCCGTTTATAGGAAACAGAATGGGGAAACGTTTTTATCATGTCCACCCAGCACCTCAAAGGTATACTAATGACATATTAGAATGTTGAAAATGGGTGGAATTCCCCTTTAAGGTTTACATTATTGTCTTACTTGGGAGAACGTTTCACAATTCACACAACTATTTCCTTTGTGTTTCCTCTGTCTGGGCAGCAGCAGCCTTGGCAAACTCCATTCCTCCAGAGCTAAATCCTCAAATCATTCTGGTCTAATGACCTCTCAGCCCCAAAAGGTGGAGAACAGTAATCCTCCGCCTCGCTTGCACTTTACAATGCTGCTGACAGTCTGCCTGGTTGCCATAGCGTTGCTAAGGCATGACGTACCATTTCAAAACCAAAACTCATTTTGGTGAGAAAATAAGCAGGATGTCAAATTGGCCACAGGGCAGGCTTTAAAGGGCCACTTCAGCCGTTTTACAAGCAGTGCTACAGTACTGGCAGTACTAGAGTATATTTTAAGGATGTGTAGGATACAAGAAACACTGTTTTTTTTGGGTTGTTTTAGATATTTTAGTCATGAAAACATGTTAATGACCAAAAACCCGGTCATCAAAATGCAGTCTCACTTCCTTCCACCCGGAGGGGAAGTGCACTGAAGCATTGTGGGCATTGTCAGAAATTAATTCTGCAACCAAGTTAAACCCTAGTCAGACACACAGATTTCATTATTTTTCAATTTCAATTTGTGCTACTGTTTTATACAACAAATACCATTAACACTGAGCGCCTACAGTTTCTTCCAGCAGTGAAATGTCCCTTTAAAGGCTCCAGAGGAAGCACAAATCATGCAGTGTCTGCAGCCAGCATGGTCCTGCTGCCACAAAGCTCCATAACATTGCTGTTCTTGAACTCAAAGTTCACATGGCCTTGGATGTGAACCTGGGGCCCACTAAACCCATTTAACATAAATAAACATTCTGTACAATATTCCTGTTGACTAATCTACTATTGTTTTAGAAGTGAGGCGCGCCATTTCTCAACTTGCACAGTACTCCACGTCTTATTCATTACAGGGATGTGGGTCATTGTGGGTTTTGCCTTGACATATTTGGTGGTGAGGCACATTTTATGACAAGAAACAAAGGGTTGAGCAAATCACTCACTGCTTGAACATGCAACAACATTGTAGTACGATTACACAACCACACTATTGTTGAACACGATAACTTTGCAAAGGTGGACAGGAAACTAAAATAACAATCATGTAAATAATTTCCTGTCCACTTCCCCTTTCTCAACTGAAGAAAATTAAAAAAAAAAATGAAACAGAGTTTCGGGAGTACAAGAATGTCTCGGTCTGCAATGATGTTATCGGCTGTATAGACCAATTCGAGGAAAGAGGTACAGTAACATTGTTACTGTACA
This sequence comes from Benthosema pterotum, assembly GCA_039105355.1. Taxonomy (NCBI): domain Eukaryota; kingdom Metazoa; phylum Chordata; class Actinopteri; order Myctophiformes; family Myctophidae; genus Benthosema; species Benthosema pterotum. The sequence goes on along the minus strand of CM076979.1, from coordinate 36,663,989 downwards.
ATATTTAATGTTTTAAAATGCATAAAATAGCTCTTATTTGTGCCACCCTTGTTCAAAACAATGCATTTCCAACTCCAGTTTGTCCCTATTCGGGCTGCATGAACAGCACTCGAGCACTCAGTTTCTGACCCCTCAATGTCGCAACTCGTCTCTGGGTGTGTGCAGTTAGCCGTGGATGAACCGTGGATCGTAGCACAACTTTATTTATTGATTGCTAGTTGAGTTTAATGACAGGACACCAGCCCAGCAATGGTGGCGACGCAAGGGGGTAACATACACAAATCAATCCTCAAGTTGGTGTATATTGTATGCAGCAACAAGTGAACTTTAACCAAGCATGTGCACAGGAGCCGTGAAGTCCAGTCCACCATAGATTCAGGGATTATGTAGGGTTGATGGATGCTGAACAGTTTTACAGCAGGTATACTCACTGAGTTTCTGTAAAAGTATTCAGCAGGCTGGATATGAATGGGACGTTACAACAAGCATCAAGCACGGCTGAGTGACGTCAGACTAATCTATTTTGTTAATGTCAGATGCAGTAATGCCACTACCAACTACACTGTTAATTCAACTCCCTAATGGTGCAATAGCATGGCCTGTGACGTCAAACTCTCATGGGAACAGACATCCCACAAACTGTCAGTGTGGAAACCTGGAGGCTGGCTGACTAAAGCTCCAGTGACATGACAGTATCTCCGCATAAACACATTCTGTGGTGGCTCTGGTCACCAGAGAAATGCACAAGGAGTATACGGCACAGAAACATACAGCACAGTTCTTGTATCTTGATAGATGAACAATTGCTCCTTTATAACGGTGATGTACTCAATGGATAAATTAGATCAGTTGTCTACCATTTCCCATAGCTCCGTCACCCAGGAGCAGACACGCTGGAATAACATGGGACGGAGCTATTAAAAGCAGTGTTCACCAGGATTAGGGTCCAATTTTAACACCTGACGGTAATCCAGCACTCACACGGTCCCACGCTAAGCCTGTGCTAGTCATACTAAGAGAAGCGGAGGCTATTTACAGATCGTCGTGTTTCCCCGCAACTGTTACCTAACACCTGGCCTGTGGCACGCATGCAGCCCATGCAGGACAGTCGCAGCACACAGGAGAGGAGACCCAGGAGTCAATACATTTCAAACAACATACTATAAAACAGGTCAGGACAGTGAGGTCCTCAGTGAGGTCCTTTAGAGGACCTCACTGTCCTAACCTCTCCCTCCACAGCTCTCTCCCTCTCTCTCTCTCTGTTTACTTTTCAAAAGCACATCTGTCCAAAACACCCAATTTTTGTCAAATGTTCCCGTATTATTGCATGCCCCGGATTCATTTGGTTGTGGAACAACAAGTAAAAGTATTCAGCATGCCTTTTAATTATCATAGCACAAAACATTCACTACACTTCAACCGAAACCTAAAAAAAAACACCAATCAACAAAGTTAATCAGTCACTGTGACAACAGATACTGGATGAGCGATGAGTCCAGACATTAACAAAGATTGCATTATCAGCATCTGTGACTCTTCAACTAAAACTATGTTGTCGACTTCTCTTTTCAACTGATGAAAACTAGACAAAGACCATGCTATGTAATAGCTAAAAGTAACACTACTGACAATTTCTTCACAAATCAAATTTGATTAGACTGAACTGTTAGAGAGGGACTAGTGGAGAAGACATCCAGTAGAAGCAAATGACAACGCATGTTATGGTGATTTGTTGCAAGTTGTCCGGTGTGACATGTTGTTGTGAGCTTGTAGATCAGCTATTTTCAGCATGTGAACAAGTTTGAAATCAGGCATAATGACACCATCAGGACATGCCAAAATACATTTTAGTCGACTAAAACAATGTTAGATTTAACAATTTAGTAGACGGATGACATTTAGTCGAAAACATTTCATGTGACTGTATCTGAACCATACTAAATGGAATTTTATTCAAAAGATGATACTAAATCACAGTATGCTGTCAAAACCAACTAATAAACACTAATCAATATATATGGGATGATTATATCATCCCATATATATTTACAACACTTGCCTATAAGTACTCAGAATGTACCTGCTCAGTCAGCATGTCTCTGTTCAGACCCTGAAGCCTGTGTTCTGTAACATTGTAGACACAAAGGACATTTGATGGTGCATCGAGTCATCTCTGGTGTGTCATCTCTGCTGACTATAATGTCATTTTTGAGCAGCACCTAACCATTATGAAGCAATGTCCGTCTGTCGATCCGTATGTAATATATGTGCAAGCATGAAAGCATCTATGTCCGAGCATCAAAGTGCTGCAACAGCTAAAGTGGCCAGGAGAGTACAGCACATAGTAAAGTGGAGTAGAGCCCTGTGCCATTCCTGAGGTTCTGGAGGTTCAGTGGACCACTGGAGCGTCCTTTTTCCCCCACACAACTACCCACTAAGACCTACATGATTCTCAACCTTGCCACAATCTACACTGCACAATCATTAGTGTTAATTTTACACTCATGGTCCTTGGAGATGACCCGTTGGTCATATGACGGTACTACACAAAGCCGTAATACAGAGCCCATTCAGAAACATCCGGTGATTTTCCACAGACAGTGTGGCAGGTGTTCCAATCGGTAGAATTTTGCCTGTGTTGCAGTCAAATATCACTGGAAGGATCTATGGAGGGACTTTTTCATAACATTATTTTGAGAAAACAGCCTGGAAAGATTTAGTTTTGAATGGATTCCTCATGGCATACAAGGAGGATGATATCAATGTGCCTAATAACCTGGACGTGCTATGGGTGAGTCTAGGCCGCGGGTCGCCCGTTTATATAAATAACTCGTAGAGGCAACTATACGTGGCTCTGGTGTCAGCCGGGTTAGAGCAACAAGAGTGTACAGAATGGTTTACAATGTGTACACTCTTTGGGTTACAAACCATAAGTGTCAATTTGGTTCCTAAATATCAGTCATTTAGCTGGGGATTCCCCATAACCCCCTCAGCGCTTCCTGGGCGTCCCTGGAGGAACCCTGTTGAGAACATGTGCACTGTACTATGGTTGTCAACAGATGCCATTGAAGTTTATCAGTACAGTACGCACTGTCATGAGATCATCAACAAACGTGCTGTTAATCTAAAGTAGAGAATGTCAGCGGTTTAGATACTACAGTCTTTTATTCCAATTCTGTGCTCTGGTCCGTTTCTGTGATATCCAGCATGTAACATTAAACATGATGTGACTGATAAAAAGGGTGCTGATGCATCCTGACATAAATAATGAATGTGTCCTTGTTTACAATAGATCATTATGGTAGCAACCCGGAACAGGGTAGTAGTTGAACTTGAATTCATGGGGATCTTTGTTTGTGTTGCAATTCCTACAATAATTTGATGACCGGTGGGGTCTCCTATTGAGCTGATCTTCTGCTGACCGATGATCCGGTCATGGCTTACAAACGCTAGAAAAAACAATATAATTCCAGGCTTCATGGGGTGTGTAATTGGTTGAATTAGATTTGGTAGTCTGTTATTCACCATAGATACCATAATGCACAAAATGTATGCCTGATGTTGCGCTGTGTCTTCGTCAAAAGCAAGATCACATTGTCTAAAAACTGTTGGGACAACACAAATTATTCTAAAATGTCTACTGAGGATTGTTGACCATTGGTTATACATACCAACCAAACACTGCCACCAGATGTAAATCATTATTCACTCAACATTATTGTGTAAAGTGGGTGAAGAGTCAAAGCAGGGAATGAGCTGTTGGAAGGACCGTCCCTGTCTGGAAACAGACGGATATGGGTGGATGGGTGGATGGACCCCCCGCACCCCCCCCCCCCCACACACACACACACACACACACACACACACACACACACACACACACACACACACACACACACACACACACACACACACGTGACGTTCATTTACCAAACACAGTGGGATAAATAGGCCTGAATGATACCATTACTCATGCAACAGCAACTCATTATACCTTCACAGCCTAGATCATCTAGCTCACAGCAAACACCGGCATGAAATATACATGAGCGCCTCCATGACACACAGCATAGCATTTCTATGTAATGTGCCGTACACTGTACAGTAGTAGATGGACATGTTTGTCTGAGGAACACCATTTATTTTCCATAAAATACGTCTTATGTTACTCCCAAATGTGGATTCGTCCCACTCAATCCAATTCCAAGAGAAAGCAACATAGCCCATTAGTATTTGGCAGTGCCCACTTAAACAATGCCTGATTAAACCCAGTGGCAGACTCAAAATAATAACGGCTTAGGCTCAAATACATCAGCAACTGTTCAAAGTAACATTATGAAACGATGGAGAGGACAAGATGGCAGATTACACAGAGACATGGGTGAATGGAGGGAGTCTTTCATTTGCCAGCTGCAGAAATATGGAGTCATCCCTACACGATCTGGCCTGCCGTCATGATGTCACCAATTAAAGGGACATCAAGCATCCATGAATTCCTTTTTTTTTGTGTTGTTCTTCACCCGGCAATGGCAAGTCACTCACAGACTGCTATGCACACACGTCACAAACGTGACTGTTATTGCTGGGCGAGAATGGCCTTATAGCGCAAGCAGATATAATGCAGTAGAGTGTGTGTGTATGTTTGTATGTGTATCCACACAAAGACAATTTATACAAGTGAGCCAGCTGGGCACATAAGCCGTTCTGCACAATAAATCCAAATAATCCTTTACGACGGGAAGAGGGCAGAGGGGCGGGGAGAAGGGGAAGGGGAAAAACACACACACACACACACACACACACACATACACACACACACACACGGTTCGATTAGCTTGGCCATTGTGCTTCAATGCCACAGACACTCTGCCCGTGCCCTTCCCTCAGAATGACATGCAAGTCACCGGAATGTGTGCACTCAAAATAGCAGGGCAGCTTATGACATTTGAAGCTGAAGTGCGCGCGCAGACACACACACACACAGCACACACACACTGTTAGATAGACACTTGCCAGGGCATCATGAGACACCATAGATGGAGAACGGTGTTATGAAAGGACCTTGAATAATAAAAACAGATCAAACAAAAGGAGGATGAGTATAAATTGAAATGCCGTCTTACCTTCCATCATGGTTGCAGATTTGCATTCCTCTATCTCCACGGAGCCTGGAAGGAAAGTAGATGGTGGTGGTGGTGGGGAGAGGAGGAGGAGGCAGGGGGAGAAGAGAACAGAAGACCCCCGTTTACCACACAGATACCTCTCAGATACAGTGAGATAGATCACAGCGGAGCAGCCATGTGTGTGCGCGTGTGTGTGTGTGCGTGTGTGTGTGTGCGCGCGTGTGTGTGTGGCTAACGCCCCGGCTAACAGCAAGCCTTCGACACCCTCAGACGTCGCCTGTCAACTAGCCCAGAGAGAGAGAGAGAGAGGGAGAGAGAGAGAGAGAGAGAGAGACAGGAGGGAGGAGGAGGGGGCCTGGCCAAGCTGGCTGCCGATCACAGCCGTGGCTTAAGCCATGGATGATGCTGCTACTGCTGCAGCTCTACCCTACACAATCAGCCCCGAGGATGCTGAGAGGAGGGGAAAAAGGCTATTTGGAGAGGGAAGAGGGGAAAAAAAGATATGGTGGGGGTGTGGTAGAGAGAGGGTGGGAGGTGGGGAGGAGAGAGAGAGAGAGGTAGATAGAGAGAGAAAGAGCGACAGAGCTTGAGGGAAAGAGAGGGAGGAGGGGTCCAAGAGGGAGGGGCCAGCCGGCTGAGGTCACAGCTGGGCTCAGCCAATCCCTGAGGCTCTGTGTTCAGTCACATGGCTGACAGCCCGCATCTCCTGACACTACAGCCTCCCTCTCTCTCTCTCTCCCTCTCTCCCTCTCTCTCTCTCTCTCTCTCTAGTATTGTACCGTATGCAGTGATGCACACAATTACCACACTCAAAAATGCATACACAGGAATGTTTCACATTACTTGACACAGGTACACTTTAACTCACAGTGCACTGGCAGGGAACATAATATGGAATAGCTAAGAACATACAATGACACACACATAGTGAGATACACACTCATGCATGCGTGTACACACACACACACACACACACACACACACACACACACACACACACACACACACACACACACACACACACACACACACACACACACACACACACACACACACACACACACACACACACACACACACACACACACACACACACAAAATATTAAAATATGATCACAGAATTACATGTGTATTACATGTGAATTACATGTGTACAAATGCATGTGGGTTCATTTGGTTCCATTTGTACGCTCTCAGAAAAAAGAAGCGTCTAAAGAAATCCATTAACATGGTGAAAATATATCTTGATGATGTCATCAAGATGTTTCACCGTGTTAGTGGTTTTCTCCAGACCTCCATTTCTTGGGAACACAGAATGCGGGACCTTTTTTATCATGTCAACCCGGCACATCTAGGGTATACTAATAACATATTAGAATATTGAAAATGGGTGGACTTCCCCTTTAAGTACTGTACTTTAGTACAATTTAGTAGTACACTACACTGGCTGCTTCCCGCCCTTGCTGTATAGTGTCTCTCTCTCTCTCTCGCTTCACAGGGATGACGATTGATCAGTGTGACGTCATGACGATGCAGACCACAGCTGCAGCCAATAAGCGTGAAGGGGCAAATAACAGCCTGCCTCCAGAGATGGGAGTAGGTGTGCTGGTGCGTGTGTATGTCTGTGTGCGCGCATGTGTGAATGACACACATGGACTGAATCTAGAGGCCCAGGAATGACCATTAATGGAACTAAGACAAAGGGCATGGGAAACAAAGAGGGAGAGAGAGAGAGAGACAGAGACAGATAGAGGCACAGAGATAAAGAAATGTCTCTAAGAGGCAGACTAAAGTAGACTTACAATTAGCTCCCGAGATCTACCTAACTAAATAAACCAATGCATAGATGAATAATAACAATAATTTAGGAACAAACCAATAACGGATGATGCCAAATTAAACTGTACAACCACACACAATGTTTTCATTGATTTGTTCTGAAATCTGGAATATTTGAATTAATTGGATAATGGACAAGATTTATACTGCTGTACAGCATCCTAAAGATTTTCAGATTTTGAAAGGGATTCGACAAAGTTATGTAAACAAAACTAATTGATACTTGATCATTTATTTATTTATTGGTGGGTGGGGTGTTGGCATCATTCCAACACTCATGGTCAGTCCGTGTATAAAGGAATAAAATAGGCAAGGATGCAGGTCAAGTTTCATATGGAATCAAAAAGTTGGCTATTCCTTAAGTGGTCAATCGCACCAATCAATTTTAAGATATCAATTTAATAAATATAACCATATTTCTTGACTACTTAGTATTCAATGAGAAAATAATTGATAGTTGCGGACTGGGTGTGCGGTCCATTCTACCACATCATGCTGTGAGTCTGTCTCTCTCAGTGACTCCCTCCCTCACCGTCTCATGCATCCCCTATTGCTCTTTTTTCCCCCTTAATACCGACACAACGTGTCTCTCATTCTCAGTCACAGCCGTGCTCCCTCCTTCCACCCCCTCCCTTCCCACCCCCATCTGTCTTTAAGGCACCCAACATATGCTCCCTGTGAGCCGAGGAATACCCCGTCCCACCTACCCACCACAGCCTTATCCTCAACCGCCTCTCCCTGCTCTCAAACCCCTTTTGCCTGCGCTCTCCAACTCCCCCTTATTTGACCTTGCCCTGCCTTCTTTTCTCTCTTCTCCTGCAGCTCAATCCCTTATCATATACTCCATACTCTTTATTCCAGCCAACCACCTATCCTTCATTCCTTCCTCCCCATCCTCTGGGTTCCCTCTGCCTGTCCCCCCACATCTTCTTCTACCTTCCTCCAATCCTCCTCATGCTCTGGTCTCCCAGCACCAGGACACAAAGGCTTCGATTCCTGTACTGCCCTCTGGTGGTCATGTAGTGTCAGAAATACATTTAGCTAGTAGTTGCTTCAAAGAGCCTTAAAGAAAGTCTTAAAGAGTAATATAGCAGCTTGTTTATCTTTCAGACTCCATGGATTTTGTACTCGGACCACTACTGGTCCATGGATTTTGTGCTTGGACCACTACTGGTCCATGAAGGTATTCAATGTGGTCCATAAACATGCATTTAGTAATGTATCAAACTAAGCAAAGTCAAGATTTTGTTTTTTTCTTCCACAGAACAGGACACTAAAGTGCAATGTAAGCAGTTCAATGTTCAATGAAAGTCTGCTTGAGGTTAAAAGAGAATTCTACACCAAAACACATTGGGCATCAATCTACTTTGATCAATGTGACATCATATACTGTATACTGTACTTGTTTTTTGTCATAGATGCCCCCTACTCTTTTCACCCCTGAGGTCCCCCTCCCCTCCCTCAGTTTGCATTGCTGCATATTTTACACACATCACATTAAACTACACACCACAGGATAATCAGATTATTTCATCCAGCACACACTATATGACTTTTAAAACCCAGGCAGCAGTGATTGGAGGAGAGTGGCAGAAGGGAGGGGAGGAGAGGAGGAGGAATAGATTACCTGTGGGATTAGTAAGTAAGTAAAGTCTGCCCCAGAGTCACATAAAACGCATGCAGTATACTATTAAAATATGAAGAAAAAAGTTTGGAGCTCTAAAATACCTGCATTACAATAAAGACAACCCGCAGCAATACAAACTGTGGGAGGGGGTGAAATGTAGAGCAGGGGGCATCTATGACAAAAATCAAGTACAGTATAGCCCAATGTGTTTTGGTGTGGAATTCTCCTTTAAGAAAATCATTTTATTTGAGGATCTAAATGGCGTGAGCATCGTTTCTGTCTTGGAGGTATCATGACATTTTAACATTCAGAAAGGTACTTTGTGCTCTTTAGATGACACGAAAAGCAACACAGCAGAAAATAATGTATAATAATGTATTATATGTCTTCTGGTATTTTCCAGAAGTACACAGTTCATTCAGAAGTAACGACTAATAATGTGGGAGCACAACCTAAAATAAATCAAAAATGATGTCTAATGATTAAAAATAACCTACAAGATTTCTCTCCAAGCAGCTGATTCTAAAGATCACTGCTTTAACTGATTGACAAACTAGATTCTTATTTCACGATCAGCGTTGCCTGTTTCATTGTTTTACCCAGTGCTTGTTGTTATGATGTGCTGAAAATATGATCTGGTATGATCATATTTAAAAATTAAACATGGTTACGCATGTGTGTGTGTGTGTGTGTGTGTGTGTGTGTGTGTGTGTGTGTGTGTGTGTGTGTGTGTGTGTGTGTGTGTGTGTGTGTGTGTGTGTGTGTGTCTGACCTAAATATGGATATATGGAGCAGGATATAGACAGGTAGCCGCAAGAGTGACTATTATGAATCGTCTGTAATGCAAAATTATGTGGTTTAAAGACACATGAAGGTGCCATCTTCATTTGCAATTTGCTTTATATATAAAATATTAATAGAAAAGGTCAGCAGATGAGGTCATATTTTGCCGCAGCTGGACATAACTGTGGACAGATATAATGAAGACTAGCGACTGGGAGAGGCAAAGCAGACACTGGTAAAAAAACAAAAAAACATTTATCAATTATCTGCATTATTTATCAATTGGCTGCATTACAGGAGATTGTGGTTTGCAACCAGCACATGCAATCACACCTGCAAACTCTATTGGCCCTCAGTCGAGGTTCTGCTGAGCTAGCAGAACCCTAGCTATAGATAAAAGTCCCATATAACCTCAATTAGATGTTATAGGACACCTGTACTGTACACAGTCAGTCACACAAAACAACTCAGGATAGGCACAGGCATAATAATACCCACATTTGACAAAATCTGTTGCTCCTACCTGCAATGATACGAAACCAGCCGGTGCACAGCTCCTCAGCCATCTACAGCTTTCTCCATGGACCCCCACTCCCCCACCTCAACCCCCCAGCCTGATGGAGGGATGAACAGAGAGCGAGATGGCTGGATGGATGGATGGATGGATGGATGGATGGATGGGTGGATGGAGGGATGGCTGGAAGAGACAGGCAGTCTGTTGGGACGATAAGAGAGAGGCCTGGATCAGTAAGAGTAGCAACACGCTGTGCCTGATGCTAAGGGGACACACAGAGACGCGTGTACCCAATGCACGGGCACACACGGGCAGAGGCACAGATGTGACGGTGCGGAATAGTAATGTGGCACAGCAGTACAGGTGGAGTCTGCTGTTAGGTGGGACAGTGAAGGTGACCGGGCTTATAATATTCACTACACTGCAGTACAAAAGACACACACAACAACCTAAAATGGGAGCTCAGAGCTTTTATTTTATTTTTATTTATTTTATTTTTTGAGAAACAGGATAAAACAGAGAGCGAAATAGTAAAAAAAGAAAAGAAAAAAAATGAAAAAAAAGAAAGAATGAAAAAACATAACTCAAAGTTAAGTTGACCCAGATAACATGGTCTATACTGTAAAGAATCATGTCCCAGTGTGGAGTGAGAACTCAACAATAGCATGTGGTGTTGGCGCCACCTGCCGTCCAATCCAATTTATTGCAATGCTTGCTCCAGGCACATCCCTTTCTTGCTAAAAACCAACCCCCTTCAAAAGTGTTATTGTGGAAAAATTAAGACGTATTAGCATTTTTAGGTGATTCCATATGCACAAAAGCCTCTATGTGGGGCTTGATGTAAATGCATTAAGTCACTAACATATTGTACACTAATACAGTATATTAGTATACACTAATAGTATATTATCGCAAGGGGAGAAATCGACAATGCAGCCCTCAATTTAGAACCCAACCTCCTGGCACTGACACCGACGTAAGATCCAACCAAAGACAACCGGTTTGTCAAATGAACGTCAAGTTCTTCACATCATGTATAAATGAAATAGCCAATCTGCAAGCTAAAAAAAATGTTGCAATGTGGCACATTGTCCTGGCAGTTATACAGATATCAGAAATACTGTTTACTGTTTACAACCGCAATGTGGTTCCGGTGCGCGACACCGCTGTCTATTTTATATCTGATGGAGCATAAATTACTCATATCCCTCCCTCTGGAGCACCATTTGCACAAATCTATCACCTGCAGGGGGCAGTCGTGCTCTTGGCTCATTACTTTGAACGGACATCTGCACCACCTCACTGGTCAACAGACTGATTAAGCCAAAACATTGTTTTACATGCACCCATGCACGCACCCCTGCACGCCTAGAGGGATCATTAACCTGCTCTTGTGCAAACGCCGTTACGCACAATTTACGGAAGCAGCATTTGGCAGAAGAATTTCCATTTTTCTATTATAATTTGTCACGTGGGAGTGTTGGAATATGGAATATGAAGTCACTTCAGGGCCCTTAAGTGCTTTGCACTGATCAAAGTGGCCCAGCAATAACATTTCCATGGTTCAATCCAAAAACAACATATTATTAGCCTACTACAATAATAATTAGATCAGCACTCCGTGCAAACTTGGCCATGGCCTACTCGTGCATGAGCGGAGTGAGCCAATACTCATGACATTAGTTATAAAGGTCTCTTACTTACATCACCATTACGGCGTCACCTAAACCGGCCAATCGGAGTACCCTGAGGGACCGCCGAACACCGATCGCCTAACTTAATAAACATCTACTGTATATATTTTTCAAATATATTTTTACAGTAATTACTATAACCCCTGGAAATTAGTTGTGCTAGACCCAGAAAATTACATCTGCCCACACGTTCTACTGAATGTGAAGGCAGGAGTAATAGGGGCCCTGTCACCTCCTTCACGAGCAGTGATGGGTATCGTTACTTTATAAACTAACGACGTTAGGTTATTGGAATACTGCGCCATAATAATAATAATAATAATGGATTGCATTTTTATAGCGCTTTTCCAAGTGCTCAAAGCGCTTTACAATGGTCCATTCATTCATACATTGGGAAGTAGAGCGGCGAACAGTCGACGCCAGCGTCCCCACTTCCCACATTCACACACCAATGGTGGCCAGCTCACACCGACCAACTCATTGGAGGCGGTTTGGGGTTCAGTGTCTTGCCCAAGGACACTTCGACATGTAGACAGGAGGAGCCGGGATTCGAACCGCCGACCCACGGGTCATTGGACGACCTGCTCCACCTCCTGAGCCACAGCCGCCACATTGGACTACTGCGCCCTAAAACTAATCTCGTTAAGTTACAAGCAGGGGTTAATTTCTGCCGGAGCAAGGCGGAGCGCCGCTCCCCCTTGCTCCACATGCGCTCCCCCACCTGCAGGTGGCGCTCCCCCACCTGCAGGTGGCGCTCCCCCACCTGCAGGTGGCGCTCCCCCACCTGCAGAGGCCTATCCGGGAGAAATGAGTGGCAATCCAGCCAATACATTCCCGTTCATTTCAGTCGTTGCTATAGGATACCACTCTGAGGCTGAGCCTTCCCAGCTATGGGATGTTTATCGAGAGTCGGGGAGGGATTTGGTCGCTCGCAGCTCAGTCTCAGGCAGCAGGCTCACACAGTTCACAGTTCTCACACGTTGCTATACTAGCGGGGCTACTGCTGCTGCTGCTACTCCCACGGCTGACCGTCTCCCCCTCCCTCGCGAGGCACGGTGGAATATGATCGCTATAATAATGATTAAAAGGTACCCAGGAAGCAGCCGGACCCCTACATTTTGTGGTCTCGATTCTCTGGAAACAAAGGCACACTGCGCGACGCATTTGAGCTTGTGGATCGGCTCTTTACAAAGTGTGTGTGCGCCATAGTGCGTCTCTCTCTCTCTCTCTCTCTCTCTCTCTCTCTCTCTCAGACACACACGCTGCGTGTGTGTCTGAGAGAGAGAGACGCATGCGTGCACGCACGCACACACACAATAATCTTCCGCCAAAAATCGACTTTTCTGCGCATGTTTTTCGGTGCGCGGGTGCGCGCACGTGCACGTGCGTGAGGTGCGCTCCGGCACCTCCCGAGTTACAAATTAAGCACTGGTTACAAGTTACTTTATATAAAAAGTAACGTAATAGATTATTTTCCGTTATTTTCCGTTCCTGAACACAATTAAAATACTCCTTTTTTCTTTGTTTTTAACGTATGCACAATTTAGTTGCATTGTATTACCAGTGCATGAGTCGCACTCCACGTTGCGCACATAAAAACCACCACCACCACCACCACCGCCAAGAACAACAACAACAACTGTACTCAACAGTGATACCATGTGGTTGCTACAAAGTAGGCTAATTCAGATGCACAGTAGGCCTACAGACAATATTATGCGGTACAACCAGTCAGAGAGCATGATGATGCCCTCTCCACGCTGCGCGATGACAACAACCACAACAACCCTACCATCGTAACCGAGCCTATGAACTACACAGTAGTCTATATAAGACAAGGCACGGCGGCCAAACAATGAATTAAACATTACTCACCTAATAACGCAGCCAGAGGATGTACGTTGTATGTTTTGTGTAAATCCAAAAGTGTACGGCGTCATTGTTTACAAGACTTTTAGCAAGTTGCGCATACAGTAGCTGTGTCACTACCCAACCTAGCAGTGGACTTCCTTTTCCTCTTCCTTTTCAAAATAAAAGATTCATACTAGAGTATAACTAAACACTAGCTAGACAGTAGGTTTACTTTTATTTCTTAGGCGGACTTACAGGATGTGCAGACAGTAAATGTAAACTACGCACATCACTCACAGAAGTAAGGACGCGCAGTCGGCTTATTCTACACTAACAGAAGGAGGAATATACAACACCGGGCAGTCTCAAGAAAATGAATTGGGACGAACTATAGTAACGAGTTACTTTTTTGGAAATGTAACTAAGTAACTAACTACTAAATTGCAAAAATAACTCGTTAGGTTACTCCGTTACTAATAAAAGTAATCTGATTACGTAACGCCGTTATTGATAACACCGTTATCCTCATCACTGTTCACGAGTAATCGGAGGCCTGTCACCTCCTTCACATTCAATAGATGCTGTGGTCTTCTGTGGCCAGATGCAATTTCTTGGGTCTAGTAGGACAACCACCTGTTCAATCACCATGCCATTGTAATGGCAGGTCATTATGGGCAAAGAAATTTACAATGCGTTCTGAACTTGTAAATCAGATTTTTTTTTCCTGAATCTGATAATACTGAACAGGATATCCTATAGATTCAATAGGTCCAATCTGTATAGAGAACCTGGATGACAGCAAATAGGGGTTGCTAGACTAGAGGCTTTACTGCTCCTTACATCCAGCAGGAAAAAAGTGGTTCGAATTGACTGATATTGCAATTCACCAACAGTAAAAGGTGGGAGATACATCAATAGGATTCATGATGCTTGGTTTTCTATTTTATTCTGAGAAAGAGACAACCATATAGGCGTATCTCTGACTGGGGACAAATAGTGTAGCTACAAACAAGTGCAAACAGAGTGTACTGTCATGTACATGTATGTCGATGAGGTATTTGTCGGTGAGTGTATGGCGATGTGCTGTTGATGGTGACATAACTAGAACGTAGGCCATGTATGTCCTACTTGTGTGCAAGGTGCAAGTTGGCACCTCAACATAGTGTATTTCTAGTTGCTATTTAAGTTCACCCTGGATTCACCTCTTTTGAAAGAAATAACTATTAATAAAAACCCACAGTATTGCAAATAATATTTCTAGTAAAATCTGGACCTAGAAAATGTAGTTCCCTGTGGCTTTTCAGCCTTAGTTGAGGACAGGGAGCTATGACGATGAGGCAGCACTCAGGTGGACAGGTGCAAACTTCAGCTTACCCTGGAAAAGAGAATGGAAAACACACATGGCCCGGAAATTACTGCTATAAACCAGGCCAACAGGACCAGGCTTTTGCTCATCTACAGTACATGAACCCTAGCTAGCATTCCTTTTCTGGGAAAACAGGCTTGAAAGGTTCACTTCTGTGAACCATCGGTTTACATGTCTTATGTGGACTCTTAACGTTACGCCTATAACTACATGTTTAAGCATTTATTTAATATTTACATGTCTTCTGTGGACTCTTAAAGATAAAGTGCCATGATTTTTTTCTACCCTGATCATCAGGTATTAATGTTATATGAAAAGTAAGATTTTTTTTTCCCCAAAAAGTGTACAGTGTTTGTTAAACTGTCATTTTATGATTACACCCTACCAGTTCATTAAGTATGCATGGTTTGCCTGGTGGGTGGTGATGGGTGGAGATCCACCTGAACTGAAGCCACACCCACAGCTTTAGTTGCATGATAAAGGTGGAGGAGTTAGGGGAGGGGCTGAACATTGGCTCATTTGGCTGGAAAGGTTCAGGCCCCAGGAAGAAACCCTAAATACAAAGGGAAGACATCATTGCACATAAAAAAAACACACCAATGGGTCTATTTCCTGTACATACTGTCACCTCTTAAACATGTACAAAATTGGAAAAAATATAAAAAATCACGGCACCCCCTCTTTAACATTACACCTATAGCTACAGTAAAAAAATAAAATTCTGATCTGATATTTATTACGACGGCTATAGTATGTGAAGAGTCTGCCTGTGCCTCTTTTTTTGCATAAAAATAAAATAAAAACAGTTTTTCTCCTCTGCTGGACAATTGGTCTTTCCCCAAAGAGTCAGTCACAGGCGGTCACATACTGTATAATGACGAATCCAAATTAGAGACGCCCGGTTTGTTTTAAAGTGGTTAATATTATGTGCTGCACAGTATGCCATACTACGTATGCAGCATTATGCAGTGCTGTAATCATCTACTATACTGGGACTTCTAGTTCATGTTCAACCAGTCACTGTATTGTCATCCCATCCTATCTGTCCACAACAACCAACCACACCTGCTCTGATGAGAGGTGATAATTTTAGTCAGCAGCACCATTAGTGTATACATGTATATACATACATGTATACAGTATACACCCATCGACACACATATTCCTTTCAACAGCAGGGCCTGCTGGGTAATAAGGCAGGATACTGTGCAAAGTGCCTACGTGCTGCCCAGCCACTCATGAATCTGTTCGGACAATATCCTCCATCTGTCATCGGCCGAGTCTGGCACTACTCAGGAGACCACACACACCCACACACCAAGGATGAGGGTTTTCACTGAAATTAGCAGTAGCATACACTCCCTGATTACTTGATGTGATAGCACCGTCTGACTGTCCACTGGACTCGGCTTGTTTAGTCTGTTAAAAGTAACCCATGACATCATATACTTGGTGGTGAGGCGTGCAGTCGAAGGCTACAGTGAGGAACTGCCCATACACATTGGGATTGCAACCTACTGTGATCTTTTATTTAGAGGGACCGTTTTGCAGAATGGAGGGGACCTGCACATACAGTGCCAGTGAGAGCCAGAAATGTGCAAGTCTTGTAAAGAAAATAAAACCACACCTGTGTGAAGTGAGGCCGCATACATCACTTCATTCCGGGCCGATCACAATTAGCATTCTCACTTAAGTCACTTTTTGTCTAGCCTGGCCTAACCTGAAATCATTTTGGCCTAGTGTCGGGGACCGTCTCAGCCAGGCCAGCAGATCTGATTTAATCTCACCAATGTTTTGTTATCCCACATCCAGTGCTAGCCTACTTTTGTTTTCAATGTTTGAGTTGGCATTCATTGTCAATGGCATTCAATGTACACTCTGGACAAAACTGGACATAGTAGGGGCTAACGCCATGCGCCTGTGGAGAAAAATGTGCATAGTTGACCTTAAACATTAGTGTCAATCAGTCTACTACAGTACGTCATTTTGGACACATAAAGCATTAAATACAGCTATGATAAGCATTCAAATTCAGTCTCTTCCTACTACGGTGAATAACTGACCACCAATGTGCATGTCATGTACTGAAATATAGCTATGATATGAAATTTCATCGCCTTGTGTTCTCATGGTTATGATCATTACAGTACTTGCGCAAACGCTTTGAGACCCATGTCATTTTAAATTCCACTACAATGCAAACATCTAAACACAAATATGTACCAACTGTAATCATTCAGCCACTGGAGCAGAAGCCAAGCCACTGCCTGTGCCAGCCACACCAGACAAGACGCAATTCTGTCCGCCAATAAAACGAGTTGTAATGGTCGCGTATGACTACATGTCCTGTTTCACAATTGGCCTGTTCCATAATCCTGAACCAACCCATCCAGACTCAGCCAGGTCCAGGCCTGTCTATCCGGCCCTGATTCCCTAACCAAGCCTCCAGTTCGCTCCCCCAGCCTCAGGACAGTGCATGGAAAACATGAGTTCATACCTTACTCCAGCATTGCTCTGGTCTGTGGTCTCCTACCCTATTGGTCTTGATGCCAACACTGCCCACTGTGTGTCTTACTCATACCAATTACCATTTCCACACAGAGCCCAGATAAACACAGCCCAACTTGCTATACTCTATCAGCATCCATAAACAATTCCAGACTAGACTAATTAGACCACTCCCCTGCTTGGCTAAGAGCTAAGCTGATATTACAGAATCAAGTCAAAAAAAGAAAAAGGAGCACAGCTCTCCATGAGATTAGGAACGATTGTGATGTTTGGGGAAAAAATGTGGAGGGGTAATTATGTGTCTTAATTTTATTGCAAAAAGGTGTTCCCTGGTGGCACTATAAAGGGCAATGTTATGGCAATTTGTTCTTCAATGTAGAGGTAATTCATATCACATGCAGTTTCACGGGATGCTGCGTTCATGATTTGAAGCATTGAACAGCCACACCTGCAAACTTTATGTCAAACAATGTCAAAAAAATCAAAACAACACATTCCGGTCTGTACAAACACAGACAGGGGCATAACACCCCTAGCTGATCTACATACTGTATTCCCAGAGCTTGTAGATCTGCTATTTTCAGCCCTGATCACGCACGTTCACACACATCCACACACATGCGTGCCCATGCTCTAGTTTAGGCCAGCCTGCCGGGCACTCATGAGGATCAGGAGGGTGTTGCTAATATAAGTTATGCCTATGCAGTGATGGAGCCGTCGAGGCCTCCCAGTGACGCATCAATGACGCATAGCACATCCTAAAATAAAGTAGGAGTGCAATACATTTTAAGCTGCATTTATCTTGTACTGTACATTACAATACTGGAGAGATAACAGCCAGAGTGTGAATTAACAGTAGCTGTGACCACCAACATGAATCTGTGTGTCCAATGAATTCACACAAAGTTTGGCAGACCAATCGATGAGTGGGCTGTCCTGGTATTTAAGGAAGGTTCTCAAATCAAGTTGCTGATCGGAGAAGGCAAACAAATATTTATAATTCATTTTATGATCCATGAGAAGCATAGAACCTTAAACAATCTAGACATGAGTCTTTTAAAGCACATGTCCTTGACTGTCGGTAACCAGTAACACCTAAAGAACAGGATTCGGGGCACTACATTAACACTGATGTCCTGATATGTGGTCTATATCGGGTATGGTTTTCAGAAGTCTTACGTATACTGTAGTACAAGCTGATATGTCATATCAGTCAAAATGTGTTGTGAGCTTGTAGGCCTGCTATTTTGACACATTTATATAATGTTCAAAAATGGACTCTTGAAACTCCCAAATATCAATTAAGATATTTGGCCTAGATAATCTGAACATTATCTCTCTGAGCCCTAAGGATTTCTGCATAAAAATATGTTTTCTACTGGGAATTACTAAGAAAAAGGTTCACTGCTGGAGAATGCATCAAATCCAAACAAATATCTAGGACAAGGCTATAGATTACTCATTGCACACACAGCTCTCTTACCCGTTGTCTGATTTATACTTTGTTGTGGGACACAATGTGCCTCCCAGTATAAATCAACCATTACTCATCGCTCACTTGCTTCACACCGACTCCAGTGTCAAATGAGCATATGTTCTAGTTCCTCAGAGCAATCCTCAGCTCACCCACACACACTGCTGGCGGTGAACAGCTCACCCATATCCCTCTAACAAATGCACTTCCGGAAAGATCCTCAGCTCTGCCTTATATGAGCACAGGGCAACTCGGATGACGCTCACACCCACAGGTTTGTCCCAGAACATCCCAAACTGACATTCATTGAGCTTGCAAATAAACACTTCAAAACGAAACTCACACCTGACATTCTCTTAACAAGGCAACATGACTGACCAATTAAAAAGGACAACATCAGACAGCAGCTTATTCATGAATCTTCACTAAAACTCAGTGTTGCTCACTGAAAATAATCAATTTTTAAAAGAAAGAAATGCTGCAGGACCAGATGATGACTCATTCACCCAACATTGTATAATTATTGTGAGAGTGTTTTTCATTCTATTTCAGGCTGGCAAACTATCAGGTTGATATTCTCCCCCCACAAAAGAAGTTGGGGGGATTCCCCTCTGAATAATCAATGTTGAAACCCTCAGAGAACACTTTCTAATTTACACCAACAGTCTGGTCTGGGATCTACCTGTATACTCAACTATGACAGTTGAACATAACACAAACTACAGTATATATTTAGACTATCATGATTAATAATAATATTCAGGACTTTACATGACACTCAAAGAAGGCCAAGGGGGAACAAGAAAAAAGACAACTTAATTTGAAAATTAACATTAACAAGAACAAAACAATAAAACAGAGCATATAAACAAGTTTCAAATACATCAGCTTTCAATTGCGATTCTAACGAAGTGGGTCTTCAGTGCAGATTTGAAGGTAGGGAGTGAAAGAGCGTCACAGATATGTTTAGGGAGAGCATTAGAGGGTGGGGGCGGCCACATAGAATGCCCTGCCACCCCAGATTTTCTGTTTGACCTTTTTGAACCTCAAGGAGGCCGGTGACGCTGGACCTGAGGGAGCGGGATGGGGCTTGTGGCTTGATTGGTCCTACCTCAAACCCTATATTAATCCTAACGCAAGCACGAAATAGCACATTAGCCTGGATTCCAGTCTGATTTACTTGCATTTCCCTGACGTCACCTGTTACGTAGTCACATTGTTTCTGATTTGATGTGGTTCAAACGAACGTGAACTAGTGTTTTTTTTCCTCAAACCAACCACAGGCCAATTAGAATCCTCGGCTTCATTTCAACCTTAATATGCCCCGCCTACCTGTGGGGAAAGGCTCCTGGCCAACAAATCAGACTGGAACCCAGGCTAGTAGCGCATATTCGACTACATGTCCGACCGTCGTTTCCACATTCCGTTTTTATGTCTAATCTTTGCGTGTGCATGCATTGCACCCCCACTCAAACACCTGGGAGCTTGCTTGCTCAAAGGCACTCACAATATCTAGCCTCTCATCAAATCAATGTTAACCCTGTTCTTTCTAGTTCCTACTTTCTACCTTTATACTGGTAAAAGAAGACTTACAGTAGTTCCCAATAGGCGATAACCTTGGCAATGAGCCTTTGTGCTACTAACATCAGCAGGTCTCAACAGGCCTAGACCGACTGGAAACTATTTAGGCTGAATACCTCCTTTACCAACCAGACACCCGCAAAACAATGTCATTGTCTATGAACATTTTGCAAGAATTTAAAAAATGTGTGAAGTGCTTTGGTATTGTCTTTAAACTTCAGCCAAATAAAATCCCCCAGTAGTGTAAGTAGCATGATCTAACATCACTGTATCAGCTGAAATATAAAGGGCAAAATGTTTCAATTCAACGCCCAACAGCACCTTACATAATCACACCCTGGATGTTATAAATGAAACTCAGTAATTTTCCCAAACAGTGAGCTGTTTTTCTGCCGTGTATGACATTATGTGTTGCATAACCCGATACTTTAGACTGACCTACAAGACACAACTACTCTACTCACTCACTCAGCAGTGCACTAAGATTGTCATAAGACAAGCTTCACTCCTGTCCTCTCTCCTCCACCCTGGCCTCCCTGCAATCAACTGCAATCTATTCCATTTCCCTCTCTGGATCTCTGTTATGTAATAACTGGAGCCTGAGTGATAGTCTGACCACTTTTTGGCATCATCACTATCAGCATGTAGCCTATTGGTCCAGATTTGAACATCTTTTAAATGGAAGGCAAGGCAAGTAAACAAGTAATGATTTGACCATTAATTAAAAGCATTATTATTATTATTGCACATTTATACGGTATACTGTTTTTCTAAATACTCAGTCGCTTTACAAAAAACTTAACCAAATAAAAACAACAATATTATTCGGATATAATTTAAAAGGTATTCCGTTTTTATATTTCCTCAAGATAATTCAAATTCTAGATGGATAATTCATATATCAAATCCATGAGTATCCATAACTAAGCTAAAACCACATAATAACTGGATGTCTCAACATTTGGGACTTGAACTCCCTTCCTGAAGAATTTGCATTTGTTATTTAGAATATACTGTAGATACATTCTCAGATTATGTGCCATTTTTTGACAAAGTTCCCTTTTTCTTCGCAGGATAACATACCAGTGTAAAAACAATCTTACGATTAGACAATTCCAAACATGCACGGAATGTAGAACATGAGGTGACTGAGTTCATAGTGCTAACAAGGTAGGTCATTAAGCTCTGTGCATGACTCTTTTGCAGTAGGTGGCAATAATAGTTCAAATCAAATCTCTCTCTCTATACCAAGCAAACTTCATTCCGACTATCGTCACGAAGTGTGGGTCATGATGACCAAGAGAAAAACGATACACATAAACTGGTGTGGTGGCTAATTAGAGAAAGTGATAGGTTCAGTGTTCAGTCAGTCACATGAGAAACTCAAGAGAAGAATTGCTGCTTCTACAATTGAAAGAAGCCAACATACATGTACTGTAGGTGCCAGTGATTTGGACATCCTTGCAAGGACGTCTAAACCATCTACTGTCCTACTGGAAGGAGACCCCCAGGGCAGACCAAGGATGAGATGGAGTGATTATACAACGTATCTTCAAAATCGTTTGAGGAACACCTTGGGATGTCCTATGAAGTTCTGTTGCTCTGGAGGGAAGGGTTATTTTGGGGCTTTCTGGAAGAGCTGTGGCCCCTTGCAACCCAACTACGGATAAGCAGTTGAAAAAACAAATCAAATGAAGCCATGAGATTGACAATGAACAAGAATCCCACCCTCCCAAAAAAGCATAATCAGTCATGGCACAGTGCAGATAATATTCAAGGTGGGTGTTGCTCTTGGCCAAAGATGTCTTTTGTGAGGCCAAATGTTGTAACACCTTTAGATGAACACAGGTTTTCAACCTTTTCAGGCCACAGCCCCCCAAAATAATACACTATGACAAGCATGCACCTGGAATTAAATTGGGGCCCTTTCTGATACCAGGGCCCACTATTTATTCAGATTTTGAGCCACGGACCACCATTTGATCTAATTTTAGCCACAGATATCCCAAGCTAAAGATTTCTTTTGCTTTTTGTCCATAATTCCAGGCTGGATTTGAGCCCGCACAAGGGTCCGTTTGGTTTCATTTCTACGCTCTCAAAGAGTTGCACCTGGTTAATCAACATTCCATCATTTAGCTGCGGACCACATGGAACTCTCTCAAGGACCACTGATGGTCCGCGGACCATTAGTTGAAAACCACAGGTTTACACCATAAATGTTGCAAAATGTACAACTTCCTGATAATATTTGCGTATTTCGTTGTTCTTGTACAGTATAATGTGTCGAATCAAATCAAACAACTCACGCCCTCAGCAGAAATAGTGTAATCAACATGCAGCAGCAAGGTCATTTCCAGCTCCAGTCAACTGACAAACGTCACCAACCATAATATTTTGATATACGATACACTGTTGCTGAGCAACGAGGAAGGAGATATCTTTCTGAAACTCGATTCCCTTGCTGTGCACTTTACAAAAGTTTACAGATCATGTAGAGTTGACTTACTTCCCTGACTGTGCCATGGTGTCTACGGTGGCTCAACTGTTACAGCTACTGTACCTTCGATTCTGCTTCTGATTCTTCTTCTTCTGTCCTCCTCTTTCACCAGAAAGCTAGCAGATCAGAATCGGATCAACAGCATTGTAGGTGATTGTAGCCGTTTAGTGTAGCCGACGGTGCTGCAGCCTGTCATGCATGCATGGGTATATTGGTTTGTTGCTAGCTGTGCCGAGCCCCAGGGGGTGTGGGGGGTATGGAGTCACGAAGGGGTGCTGCTGGGGCATGTAGTTTAGTTTACTCTGTGACTGACTGGCAGATCCAGTTCAACAACTCTTGTCAAGGCCCGGGATGTAATATTTCTACTTGCAAATACTAGGACTAAAGAAATAACAATAATAATAGCCTAATAATAAGCCTAAAAATAAAATAGCAACAACAACAACCATACATTAAAGTTACAGTTGTCTTTTACAGTTGCAGTTAATACATTAGGCCTACTCAGCCACAATGCTCTTTTTCGCCTCTGTATTTGGCAAGTAGAGCTTAAAACAGCTCTACCAGTGTCATTAGGAGTATATTTTTTATTTCTTGAAAACAATGTCTGAATGTCTGAATTATTATTTTATTTTATTTTATTTTTCATAAAGTAAAGTAAGGTATTTACAGTAGGCTACTGTCATGATTTAGAAATGAGTAAAGTAATGTAATGTTACCTTTTCAGAGAAGTAACTATAACCCCTTGAAAGTTCCAACACTGGTTACCTTACAATAAACATTGCCTGCTGCTCTGATGGGTCTTCATTCTGCTGCAATATTCAGATATGATGGCAGACTTTGCAGGATCAAACATTGGCATGTCACATACTGTAAGGCTACGTGGATGAAATAATAGATAATATTAGATATATCCTGCATTGTATCAACAGTTCGTCGTCACTTCAATTACCTTTCTTCCCATTATGATGCTCAACAGAATTACAGCAGATGGTCATAGACGGATCTAGAAATTATGGGCCCCTTAGCCACTGCCAGCTAAAGCGCCCTACACCGGAGCTTTTTTATTCCCATTGTGTTGCAGTGTCTACACACGCGCATACAGTAAGAGTTATGACCTACAGGCCTGCAATATTCACCTGCATATCAGCAGGATCAGGATTTACAGCAAGAGATTGCTTAAAAATAATAAACAGACAAAATAACTAAGCCAAATAAATGCAAACTCATATCATGATGGTTTAGGACTTTTGGGCTTATGTTACTGACACAAAATGCATAAGCCAATTAATAACAGTGACAAAGACCCTGTGCACTACTGGTATTCAATGTTACCCTTCTTGGGGGTCCCCTGAGCTTGAGCCTCTTTGCGTTCACGCAAGCACTCAAGCTCAGGGGTCCCTGGGCCTGGGCCCAACGTGCCTGTTGGATAATCCTTCCCCTGTGTGCATGCCTAAAAGCTGTACAGAGGCATACACCCAATGGCTAGTGGCTGGTGAGTACATAGCCTACACTAAAACAATAACCTGAAGATGATTTGCACAAATAACATGTTATATTTAGCAATCAATGCAGGTCAAAGTCTCATGTCATCGCCGAGAGGATAAGCACCATGCATGCAGAGACAGCAATTCACCACTGACGTCAAAGCCATGCCTCCTGATCATTCAAGAATGTGTTCTGTTTTGTTTTCAAAGCATTTACCGTAATATAAAAATGTGTACCAAAAATAAACGGTTCCCAAGGATGAATTGCACCAGAAAAGTAGGCCTATTACACAAACACACACACACACACACACACACACACACACACACACACACACACACACACACACACACACACACACACACACACTTTTTAAGATATGATATGATATGATATGATATGATATGATATGATATGATATGATATCATATGATATCATATGATATGATATGATATGATATGATATGATATGATATGATATGATATGATATGATATGATATGATATGATATGATGTGTATGGAGCCATTATGATGGTGGTGTATTATTTTTCTTTTGTTGGCAATATTGTTTTTTAACACTTGGTGGCAGGATTTAGAATTGACAGCACTAGGTGTGTACTGTATTTAGAGGGCACACAGGTACAGTGTTTCAGATGGAACACAGGTCAGACACAGGGCCATGGGAGCACACCCTTTCTAACAGCACCGCACCCAGAAGGAAAACATATAATTGCTACAGAACAACCTGGTAAATCCATTCAATAAATTTCTTCAAAACTGGAATCAATGCTTGGACATTCATCTGTTATCTTTTCTGTGTACTGTGCATAGGATCACTCCCACCATGCCTGCGACAGAAACGAGACCTCTGTGAACTGTGATATTAACTTTATTTGAAAAGCGGTTTTCAAATCAAGGTTAGAAAGTGCTGTACAGAACAGAAATCAACAAGCAAAAACAAAGACAAAATTCAATTAAATCAAGAAACAATTATAGTAGGAAAAATATTGGTTATGGAACAGACAGTTCGCACTCTATAAAGAGGGGCTCTCAGACGTGATTTGAAAACAGGTACAGAGGGTCCAATTGACTTTACATGCACTGGCAATCCATTCAATTCCAACCAAAATGTAGGTAAAAGTGTGATCATCCCGGGTAACCAGGTTCATCCGAGGGACAACTAAGAGGGCCTTTTCTGCCAATCTAATTAGAGGTTTGCCCAGCATTAGAGAGGGAAAAAATAGGGGCCAGTCCATTTAGTGCTTTGTAAGTAAAAAAATAGAATTTTAAAATAACATCTGCTGGTGCCCACAGGCAGCCAGGGAGGTGTGTATTGGTTAGTAGACGAGCAGCAGAGTTCTGTAGGCCTATTAGCTGTAATCGGGAGAGAGTTTCTTAGGTAAGCCAGAGTAGATGGAATTTCAATAATCCAGGCGTGAGGATATGAGGGCATGAATAACTGTTTCAAGATCCAGGGCTGAAAGGAAATGGAATTTATATAGGGCGGTATCTAAATTATATGACCCAGGGGGCATAGTTTTCCTATTGATGGGGTAGAAGGTTGCGTCTATGTGTTCCGCTATTGTCAGCTCATCTCTGTCTGATTCATTACATCAATTAAATCTATTGTACGTTTTTAGTTACATAAAATGTATTCTGGCTCACCGTTCCTCAGAGGCGTCAATGTCATTTATATGTAGGCTATTCAGATGGAAAACTACTGTACTATCACTGATAGAGGATCAGCATTCTTAACCTGTTACCACCACAAGTTATATAATGGATGGAATAGAAATCAGTTGCAAACATTACAGTGGTGTGACTGGTGTGACAGCTGTTATCTGTGCTGGAATCTATTGTAATATGCCATGTTGACTGGTATAACTTTGGCCCAATGAAAATCAGATGGAGATACGTGGGTGTGTGCATGTGTGCATGTGTGCATGTGTGCGTGTGTGTGTGTGTGTGTGTGTGTGTGTGTGTGTGTGTGTGTGTGTGTGTGTGTGTGTGTGTGTGTGTGTGTGTGTGTCATGATCAGCTGTGAGAGATGTTGCTGGCATGTGTCTGTTAATAATGTTCAGCCTGGTATACTTTGTCGCACTACGGTATAAATAGCAGACCTACCGAAAATAACAGACCTACAAGCTCACAATGCCTAGCATCCGCCACATGCTGTGAGCTTGTAGGTCAGCTATTGTCGACGCCGCACAAACACCGTTGTGTGGCGAAGTATAACTCGGGCTTTACCCCTGGGAGGAGAGCAGAGGGGATGAATCTTGGTGATCCACTCTGGCACAGTTGCCATGCCAACCGCTCTGCAGAGGATCCAGCCATCGTCGTGCTGATATTGACTCTCTCAAAACCCAATTCTCGTGTCCCTGTCTGCCTCTGTTTGGAGCACACTCCATCTCTCTCTTATAGTGATTAAATGCAAATACATAGGCTCAAGTTAATCAAGTTAAGATGGGAGCATGCAGTATAGCATACATGGATATGAGCCGATAAATATTGGTGAATATTGATAAGTTCTC
This sequence comes from Benthosema pterotum, assembly GCA_039105355.1. NCBI lineage: Eukaryota > Metazoa > Chordata > Actinopteri > Myctophiformes > Myctophidae > Benthosema > Benthosema pterotum. The sequence continues at coordinate 36,637,115 of CM076979.1, read as the reverse complement.
AATAGTAAAATGCAAAGTGAATGGTAAATGACAAAATAATGTTGGGATATAGCAACAAAATTGAAAATGGTCATTTTGGAACGGAAGGGCAATCACAGGGTTGTGCTCATGACGAAGGAGAAAAACAGATGACCCTAGAATAGGTTGAGCCAAACCAGTGTAGTTGATGTCAGTCCTTGAGTCCTGTGCTGAAAATACATAAGAGATGAACTTGAACAGTGAAATAAGGTGCGGGAGCTGAATGAAATCATGAGTTTAACACAATATTGTGTTCATTTGACTTTGTTCTGGTGCCAAAGATGACTGAGATGAGGCACAAAGTGTTTAAAGAGAGGGTCTTGTATTTCTTGTGTTGGAGTTGATTATTATAGCCTCAAGCCATGTTTTAATCACATTGTTCAACCCACACCCCTAAAACTGTCTCTCCACCCAGTTATGCCAGTTACTTAACAGTTATCAACCGTTCTAGACAGTATGTACCAATAGTAATAGTATCTGGTTCAGGGTGTGAGCTGCCAACTACACCTCCACTCCACCTCTTCACCATTGTTTATAACCTGGAAGGTACAAGTGATCCTGATCACTCTGTAACCGAATAATTCTTGCCACCTTCTCCGATCTTCCACTTCATAAGTCTACTGTATGTCACACCTTTCAAACCGAGTTCCACCAGAGCAGCAGTCAATTAGACAATGAACCCCAAACTTCTCCTGATGAGCAGGTTGGTGCCTTGGATTTCCCTTGCCGTCAGTGTGTGTATGGGTGAGTCAGGGTGACTATGATCCACAGTGTAAAGCATTTTGAATAAAGACACTATATGCATGCACCATTTGCCATTTCACAACATAGGTAATTGTGCTACAGAAGTTTACTGCTGGATGGTTTATCTTTGTTGTGGTGATCTGGCCCTCTGGTTGCAACTTGGACCAGCTGAAATGCTGTAATCATTAGTGGTGTTTCTCTGCACCCTCACTCGCCATCCTCTAATTGGCTTGGGGGGATAAAAATAGACACATATCTGGCTTGGGGGGATAAAAATAGACACATATCTGTCATGAGACTGACTTGCTGGTTTCATTTACGAGGTTAATGCAGGCACATGGGACCCAGGGGCACCATCACGTTGACCTTCCAATAGACAGCCATAGTACTGCAAAAACGTAATTGCGTTTTGTTTTGTTATTACAGTAAGGGACTAGAAGCAAAGGCTGGTCGAGCTCTAGCACCGCACAGCAGACAATATGGAGTCATTTCGCTTACGTGGCTTTTGAATATCAAATTAAAAGAAAATATTGTTCTCATCCATTACATTGGAATAATCACATTGAGTGCAGTTATTTAAAGTAGCAGCAGCAACAATTACCTCCTGTGAAGCATCATGCAGCAGAAATAGCATCGCCTCACCACCCTAATGTTTGAAATGTGGAGGCCAATGATGGTTAATTAAACAAATATAAGTGCTATTACATTTTAGACATAGTGCTAGCAGACGATTTTAATTCTGAAGCGAAGTAGCACAACCCCAAATGCCTAAAATAATTATACTGCATCCACCGTTTAAAACAAGGCATTGTAATTTGGACTATTCATAACTGCATTGACGTCAGAGAGTGTTGGACATAATGAAATGTTCCTGCAGGCAGTCCCACAGACAAGCAGAGCACATGCTACTGTTCATGCATGTGTACTTGTGTAGTGTACTGTACAAACATCCAGAGCCTTTGTAGTGTTGAGCATTCCATGCATATAAACACTATATAAATACATGCTCTCACTCTTTCTTTCTCCTTCTCTCTTTGTCTCTCCCTCCTCAACACACTCTCTCTTCTCTATCACGCACACATAGGCTACATACACACACACACACACACACACACACACACACACACACACGCACGCACGCACGCACGCACGCACGCACGCACGCACGCACGCACGCACGCACGCACGCACGCACGCACGCACGCACGCACGCACGCACACACACACACACACACACACACACACACACACACACACACACACACACACTTCCCAGGTTTTTTTTAATGATCACAACTTCACAAGCTATATCCCTCCAGTCAGATGGGCAGGAAGACAGCTGCTGAGCACACACACAGCTCCATCTGGGAGATGTTAAAACAGCTCAACTGACGCACATTATACTCCCATATAAAGACATTTATATATCGTCAACAGGGCTTGTAGCATGCTCACAATTACATTTGCAATGGTTTGCAACTGATTTCAGGGTTTGCCTTGGAGTAAAGTTTATATGGTGTTCTCCTTTTTAATCTTTTTTTAAAGTCACTTTCCTGCAATGCCTTTTGAGGAGAGTGTGGAGGCCTACTGCTGCACACAGGGCCTAGACATGGACACTAACTGTATACAGCAGGAAAATACCATTGACGCCATCTACACAAGATTACTACAACTACTAATATGCATCCTTGTGGAATGCCACGGCTCGCTGGAAGAGCAGGATGGAGTTCTGTTCACCTCCACCATCTGTTCTCTCCCCTATAAAGTTCTCAATGCAATGCTGAGTACATAAACCTGCAGACAACCTAACAGATCAAATAAGTAAATGAACCACACTCGCATATACTGTACCGGAATGATTTCACACAGACATGCACATGCACATGGATGCCATGCACGCATAAACAAATACAGCACACGAGAACACACCCACACAGTAAGAGTCTCTAACTCCTCTCTTTCTTTCTTTCTTTCTTTCTTTCTTTCTTTCTTTCTTTCTTTCTTTCTTTCTTTCTTTCTTTCTTTCTTTCTTTCTTTCTTTCTTTCTTTCTTTCTTCTCTTTCTTTCTTGCCCTTGTCTCTTCTCTCTCTCTCTCTCTCTCTCTCTCTCTCTCTCTCTCTCTCTCTCTCTCTCTCTCTCTCTCTCTCTCTCTCTCTCTCTCTCTCTGTCTCTCAGAGGATTCTCAGCCTCAGAACAAGCTCCTGTGTAATTTCCTTGTCTCTCTGTTCATTGTCTCAAAGGTTGAGAGGTGTAATTTAGCCCTACTTGTGGAAATCACTCTGTTTATAGAATTATTAGATAACCGTCCCAATAACCTCCGTTTCCTTTATGAGTGAGTGACATAAGAGAACTCTAGCCATATATTATCTCACTGTTATCATGGTCACATGTGCGTAAGAAGTGTCACCATTAAATCAAATGTCTCAAGCTCATTACCACTTTTAACTGCCATTAAATTGCCAAAGCAAGTGCCAAAATATAATAAAAACCAACATATGCACTTGATTAAACTCACATTTAGGAAATGTTAACATAGCTATTTGATTAAACATTTAGTTTACATTATGTTTATTATTCACAATACCTCTCACCATAATATGTGATCAGTTGATCTGTAGATAAGTTTGATCAAAAATAATGTAGCCTACTATGTTTCTTGAGGTAGAGTTATCGGAAAGAAAAGAGAAAGGAACAAGGACTCGGAGGAAGGGAAAGAGAAGTGAAGGAAAGGAAAGAGAATGTAGTGTGAGGAATTAAGAGAAATGAGAGTAAAGGCTAACAAAACAAAGAGGAGATGAGAACAAACAGAAGAGAAAGGGAGGGGAGCTGTGTGATGATGATGATGATGATGATGATGATGATGATGATGATGATGATGATGATGATGATGATGATGATGATGATGATGATGATGATGATGATGATGATGATGATGATGATGATGATGATCCTTCTTATGTCATTCAGAATTCATTCATGAGTCCACATAGAGAAACAAGCTTAGCCTGGAGGACAGACATACAGTATGTGCAGCTGCATTGAACATCTGTTATTATGTGCCCAAACAGGCTGATTTGTCCATTCACTTTGTCCAAGTTCAACTAGGCTACTTAATAATTTCAATTAATTTGTTTACCTTTTTTTTAGCCTAGAAAAAGAAAAAGATACAAAATTAATTCAGTCTTCACCAAAAGGAAGCAGGGTACGAGAAAAGGTGCTGCATTTCCTGTCCACATTGCATTGCCATCCAAAAATGTCCCAGTTTACAGTGAGAGCTTTTGGTACTGTATATCACTCTTTCACTGCAGGACAATTTTTTGTCATTATATGTCAAGTATAGTAGGCTTAGGTGTGTTATTGTAGGCCTATTCCCCACACCAGGGCCGGAATTTCTCAATGGAGGGGAGTGACCTCGACCCCTACAGATGTGCTAACTGTATTGGTTATTGTAGTTTTAACTGGTTTAATAGATGTTGGCTATGAAGGAATAACGCAGGGAGGCAGACAGAATATCTTCATGCTTTGTTTTTAATCACTTCATAGAAAAGGTATTTCAGATTTCATTTTGGAACACAATACACAATATACGTTAATACCATACATTGTGTGAAACATTTAATAATCCACCTGTGATGGGTGGATGTGAAAAATATCGACAAAATAAAAAGAAAGAAACCCCATCTCTCATGCAGATAGTGCTAAATCCAGCTAACCATTTGGACACAACTGGGACCAAATAAGCTTGAACATAGATTAACAATGTTAATACTGACATTTTGATTTCAAAACTGCTAATAAGTTTGGTCAGAATCATCAGAAAGAGTTCACAGTCACACATTAGCACAATCAATTACATAAGATCACATTGTTTTGTTTCTAATTCAGAACGACTCACATCAGTGTGGGTGCACTGTAGCATGCTACCAATACTTTCCCTGTGTATTCTACTTTTACATGAAGTGCATATGGTGTGAAAGAGATGACCGCCTTTCATTTGCATCTGTCAGGCGAGAGCCTGATCACCATAGATGGTCAAGCATAAAAGTTGTGACAGGCCAGAGTGGAAAGCAAAAAAAGTGTATTTTTTGTGTTTGTTTTTTTAAACCAAGAATGGACTAAGCTTCTGTTCTCCTTAGCTAGCCTGTACCTACGTATCCTAAATTCAAGCAGTATGCAGTTTAACATGTTCTCTATGGGCCACTGGATTACATACTGTGGCTGCTGTCAGATGAAAACCTTGAGGTGACTTTCAAGCAAAGCTTGACTGAGAAAACATTTGCTTAATTATTCTTGATTGGTTAAAACAATTCAAGCTGATCTACAGTAATATTAAAATGCGTGATGACAAAAATAAAAGGTCCATTAGGGTAAATATTTCATTGCGGTACCAACATTGCAAAATTTCCACAATATTTGGCAGTTCAAGGTTTTCATTTGACAGCAACAACACCTGTATGTCTGGGTTATCTGCTGGGCTCTCAATAGACACGCACATGCACGTGCGCACACACACGCACGCACGCACACACTCACTCATAATATAGTTTTTTAAAAAATCCCAATATAATACAGAATATAAAAAAACACTCCAATCCAGAGTCTTCTACACATTAGACACCACAACTTCCAGGTAATGCAAGTGCATATAAATTAAAATATATATTTTTTTTACACAGAAACAGTTTTTCTTATTTACAAGATTAAAGTATAGAATAAATACACACTGTTATAAACAGCATAAAGGACCAACTTGAGCTTCTACCAACAAACAGGTTGAGACAAAGAATACGTGGTAATGGAATAAGGCCTGATGATAAAGAGGTGCGCATGCACACACGCACGCACGCACCCACCCACACACACACACACACACTCCGTAATGCACGCAAAGCATGCCAGGGTGAAGATGAAGGTAGTTGAAGTACCTTTGAGTATGTCAGTAAACTACTAAATGGAAATATTGTAGATTCAACATTCCCAATAACAGTGGCCAGTGGAGCCATGATTTAGTGTTGGTTTAACCACATGAACCCTAGCATCCCTATTCTGGGGCAAACATTTGTCAAAGAATAACAGATATACAAGCTCAGGTACGCATATCACTATGCAACACAGGTAGATTGTATATTTTAGGAAACAAATTTGGTGTACACAGAAAAAAGTAGGCGCCTAGTATAGACCCCTAGGATCAAGTAAATAGTAGGGTTTAAGTGGTTAAAGAAAAGCCCATCTTTTTCCTCTCTCTTCTTTTTTATTTTTAAGGCAACAATCTGATGTGCTGAATCAAGTGAATCCATCTGTGTTGAAACATAATAACCCTACTTTCCAGGAATTCTGATACAGTCGAAGGGGAGGGGAGGAAGAAGAGAGAAAAAAAAAGTTTCTATTGACGTCAATGAGCAGAACCGGCACTTTTTTTTTCAGGGGTAAGAAATAGCTGGCCTGATTGTTTTGAGGTTGTGTCCCTGGAGCCTGCAGGGCATTGTAAACCATCTGAATAATGGCACTGATGAAGGTGTGAGTGCCCTTTTCAGACAGGCAGCTGGAAGGGCACCCTTAATCATCCAGTGCGATACTGATTGCATGAGGGCAGTTGGGGAGGAGGAGGGGGGGGGGGGTTATGTAAGAAAGAGTTTTGAGGTCAGTCAGACCTCATTCACACTTGGAAAGGAAGCTGAACATAGTTCCACTTCTGTTGCAAAGCACTTTAGCTTTGCCATTTCATTAACATAATAATTATTGTTCTGGTCACGCAATTTTATCTTACCAACTGCTGCAAAGTGTTTTTTTTCCAGTGCTCATTGACGCTTTTTTTTTCTTCTTCGTAATTTACAGTATAGGTTGTAGGTTAGGTGTATATTAAGTAATTATTACAATTGTATTTACCATTCGAATTGCTGTGAAGATGTAGCAACTATAAACTATAAAAGTTGCATGAAGAGAAGATAGATGAATGAAATAACAGAATAGCTGTACTGTATTTAAGAGTGACTGACATTCGTTTACAGTGATATCTGAAAGCAACAATGTCGACAATAAACATTGAACATGAATCGTGATAATTTATGTTTGCTTTCTTTGTGCTTGGACTGAAACAGAAACAATGGATGTGTCTAATGTGTTTGGAGTTCTCTATTGCCCAATACATGGAAGACTGTTCTCTTTTTATCAGATACAAAAAGGATTTTACTCTTTCATATAAGAAAAGAAAGACATTACACACACATACTAGAGTGTTCAATAAATAAAAAACTATTATAAAGACGATAGTAAAAAAGGCACACAAAAGTCTTTTGACAAATGGTACAGGAAAAAGTAAACACTTTCTCTCGCTATACAAACGTGTCTCCATCAGTAGATCCTACTTTATGCTACTTCTAAAACATCTGATGTCCATAAAAATGTCTTAAGGTACAAAACATCTCTCAGTAGTGTCAAAAATCTATTTAATGCCAGTCCAGAAAATGAAACAAACAAAAAAAAGGAACCTTTTCCCAAACTGGCCAAAAATCCTTCAAGATCCCTCCTCGGGTGCCTCTCAGTCAGTCAAAAATTGTTCGCAGCATTTATTTCCTGAGAACTGTTGCCACCTCACTGAAACTGTCCTTTCTGCCACCGACTGGCTCCACACGCCCCACGAGTGCAAGACGCCCCTCACCGTCCTCCGGGCCAAAGCTAAAGCCCCCGTCCTGAGTGGGCTTGGTTAAAAAGCACAGCTTCAAGAAGATCATCTTCTTCTCCTTTTGCTAAAACTTGCTAAAGAACAGCCACGTGAGCTCCGCCTGTGGTGCGCCCTATGTGTCTGTGGGCGACGCCTCGTGCGTGACGATCTCTATGGCCACCGCCGGCCCCTCCTCGGCCATGGACCCCTCCTCCTTGTGACCCTCCGAGTACTCCAGGGGCGGGGAGCGGGAAGTCTCTCCTAGGCTGTCCTCCTCCTCCTCGTCTTCCTCCTCGTCCACCTCCTCGTCTCCCGCCTCCTTCTCCTCCGCCCCCTCCGAGTCCTCCTCTTCCAGGGTCAGCTCGAACTGGAACTTGTCCCCGCCGCCCTGGCCCCCCGCGCCCCCGCCGTGGCTGTCCCCGCCCTGGTCGTAGAAGGGGGGCGAGGGGCTCTGGGGGATCATGCTCTGGTACCAGTTCCTGTTGTCTTCCAGGGTGTCCAGGATGTCCTGGGCATCCGGGTGCACCAGGTCGGCCCAGGTCTCCCACAGCGGGTGGACGATGTAGTCGATGAAACCCACCTGGAGGGGGTTGGAAGGACACGTGTCACAAAATACACTGCGTATAGTTCATGGTTATAGAAGTTGCCTCATATTTGAAAATCATATATAAATATGAATGATAAATGGTGAAATGGAACTCACTGATCATAACAATTTTGTATAGTTGTTTTGTATGTTGCAATAATGGTGTGTGGTTGTCACAAAAACGCCAAGATCGTCTCAGTGTGCCTTTGAGTTAAAGAGGGAGGGAGTGTCGTATTTTTTTTCTTCACTTTTGTACATGTTTAAGAGTTGACAGGATGTAATTATACTCCTCGGTGTGTTTTCTATGTGCAATGTTTCTTCCTGGAGGCTGAACCTTTCCAGCCAAACACGCCAATGAAAAAACAGTACTATAATAGTGACATCACACATCAGCCTAACCCTAACTCCTCCCCCTTTATCATACAACTACAGCTGTGGGCGTGGCTTCAGTTCAGATCACCACCACACACATAAAAACGTCATTTTAACAAATACTGTGCACTTTTTTTGGGGGGGAAAATCTTCTCATATAACAACGATATCTGATGATAATGTTTTCCATCTTTTGCGAATGTTCACACGTCATCCTACCTGGTTCTTCTCCACAGAGGCTGTGTGTTTGTCACACATGGGGCTGATCTCCATCCCCCTCTCCCTCTCTCTGTCTCCCTGGTGGAAGAACTCGTCCATTATCCTGTCTGTCCACTGGCGGTAGAGCTCCAAGGACTTGGTGGGGTTACTGAGGTCGGCACAGTGCACCATGTTGCGCAACACCTAGCCAACGAGCACAACACACGTTTACAACCACTTTACTTCAGTACGGCTGTTGCCACGAGCAACGTAGAGCATGACATAATATCAACAACGCCTAGCAATAACACGCACACACTCACCTGGATCCGGTCAGTGTAATTGTCCAGCAGCAGCACTCCAGAACTGGTGACCTTCTTGGTCTCCACCATGGTCTTCAGATCAGCCAACAGGCTCATGTGTTTGGACATGTCAGTGGCCAGGACCTGGTCAGGACGGGACAGAGAGGAGCCCACCCACCATCAGAACCATACATATAGCACAGGGGATGTCAACAGGTGGTCCAGGGACCACCAGTGGTCCCTGAGAGGATTCCAGGTGGTCCCCAGGCTAAATGATGGAAAGTTGGTTAACCGGATGTAACTCTTTGAGTTTGGTTTGATGTTTACGCTCTCAAGAGTTAAAATATTCAGAGTCTACACAAGTAGAGGATGTAGAAGATTAATGGCCATTTTGGTGTGGGGCTAAAATGTCATCAAATGGTGGTCCGTGTGGCTCAAATTCTGAACAAATAGTGGGCCCTGTTATGAAAAAGGTTAAAAACCACTGAGATAGTACATTGTGTCCCACTGTATCACCCACTACTACAAAACCCAACCTATGGCATAGCTTATACTTTGCCGAAATAAACATGTCTACAATCTCTCGTTCCACAAATAGATAAAATAACGCCCAATCCCCCACACACGCACGACAATACAAGCTCTACATATTGAGCTTGTAGATTTTTAAAACATTTGAAAAGTGAATTTTACATAGGTCTTCATTGATCAAGAGCGTGAACAGGATAGGAGAGGACAGCAGTGAAGCAGGTGGCTGCTCACCATGTCGATGACCATCTTGCGCAGTGACTGCCGTTGTTTCTTGGTGAGGTTCTGGAAGATGTCACAGTTGTCTTCCTGTAGCAGCTTGAAGCCCACAGCCAGGTGGTGGTTCTCCAGCACAGACTCATCGTTGTACATCAGAGCCAGCTCAGAATCTGGAGCAGGAGAGAGGATTGGCAAGTAAATTACTTTAAAGCCCTATTTTGACATCATTTAGGTTTTGAAAACCTTGACTTTGATTTTCTAAAAACAGGCAATCTACTTAAGTCAATGCATTGTGGGATTGTAGACTGTTTCTTAAACATTCTGATATTGTAATGACATTGATTATTAATTGCAGTAACAATGCAGAAATTTCAGCTCACTGGTATTGATCAGGAATTGGTTGGATACTCCGGGGTGGTCCACATCATGGATCGCTGCAGCAAAGATGGCTGCTAGGATCTCTAGATCTGTGAAAACCGCCTGAGAGAGAGAGAGAGAGAGAGAGAGAAGAGAGAGAGAGAGAGCAATTAGAGATGTCTCAAAAGGAAGGACATGTGTCGTATACTAAGTATTTTAAGATTGCGGCAAACATGGCATTGGACCAGGGGGAATGATTTCCATGACAGAACCATAGCTGAAGTGATCGTTACCTAGACAGTGGCTATCAGCCATCTCTTGCTGAATCAATAACAACACAAGTCAAAGTCAGTAAACTCATCTTCATGGCAGGGAAAGCCATTGGGAAAAAAGTCATTAGACTCATGATTGGCATGAAATGAATAATCTCAGACAGTATACACATGGTAATGCTGATAAAAAAAATAATGCCACGCAGAAGATGTCTTAAAAAGATGGTATGAAACAAAATGACACACTGTGCCAAATAGGGTTAAGATAAAATTAATATAAACCCGAGTTCACATACGGACTGGGAGTTAGATTTGACCCAGGTTCGAATCCTGTCACATCTGTCATGTATGTTACTCTCTCAACTCGGTTTCCTTTTGCTCGACATCGTTATATAAAGCAAAAATTGGACCCCACCCCCCCAACCCCGCCGCCGCAACGTTGAGTGGAGTGCTAGTGTAAGACGAATGTCTAATCAATAACATAACTGTCTAGCTGTCTGTGAGTCACTCAGCAGGAATCCACTCACACAGAGAGAGGGAGAGAGAGAGAGAGAGAGAGAGAGACAGACAGACAGACAGACAGACAGACAGATAGAGAGACAGATAGAGAGACGGACAGACAGACAGACAGACAGACAGACAGACAGACAGACAGACAGACAGACAGACAGACAGACAGACAGACAGACAGACAGACAGAGAGAGAGAGAGAGAGAGACAGAGAGAGAGAGAGAGCAGTGCACTGCATATTGGGTCCACTGGCTGAGTAAGCCAGGGCAGTGAGAGTGGGAATGAACGACTGGGAGAGCAATGGATGACACACAGGCCAAGGAGACACACTAATCCCACTGTATTCATAGAACAGCCCCCTCCCTCCCTCCCTCCCCGAGAGGGGCACTATGAGTGTGAGAAGACACAGACAGGAAAAAAGTGATGGAAAAAAGGAGGGAGGGAGGAAGGGAGTGAAGGGAATGAAGCCAAGGTAGGAAGGAGGGAAGGACGGACGGGCGCACTTAGAGTAACCTCTACGTGATGTAACAGGAGAACTAGATGATTGGATGGAAGGGGACTGGGCTGAGCTGCATGGTATAGGAGAGGCTCGGGGGTGATGTAATGTTAGAGCGCCTTATCCTCACACATTCTGGGTCCTAATGTTAAATTAAAGGTAATGGAGGCAACCTTTTAGCCCAAAATCAAAACAGGTATATAGCTATATAGCATTTTCCCCTCAATGTTGCTTCTACTTTGATGCTGCAGCTGTTTTCCTGCGGACAGGCACTCACTTTGTCCTGCAGACAGTGCAGAATTGTTGTCAACAAATTATGAAAACAAAACATTCGTCGGGCTCAGGAAAGGCGGTGCTAATTGTGAGGGGGAGTGGGAACAGGGAATACTCACTATGCTCAACACCTACTGTATTTCTTGCTGGACATCATTTCTCTCTGTCTTTAACTGGGAAGAGATACTGTATCTCCTAAACTAGTGCAGATAGCAGCGCAGCCCACTGGCTACGTAAACAATACTACTTAAACAATTTGTTTTATAATGTACGCAGGGTCGGATGTAACATTTCCCAATGGGGGGGCAGGAGAAAATGGTATGGGGGCGGCTTCATCGCTTCAGGGCTATGAAGCCGCACCCATACCATTTTCGGTTACAGGATTTTTGGTCATTTCTTTGACTGGGTACTGTACTCACATCCAAGGCCGGGGTGGAGAGGAGGATATGAGTGGACTGGGCCACGTCAGCCGCATGCAGGCTGTTGTGGTACGCCACGTCTGAGTGGTAGTGGTCTTCCAGCGTCATCATGTAGGCCACCAGAGTGTCCACGGGGATCTTAAACGTCTTCAACAGGTCTCGCTCCTGAGGGTAACGAACGAAGCGTTAATTCAGCCCTGAAGTCAGCCGCAGTGCTCCGTTCAGAATCGCAACGAGGCAACAAGGCAAAGGCGGGTGCAAGTATTCATCAAAACAAAAGGGATCATGTACAACAGTGGTTTTCAACCAATGGTCCGGGGGACCACCAGTGGTCCTTGAGGGGATTCCAGGTCTTTGGTAACCAAAGACCTGGACCCTTACGGATTTGTAACTTCTGAGATCGTAAAATGAAACCGACGGGTCCATCCGGTTTCATGTTGGTTTCACCATGAGTTAAATTATATTTAAACATCTGAAATACTTAATTTCCAAGAATCTACTAGAAAATTTAAAACAAACATACAAACAACAAACAAATCATATACAGTACAGTATCACATCATATACAGTATCATTCTGCAGGCCAGGGTGTGTTGTCATACCTGGAAGATGGCGTACATGATGCAGGTGAGCGGCCGGTTGTTGGAGTACTCTGAGACAGTGAAGATGTTCAGGCCCCACTTATTGAGGTCCTCCAGTTCCTTGGACAGGAGCTCCTCCTTGTCTGTCTTGACGCCAAAGCGCGATATAGAGCTGGTGGAGAGCGAGGGCCCGTGTGAGACCTTCTTCACGCCACTGATCTGTGTCATCAGCTGCTGACGCTGCTGCTGCTGCTGCTGCTGCTGCTGCTTCTTCTTCTCCCGCGTCTTCGTCATCGGCGACGGGATCTCCACCTCGTTCTGTTTGTCTGGAGAGAGAGAAAGATACTGAGTAATACAGTATGCATTGTGTGTATTAAATTCACTGGTTTTCGTGGGGTGCAGAGAGCAATTTGTGCCATGAAACCAATTGATGTGGGTCCTTTTGGAACACCTTTTGGTGTTTTAAGCGTGGTCTACCATCTCATAGTGTGGCATCTGCTATTTTTGGGAAAAAAAAAAAAAACTAGTGCAAATCTTTCAATATATATTTTTTATATATTTTGAGTGAATGGCAGCGGGTCAATTACACATAATTCTGGGGCTCCTTGACATGAAATAGTTTGATAACCGCGGACATAGAAACATGGGGTTCACTGAAAACAGTAATCTGTAGATTCAACCTCAGGTCTACAAAACATTGTGCTGTGTCTGTGAGCATTTGTGCATTATAGAGAGAGACGGGATGACGCACAGAACGTGTATAACGTGCCAGTTAAAGGCTTGCATTGGAGTTTTTCCGTCATTTTCTACCCGTAATTTAAGTGTCATTTGTAGTACAAAAGAAAAGGATGGTTGTGTCTGGTGGAAAACGCAGGTGCTGCTCGACGGAAGAACACCTGCGCCGTGCAGGTCGGATATATACCGTGGGAATGATTGATTCATTTATTCATTCATCATGTCTCCATTCATTCATTCATTCATTCATGCTGTTCTTCTCTACTCTCCACCTCTTTCTCACTGCAGGCCATTATGTCTGCCCATCTTAGATGCTCTGTAGCCTCCTTTCCCCACAATGCAGCTCAATGCCGCTCTGCAGGTGTTTCAAATCCCATCTACAGTTCTGTGATTGTCGCTAAAGGTCAGTGCATTGACAGCCTCCAGACGGAGCACAACAGAAAGTGGAAGACAGCTTCAAGAACTGGGTCAGAGAAATATGTAGCGCATTTTGTTTATGAGCCAGGAAGGGTCAACTCGCCCTCCGAAGACTCTTTATTATGAATCCCCCCCCACACACACACACACACACACACACAAAACGAAACGAAACTGTATTTTACATTCTCAATTAACGCAGAAGATTTCATTGTGTATGTAAAGCCGGATTTATACTTAGCTGTGAGCATTGTGGCACAGGGGCAGATGTACATTTCCCAATTGGGGGGGCAGGAGAAAATGGTATGGGGGCATCTTCTTATGGCGCACCCATACCATTTTCGCTTTTACCACCCATGCCATCTTCGGTTACAGGAAAGCATCAATAACAACATCAGTTGTTGTTGAAGTTGCAACAGGCACGCAGCACGCATAAAGCTAAAGGTCTGACTCAGAGAGTTTTCTGTTTTCAATGATGAAATGCTGTTGGTTTAGTGGTGCCACAACTGTAATTAGTTAGTTAGTAGCAGTAGTGGTGTTTCAAATCCTTTTAAATACAGGCACTTTAATTTGAAATATCTTGGGTTCTTCATTTAGGGGGGCATTGCCCCCCCATGCAAATGCCTAGATCTACCCCTGACTCCCAACATGTGGCAGGCCTGTGACTATAAATCAGACATAAGCATGCTGTGCTCCATCATCAGTCAGGCTTCACCTCATTGCTGCCTATCAGCCTCCCCCACAGAGGGTTATTCAATTACCAACATGTAATTCAAATAATCTCTCCCCCCCCCCCCAGTGGTAATTGAGATTGGACAATGAACCTCTCACACATGTACTGCGTGGGAAACCAGCGAAAGAGCAATAAACTGCCCTCTAATTCATTACATGACATCATCCTCATCGCTATAGCAAAATGCATGTGTGTGTGCACGTGCAAATGACATGACTTTGCACTGGCCAAATTTGCTCACATAATATACTGTATTTCTCTTCACGTGAATGTCATTTATAGCTTTCACCAAAATTACATATTTTTAATTATTTAATTATGAATTAATCAATCATCAAACTTAATTTAACTGAGTAAACCTTTTTTTTTTACATGTAATTTTCCAAATGAAAACAAACTCTCGACCACACTAATACATCAGTGTGCCAGTAGGAAAATACAGCCTGCCCTGAGCTGGTTGGCATACAGCATTTACGTGAAAAATGGATCTAAACAACATGACGCAGAAATCAGTCTGATCTCAACCTAACTGAACGACTGCCGCTTAAAGGGTAATTCCACCCATCTTCAAAATTTTCCTGAGAGGATACAAATGGGAACCAAATGGACCCTAACGGGTCCATTTGGTTCCCCTCTCAGGAAAAAGGGGTCTGAAAGAAAAATCGTTAACATGGTGAAATACATCTGATGACGTCATCAAGATGTATTTCACCATGTTAATGTTTTTTTTTCAGACCTCCATTTTTAGGAAATACAGAATTGTAAGGTATATTAATGACATATTAAAATGTTGAAAATGGGTGGACTTCCCCTTTAATCAACGGCACACATAAACACATAAACACTGGTCTAGGCCAATCCAAGTGAACAACTGCTGTGTGTATATGGCTGTTAATGTCTGCCTCTGTTTCGCATAAGCGCCTCCACCCCACCCCTCAAACTAAACAGGGGTTGTACGGATTCCCTTATCCTCAGAGATAGTCATCTGTGCCTGGATTCTCCACGCAGGATGGGTGGGGGGCATGGAAAGGAGTGGGCTTGGGAGAGATGTCCCCACTGACATAGATGTATTAAGAAGACTGGAGGATGAGTCACCCAATCTGCCGGCTGATCTGAGCACCAGGGGAGGAGGGATTCTCTGTCTGCACTGCTCTCTGCTCTGTTACACCATATACATATACAAACCTCCCCTTCTCTCCCTCACATCATCATCAGCACTGCATGTCTGTTTGGGATTGTTTATTTCCCCCTCTTTTTATTCTTCTTTTGAAATCCCCCCAGCCCCATCCTATATCCTTCCCTATACCCATCACTTCCTTCTCCATCTCTCATACTGCCTTTCAGACAGCGAACACCCACCCAGCTGTGAGTGATCCACGTACCCCAGAAACCAATCGATAACAGGATTGACGCCGTCTGTGTTCTGTCCCTTCATATTGTGTCTAATATTCCCCTGATTTCTTTTCACTGCGTGTTCTATATCCGTCTGCCTCAAACGGATGTCGCCTTTGATAACATGTAATACGTTACGTAATCAGGGACAGAGACAAAACCCTGAAGAGAAAAATGAGAGGCTGAATTTTGCAGCAGACAAGTGTTCTTGTGCCGCACAGGACCATGCTGTATTCAACGGTTGGTCCTGATGAAAGGGGTCATCAGCCTGTCACATCGCAACATTTATAAATGAAGGATAAAGTACAAGGTTTGTGAAAGATAAATGAAATGTGATAGATATACTGTACTGTACACTGTATGTCTCTCCTTCCCTCAATGTCTTAGCTACCGGTATCTATTTTCAGGTTGTACTAGCTCTAGCCTATGCTGAGAACATCAACTGATCTGGACTAACAAGATCACCTGTCAATCAAGCAGCACGCTGTGCCATGAAAAAAATCGTGAAAATGTGGCGCAAATATTTGAATATATTATTTAAGAAGCAAACATTTTAACTCAAATCCAACGACCCCTAAACATGTTTTCAGATGGGGGTCTGCAGCCAAATAAAGATAATTCTGGTGGTCCTTGGCATGAAATATGTTAAGCATCACTGACACAGGAAGTTAGATGTTATTTTTCGTAAAACTAGAATCTAGTGTCAGAAACTAGAATCTAACGTCAAAAAACTAGAATGTAGCACCGGAAAAAACTCAAATCTAGCTTTAGAAACTAGAATCTAGAACTAGAATCTAATGCCAGGAACTAGAATCAATCATCAGAAACTAGAATCTAGTTGCCTGCAGCTATCTAGTCTCAGTAACGTCAACACTAAAATGTACTGTAGTACCAAAAACTAGAATGCAGCATCAGAAACTAGACAACAATGTCAGAAACTAGAATCTAGTTGCCTGCAGCTATCTAGCGTCAGTAACGTCAACACTAGAATGTCGTACAAAAAATTAGAATGTAGCATCAGAAACCAGAATCTAGTCAGGACAAAATGGGTTAACAGATATTTTGTGTTCTGTATCAAAAACATTCCATGCACGGCTTTAATGGCGCAGTGCTTTATGGTCCGCCCCCGCAGAAGAGCCTTCCAGAGAGATGTGTCGTGCACTGCTCCAAAATGGAGCCCCTGTGTGTGGGTAGACTGAACCTCTGTACGCACATACTGTACATATATACTTTAAGTGCACCGTGGCAGAGAAACACAGGGCTGTCCACGTAATGTTTGTGCGCAATATAAAGCTCTACTTTATGCATCACCGGCAATGACACGTTGATGTCCCAAATGATGAAAGGTAGTTCAAAGACATAATGTGAGTTTATGCACTGTGAGTTTAACACAGGGGCGGATCTAGGCATGGTGATTGGGGGGGGTCTGCCCCCAGTCTGCCCCACCAAGCCCCACCAAACACTATGGCATGCAAAACAAGATATTTCAAATTAAACTGCTTATATTTAACATGACTGCTACATTACTGCTACTAACTGCAATTGTAGCACTAAACCAACTGCATTCTGAACAGAAAACTCTCTGAGACAGACCTTTAGCATTTATGCATCTATGCTGCTTGTCTGTCGCAACTTGAACAACAACTGATGTTATTATTGATGCTTACTTGACTAATAAAAGTCCTGTAACCGAAAATGGTAGGGGTGCGGCTTCCGAAGCCATACCATACCATTTTCACCTGGTCCCCCCCCCCCCCCCCCCCCCCCAATTGGGAAATGTTAAATCCGCCCCTGGTTCAACACATTGTATGTGTGCGTACATACATGCGTGTGGTGTTTGTGTATGCGCTTTTCATTTACCAAGGAAAGTGCTGGAGATGAACTCGGACACCTGATTGCCGGAGCGGCTCATCTCTGATAGGTGCGTCAGCTCCCGATTCAACATTCTCTTGAACTGCAGGAGAGAAAGAGGGTTTGGGGGGAGAGAGAGGAGGGAATGTCATCAGTTTCCACACAGGGAAAACCTGGGAGAAATTATAGCGCTGCATTCCATGGAAAAACAGCGTCACCTCACTGGTGCCCAGGCTTAGATCACCATCCACAGACAGTCAATGGTCAATTTATCCACATTATTAAACACAGTACAGGGTAAGGGGGTAATTATTTCCACAAAAATTGCAATAATTTCCGTTAGCAATGGCGTGGACATCGCCTTCCATTTCATGAAAAATGGTTCACATGATCGCCGTTTCATTTTGGTGATCAGTTATCTAAGAAATGCATTTCAAACATATGATATTTGTTGTTATTCTTGTGCTATGGATGCAGCAGTTTAGAGACGCATGCATGCATTAGGCAGTATACAGTTCAGAAACAAGACACTGCAGCAGCCATCATTTATAGCAAAACATAAATGATGGCTGTGCGCGTGCACACACACATCCATCATTTATAGCAAAACAGAAATGATGGCTGTGCGCGTGCACGCACACGCACGCACACACGCACGCACGCACACACACACACACACACACACACACACACACACACACACACACACACACACACACACACACACACACACACACAGTTCTGCAGAGGACGTTAGATGGAGACCCAAAACACGATTCTTTTAATCACCAACCTAAAAAACCTTCACCATGACAAAATGCTAAAATGTTCTGAGACCACCATCAAAATCAATGCTTTGCTAAGGTTTAGCATGAAAGCCTAAAAACGCAGTGTTAACGCAACAACATTGCAGGTACCACCACAGGAGCCATCCTGTGGTATCCCAACAAGCTACGTAGATAAGACGCCACACACCTTGATGTAACCCCAAGAC
This sequence comes from Benthosema pterotum, assembly GCA_039105355.1. Lineage (NCBI taxonomy): Eukaryota > Metazoa > Chordata > Actinopteri > Myctophiformes > Myctophidae > Benthosema > Benthosema pterotum. The sequence continues at coordinate 36,618,457 of CM076979.1, read as the reverse complement.
ACAGACAGCAGGTAGTTGGCTTCAGGCATTTTGGACCCTGTTTTTATCTTCCGACACAGAGCCAGCACTGTAATCCAAAGGAAACCAGCTAAAAAAAAGATATGTGAATTCTCTTAACGACGGGGCGCAAAAGACACAAAACAAAGGTCCTCTCTTCTGTGGTGTTTTCCCAGTCAGTCCTCAGCGGCTAAGAGAGCAGCCTGGTGCAGACTGGCTCTTCCTCTCCGCAACGAAAAAGGGCCATGCAGCCATCAGTCTCCATGCCTTGGAACGGACGAATGGCAGAGGGGAAGAGAGAGAATGATGATGCTGCTGACGGTGCAAGAACAACCAGCCTATAGTCGGAGGGTTGGAACTACCGTGTGGAGCTGGTGGGGGTCTCCGAGCACACTGGTGAATAACAGAGAAGAATGGAGGGAGGAGAAGGCAGAGAGAAAATTGCGATGGAGACAAGAGGAGGGAGGGAGGGCTGCGATGCTCATCTGACTGGAGGAGGGGGTTCCTTCTCTGGATCAGTCTCGCCTCCCTGCTCTCCTTGCTGTAGTACTCTCTCTCTCGCTCTCTCTCTCTCACGCCCCCATCCCCTCTCTCCCACCACCCCCGCACCTCCCCTTCCCCTGCTGTAATCTGCCAGCCCCAGCAACACACACAACCATTCAGGACACATGATTTGACACAAACTTGGGAGAAGGGGGAGCCCCAGCAGCACAGCTTGCCTGATATATTAAGGAATTTTCCTTTTTTTTCTTTTTCTTGGTTTTGCATGCAGGCATGCATACAAGAATTCCTGTATATGTGTGTGTGTGTGTACATGGGTCTGTGAGGACACTCACAGTCTTATTTACACCGTCTGGGTTAAATTAGCACCTTTGAGATGCCCAGAGTAAAAATCATCCATGATGTTTTATTTTGAGCATATTCTCACACTAAAATCATGCATTCGGATGAGCAACACACCTCCTACCTATTATGCACTAAAACAATGAGAGCACCAGAGAGAGGAGCATGTTTTCAGAAATGTGAATACTCCTCTGTAGCCCCCCCCCCCCACACACACACACACACACACACACACACACCACCAGCACCACCACCGCTCCCCTCCATCTGCCTCATTATTATCTTCCGTAATGCTCGCTATATATATTCTCTTTCTTTCCCCCATTGTCTGTTATTGACATCTCCAAGTGCGGCAGCCATTGTGGAGCATTCAACAAGCACTTCATTATCCGCCTTCCCCCTAATAATATTAATAGAGCTTGTCACGTTGTATATCGGGGGCTATTTTTAATGGCCGCATGGGGAGAGAGCCAGGGAGTGGGAGAAAGCTGGCCAGCGAGTGAACAGGAGCATGAGGGAGAGAGGGGACGAAAGAAAGAGAGGTGGCACATAATTGCATCCTTTCCCAATTTAGGTGACAATGCCCTTCCTTCTCTCACTCCTGTGTGTGTGTGTGTGTGTGTGTGTGTGTGTGTGTGTGTGTGTGTGTGTGTGTGTGTGTGTGTGTGTGTGTGTGTGTGTGTGTGTGTGTGTGTGCACGCCAATTACTAGAACACCTCAACGCCATGGCAACAGCATCACGTGTCCAGTGTAAGGCAGCCATGGCGCCTGTTTTCAGCAGGAGAGGAGAGGAGAGGAGAGGAGAGGAGAGGAGAGGAGAGGAGAGGAGAGGAGAGGAGAGGAGAGGAGAGGAGAGGAGAGGAGAGGAGAGGAGAGGAGAGGAGAGGAGAGGAGAGGAGAGGAGAGGCAGACTAGGCATTCCCCCCTTTTCCTTTTCTTGGCTGGTGTGCAGGTATAGCCGCACACAAACGCACACACAGCAGCTGTCACGAGGACACACCACACATACTGCCAATGTACTGGCTGAGAAATCCCTCATCCAGGCTCCTCCCTCACTCACTCTCCGCCACTTACATGTCAATTTCTCTCCCAGGCGGTCACTTGCCAACACTGTCATCAATCTCTCTCTGTCTGTCTGCCTCTCTCTCTCTCTGTCTGCTGGAATTAATGGGCTGTTCTTGGAGCAGGTGTACGCGCACACGCACACGCACACACACACACGCACACACGCACACACACACACACACACACACACACACACACACACACACACACACACACACACACACACACACACACCCTGCAGCGCTACATGGCTGAATGTTGTTATGAAGCATTATCTTAGTGTGTTATCGCTGTGTTCACAGCATTTACCCGTTCGCCAAGCCACAAATAAACATACGTACACCCACTACACCGCATTCTGCGTATCTACATAAAAACAGTGCTGACAATATGAAGACGTTCCTCGTTGCGGGGCTCATTATTACCATGCCATAGGGAATGGTATAAACGCAGAACCAGTACTTTTTTTTTTTTTTTTCGATCATAGCCTGGGAGAAGCTGTGTTTGGAACAACAGAGCCATCCCAAGAGGATTTCAGGAATTATATTCCCACTGAGGAAAAGAAGAAGAGGAGGAAAGAGAAAAAGGCGATGTTTGTGTGTGTGTGTGTGTGTGTGTGTGTGTGTGTGTGTGTGAGAACATCCGCAGATTGTTACATAACAGCAGCCTCTATAATGCATGATGGGAGCAGACACACACACAGGGGGGTGGAGTCTATACGGCGTGTGGTGGCGGCCTGCCTCAGGCCGCTGAATAAAATGGCTCACCAACACATGCACACGATGCAGAGCACCATGTCTTCACAAGTATGCATGCACGGATCTAGGCATGGGCATGGGGGGGCAATGCCCCCCTAAATACCCAGTCTGCCCCCCCAAACACGATGCAAAACAACCCAAGATATTTCAAATTAAAGTGCTTCTGTTTAAAATTGTCTGAAACACTACTGCTGCTACTAACTAACTACAGCTGTGTCACCACTAAACCAACAGCATTTCATCATTGAAAACAGAAAACTCTCTGAGTCAGACCTTTAGCTTTATGCATGCTGCGTGTCTGTTGCAACTTCAACAACAACTGATGTTATTATTGATGCTTTACTTGACTAATAAAAGTCTTGTAACCGAAAATGGTATGGGGCGGCTTCATGAAGCCGCCCCCATACCATTTTATCTTGCCCCTCCAACATGTTCTCTTGCCCCCCCAAACGGGACATGTTACATCCGCCCCTGCATGTATGCGCAGCAGCAGCAGCAGCAGCAGCAGCAGCAGCAGCAGCAGCAGCAGCAGCAGCAGCAGCAGCAGCAAGCCTTGGCTTTGACTGTTTGCATGCGCTTCTACGTCAGCGGTTCCCGAAATACAACCCCTTACTGGACGAACAATAACAGGGTCCACTTGAAAATCTTAAAAGCGTCTGTGGCTCCATGCCATTATTCATGCTGAATATTATTAATACTAATGCTATGTAATGATACAAAGCCAAACAAAGCACCCTAGGAAGACTGTGTCTCTCTACTGGAGATCCTCTAATCAACAAAAACATTAAAAAAAAAGTGTTGTTGTCATCGTCCCCCAATTATTTGGGGGCCAACTTGCAATAACCCCATTGCCCACACATTGAGAATCGCTGATCTACGTTACACTTCAACACGTTCCTGCTCTTGCTTGTGTGTGTGTGGTTGTGTCAGAGACGTCTTTTCAAACAGAGTGAGATCTTAACATTCGGCTCTATTTAGATGATGTTTAAAGCAGAGTGTCAGCTCCCCCATCACTCCGTCCCTACATGCTTTATCTAGCTTTTTTTTTCTCACTCCATCCCTTTAACCTTTCAGTCTCAATGGCGTCTCTTTCTGTCTCTGTGTCTCTGCAGGTGGGCGGGGCTGGCTAAAGGTGTGTGTGTGTGTGTCAGGGGCGGATGTAACATTTCCCAATGGGGGGGGGGGCAGAAGAAAATGGTAAGGGGGAGGCTTTGTCGAAGAATGATGAAGCCTTCAGTAGTGCTTCAAATACCTTTACCGTATTTTCCGCACTATAAGGCGCACCGGACTATAAGGCGCACCGGATTACAAGGCGCACCTTGTAAAACTGTTTTCATATATAAGGCGCACCGGATTATAAGGCGCAGAGAATAGAAGCTACTACAGTTAACATAGAATAGAAGCACCTGCATTCAAACAATCCATATATAAGGCGCACTGGATTATAAGGCGCAGTGTGGATTTTTGAGAAAATTAGAGGCTTTTAGGTGCGCCTTATAGTCCGGAAAATACGGTAAATATAAGCACTGAAATATCTCGGGTTGTTTTGCATGCCATCATGTTTGGTGGGGCAGTCTGGGCATTTAGGTGGCCATTGCCCCCCCATGCCTATGCCTAGATCCATCCCTGGTGTGTGTGTGTATGTGTGTATGTGTGTATGTGTGTGTGTGTGTGTGTGTGTGTGTGTGTGTGTGTGTGTGTGTGTGTGTGTGTGTGTCTGGTCCCTGTGGCATTCAAGATGGGAATGGAGGGAGAAGTATAGGAGAGACAAACCCATAATCTCGTCCATTCAGACCAGATCCATTCACGCCAGACCTCACTGACTTATTATTTCCCATGAAAATTTCCTTTTCATCATCACAAGATTTTTTTTTTTGTATTTGGAAATTCTTGTTAGAAATCAATTTCTAGAACTGTAAGCGAACTAAGTAAACAAGACCATGGAACCGCTTCTTCTTAATGTGTGTAAATCCCCCCTATGTTGTAATTTCATATTGTGGTTCACACTGATATTATAGCTCTAACCCAGTAGTGGGCGCTCCCTCAGTCCTTAAAATGTCTTCTGTGTGTGTGTGTGTGTGTGTGTGTGTGTGTGTGTGTGTGTGTGTGTGTGTGTGTGTGTGTGTGTGTGTGTGTGTGTGTGTGTGCGTGTGTGTGCGTGCGTGCGCGTTTGCATGCATGTGTGTGTCTGTGTGTGCGTGAGTGCAATGACATCTGATTGATGGACCTTAACTATGGAGTGGGAATGCAACATTAACACTTTCAATCCTGCTCTCTCTCTCTCTCTCTATGACGGCGATATTTAATACCATTTTGTTTAGTTAACTTGTTGTTAAGGTGAGTAGGCGACACATGCGAGTGTTGAAGTAAGCAAGCGTAATCAACCACTAGTCGTAGCTATGAATCACGACTTCCTTCAACACCTTTACCCACTAATTAATCACAAGTAAAATAAAATATGTTCCCCCTTCTTGCTTTTATTGGCACTTGCATGACGTATGTGTCTTGCGATAACATCACGGTTTTCTAGAAAAGAGTGGCGGTGACAGCACTGTTAGGATAAAGAAATCAGCCCACGTATGAAGCGTGCTGGTGTCAGTCGGTGCTGCGACAGAGAGCACCATACCTCTCACTTCCTCTGACTCACTCACCCGCTCTCATATGCCCCTGCTGTGCCGCCGCCAAGCAGCCGGGTGCGTAAACATCCATGGATTCATAGGTAAGCCTCATTTAACTTAAGAGGGGAACAATGCGCAGAATGAGGAAGGAAATGTCACTTAACCGAGAAAGAAAGAAATAAATAAAAGTCAGAAGAGACTACTAAAGTCGGTATTATGCAAAGGCACACTCTTCATTCCTCCGACACCTTTCCTCGACGAGTGTTTCATTTCCTGTCTTTCTTATGCGTTTGAGGCCACAGCGTTCAGATGTGGTCAACAATACAGTTTTTTGGCGAGGGCGGAAAAAAGTCAAATTGTTGCACGACTTGCTTTCCTTTATAGTCTTTAAGAACACAACACCCTCATATATCGTAACTAACCACATGCAGCAGCTTCTAAGATGAATCAACAAGATAAAAACTGCACTCACACCTGCAGAAGAGTTTAGCAAAAAGAAGGAAATCATAAATATGACTCATGATCGTTCTAAATCGCTCAAAGATCATTTTGGTTTTACTTTCCTTTTTAACACAAAAGATCATTCATTAGATAATTCATTCATCCCGTCATCATTCTCAGCAAGGGAATATCTCATGTTCAGAGCATTTTAAGTTAAAAAAGAGAGAAAACATTGCTTTACTTCACCCTACATCCATCCCCCAGTTTAAACAAACTGACCACTGAGTGCAGTGCTGAACCACACAGCTCTCTCCCCAGATGACCCGAATGTTTGGCCCGAGTCAAACGAAAAGAAGGGAAGACTGTCTCCAGCAAATGGCACGAGACTTGGAAAACAACGCTTGTTGTCACCTGCCTGGTCCTGCCAGCTGCCTGCATCTTCCAGTACTTTCAGAAATAACCCCATCCCTCCATTCTGTTTGGACATCAACTATAGTCTACTATAGGAGACGAGAAGGACAAACAAACCTGTGGCGATGTTTTTTCACTTGAAGCGTACTGTGCTTCCTTTGCTTGCCTCCCTTTCTTGTTTGAGAAATCAAGAGAATGGAGGAATATATATCTCTCTCTTTCTCTCTCTCTCTGTGCCCAGACCCGAAAATAGATGATCTACAACAGGGGTTTTCAACCTTTTTCATCCCAGGGCCCACCATTTATTCAGCATTTGAGCCACGGACCACCAATTGAGGATATTTTTAGACCCACAGACCCCAAAACTGAAGATTTATTTTGATTTTTGGTCCACAATTGGATCTGGGAAACAAAACAGTAATGAATATGATGAATATTTTAACTCTTGAGAGTGTAAAAATGAAACCAAATGGACCCGCAAGGGTCCATTTGGTTTCATTTTTACCTTCTCAAGAGTTACATCTGGTTAACCAACTTAGCTGGGGACCACCTGGAACCCTCTCAGGGACCGCTGGTGGTCCCCGGACCACCTGTTGAAAACCCCTGATCTACAAGCTCACAAGACACCATATCAGATTGGATATTTTTAGTGTGTAATACGAGCAAGCATTCGGTTTAAATCAAGCTACACAGAGAGCTTCCACAAGCTATGAAAAAGGATGAAACGCCCTTCAGTGCAGCCACAACACAGTGAAATCTGTGTTCATTTAACTCAGATGGTGTAAATGCAAACCAAATGGACCAACCAAAAAGGGTATGTGAGTTAAATTAATGTAACAGAGTTTTATTGCCAACTCACTGCCATCTATCTCATTTACACTGAGGGTTGAGTGTTATGCATCTGCCTATAAAGGAGACTAACTCACAGCCAGCAATTAAACACACAAATCCTTTGTGTCCTGCCTATTCTAGGGCAGGTCATAATACATGAAAAAAACTAACAGCAAAGTTAGTTAGTTAACAGCAAAGTTATACAGCATTCTGCAAAAGTTGCAAACTACAAGCTTACATCACATTTCAATGCAACATGTAGATCAGTGTGTAGACCAGCTATTTCTTTGACAAAGACAGTTTCATACAGAGTGAGAAAGATTGAGAGAGAGAGAGAGAGAGAGAGAGAGAGAGAGAGAGAGAGAGAGAGAGAGAGAGAGAGAGAGAGAGAGAGAGAGAGAGAGAGAGAGAGAGAGAGAGAGAGAGAGAGAGAAAGAGAGAGAGACCAAGTATAGACTCCCTGGGGGACCCTGGTTAGTAAAGTATGTAGGGTTTAAGTGGTTAAACACCAATATTTAAAACATGCATCCCAGCTCCGACATCGTTCTGTTCAACCAACCAAACACTGCATGCCTCTCAAAACATGAGCAGTGTCACCACCAGTCTAGTAATATTCAAGTACAATCACTTGCTTAATTAAAAAAAAGCAAAACTCCACACCAGAGCACTAGATAGTTTCACAAACTATCTCCTCAAAGTCCATCAAAAGTACAAAACCCCAAAGCAGTGCATTGCAATCATACAAAATAAATCCTCACCTTTCTCCAACCATACAGTTTCCCCAGTTTTCTCTCTTTCTTGTCAAAGCAGCAGGCTCCCATGTTGCTGTGTACCGAGGGAGCAGAGCAGCAGGCCTGTAGTCCCGTAGATTGTCCTGTGTCTGTACGTGATGTGAGTGTGTGTGTGAGAGTGTGTGTGCGCAAGTCTTCACTGCATGAGTAAAGAGGGAATCCGACTCTCTGACGTTGAGGGACAACGCAGACACACAGCTCTACTGACTCACTTTTGCTCTGCGAGGTCTGACTGACTGACTGACTGGCTGGGCTTCACCTCTGTGTGTCTCTATGTGTGTGTGTGAGAGAGACAGAAGAACAGTGAGTTATGTGTCAGTGAGTAGATGGTGTGTCACTCCTCATATACACACACCCTCTTAGGGGGCCAGGCCCGCCTCTCTCTCTCTCTCTCTCTCCCTCTCTCTCTCTCTCTCTCTCTCTCTCTCTCTCTCTCTCTCTCTCTCTCTCTCTCTCTCTCTCTCTCTCTCTCTCTCTCTCTCCCTTTCTCTCTTCCTGGCACTCACACACAACTCCCCTTGCTTGGTCTGTTGTTGTTACCCAAGTCCTTGACTACTACTATAGCACATGGCAGTAGACAGTCCCCGGCTCCCTAGTTGACACTGTCAATACTTGCACTGGTACATATTGATGACTTTGACACTTTCCTATGTTGCTGTAAACAGTACATTTCTCCATTGAGGGGCGAACTCAGGGAATGAAGCCAAAACAAATCTCAAGACTGTTTTTTTGTTCATTCATTCAGGCTAGTTCTCAATTGTCATTTTAAATCAGGCATTCAGATTTCAGACCTTATGATTTTGTCAAATTAAATTAATTTAAATGCAATTAAATTAACAGTGCCAGTACTGTAAGCCAGAGCTGGAGAGTACCACCTGTATTTGATATCCAGCCTTTATACAATAATCTGGGGCCTGGGCATTAGACTATAGACTACAGTAGGAACCATGGTTCCTCAAAGCACAAAAGCCACTGACACTTTGACAGGTCGCGTTACAACGGATGCCTCCAAAGTCTACATGCACCTTGGAGGTACGTCTGGAAATTGTGTCAGAGTGTGTGTAGCTCCTAGCATTTCAGCACCCGTGATGAAGGCTCAAGTTTCACGTCCTTGTCACAGCGTGAATGATAGTCTTTCCATCTATCTGTCTTTCTGTGTGCCCAGCTGTTTGTGCTGGTGCTGCTTGCATGAGTTGATGTGTTCTCCTTAAAGGAGAATTCCAGCCCAAAAGGCTTTCTTAACTTTATTTGCAGTTAATTTATTTCCCAAAAATGATCCAGTTGTTATTTAGTAAAAACACTCTTAATGGCAGTTTCCCCTAGCCCAAAATAAGCTTAGAATGGGGCTGTTCTTCAAATCCCGTTTACATTGCTCTTTTTTGCTATATATTGTCTCCCCCCAATAGTGTGCTGACACTCTCACTTTCACTTTTGTTTGAGCAGTGGATCAGCCATAAACTTTGTGCTACACCCCCACATTTTGAAACAGTTGAACCACTGCTGAACCAAAAGTGAAAGTGAAAGTGTGAGTGTCAACACACTACTAGCATGGTAGAAAGACAATATATAGCTAGTCCCCATATTTTTTTTACGGAAATCAAAAACATACACGGAAATCAAAGCAGCCCACAGAAAACAACGCAGCTCTCAGAATAGTAGAAAGGTTTGTCTCCCCACTTATTGGGGGGACATATTTCCCTAGCTGTGGTGCAGTCCGACACCACAACACTGGTAGCGCAGCGACCCGAAAAAAGCAGACTTACTTATTGGTACTAGTAGGCAGTAATACGCTAGGTACTATAATAACGATTTATACTAGTAAGCGGTTAGGTGTCTAACAAGTTCACAATGCATCACGCAGCAAGGTGAAATAACCCCTCAACATCTTCTGTCAGAAGTTGTTGTTGTCCTGATACAGAATCTATGTAAAAGATCCCTACTGAAACTGATGGCAAATCGACAATGCTATTAAAAGCAGAAAAGAATAGATATTACACCCACATTAAGTAGGTCTATCTACGGTAGTTAATGTTTGCAGGGAATGAGAATGAGAGAAAGCAGTGTTGCAGTGGCAACAGTGTTTTTCCTATGCAATGAAATGATAATATTAAAACCCATTAAGGAGTGATTTCACAAAATAACAGCTGGAACACTTTTTTAAAAAGAAAAATCAACTGCAAATAAAGTTTAAAAAAAGCTTTTTGGGGTGGAATTCTCCTTTAACAGTAAATGGTCTGAGTACTGAATACTGATCATTTAGAACCAGTTGCGCAATGCTTAGATTTATTGTACAAAACAACAAGACAGATGGGCACGGATGGAATTTCACAGGTTAGAGACAAAAGATTTTCCACTCTTATGTACAGTACATGTAGACAGGACATAACAATGACGAACACCTTGAACCAACTTGGATGTGCATAGTGAAAACATAATTGGTCACAGATTATGCACAAGCGCTTCCTCGCCCACAAACAAGGACCTTGGAGGATCCCTGGAAATAGAGACTCATTCCTGATTCCTGGTAGACTGAGATTATGGGTTACGTGTTGAGACCAGGGGCGGATCTAGGCATGGGCATGGGGGGGGGGGGGGGGCAATGCCCAATGTGCAGAAAATAGCAAATCTGCAAACTCACATGTGTCATGAATCTTTTGTCTGAGCTCGACATTACGTTTTTAAGAAAACTTCAGCAGCAGTACGGATTGTTACTAATTTTGTATTTAATGAACATTCCTGTCACAATCCTTAAAGTCGGCCCATTTCAATGTCCCAAGTTAAGTTTGATTTCCAACCCAATCAAACCTTCTACTCAAGATTCATCATCTGCACATATGCAAAGTGATTTTCAAAGTGCAGAGTATACTATAGTAAAATATTATAACTAAATTGTCAAATATACAGAATGCAAGAAAACAATTAGCTATAACTATAAATATGGCATGTCTCTCACTTTCTCCCGGGGTGTGTGTGTGTGCGTGCGTGTGTGTGTGTGTGTGTGTGTGTGTGTGTGTGTGTGTGTGTGTGTGTGTGTGTGTGTGTGTGTGTGTGTGTGTGTGTGTGTGTGTGTGTGTGTGTGTGTGTGTGTGTGTGTGTGTGTGTGTGTGTGTGTGTGTGTGTGGTTGCAATGCATGTATGCAATGTATGTAACTAGAAACTAAACTAAAAAATAAAAAATACATTCACTAACTAGCTGAAATACAAAGCCTGTGGTTCTACAGCCAATTATTTAATGTGATTCATATTCATTTAAATTGTTCCTTGTGTCATGAGTACATCACTCCAAAATTCTCTCCAAAATAAATGTTTGATGTAAATTATTTTTTATATATGAGGCATTTTGTGTCTATCTGGCTGTTTATGCAGTGATTCAGTTGTACTACAATCACGTCAGTTCAAAAGTGTGTGCTGGGAAAATCCCAAATCGGTCTCTCTCTCTGTGTGTGTGTGTGTGTGTGCGTGTGTGTGTGTGTGTGTGTGTGTGTGTGTGCACGCGTGTGTGTGTGTGAGAGAGAGATGGGATATCTATTGTCGTCTGGGGAAAGGGCAGGAGATCAGGAAGTAGACGGGAAGAGAGTCACATAGCCCAGGGGTCTGCCGACCCCCCCCCCCCCCAACCCCTCCATGTCTCGCACAAACAAAATAACGAATAAAATCAAAAATACATTATTTGATTATTTTCCTTAAGTTACTATTTTCCTGCCATCCCTTTTCCTCAAATGGTCTCATAGTCCCACACAGAAGCAATGTCAATCAATCCATGCTAGTAGTCAATAAGTACGGCATGTTGAGAGAATGGTGACAAGATGACCCGTCCATCCATAAAAACAACTGTTATCACAGTATGACAATTAACATCTAAATATCGCTACATAAACCAGCTGCTTAATGTCATAATATCTCCACAGAGATTAGATTGTGCCGTTTCTACGTCAAGTAGAAACAGACTCGACAAATGGCAACAGATACACAATACAGAGCTGCATAGTTCACTGTGTTGTTCAAACTACTAATTAAAATAGCAAGTACATGCCATTCATCACCAGGAAGAACCACAACCACAAGAACTGTTGTGCTACAGATATTGAGGAACACAGCATTTTTTATTATACAGTAGATCTAGAGATACAACCATGTAGACTTAGTTGACTGAGGTCCACCAAGGCTCTACACCAGAACCTCTTGCATGTTCCTCTACAGCAGTGGTTTTCAATTAGTGGACCGGGGACCACCAGTGGTCCTTGAGAAGGTTCCTGATGATCCCCAGGCTAAATAGTTAACCAGATGTAACTCTTTGAGAGCGTAAAAATGAGTGTAAAAATGAAACCAAATGGACCCGCAAGGGTCCATTTGGTGTTCATGTTTACACTCTCAAGAGTTAAAACATTCATCATCTGAACTAGCCCAAGTCTACAGAACTAGAAAATGTAGAAGATTAATGGTAATTATTGATCTGTATATTTCACTGTTTGTTTCCGAAATCCAGCCTGTTATTGTGGACAAAAAACAAAAGAAGTCTTTAATTTTGTGGGCCTGTGGTCAAACTGTGGTCCATGGCTCAAACACTGAATAAATAGTGGGCCCTGGTGTCAAAAAGGTTGAAAACCTCTGCTCTACAGTCAATTTTGCAAAAAAACAAACAAACAAAAACAAAACAAACATGATCTACTGTGCATCTACAAGCTTATGGTAGATGTGCTATCTTGGCGGCCTACGGGCTGAAACAGAGAAGTGTGCGACGCGGTTGTTGCCTACCTTGTTGGAGGCCATGTCGCTGACAGAGCGGTAGGTCTGGATGGTCTCCAGTTGGTCCAGACACCAGTCCAGCTCCTCCATGGTCTCCGTGGCCAGCTTCTGGTACGCCTCATCTGGCAGACACACAGACACACGGATGGTCAGAAGCCGCTCAGGAGGACAAACAGCATACACAGAGCCGCATTGCATGGTGTTTGATGGAAATGTGCAAGGAAATCAGAGGAAGCACTAAGGCTGTTGACGTCTCACTCTGTCTCTCTTTCTCTCTCATCTAAAATCTCTGTGTATCAGCCTGCATCTACATGGCATCTACCCCAAAGGAAATAGGACTCCCTAGCATAGCAAACGTCAGGCTACTTTCATGAACGCAACCTCTGGAAGCAGACCTTGAACATGTTCAACATCTAAAACTTGTTTACTGGTGGTGTCCTACTGTAACTCGATACAGTCATGCGCGCACACACAAACTCGACCGTACGTGCATCCATGCACAGTTTTTGAACCATGACAAAACACTGATTGATTGGACTGACCCAGCTGCTTTGGTTGATCATTCCCGAGACGTGAAGTGATCAGTCTGATTACTACAGCTGATAGATAATGCAAAAGCAGTGTTTATTCGTTGGTTCATGTCAAAAAGACATATTGTTTAGATTTATTTGCCATATTTTCTTAATAAATATAATAAATATGTTAGATTTATTTATTGTTTTTATATCCATATATTGAATCGAATTGCAAAATAAATTCAGTTCAACAGTTAAACACATGGATCTAGATGGACTATTCAATGAAAATCATAAAAATAGGATGAAGAAATATATAATTTCTTTAACTCTTTGACAGATCAGCAGAAAAGCTAGGCTCGCTCCCATTAGGCTCAATATTAACACAATAATTTATAGAAAATCCTCTGTTGTGAATTTGTACAAATGAATGATATCCAAAGACACCTTAAGGTGTCTACTTTAAGGGAAAAAATAAAATGAGTTGATCAAGTGTTTTGGCTTTTTTTAATACATTTGGCAAAACAGGCTGTATTTTCACATTTCACTGTTTCCAGGGCTCATTCAGAGATAAATGCATTTAAAGTTATATCATTTATCATTTATCAATGATAGTTGTAAAGTGTGTGAGGTGTTTTCTGGGTTTTGTAGTGCAATCACCACTCAAAGGACTTCATCAGGTGGTGTGCAGTGAGTTAATGAGCTTGTTAATAAAACAAAACCCAAAACGACTTTTGGAGTGATGAACAGACAACAGAATAATCAATCACTCCAAAAGTCGTGGTAAAACAGTTAAGGAGTTAATGCTATTTTTATTTCCACTGATTATTATTATTATTAATAATAATATTGAGTAGTAGTCACAAATATACACATCATCACATAAGGGCTTATACACAAAAATGGCACGTTTATTTACAGGCTGAACTGAAATCCAACTGACCAATTAGCCCTTCACTAATCCCCTCCCCAATCCGTTCTTGTCCAATAGGCACGCTAGAGGAGGGAAGCTTGACCAAGAAAGTTTGACCTGGATAGCAATAGTTGATTAAGTATTTGGAATGGCATTGGCCAGTGACTAAACTCTGCCCCAAAGGGTGGGGTTTTGAGAAGGGCTCATTAAGGCTGCTGTGACAACACAGACAGTTTTTTTTATTTCCAGAACGAAGAACAGAACGAACACTGCTGAGAGTTAAAAAAGAAGAGGGCTGTGATGGGATGCCTGGCGAAGCTGGGCACACACGCACGCACGCGCACACACACGCACGCACACACACACACACACACGCACACACACACACGCACACACACACACACACACCTTTCTTAATACTATACAACCATTTCTCTCATGAGGAGTGGAGGATGAAGATAATTGTCTTCACAATGTCCATATTTCAAAGTCTGTACTATGAACACACAGCCGTGTACGCACATACAGGCTGTCCCTTGTCCTCTATGCTGCCTGCCACTGTGCTGTGTGTATTCTAGGTCTCCTAGCTGCAGAGCACAACATGGCAGCATGGTTTGCGCTGTGGCGACCTTAGCATGGCCACGTAGAATGTAGCCCTGCTCTGATCTCCTTACCATCAAAGACATCTGCCTGTTTGCACTAGCAAACATGAGAGACACCTGGCATACTGCCCCAACCCTCTCCTGCAATGGAGTGTGTGTGTGTGTGTGTGTGTGTGTGTGTGTGTGTGTGTGTGTGTGTGTGTGTGTGTGTGTGTGTGTGTGTGTGTGTGTGTGTGTGTGTGTGTGTGCGCGTGTGCGTGCACACACAGACGTTTTCCCCTGAAGCAGAGGAGTTAGACAGGGACGGAGCCTCCATCACTTTTCAACATATACAGTACATCAATGAATTGGCAAAAAATGTTAGAACTGTCTATAGCTCCAGGCATCCCGCTGGCAAACACAGAAATCAAATGCTTTCTTTTCGCTGATAACCTGCTGCTGCTGTCTCCATCCAAGGAAGGACTACAGCAGATCTACTACAAAAAATCTCCCAGTTTGGGCTCCGACATTGAACCTAACTAAGACTAAAATCGTGATATAGTTTCATCCAGCTGCCAAAAACCATCAATTTCTTTCCTAAATACAATCCTCTTAGAACAAACAAAGAACTATACTTGGACCTTGGCCTTAACATCAGAAACACAGGTAACTACAATCAATCTGTAAAGAACATGAGAGACAGGGGCTTTCTATGCCTTCAAAATAAATAAGAAAATATGTGTGCAAGATCTGGAGACCATACAGCAAACCATGACCTATAGAAAAATAAATAACAATAACAATAAACACCAAACTGAGACCCTGTGCACAGAAATGTGCTAAACTATTACCCTGACCTAGGAAAATATAAAAAAGAACAATGCACGCAGGGCAGGATTAGGATGATACCCACTCATAATCAAAATATAGAAGAGAGCAAGTTCGCCAACCACGGAACCACCTAAAAGAAAGTATCCCAGATGCACTCCAACAAGGCAGTCACACACACACACACAGCAAAACTCTGGAGAGTTAGCCTGCTGACCCTGGAACTTTGTGCACAAACACAAACAGAACCACAAGACAGAAACCCCATTGGAATAAACCAAACTCTAAAACAGCAATAGGAAAACTATCTGACACATGGAAAGATTGAAGCCCTAAACAGAAAATACACCAGCATGTATGGAAGAATACCTGTCTGAGCACTGTGACTGACCCAAAACAAAGAAAAAATCCTAACTTGGTTCAGACTTGAGCACATTCTTGTGACCAAGAATGAGCGTCATAGGCAGAGTGGCCTGTCCCATGAGAAAACAGCCTATGCACTTCCTAGTTATCTGTCCATTATACTGTACCAAGACAGCATAGACTGTAAAGCTTTTGAAAACATGACAAATGACAAAAAAAAACACCCGTGCAAGCAATTTGTGAGATTTGTGGGATAGGAAATGGAACACAATCACACTAAAGACTTATCATTGTCTGTATTCCTGTCCTATCTGCTTAGAGTGCTCTTGGAACAGAGAAATACATTTACTGAAGATTCTGACTTTCAAATGCACATCGTTTTTGTTTTGATTGTATTGTATTATACTTGGTAATGCAAACATACATTTTCTCATAATAAAGCCTGAATTAAATTGTGTGCAAAAAGAGATTTAGTCATTGGCATGATGGTTGTTCAAAATAGTTTTCCTCAATATGCCCTACTCCCTTCATACTGAAGAGCACAAGTGCTAAGAGATGAGCAATGCTTATGTTTTAAATAGATTCTCCTATCTGAGTTTTTGTATAGTAACTGGATCACACCCTCTCAGACAAAATACACTAGTGCCTTTAACCAAATTGCTTTACCTAAGTGCAGTTACAGTAGTTGTGCACTAGAACGCTAGTTGTGAACTTACAGATTGCCCATTTTCAGCATGAAACACTGGCAGGCAACAAACTATAAATCAGGCATATTGGCATCCTGCTCAAGGGCACTTCCCATGCCATACCCATGCCAAACCTGCAGTTAGAGGCTTGTAATTTTGCTGTGTCCTCAAATGTCACACTTCACCTCTAGAATGAAGTGCATACAGTAGCAAACACAATGCATGTCAACAAGTAATCCAATTTTCGGTCACGTGATTGGAAATCGGGGGATCATGTCATCTCCAAATGATCAGAATCGAATCAGGAAAAAAACAACAAGTGATTTTTTTTCTCTTGCTTCACCAGTGTACGCATTTAAAACATTCACATTTTTAACCCTTAGTGTACTGAACGCGTTTTGGTGTTCTAAGCATTATGTTTTAACTATTGAAAAATAGCAGATCTACAAGCTCATAGCGCGCCACCGAGTGGCGCGCTATGAGCTTGTATCTCTGCTATTTTTGAAAAATCGTGAAAACGTGGTGCAAATCTTTGAATATTATGTTATTCAGAAACTAGAAATCTAGACAGGACACAATTAAGCCCAGGTGGACATGAAGACTCTTGTATGACACTATAGCCCTTACTGGTCTAGAGCGGGACTGGAGAACCAGCACTGAACCAGCACACCAGCCAAGACACATACACACAAACGCACGCACACTCACACAAAGACGTAACAGGGGATTTCCACCGCTTCTCCACCCTGACACAAGGGCTACTCTGATCACAGCCCAGACATATCTGGGCCACAGGGTCAGGCAGGAAACGCACGCACGCACGCACGCACGCACGCACTCACACACTCACACACACACACACACACACACACACACACACACACACACACACACACATACACACACACACACACACACACACACACACACACACACACACACACACACACACACACACACACACACACACACACACACACACACGTCAACATACTTGCATTAAAAACCCTTGTGTCATTAAATGCACTGAAACACCCAAACACAGTATGAACGGGTGTGTTCATATACTGTACCAGGACAGTACACAGTTGGACACACAAGGGTGTACTTTCCAACGAGGGGTGGAATCTTCAACAACTTATACTGTACAGACAGCTGGGTGGAGACAGTACAGATACTGTATGATGTCAAATCTCCCTGCCTCCGTCAGCTTTACCACTCTCAGCAAGCTATTACGATTAGAGCCTATTTCAGAAATTCTTCTTCTTTTTAATTTGTTTTTAAATTTCCAGATCAGTTTTAATTTGTTTGGCTTTGCTCATTTAGTTTAGTTTTACTTTTGAAAAAGGCTTGGTTTTAGTTTTGTATTTTAATTGCAATATGGATTAGTTAGGGGAAAGACATGGAAGATTTCGGGTCTTCCAGGTCTTTCCCCAACTAATCCATCCAAGTAGCAAACACAGCCGATCTGCAAATGGGTGGCATCACCAAAGATTTTTGAAAAATCCTAAAAATATAGAAAATGTTTTCTGTTTCCTATGGTTTGAGTTTTAGTTTGCTTTGTAAACACATAAAAACTAACATTCTGGTTCCTATAGTTAGCATCTACAGTACCAGCTCAGTTACAGCCGCCTGATTGAAAAATAGAGAGCAGTGGAGTCTGTTTCCATATTTGTGTATTTAACGGTTGTTTGTCTCTCATCCTCTCATGGGGGCACAGGCAATGCCAATTTCCTGCATGTGATGCAATGGGAGACGCGTGGGAGCAGGAGAGTTCAGAACACCAAAAATGATCTCCTAAAGACACCAGAGATTTGGAGACAAAGAAGGAAGAAGAGCGGCTCACTACCTTTATATCAGACTTCCAGCGTAATCTTCCACTCCTAGAAACATAGCCAGTCACTCAGATCAGTGAGGATTCTTAAATTGGGTTCCTGTGGACCCCAGGGGTTTCCAGACGGTCCCAGACAAATGATTGATAGTTACTAAATAGAAAATTACAATTATCTAACTCAGAATGTAAATATAACAAGGGTCACGTTGTACACTCTCAAGGGTTATAGGGGTCCGGGGCTTACAATATATAACATATACCAGACGGGGGGGTCCTTTAAATAACAGGTTTGACAACCACTGATGTGGTACACCTCCAATGACAGGATAGTCCATGGAGTTCACAATCTCCTTCACTTGCTGTTTCTCGTTTCGACTCCAACTATGTTGTCTGGATTCAGGCGAGGTGACGTGCAACGTTTCCAGTGAATTGGCATAGACTGACCACATATCAAAAGCACACAAACTGTGATGTAAGCTGATGAGTAATGCCGTGCCAGGTCCGCTGTCCAGGGAGTGTGGCTCTTTCAGTGGCATCACCGGTTCACAAGGAACAAAAAATCTGGCACAGCTGGCAGCGTTGTGTAACACACTTGCTAACACACGACAGGGCCGGATCTAGAGGGGGGCCAGGGTGGGCAGGGCCCACCCAAATATGCATCCTGCCCACCCAATGAAAGGTAATATCAGTGGTTTTCATCCGTGGTCCGGGGACCACCAGTGGTCCTTGAGAGAGTTGTGGAAAGTTGGAACCAGATGCAACTCTTTGAGAGCGTAGAGTTTCGTTTTTACACTCTCAAGAGTTAAAATATTCATCAACAGAATTAGCCCAAGTCTACACAACTAGAGAATCTGGAAGATTAATGCTCATTTTGATCTGCATGTTTGACTGTTTTGTTTCTCAAATCCAGTCTGGTATTGTGGACAAAATAAAAAGAAATCTTTAGTTTTGGGGTCTGTGGGGCTAAAATGTCATCAAATGGTGGTCCGTGGCTCAAATGCTGAATAAATAGTGGGCCACTGCTACATATGAAAAACTTTGGAGTTGCCCACCCTCCCATTCTTCGTGCCCACCCTAGTAGTGCTGGCTGAATCCGGCCCTGACACACGACAGCGATGGCAAGCATGGTTTGCCACATTCTCTTGCGACAGGCATGGGACTTCGGCTCACACCAGGGGCCCTCACGTGTCCGTCATGTCACTATTGCACCATCACTTACACAAAGCTCACTCATCACTGTGTTCATTTAACTCTGTTGCTAAGACATGACCTCATCTTTATGAGTGCTTTGTTTACAGTTCCTTCATCTGATTTACAAGGAGGCTGGCTGCACACACATTCTCAGTTTGATGGGATGATGATTGCGCCGATCTGTGGTTGTGAAATGTGAATGATGAGGGGCAGTGAAAAACAGCTTCATCGTGATGGAATGCTAGATGTAACACGCGACAAGCCACACAGCCCCCTTTCTAAATTAAGAGCCAGACATCTTCAATAATGATTATTCATTTTAATTTCACTCTAATGTCCGATGTCAGATTTCCTCTTTGCACAGACCCACCATAAATAATCCCATGACCCTTTATGAATCTCTACTTACAGTATGTAATGTGCAATGTAATACCACTGCAATGCAATACTAAAAGGTCTTTAAAAGCACTCTATCTCACTCAATCTACAACATTCCTAACGGTCACCACACATAGTGGCAACTGGAATGCTTGATGCCGATAGTGCATTTAGCTAGTGTGTGTGTGTGTGTGTGTGTGTGTGTGTGTGTGTGTGTGTGTGTGTGTGTGTGTGTGTGTGTGTGTGTGTGTGTGTGTGTGTGTGTGTGTGTGTGTGTGTGTGTGTGTGTGATTTGCATGAATAAAATAAATGCACAATGTAGCCTAAGTTGAAACATGGCTGCATGGTTTGTATTTATATACTGTTAACTATTTCTAACAACAACAACAAGGCTATGTGTGAAATAGGGGTTTTGGGTAATAATGGGCCTGTATTTGGCCGTAAACCGCAACGTGTGAAGGTGCAATTTGGAAGTACGGCAATATCACATATCACAGGTGGTACAATTCGGGAGTTTACAGGAGTTTGCTGGAGATTGTGGGTAAGTTAAAAAGGACTTTCCTGTAATATATACAGCCGTATTGCATGCTATTTGTGCAATGCTACAAAAGCAGCATTGGTCAGGTACAGCAGAACTGTGTGTACTGTAGCATATGTGTATCTATATTACCATGTCCGTTAGATTAGAGCATCTTCACACTGTGTTCACTGTTCACAAGCCACACATACAGTACGTTTTGAATTTACAATGGGACCCAATGAGATGTTTCTGGTACTTGTTATGAATTTTTGTAATGGCACGCAACACCTCCCTGTTGCGTGCCATTGCAGACACCTCCATAAGGGGGTATGCCTAAAACCATTGTGAAATTGTACGTTTAGCAGAGACTTGAGGAGGTGGGGAGTTTATAACGTGACAGACATCATGAGAGCATCAAGTCCCACACACACCATGGGATGCCTCTCAGACCCCTTGAAACGCAACCACTGGTTTAATTGGTGCAAAATATGAACCATATCTTGTCATGTTTACCAATAAATGAATACCACACATCAGTACATGGGTCTGAATGGTCTTAGCATGCAGCGCTTCAAATACTTTATAGGAACTGGGGTGGTTTAACTTTGCACGCAAGGCTGTGATTACATGCACACACACAACCCCAGATCCATGCACGTGCAAAGGCTAACGTGCAGTGAATATCCCTCTGAGCTCAAGGGTGATCTTAACATCAAGAGGGCCCGACGTCAGCTGTTTCAGACAGACCAAACCTTATCTCTTCTCGCGTGCTCGCTCTCATGCGCATCTTGCTTGTTTGGTCTCTGTGTGTCATGTTCTCTCTCTCAGCTTCACTCTGATAAAATTGTGAGACACCAACAAAGCTGTTGGTCTCACCCCAGTCAGCCTGGTTTCTTCCAAGAGTACAGTACTGGACTGACCTTGATTTGCACTCTCTCTCATCTCTCCTGCATAAACTCCAAGATTTCACGGTTTCTTACTTCTCTCTCTCTCTATGTCACACGCGTGCGCGCATGCATGCACAGACCAGGCTTTGTGTAGTACAGCATGTTACCTGGGCTGAACTCTGCCATGTTATGTACTGTAGCAGTACCGGCACTTCTGAATGGACTTTATTGTCACAGTGACTGAGATTTGCCCCCTGCGGTTATTATCATGGATCAGACGGGTTACGTAACCACACGGACGGTGTGGTTGTCGGGTGTCACATTGATGAGACCTATGATAGCATTTTTGGGCTGCATGGAGTACGACGTTGGAGAAACCAGATCCAAAACATTGAGGAATTTGTTTCCATCACATGTGGAGCATGTTTCCAGAACAGATTTTATCACACTGTCGGATACATGCAAAAACCACATAAAGATTTAATGTCTGCTATGCAATTTAAATACCAGGGGTTCCCCCACTATACTGCTGACCAGAAAATGGAGGGTCCTCATGGCTCATTTTAAGAACCATTCAACAGTAGTAACATACAACTCCCCAAGACAATTTGGGTAGAATGTTATCATGTGGAATGCAGTTGTGGACTTCCACAATTACCAAACACTTGAGAGGAAAACTTCAAGGACGAATGGGTGAAACTCAATTATAATCACACAAACCTTACTGTTTGGCAAAAAAATAAATAAAAAATAGCATAACTACAAGCTACTTTGATATGGAGGACAAAAAGAAGGTTGCCTAAACCTAATGTGAACTACTGGGGGACTCCAGTAAATGAAGAATATAAGGTTTAGCATGTTCAATCTGGGAAGTCATCTGTGTCAATTTAGATAGCCATGTTTATCAGAAAACTGTCTGATTTAGAGCACTCAGTTAAATCTGTAACAGTATTGTTGTCACAAAGAAAGTTAATTAGTAAAGTTTAATTAGTAAAGCTTTAAGAAGTGCCACCATGTTAAACAGCATCATTGATGATTTGAGCAGATTGAAGCAAATAGATAACGTCATCCATAGTATTTTTCTTGCAAAGTGGCTTGTATGAAAGGTGCCACTTACAAGAGTTTGCATATAAAGTTTTTTACATATGGTTCCATGACTGCTTTATGTTTGATTTAAAATGCATTGGCTGGCGCCAAAGAACTTACACTGTAGTCAAGGAAAAGTGATTGTTTTGCCATGGTATATTGCTATATCTTTTTCATATGCCCGGCCAGGCTAGGCTAACGCTGCCCGGAGAAGTTGAGTTGGGTGAGGAGAGGGGCCAAGGGTGCAATGACCAAGGACTTTGCGTGCGTTGGAGGATCAGTGTCTCCTTGCAACATATGAAGTCCAGCTGAGACCACATCACATGACCTCGACCGGCATGCCTCCTTTTGCCAAAAATAGCCGACCTACAAGCTCACACGAGGCACTGTTGTACGAGAAACTATATGCTTAAGTCTCTGTTAGTGTGCAATGTCACAAACACACACATGTGTGCCTGTGAGTGTGTGTGTGCTGTGCGCACCCCAGACTGCATGCAGTGGAACAGCGCAATAATACGTAAATAATACGTAACAATCAAAACAATATGCTCCTTCATCGTTGCCAACATTATTCTGATGGAGCTTCCTGGTAGGGCTCGGATTAAAAACAAGGAAGCCCATACCTTTTTTATTCTTTTGTTTGGACAGTAATCAGAGGAGTACTGAAGTTCTTTATTGTAGAGCTGGCAAACATTTTGAAAAGGCAGTTTTCCTTTCCTGCCCCATAAAGACGGGCGGAGATGGGGCTCAAATGCTTCCCAAATACCCAAACAAAAGAGCTTGTCTGTGAAGCAGCGCAGCGCTTGAATCCATCTGTGCCGGGCTGAACAGGCCTGCTGGCAAGGGAATACTTCATCCGTCTACTTTATGACTGTGCTGACGTCAATGGCATAATTCAAATACTTGCACAGTGTATGCTTCCAGTTTTCTGAACCTGCTCTCTGTGCGGCGGGCCAGAGCTAAAACCCGGCATGGAATCAGTTACCACAAGATGAAAAAGGAAGAAAAAAGAAAAAGAAAAAAAGGAGCAGAATCACGTAAATTTGAAACAGCATACACATGTCCAGTATTTTCTATTTTCTTACTCTTCAGTTGTAACAAGTGACAGATTGTCACCTCTCTAGAAACTGAACAGTCTGGTGACAATTTTACTGTCTGTCACATTTATTATCCCCTGCCCTTATTTGTAATACCTGCCTGTCTTTCATTCTAGGAGGAGAACTGACAGATGCATTTGTCAGTATTCATTTTGGGATGGGTGTGTGTATGGTGCTACAATTATGTAGCACCATAGACTGCAAGTGAATAGTGATGTAGCATGTCAGAATCCCAGACTGAATTGGCAGAAATGTAGAGCCATATTCATGTAGTCAACAGTGTTGACTGCAAGGTTGAAAGGTTTAGAGGTACTGTACATATCCTACCAACTCACATAACACAATCAATGACCTAATACAAAGGAATATAAAGCACAATGCTTGAATTGTGCCGCAGACACAGCACACAGAATGGCTCCATCCATTAGTTTAAGGAGCTAACTGTTCAAGCCGACAGTAAACCAATTGTGATAAGCATAGTAAAATATGACTTCATAAACATTTTATTTTATATAAGTAGAGCAGAACTGTAAATAACATTGCTACATGAACCATCATGATGTGCTTTGGCAGCAATGAAACATAAGTAATCAAACAAAATTAATATTCTTACTTAGTTTGTGGAAAATTATAGGGCTCTATTACCATTTGAATATGACAGAAGATCCGTTCACTAGCATACAGTATATATGATGAACACTTACATACACAATGATTTAGTAAGTCAGTCTATTCCTAAATGTCAGAGCTATGGAGCTCACCTGGCCATGAGCAGGGTGTCTGTGGGTATAGATAAAAAGTCTGGCACTAGGGCTTGTTTATGACTTACAGGGTTGCCATGATATCAATATCGAAATGCCAGGTTCAAAATCAAATTTTGTATTCATATACTTGTTAAATTGTTCATATCAGAAAGACCCCCTGGTGTATGATTGAACTTTTCATGGTTCATATTGTTTAGAATTGCTTTGAATTAATAAAGAATCCCAGTACAAATCAATTTGGCAACCTAAATATCAATATGGCATCAGATTGTGAAGTGAATCATCCCACTCCTATGACATACTGTACTATGATCAACATACTGTACATAAGTGTCATGCGTGGGGGCCAAAGCTTATCGATAACAGGTACTTAATAAACTTGATATTGGATTTTATCTGGTAGGCCTATCTGTTATCGAGGCCCAACCTTACTGTTTTGTCTGCTCGTTTTGCAAATTGTACTCAAATATTTTCTCCATTGGCTTTCTTTTTGGAAATCGTCATGTGTTTTATTGTCTTGTGGCTATAATGTTAGATTTCAGCTGCAGGCCTGCATTGTTATGCAGGGACACAGGCAGCTCTGCTCGAGTAGCCTCAATATGAGATTAAAGGGCAGGGGAAATGTGAAACGTGACCCAATGCTAGTTAATGAATTTCAACACACGCATGAATCTGAGTTGACAGGAATGTAGATGGAAGCATGCATGTGTTGGGAGAAAATATGCGTGTGTTACACAGTAAACATGCAGATACACAAGCATGTTTCTGCACACAGAGCTGTCTTTTTTGTTGTTGTTTTTTTTTATTATTGTCTGACCAACCGATGATTGGTGATCAAGGTGAATCTAATCTAATCTACTTTTCTTTGATAACGGAGAGCATGGCGTCACACGCCTATCCATATGCTTACGTAGATGAGAGTGAATCAGCACAGCTACTGGTCCGACCGATACAGGGCAGGTCGACCTCCAATATACTGTACGTATTATAGTTTAACAACTGCACACCCACACACAATTACAGCTGTTATGAATAGAGATAATATAGGCCATGTACAATGCCATAGAATCCAATACTTGTTGCAGGAAGGGCGAAGTAGCAGCAGGTATCATATCCGTCATGGCAAGTATCCCATCGGTCAGGGGTTAGGGTTAGGTTTAGGCATATGTTTCATTGAGGTTATGTTTAGGGCTAAGGGAGGGGGGTTACCTAAATCACTGAATGCCCCTTTAAAGCTACGGTTTAAAATGAAGAGAGTGGTGCCATGCACTGGTTCTGTCCTGCTTCTGTATTTCAAAGTAATAAGGTCAACATGACATTTCTGACGCATTTCAGCTCTAAGCCTTCATCAACAGAATGAGCTATCAAGTGTGTTTATTTATAGAGATAGGGCATTGGCGTATTAAAACACTGAATCAATAGCATAAGATGTTGGCAGGCTCTGCCAAAAAAAGGGATGATAGTCATCCGGTGATGCCATTATTACTGTATCGCCTCGACACCCAGGCTTTCATTTTTCATCTGCGCTGCGTGAAAAGGGAAAGCCTGGGCTAAATCGTTAGCCACGGTGACCTAAATGGGGGAGTAAACCTTTCCAGGTGGGCGTTGCTCCAAATGATGTGACGTAGTGCAGCACTGGAGTGGCGGGGAAGGAGGGGCCTGGGTTGACTGACAGACCAGAGAGATCAAATCAGGTCACCTTCCATCTGAGTCGGTCCCCGCCGCTCGAGGTCAAAATGCCTTCAGGTTATCTCAGACTAGTATTACTCTAGCTAACTACTGTAGCTAACTTGTGTACAGCTCCTGAACATTTTCATTGTGGCTTTCTAAATGGAATCAACTCTAGATGTTGATATAACTTGTTATGCAACAGATTTCCAATATACAAATGGGCGTCCCAGTTGCGTGGTTGGCAAAAGAGAGGTAGAGGGCAGGTGGCTATTAATTTAAGCGTGAAGTGATGACGTCAAGATGGAAGACACAGTGAGGAAAAAACTCTCTGTAGCCATCAATGTGTTTTTATTTATATTAACCAGGCTCTGCCAAAATAAACAAACTGATCATAGGCATCGGATGATGCTATGATTACTGTAGCGACAGTGAATACTGTGTTTAACTTGTGCCAACGTCTGAACATTCTCATCTAACTTGTTATGCAACGGATTCCCAATATACTGTCTTGCTCCCCCTCTGTCCCAGTTGAGTAGTTGGCAAAAGAGAGATAGAGGGCAGGTGGCTATTAATTTAAGTGTGAAGTGACGCTTCAAGATGGAAGACTCACAGCGAGGATGGAACTCTCTGGAGCATCAAGTGTGTTTATTTATAAAGATAGGCCATTGACGTAAGATGTTGGTTATTAACACCGACCCTGCCAGGATTAATACATTAATGAAATGTGCAGTGCTGAGATTTCAACTTATTTTGAAGGGCCAAATATCTGCAACTGGATTTTAAGAAGACGCAAGTGTGTCTGACTTCTTGACCTTACAGTGTTCTTTCCCTCTGTGGCTGTCAGACTAACTCACAAACAAACTACTGATGATAGTATTCTGGTGATGCCATTATTACAGTAGCTAAATACCGTAGCTAACTTGTGCCAGCTTCTGAACATTATTATTGTAGATTTCTAAATGGAATCAACTCTAGATGTTGATCTATCTTGTCATGCAACAGATTTCCAATATACACATAGGCATACATATGCTACCTTGCTCCCCCAGTTGTGCAGTTGGCAAAAGAGAGGTAGTGGACAGATCAAGCCCGGATGTAAACTTTCCCAATTCCCTTTAATTAATGTTCCAATGGGTGGAATTCCCCTTTAATTAATGTCCCAATGGGTGGAATTCCCCTTTAATTAATGTTCCAATGGGTGGAATTCCCCTTTAATTAATGTTCCAATTTGGAGCTAATGGACTACAAACTGGTTCTGAACTGAACCAGTTCCCAACTGGAGGGAAAGGGGGACTTATTTCTTGAAGTGGAAAAGAGACATTTTATTTTAAAGAATAGGATATTTATATAGTTATATATTTATGAGCCAAGTTCATCAAAAACAACCACGCTTTCCACTTTCACAGGGTATGTCCATTGTCTCCGGAAAGCCATATACCCTAGGTTGGGCATAGCCGAGACTATTTGTCTACTTTGTAGGAATTGATCTCTGGTGCAGCACCGGTGCCATGTTTTCACTTGGGTCTCCTCTCACTGTCTGGCAAGTGGATCCCCGTTCAAGACACAGACTAGCAATCGCGCGCACGCACGCACGCGCGCGCACGCGCACACGCACACGCACACGCACACGCACACACACACGCACACACACACACACACACACACACACACACACACACACACTATCTGCCACCACTTGTTGGATACGTCGTCCTGGTAGAAAAATATTATTGGTGATGTCACCCTGTCTCCAAGAGTCCGATCACATAAACAGCGGCTAGATCTGAACGGGTGACATGAGCTGGCGAGGGTGAAGGAGCAGGGGTTTTAGAAGATGGCTGTGGTATTCCTCGTCTCCTCTCTGAGAGTCAACATACAGCTCCCCACATCTGTCAAAGTGTACACCCAAGTGTGTGTGAGAGCACACACACGTACGCAGCACACGTACGCAGCACGTGCGCCTGCACATGCACACGCACACACATACACAGACACACATTCTCCCACACACATTATGCTTGTAACCTCCTGCAGGCTGCCATACAGTAGAGTATTGCAAACAAAAGTGATGTGCATTTCAGAACAATTCTACTGTACGTTCCAACCTAAGGCGTCAACATTACCTCCAGATAGACAGACAGACAGACAGACAAAGAGACAAGGACTATGATGAATGGGAAGACAGAAACCAGCTAATTCTCTCTCCCTCTCTCTCTCTCTCTCTCTCTCTCTCCCTCTCCCTCTCCCTCTCTCTCTCCACGGTTCAGGCAGGTCACCAGGTGCCACAACCAGAGTTCTATGAATTATTCAGGACAACGCAACATAGACAAAACAATCACGTTTGTTTGTTTGTCTGTTTTGTTTTTCTTTCAGCAAGTGAGAGACAAAGATTGGCTGCAGATTTACTCAACCTGGTCTCATGCACTGTGTGACCCTGACAGCTCAACAATGGAAATCAAGAATGTCTTACCATCTTGTGGTAACGAGGGTATAGGGTTTTCTTCAGCTGCACATAATTAAAGAGAAGTATAGTCACAATTGTCTATCTAGTGACAAACATGTTTGGGTTACAGATATCGGATACTGTATATCTCGCTGTTGCTCTAAGGCACCACATGGCAACAGAAAACAGAAGAGACATACACGTACACTTTCAACAAAAGCACTTTGCTACTACAAGGAAACATGCACATGTTTATATGATTATGTTATGTATGTTCTATATTTTATCCATTGCTGTATTTTTAGATTTTTGCTGTTATATATTCGCTGCTGCATTGTCTGAAGGAAGCCAAACAAAAATAAGTTTTACCATTATGTACCTGTACACAATAACACAGCCTTGAACCTTGGACCTAGCTGCTAGATTTATTTTTGCCCCTGTTCTCCTGTTGCTTCAGAACAAGCTCTTAGGATTGAAGAATAAAAACTCATGGACTATGAACAGCGATGGCTATAGCTGCAATCTTTTTTTCCCACCCGGCCGGTAAACTGGCTTTGAAATACCATACGATTCAAATGGCCCTGGACTTTTAAAATGAACAAACTTATAGCCTCATATACTCGTAGAAATGGTTCCTGGCCTGAAAGTGAAACGGTCACTGTGTCAACGATTGATCTCTCTGATCAAATGTTGTGATTTTGAAAGCCAAGCATTATGATATTATGTTTGTATTAATGTCAATCAATCAATCCATCCATCCTTGAATGAAGGAAAATACATGGCCCCGGGTCAAAATCCCAACCTCATTTGACCCCGAGGTAAATGAGAGAGAACTGCAGCAAAAGAAACAGAGGTCAAAGAACGTGTGCAATAAAAGAAGTCTTGCAGGCCTCCCAACGCAAGACTCATTGAGCTGATGGACAACAGCTTTGTTGACAGTCAGCCAATTCATGCTTGGCTGTACAGCTGGAAATACGTTATTTTCTTTATTGCTCCGCACGCACGCACGCACGCACGCACGCACACACGCACACACGCACACACACACACACACACACACACACACACACACACACACACACACACACACACACACACACACACACACACACACACACACACACACACACACACACACACACACACACACACACACACACACACAGTCGCACTGCAACATGTTCTACTTTTGACCATATTTGAATTCAAAGTCCTGAAGTCCTGAAAAACAACATTTTTTCCAATGTATTTTGTTATAGTTGCTTACATACAAAAACATTCAACATGAAAAACAAACAAACAAATTGTCAGGCGCATAAAGTGATGGCGGGGCTGCATGTGGGCCCCAAGCTGCCAGTTGCCCACATATGGTCTCTAAACTATCTAAAGCTGTTTTTTTGCTGTATGTTATCATAAAGATTGTGGTCTGGGGTGTAATTTGCCAGGATGTGAGTAACTCCTGGCTAAAATCACAATTATACCTACTCCTATATGCATGTCTAGTCAATGAGCTGAAGATTACAGAGAAAGTACACATTATCTCATCTTGACATTAAAATGAACGTCATAGACATTATGCACTCGCTTGCGTCACTGATGTACAGAACACAGAGCTCAGTTCTTTTAATAAGTAAATATAAACGTAACACTACAAACAGTCCATGTTGATCAAAAACATTGGATGACAAGACAGACACAATAAAGTTCTTATTGGTCCTCTCACAAACAATCCATGTCTCTGGCAATCATACATGTCTCCTCTGACCTTCCGAAATGTCGTCTTTGTTCTGTTCTGTTAGCAAACAGAACATGGCCTGACCAACATACAACAGGTCTACACAAACATTGCTTCAAAACGATCATGTAGTTTAATGCAAACAAACTAACTTCATTTACATATGCAATAGAGCAACTGGCACACCATTTCTCCATTGGCCTAATGTTAGTTTAATACTGACTAGATGGCAGCAGGAAATGCATCCTCTGTGTTAATCTCCTGTAATTGTAAAAGTAATTGAAGGCAACCAATTACACTGCAATTCCATCCATTGTGAAGGCCAAGGGTTGGGCAATACCGAATAGGTTCTTCTCTCTGATCTTTGTGTACATAACGATCAAATCTAATTGCTGAAACCAGAAAATGATTACATAAGTATTTAGGTACTTTAAGATGTGCATCAATTAATGCAGGCATTGTTGCCTGGATTGACAACAGTTCTGCTCCAGGTCTGCTCATGGGGGGTGAGACAATGAATGCAAGGATAAAACATAATCCAGGTGAAACAAGCACCAGACCGTGCCCACTAGAATACGATTGTGCTTTTGCCCCTTGACTTCTCTACACCTACAAAAAAATCTAACTAAACATCTACATTTAATTTAATGATTTACTAGGCATGTTAATCTGGCTGCCCATCTAAAAAGGGCTTTTTTATTTTGACTGCATTGTCGATGGAATTGTGGAACCAGCCTACATTGCAAAAATCCTCTAAGAGCATAATAATAATTGACCTCCAAGGTAAAGTAACGCTCTGCATATACCAATGTACATACAAGGGCAGCCGTCATTTGCTGGGAAAGCAATGGCAGTACTTGTCACACCGTGCATGGATGACGCAGGTTGGCGTCTTTGTGCTCTTTGTCTCCATGTCATCCTTAAGGAACTAATTTGTACGTTCAGAAAAATGGAGGGTCTTTTGTTTGGCTCAACAGGCCGCAGGGGGTTGTCAAAACACCTGCAGTAGAGCCTGCATGCGCTGCGTGCTCGCGTGCACGTGCATATGTGTGTGTGTGTGTGTGTGTGAGTGTGTGTGTGAGAGGGGGGGGGGTGAGGAAGTCTCTGTCACCCTACTGGCCTGTTTCCTCATTAGTGTCACAATTCTACTGAGCAAGGACTTCCTCTGACAGCAGGTGTCTTTGTCACACACACACACACACACACACACACACACACACACACACACACACACACACACACACACACACACACACACACACACACACACACACACACACACACACACACACACACACACACACACACACACACACACACACACACACACACACACACACACGGTCCGTCACACATCCTTGCACAGCCCCAGAGAACTGAAAACAATGCTCTCTCAACCCTCACACCTCACCAAAGAACACCATCCCACACAGAATGCACCTGCCAATAGGTTCTGAAAACTTCATAAATCTGTTCTTTTCTCAAGCGGAACAGGAGGGCCCCATCCTGCCTTATGAAATCTGTCTGTCTGTCTGTCTGTCTGTCTGTCTGTCTGTCTGTCTGTCTGTCACCCCACTGGGGTGTCTGTTATGTCACACTCAATGATGCAATTCCAGGTGCCTGTGGACGATCCAGACCCTTCACACTCAGTGGGTATTTGGGATACCTTTGTTTAATTCCTTGGAGTGCATTGGTTTACAATGTTTAAAATAAATCTTTATGAATCAATTGCTACACAATCAGAAATCAACTCACTGTGCAATAGTCGCGACCAGGTTGCAACTATTCATAACTAGTAAGCAACTAAGCAACTACAGTAGTCACTACCTTGTCGTTGGTCGCCACTGGATCTCGCACTTCCTGCAAAATGTTTGTATGACATTTTATAGAATAGTTTAATAAATAAATACATTTACCTTCTTAAAATGAAAACATACTGCATGGTGATGTGTGCAGACCCTCAGGCTCTCTATCGCTGAGTTAATTTAACTAAAAATGAGTGACGATATTCTATCGTCCAAGGGTTCGCCCAGCGATTTCCAGCTTCAGAGACTGTTTCAAGGTGATACAACAACATTGTGGCTTGTGATAGATAGCATAGCATGTTGCCAAAGACCTCCGAGCCGAGACCATCGACAACCACTCAGGTTAGTATTACTCCCAATGTGACAAGCGACAGGACCATGATGGGCCATCAAAAAAAAACAACCTTTGGAGAAAGAGGGAGTGCATTTTCCGGCAACGGCATGAGTTGTGGGAAAACACCTGTGGCATTCGATAGTGTTTCACACGCCAGGACACTCCTAACCCTAACAGGACGGCTCAGTGCATGTCGGACCAACTCTGTGGACAGAGGGTCTGGGAATATCAGTTTCCCATTTTCACTACAGTAGACAGTGAACAGATTATTTTAAATTTTGTGTAATTTCTACTTTTTTTAGTACTGCTTCCACCACTGCTTTGGGCATCTGTTTAGGTGTTTCTTATGGGGCATCTGCTATGGTGTTTCTTATGGGGCATCTGCTATGGTGTTGCTTATGGGGCATCTGCTATGGTGTTGGTTATGGGGCATCTGTTATGGTGTTGCTTGAGGCATTTCAATTCCCTGTTTATTCCTCACAGCAAGAACGAAGCATGGGCAAAACAGGGGTGCCACTGGCACCACGGAAATGCCCTCATGATGTTGGGAAGGCACAACAATGACAAACCTTGCTTTGCAGAGTCTTACTATTACTGCGATCTCACACACAAACACTCTCTCTGTCTATATGCTGGCTCATGTCTGAATATGCTGGCACAGGCACGCATACATGCACCGATAAGGAAACCGGGAGAGATATTGTTTATTCATTTCCCAAATAACGTTGTATTTAAAATATCAGAGTTCCCGCTAGCTACTGAAACATTTCCAGATAGGAAATTTAACACCGTTGACCATCCCTCTCTCTGTCTATCACACACACACACACACACACACACACACACACACACACACACACACACACACACACACACACACACACACACACACACACACACACACACACACACACACACACACACACACACACACACACACACACACACACACACACACACACACACACACACACACACACACACAGTCTGCCCAGAGACTGTCTGGATACCAACACTGCTTGGATATGCCATTTATAAGGTCGGGGACTTTAAGTTTCACTTACACTTCCAGATAACAGAGGCTGGAAACCTAGATGCCTTGTATTACTGCAAGTGCTACAGTGCCAAGACTTCCATTCAAGTCCATTTAGACGTTGGACCGCTGGATTTACTTCCTTGTGCACCACTGTTGCTTGGCAAAAAACAGTAGATATGCAAGCTCACAACATGCCGTGCTGTGAGCTTTTTGACAGTATTATTTACAAACATATAGTAACTGTTTGATCTGTACACCATGAATAGTAATGGGGGATCTGTGCATCTCTGGTGGTGTACCGTAACTAATCCTTTCTGTGTTAATGATGACAGTGTTGCTATCGCTCCATTCAATCACCTTATTTACTATGTGTTGTTGCCGTCCAGGATCACTGTAACTACTGTATCCATCTATCTAGAACCATTGCTTTGATTAGTCCTTGTGAAGGTCTAAACATCTAGTGAATACAAACAACAGAGAATGTTATCAATCTGGCATAATGTCAGATGTGTCTGGGTCTGCCCTGCGACAATGCCACACTGCCCGTCAACTGAGGCACTGAGCGGGAAGTAGTAAAGACAGCAGGTAACACTAGACACCTTGGGACAGAAATACTGACGCAGCCAACCCCACGGGAGACAGATCAACATGGAACCCAACACACAGCCAAGGATATGTGTTTCCTAATACTTTATCACCCTGAGGAAAACTGAGAGAGGAAAGATGGAAAACGAATGTTCACCAGCGCAGCACAGGGTCTAAAGTTTATACAGAAAGACAAGGGCTAGTCTATAACGTTTCTAAACTATAGTTAAAACCCTTTAATATCCTGCAGTCTTTCTAAACTGTCGTGAAAGGCCCTCGTGCGACTCATGTTGTGAAAGCTCCTCATCCAAGAATGTGTGTTAAAAAGGTCACAGCTGACCAGAATAGTGACCTATATTAATATCAGATCGCTTGACATGATTGGAGAAGGGAGGGTGAAGCTGCCATAGAAAGCATTCGCGCTGGCATTCTGTGAACGTGCAGAGGGGAGAGCTATGGCAGGGACTAAATAGATAGCTGTGGCATTTAGCTGTGCCAGGCCTGCCACCATAGTACCCTTTACTGAGCTGAGGATCTGAGGAGGACCACAAGGTTCAGAGAGGGAGAGAGAGAGAGAGAGAAACTCCCCTGGCCCCTTCCTGCACAGTATTCCAGTCCATCTCGCAAGCTAGTGTTGAAGGCAGCGATGGTGTGCATGTTCATGTTGTACAGCATGTTGTCAGGTCATCACAGGGCTTACATGGTGTCTGAATGTGTGCACAACAACTAAAGCCCATGACATGGCAGGACGTACTCGAAGCTAAAGAAAGGTTTCGTCTGTGTGTGTGTGTGTGTGTGTGTGTGTGTGTGTGTGTGTGTGTGTGTGTGTGTGTGTGTGTGTGTGTGTGTGTGTGTGTGTGTGTGTGTGTGTGTGTGTGTGTGTGTGTGTGCGTGTGCGTGTGCTCACGCACGTGCAGTGTTGCCATATTAGAACAGGGTGAAATTGGAACGTGCAGTTTGAAGCGCCCAACCGATGTGAGCCTCCACTAAACATGTTGAATGAATACAAATGTCTGGGGTGGCTGTGAGACATTTCAGATTAAGGAGTGAATGATTCACTCATTTTGTTTGCCAACAAGCAACCTCCATGTCCCTCGATCTGTCTCCCCAAATCTCAGCTTTTACTCACGCGTTTCTCAGGAGTGAAATCCTCAGTTGTAAACTAGTTCCTTAAGTCACGCCCATATCTTAATCCTAACCCTCGCACCTCATAATAACTTCTACTCTTCCTCCCATCCTTTGAGCTCTCTCTCTTTCTCTCTCTCCAACTCTGTAGCCCACAAATGTCTCAATGCATTTCTGCATGTGCAGGGCCACTGCCTGGCTTCAGACAGTTTGAGGTCGTCTGAGGATTGCCCGTATTCATAATGAAGTAACATTCATTAATGGACAGATGAGGCACGCTTTGTTACTTGCCTTCTGTTCCTCTTTCTGGTCATTACAGATAATAACTATGGGCCTGCAGACAGATAATTTAGCATAACCACTTGTGACTAGAAATCAACCAGCCTTCAAATGTGATGTAATTTGCATTGCTGGGAAATGTTGCACAATAACATGGTATTTCATGCATGTACTGTAGAGATGTGCGATACAATAGATACAACTTTATTGTCAGCTTACACTGAAATTTGTTCTGCATACATGGCATCACCGTTCAAAGACAGGACAACACTAGCACAGACACAACATTTCAGTACATTACAGACAGGGCAGAAGAACAGAAAAGAGCGTAAATTGACAATCATTACCTTGGATTTATCGATTTTGGTTTAGAAGTAGGAAGACTACTGTACAAAGTTCTAGTTAGTCTGTTTTTCATAAATTCATAAATTTAGGAACTCTAAACCGCCTCCTGGATAGAACAGTGTGCAAATTACACTTTCAAAGTGAACGTTTAATATCCCTTTAAGACAAAGAATGTATAAATACAGCCAGTTTGAAAGTGTTTAAACTGATAATGTCCTTTTTACTAGTATTTTTGGTGGCACCAAGCTGGTCTATGGTAGCTAATTTGTCTGTCGCAACAGCCATTCCCCGAGAATTCAATCTTAAACGAAAAATAGTGTAGCCTTCTGCTCCAAAGTCAATGCTTGAGGATCCATGTGGAATAACTGAACAAATACGCTTTTTATTGGGAACATTACACAGGCAGTGCGACTTTAAAAAGAACTCTATCCCATGTTGATGGTGAGATTATGCAACAGGGGGAGATTATACAACAGAGGAGAAAGCATTCTTGTGCCTTAAGAGTGCTGGGTGCTAGGCATTGTTTATAGGCTAGCCTATAAACAATGCCTAATTAGATGGGGCTCCCGTGTCTTATTTTGTGGGGGGTACATTTTTCCAGAACTTTGCGATGTCTCCCTAGAGATCGTGGGGATGGTTGAAGAAGTTCTTGAATAAAAAGACAGATAGAGAGGGAGACTCAGTGGCTCATTGTCTCTGCCAGGCGTCTGTCCGTCTGGCTAATCTCCGGCACTGTTGGCGCAATTGCTGCACAAACGCACACACACACACAGAAGCAGAACCTCTGCGCTTTTTAGATCAACCTATTATAGCGCCATCAGGAGGCCAACAACATCCTACCTTACCTGACCTAATGAAGAATTGTGCTCTGAGCACCTTTTCAAGTTGAAATTGAATTAACTATAATATTTCCTAAAGTACACTGTAATGCTTTTTGAAATTACCATGAAAATATAATTTTAATGCCAATGAGGTCAACAATCACAGGTGCATTGTGAACTTGTAGATCTGTATTTGCGTACTGTATGATATTACAAAACATTCACGTCCGATGTTTCTTTGTCCTATTGCATAACCAGCCTACCCTGT
Source organism: Benthosema pterotum (assembly GCA_039105355.1). Classification (NCBI taxonomy): domain Eukaryota; kingdom Metazoa; phylum Chordata; class Actinopteri; order Myctophiformes; family Myctophidae; genus Benthosema; species Benthosema pterotum. The sequence goes on along the minus strand of CM076979.1, from coordinate 36,581,866 downwards.
ATTGTCCCAGAGCGCCTTTTGTCCACACATTTAAAGCAGACCTATTGTATTGTGCGTGTTAACCAAACACCAACTCCTCCGTCTCAATTTTTGAAAGCACACAGTATACAACAGTTGGGCCTCTCACTGCCAAAATGTCATTGGGGGGCCCGTATGGCCTCCCACAAAAACAACTACACAATGGAACTTAGAGATAAATGGAGAAACGTCTTGACACCTTAATGTGTTACTGATGTTCCAAACACAGGCATACGTCCATGCACACACACACACATGTATGAACACACACGCACGCCCACCCACACACACACACACAATGAAAGTCTGTACGTATGTATATGACGATCTAAACTGACCTTTCCCCTATGTGCATCCTGTATGATGGCTTTTCACCACTGAATGATTTGTACAGGAAATCAGGTCACAGCGTACCTGTGTGTGGTTCCCACAGACCCACACATGCAGCAGAGGCCAAAACATTTCCTCTGGTCCCCCTGCAGTATGACACTGTATTCATCATTCAGCAAAGCTCCAAACATCTGCTGCTCCATCGGCTCCTGCACGACTCAATGGAAATGTTTGTCTCACAACACAACTCCCCTCCATGTGGAGTTCCCCCGGAATCCCATAGACTCGGTAGCTGAACTCACTAACCTCTTTTAAAAAAAGGCACTTTGCATAGATTATGGATTACATTCACCGATTCAGACACTGATGGCGGTGACCCAACACATCATGAGCAATTTGGGGGTTCAGTGTCTTGCTCAAGGACACTTCAACACTAACTCTGAGGGAGCATGGGATCGAACCAGCAACATTGTGATTACCATCCAGCCACACTACCCCTGAGCCACCACCGTTGCTTGAGACAGTTTATAATTGTGCTTCTACAGTACAGGCCTACAGTATATCTCCGTTGCTGGTTAGGAAAGTTGGATGTACAAATATATTACGTCTAAGGAAAATGATAAAATAACCGGTGTTCCAACAGACCTGATGTATTGGAATTATTTAGTCACAATCTTAAATAAAATATTTGGAAAACCCACAGACAGATTTAAACCCTTTCAATTTGGCATCGATGTATTGAGGAAGTCATAATAGATGAGAATGTTCTAAAACGTTTGAATGAAGATGTTGCACTGCAGTTGGTTGTGTTACCGTCTTACCTGTTGTCATATTTGTGTTATGGTATGTCTATGTGTGCCCTCCTGGAAGATTAACTGATATTATGAATCACCACTCTAAGCTAAACTACAGTCTAGAATCAGATGAGAGAAATCAGCACAAACTTCAGCGTCTTGCTTCAAGGTGAGTTACAAATAACTAGAGCGTTGAAATATTTCACAATCTGGATTTTTTTTAAAAGCAACCCATGCTTTCTTCTGAGAACTCCTGGCATTCACTTGGCTAATGCAGTTTTGTTTTTGTTTTATCTGGGCTGTCACAAAGAGAACCGTGAGAAACTAATACAGCGACTGTTGTTGGTATTTTTCCTACACTGCATTACTGTGCGCTATGAATGACATGTGCCATGGATGAGGGCATTTCACAACCATTTAGAAAGTCAAGATAAGGCTTCTGACAATAGTTTAGACAGACAGATAGGACACCATTACAGCATGTACTGATTAAGCGACTGCTTAATACACGAGTCGGAACATCAGGTGCTGCTAAACATATTGAATGCACTCTCTGTACTGTGGGTAATTTCCACTCCCTCCACTGAGGAGAATAACCGCAAAGGTTGTGGAAAGGAGTGGATCCTCTCACAGCCAGACAGACAACTTGCAGATTTCATTTTCATTTTCATAGCAGAAAATTCAATTGACAATGACTGACCGGCAGTAAGACCACCACTAGAGTGTGAGGTTATGGTACCATATAGATGCACCACATGTGGACAAAAAAATGTCATTAAATGTTATTAAAGAAAGGATAAGGTTGGAATGACCACCACAACAACTGAGTGCCTACATAGTCCACTTCTATGTTTGAAAGACCAATCTGAAACAAGGGCTCAAGTGAAACCACTGCAAAACCTGATCATTTTAATCTGACATGTTGTGCAATGCTTTGTTGTTTTTCCATACTTGTGTATCTGTATATATGTATATTGTCACTTGAAATGTTCGTCACCTGTCAGAGCCTATAGGGACTGCTGTAAACGTGTGTAAATGGAAAAAGCAAGGTGCATTTATAGCACCTTTAACCAAGGCGCGAGATTGTGCATTACATTCACAAATTCACACCCATTCACACACCGATGATTTTCAAGGAACCAACCAACACATTGGGAGCAACTATGGGCTCAGTGTCTTGCTCAAGGGTAGAGTGACTGGAGGGTAAACACCAGGTTGCCAGTTTCAAACAGGAAGGTTGAACGGGATCCACAATCAACGTAAAGCGCCTTGGAGAAAGTGTACAATTTAATCAGGAATACTATCCAATCTTGAGTTGTGTTTCAGTTCTAGGTCATTTTAGTTGCATGACTCACGTCAGAATGCAGAAATGAGCTTGTAGACAGACTATTTTCACTGTCGCTTATAATGTAATAGTGCTTGTTGTATGTGAATATAACTGTGGTGACAATGAACAAGTGTGTTCCTTGCCTATAATACGTGAAGCTGTGACAAGTTCAAGTTCAGGTTTTTATGTTGGTGTTCACACAGTTTGCAATACAAACTGTGTCAGTGTGTTTGCTGTATTATATCTTTGTGTCAGCACGGCGTACATGTCCGTGCAGTGTGTAGGCACACACAATAGGCCTTTGTCTCTCTGCATCCTATTTTTCTTCTGCGCGCTGACACGCAGACACACACACACAGACACACACACACCTCATCTCGTCTCACAAACACCTCATGCATACCGCGTTCCACTTGACTTCCGTCAAGTTACAACAGAGATGGTAAAAAACAGGAACAATCTGATCCTGTCTTCCTGCCCTCCATTTCCTGTCTTCCTCATCCTCAGAGACAGAAAGACAAATGAATGAGAGAAAGAGAGAGAGAGAGAGAGAGAGAGAGAGAGAGAGAGAGAGAGAGAGAGAGAGAGAGAGAGAGAGAGAGAGAGAGACTGACAGACAGGCAGACTGGGGAGCAGACGGTGCTTTCTTCTCTTTGTCTTGACGAGAGCAGATGGAGGTTACATAATAAAAGCTCATAAATGTGCGACAGAGGGGTGAAGTGGGAATACTGGCTTATATGAGCGTTCACACTAGTCGTGACAACCAAACGGCCGTGCGTGGCGGTGTGGCTAGCTATTTTGCTGCCTCTAAAAGTGTTGCTCAAGCCACACTTTAAATTAAAAGGGTTAGGGTCAAATAGCACTGCAGGGAGTTGATTATAACAGCAGGAATGAGGTTTTCTCCCATTTACAGAAAAGGACAAGGAATTGTTAAGGAGGGAGAATGGGGGGCAGGGGGGATTTGCAAAACAAAAACAGATGATTGTTTGATGCTTAAACTGCATCATTTAGTGTTGTTGAAAAAACTCGAGGCAAGCATATTAACTTTAATTTGTAGCATACATCCGTCACGCAGGAACAAGTGTCAGGCATCACTTTGAAGCTTCATGCCGCTGGCTTCTAGAAAATGCGTCGTAGCCTCTGTTACTTTGTTGCTGCTACAGTAGTGTGAAGTGAGCACTGCACCATGGCTATATTATGCATAACTATATGGGACAATGGAGCTACACGATGTACAGTACATGTCAAAAAGTATCATTTCATCAATATATAGTAAATAAAATAATATCACCCATAAGAAGCCAAAAGAAAACAAATGCATAAAAACTGAAACAAGTAAAAAAAAAGAGATGGCAGAAGTTTCAGATACTATGCAAGTTGTAAGTAAACGCTGCTTCACCATGTTTTGTTTTAACTCAGGGAGCATTTAACAGATCGGTCCCAGATGACCTGACATGTCTAGAGAGGGTTCATATTGTAAAAGCAAACAAGAGATGAATTTTGGCCTGAAACCAGTGAGTGATTTATAGATGCTGTTTGTGTTCTACATTGGAAACCAGTGCAGAGATGTGAGAATTGGCATAATGTGTTCAGCTTTCTTATTTTTAGTTTGACCTCTAGCAGCTGTTTGTATTCTGAATGAACTTTAGTAGCCTAGCTTTTCAAAAACACCTTCGAAGAAAGTTTTTCAGATAAGTTAATTTAGCTTTATGTAGCAGAATCAAAATATATGTGTTTTGAATATACATAATTGTACATAACCCCAAGATGAGATCACGGCCAGAATGGTTTAAAGCACCTAATGCAAAATGCCTAATAAAAGTATGAAAGGCATGTATGAGGTCCAAGGATTGCAACTTGTTAAAAAATTCAAACGTCATGTTGTGTGCTCGGAGAGGTATTTTCTAATGGAGACAAAATATTCCTGTCTAGTAGATAAGTTCTGAAACAATAATGTAAGAATGTGTCAGAACATCCTGCCCTCTCCCCCAGTCTGTCTAGTGCTGTATGGTCATTGTCAGACACAGCATTAACATCCAGTAACACCAAGATTGGAATTTCAGACATTCAAATGATGAATGTCAGTTAGACGCAATACAGGGCTTGATGATGTCAGATCAACATATGAAAGTACAGGCGAGCCTCATCTATGGAGATCGAAGGGTGGCAGCGTCTACAGGGTTTCATGATGTCCCTGCAGGAATGCCTGGGCCTTCATTTTTTGGGGGGGGGGCCTGGTGAGAATTTTAGTTTTCACTGGCTGCCAGGCACAGCTGTATTAATAACTTCACGGCAGGCCTGTCTAGATGTCTTTAACGGAGAGAGAGAGGTGCTGTATCAGTCAAAAGAAGGACATTGAAGATATTGAAGGATGGATGGGAAATGAACACAGCTCATATAGTAAATTACCAAAACTAAATTACCTAACCTAGCCTTAACACTAGAAAGACTGAAAAGTGGCCAGAATTTGATTAAATTCATATTTAGAATTTTTTTCAGACGACCAAAATTTCTGAGATGATAGAATGATGATGGATGGTGTTTCTAGTGTTAACCAGAAACCTAACCTCACAAAAACTATGCATAAACTTATATCAATCAACACAAATACATATATAATTGTTCCACAATTTTGTAACCATTTTTTTCACCCATTGTCAATTATATAATGTAACCCTGGGGTCTATACTACACCCCTTCCGCCAATCCGGGGAGAGTATTGGACTGACCTCATACTTCTTTCAATGCATGAGCGTCCAAGCCGCTTCTTTTCAACATAAAGTATTTTTCCCCCCTCCCGGTTGGACGTATGGCATGCCAGGTACACGCTATTCCAACCAATTACAATTGAACAATTCAGCTAATATGCTGTGATTACGCAATACATTTTGTACCCCTTGTCAGAGCTCGCGGTGTACCCACTTAGTGTAGTACTCATTATCGTTGGATAGCCTTATGACTGGGCCCTTGCCGCTAGTTCGACCCACTTGCCACTCGTCACTGCACTCCCCCAGGTCCCCTGCACACAGGTTTATCCCATTGCTTACTTTCGTGAGCAGTGCAATCACAAGCACCGTCTTCAGTCTGTGGTTGGTCAGTGGATGACTTTTTAAAAACCTTGTTTGGTTTAGTTGATGCAATGGTGATGTAATTAAGATACAAGTATTGTCATGAGTATTATGTCCTCTTGGAGGTGTAAGGGGTGCCCTCTGCATGCTCGCAGTAGGACCTGTATGACAGCATGTCATGATGCTACATCAGTCGGATGATTCCCAAGAGAGAGAGAGAGAGCTTATAGGCACTGTCCATAGATGGATGTACAATTGCTGCACAGACCATGTGCTCCTGGTGAAGCACAACGGCCTGGGTTTGAATCCAACGGTCCAGTCTCTCCTCTTTCTGCCCTTGGTTGCCTGTCTCTCTACACTCTCCTATCTAATAAACAAAGCATAACATAGCATGGTTAACTGATAACTGCGGTGGTGACAGAGGTGATGATTTGATCTCAACACATCACTATTGGACAACAACCTTGTTTGCCCTACACAAAAAGTCACATCTAGCGCGGAGGAGCTCAAACCTTTTTGTGTCAAAGACCACTAAAATTGATGATTTGGCCTGGACCCGACATCTAACAATATTTTGTGCCAGAGACCCCCAGAAGAGGAGTTTTATGCAGCCAGTAAACACATGCATAATAAATAATACACAGAATCACACGTTATAACTGTGAGCTTGTACATCTGCTATTTCTTAAAAAATAGCAGAAAATATGGACCCCCTGGTACGCCATCAAAGACCCATGGGGTTCCCCGTATTGCAATTTGAGAACCACTGATATAGCGTCATCGTATCGGCTCGGCAGACACACGCACTCATTTTCTCCTACAGCACACGCAAACGCGCATACACACTCATACACACTCTGAATACACCTGATGAGCTGCGGTTTGGAAGCAGGAAGTGAAAAGTCAGTCCATCTGCTTTGACAGGAAGTCAACAGAAACCACATGCCGGCTCACTGACGTCAATCACAGCCACAGGAACACCTACCCACAGTCCACACACACACACACACACACACACACACACACACACACACACACACACACACACACACACACACACACACACACACACACACACACACACACACACTATGTTCACACCAGCGCACGCATAGCAACGTGTAATTACTGTCACACGTCAAATCACAATCACTCAAGTCGCAAAATATAGCCACCCTGAACACTTATCAGCACTTCAACAAAACCTTTTAGATTAGTCTGAATAAGATAAAGCCAACCGTCTGTCTTACTGCCAGTCTCCTGTCAAGCCTGTCTACTGCTCCCACTGAGCCCCAACACTGATGAGCATCTAATTCTTTAGAATCACTTTGAAAAGATCATTTTTATGAAATTGCATTTAATTGCGCCCGCAGATCGCAATCGCCATGCATTTTTGTCACACAATTTTTCACATCACGTCAACAATCCCCCATGGGAAAGCCCCCGTATATTGTGCCCAAGTATTAAGCATCAATACACAGACACTTGAGGCTTTCTGGAAGTTACTCTAGTCTAGACAGGGTGAATCAACATTTTTGGTAAATGTTTTTGACAAATATGTTTGGTCAAATGTTTTTGCATGGTAAATGTTTTGGGTAAATATTTGTGGTATGATGTTTTTGGGTGAACTGTACAAGCGTATCCAGTTAACCAGAAATACTTATTTTTTCTCCCCAGCAACTCTCGGAAGAGAGTATTTAAGTGTTGTATAAAAAAAGCCTACTACAACAATAGAATTATATCAATACTAATGCATACATTAGTGTCTTTTCACAATGGGATAATCACAATTTTGTGTGTAGCTCTTGTTAAGCCGGTCATTGTGAAAACAGCTCTCAAGTCAAAAAAGTGTAGGTACTCCTGCACTACATGATTGAAATTCAACTCCCAGAGAAAAAAAAACAAGTCCAAGGTCCAAGTCGGGGTACTAGTCACAACATATAGAAGGCATTAGGCGAAACATGTAAAATGTCATCATGCTTTATGTACCATGTGATATGTCAAACAAACTAGGGGGGTTTCATGACACTGTATCCATTTCAACCATTGGTTTTGCAAAAAAAAACACTTACTTGTGCTGACTGTAGTACATTTATGATGACAGGTATGACCGTTTCTAGCCCAAGGAATATTTTCTGAGCAAAACTAAAGCTTGGAATGGTTTCAGCATCATGAAAACCCCCTAACATGCTAGACAAAGCATGATGAAAATGTTCACGTTTTTCTTCTATTCTTCTATAGGTTGTGACTAGTACCCAGAGTTTGAAGTTTTCCCAAAAGAGTTGAATTTCAATACATGTACATGTTATTAGACACCATTAGCAACAAGTCAGTGAAGAAATTTCTTGTTAACTAGTTCCCAGATTTTAATAATTTTCCCATAGTATATACAGTAAACTGCTGCCTGTTTAAGCTGTGTTTATGAAGCATGTTGTGCAATTTGCAAACAGGGCCCCTTGCAACGCCAAAGAAATGGTTAGGTTGGGATTATTATGGCTTTGTCTGAAGGCCAACCAACACCCCATGGTATTCCCAACCTCCTTCAGTTTGACGTTAACATCTAGCCACATCCCAGGCCATCTCTCTCCCTCTCTCTCTCTCTAAGTGTGTGTACGTGCTGCGTGGTTACTGGTCATGAACTCGCCCAACGTTCCAACTGTGTTTTGTGTGCGTGCGTATGTTTTGGCCCTTGGCTGTGTCATCAGTCCCCAAACAAACATTGTTTGTTTATTCAACTTTACAGCAGAAAAAAAGCTATTATCAAGGGCCTTAGACTACACGCTTATTGGTTCACAAAGAGATGCACACTACAATATATAAATACAATTGCTATAAATGTAGTGAAGTTTGTTGTGTATGTTAGTGAAATCAAAGTGAGGTGTGTGTGTGTGTGTGTGTGTGTGTGTGTGTGTGTGTGTGTGTGTGTGTGTGTGTGTGTGTGTGTGTGTGTGTGTGTCTGGGGGGGGTGCATCCATGTGTATGGGTGTTTGTGCATGTGCGCATGCATGTGTGTGTGTGTGTGTGTGTGCGTGTGTGTGCGTGTGTGTCTGTGCGCGTGCGTGTGCGTGTGTCTGTGTGCGCGCACACGCAAGCATGTACATGTGTGTATAGTTTGTGACCGCATGGTTTTCCTTTTGTAGTAGAAAAGGCAATTCTGTTTGGGCCAGGATGTTAATGACCCTGATGACAGATGTTTTTGGGCTGGGTTGTTGCAGCCAAGACAGGCGGCTGAGAGAGTGAAAGTCATCACGTAGGCCAGTGGCCCTCAAACCTCTTTTATTTTATTTTAACCAAATAGAACCATACCATGTTCATTTGCTACTATTGCATAGGCCAACAGGCCTGTGATTGTACGTCTTTGACATGCCCTGAATGAACTCAAGTCTGAGTCTGACGCCTCTTTGAAAACCACTGTCCAAGGAGGGGTCATGGGTAATTGTAGACAGAGGAGAGAGAAAACCGCAAACTGAGAAACGGAGAGGGAAAACAACACGTAGAAGATTAAATATTGTAATGGTGATGGGGGAGGGCAGTCACTTGGTTACATATTGTTGTCCCTTAGGTTCGGAGTTACAAATAGATTAATGAAACGTTGGGGAAGTCACTGCGGAGATCACATGAAGGCTGTTCTCATGAGTCAGTCACTTTGTTGTGTATACTTTCAAAAGGCCAGACATCAAGTTATAGCAACAGATAAATCTTGAAAAGAGGACAGACAATGCATTGTGCGGTCCTTACCTGGGAGGCAAACTCTGGTTATTGGAGGCTGAGTTGTGGCAGCAGGCGACCTCCTAGGAGGGAGGGAGAGAGGGGTGGTGTTAAGGACAAACGTCCCAAGTAAGCCATTTACCATGAAAGGTTGTTTACTACTTGTCTTATCGTGGCTCAACCCTGAAGCAGTGGCAAATCAGCCAACAACCCTGCTAAGTACTTGTAACCACTCTGTCAAGCACATTGAAAGCACATTTTAAGCCAATCCCAATCCAGTATTTGAACACATGAATCGGGTTTCTTCAATACAGTTTTAGGAGTGGAGTGTGTGTTAGGGATGCTCCAATATGACATTGATGTTTAACTGATAGCCGATATTTATACTGTTATAAGCTTGTTTAGTTTTCATTTCCTCCTTTTGTGCTTCCTTTAGACTACAGAGAACTAACATACTGGACCAACATCAGTCAATGCAAAATACAGTATATGCTTATCAACAACAGATATACAACGGCTGCCATCGATTAATGAGCGTTTCATTTGCCAAGAGTGATATTGACCGACAGCAAATATTGGCCAAACCAATATGTAGAGGTTATCTGATAAAGCAGTAGTCATGATTGTCAACTTTTATATAGTAATAGAACTATTTATTGTGGCAAACAGCCCACAAAACCGCCCAAAAATCTGACTCACAAAGAACAGAAGTGAGGGGTGTTCTCCTTAACTAACTACCCACTCATCACTTGCAGTATCCCTCAATATTAGCACACATGAAAGAACAGAAAACCACTCACATGTAATCACACATAATTCACCACAACACATTCCGATAGGAAATAACTAAGCAATAAATAAAATGACTAGAGCTGCACTATGTCATCAACTTGCACATTGCATACAAATAGGCCATACATGTCTGGTGAGGGTCATCCGTACGTTCCTCATGTTCTATGATCCCCACTCCAAAAAGGTTCTATGTTCCCCACTCATCATAGGAGGTGGCTGCAGACATTTCAGATGTCCGATGTCCTTTTATGAATGAATGAATGAATGAATAGCTTGGAGATTTACAATACAATCCAAGTACAACTACAACATAACCGGAAATATGTGAATGTACCCTCTACTGTAGACTTGTTTACAAGAGTGGTCACCCTGTTCATTTCATCAAGACATTTAGAGACTTACCAAGAATTTACTTCTGTAAACCCAGAAGTAGCAAATCGCAGTGGAGGTAAGAGTATTGTTGTTATGCATTGTGAGCTTTCAGATCTGAGGGGACATTTTCAATAGAGTAGATTTTGATGCAGACACATTTGTACTTGTACTCAAGCACATTTTCACTTTTCCCGTCAGTGGTTGAATTATTATAATAAGAAGAAGTTGAGTTACTTTTCCCATCAGTAGTGGTTCTTATTATAAGAAGTTGAGTTGGGTCTCACAACAATGACAACTGTTGTCTTGCTTTATCTCAAGGTGCTGCTGGCAGGGGGTGGCTGATACAGATCAGGGTGGGAAGATATGCTTTGGTTACTTCTCTAAACATCGCCATCCAAATTGAGCTAACAATACTTACAAAATTGATCAATACTACTATGTGGGTAGTACTCTGTGGGTTGACCATGAACTGAAATAGGACTGCCTTAGCCCGAGGCATATATGATCTCTAACGCTATTAAAAATTATGACTGACATGTTCTTGACACGTGACGTGACAGTGTAAAAGACCCCCAAAATGACACTCATTAGCCAAGCCCCCCACTTCTTTCTATCTTGCACTGCTCTTCTATTTTATATTCTCAAGTGCACAATCTAAAAAACAATCTAAACAACCTAAAAAAGTCCACTAAGTTACTGAACTATTTGGCACGGGAGTCTGATTTGGAATAGATTTTGTATGGAGTGTGTCATGAGTGTACAGGGTATGATGAGGTCAGATCAACGTAGGGAATGTCAGAATAAAAGTCAGCTCCATACAGACCTAGTTGCTTGACAATATTAATGACATCATGAGTCATGGTCACATATAGGGCGTGAGAAGAACCATTTTGGGTAAGCGGTTAACGTAGAACCTTTTTGGCAGGGGTAAGTGCGGAATATACATTAGGTACGCTCCCAAAGAATACTTCTCCAAAACAATAAATAGATACATAAAAAATAAAATATAATGCTTTTGCCAACACATTTTTTTTTAAATTGAGGAGATAATAGTTGTGGTGGCCTATCATTTTTACAAACGTATACCATGTGAAATATATAATTATACATCACAAATACAGCCATGCAATTTGCAATTGCAAAGTGAAGTGTGGTTGCCCTCGATGACGTAGGATCACGTACACAAACTATGCCGTAATAAACACACGTAATTAAAAGTATTGTCATAAGTATTATCTCCAGGACATGTCAAACGTAATTCCTCTCTGGTCGCTTCCTCGCTCCCTCCGACCATCCTATACAACGGATACAAGCGCACTATTCTTGAGGAAGGCAGTCGATTTGACATACAGTACAGTATGTACTGTATAGGCCTATGGCTCGAGTGCATGCGGAAACATGCTGGAAACTATCCGTCAACAACCATGAACTACAAAACCACCACCTGAGGGCTTACTACTGTATATCAGTGATTTTCAACCTTTTTCATACCAGGGCGCACTCTTCATACAGAATTTGAGCTACAGACCACCATTTGATGACATTTTAGCCTCACAGACCCCAAAACTAAAGATTTAGTTTGGTTTTGTACACAATTCCAGGCTGGATTTCGGAGAAACCAAAACAGTCAAACATACAGATGACCCTACAAAACCCTAACCCTACAAATGACCATTAATCTTCTACATTCTCTAGTTGTGTAGACTTGGACGAATTCACATGATGAATATTTGAACTCTTGAGAGTGTAAACGTGAAACAGCAGCCGGAGTAAATGCCTTCCAATGCAGTGTGTCTGCTTTAGTAAGCCAATAGTACCTCTACCGGCTGAATGACAGGGCCAGATGTAACATTTCCCAAGGAGAAAATGGTATGGGGGCGGCTTCATTGCCCGAGAACCGCATGAGTACCCATGCCATACCATTTTCAGTTACAGAACTTTTATAAGGCAAGTAAGCATCAATAATAACATCAGTTGTTCAAGTTGCAATAGGCACGCAGCATGCATAAAGCTAAAGGTCTGACTCAGAGTTTTCTGCTTTCAATGATGAAATGCTGTAGCAGTAGTAGTGTTTCAAATCATTTTAAATATGCACTTTAATTTGAAATATCTCGGGTTGTTTTGCATGTCATCGTGTTTGGTGGGGCAGACTGGGCATTTAGGGGGGCATTGCCCTCCCATGCCCATGCCTAGATCCGCCCCAGCTGGATGAGCTCTCCCACAGCGGCCTGCACCTATTCCTTGTCCCTGAAGAAACGTTTCCTTGGATCTCGTACAGCTCCGTCATCCCTCGTCTGACACGTTCTGATGGATGTAGTGTCATGACGACTTTTATTACGGGAATAGGGGCTACTCTTTATTGTGGCAAATAGCTGACAAAACCCCCAAACCAACTTCACTCACACAAAGCACCAAAGGGCTTTGTGTGAGTGAATCACCCCATCACTCACGCTTTCCCCTAATATGAATACAGCAACATAATAGGCAGAATGACCCAAAGACATAAATCTTACACTAATAAAACGACCATAACAAACTTTCCTATAAATAAACAAAGTCTCATCAGCCATTAACTTACCCGGATGCTATATGGTTCAATTCTAAACTTCAACCTAAGTAGCCTCCTTTACTAATAACTGCTGTGACATTTTAAAATGTTCAGCCACCACAAGGTGCAATGCCAACAGTCTGACCTTGTCTGTGTGTGTGTGTGTGTGTGTGTGTGTGTGTGTGTGTGTGTGTGTGTGTGTGTGTGTGTGTGTGTGTGTGTGTGCGCGCCCGCGCGCGCACACACACGCACGTATGCAAGCGAAGAACTCAAACATAGGAATTCCATTCATACCATTTTAAAAACATTGACGTAAGAGGTGGAACGGTTCTTTTGAAGCTGAGAAGCACACATGTATTGAGTAGCAAAATGCCACATCCTTTTTACTACAAACAGGTAAAAGATTACTGTTTCAGATACCAACTGTGTGTGTGTGTGTGTGTGTGTGTGGGGTGTGTGTGTGTGTGTGTGTGTGTGTGTGTGTGTGTGTGTGTGTGTGTGTGTGTGTGTGTGTGTGTGTGTGTGTGTGTGTGTGTGTGTGTGTGTGTGTGTGTGTGTGCGCGCGCATGCGCGCACGCTTCTGTGTATGTGCTTGCTTTCACAAGGCATGCAAGACATGTGCCTGCTCATCCAATGGCACTGCGATGTTGCAAGAGCCGCAGTGTTTCAAAACCAGCTCAATGCTTCCACCTCGTGGTGACTGAGTGGAACTACGATTATTTTTTCCTCCTCTGGTTACAATATGCTGTGCATTGGCAACATGCTCTCTAAATGAATGAACAGAGGGCAACTTTAATTTAGTAACACGTACTTGTTGGAGGCACATTGGACATTGGTCAGGATGGTGAAGTTGTTTCTTACACTTCGAAGGCTTGCCAGAACCTAAAGAAAAAATAAAAGAGAGAGAGAGAGAGAGAGAGAGAGAGAGAGAGAGAGAGAGAGAGAGAGAGAGAGAGACTTTCATTATCTTTCTTCTGTAGTGTAAACTAAGAAGTGTCATTTCAACATTGGCATTTGATTTATCATAATTTGAAATACACACACACATAAGAACACTGGGATTATGTACCTGTGCAAACGGTGTTACGATCAGGTCATCACCATGTCTGTGAAAAAGAAACAAATGTTTTAGTTTTCTGTGCAAATGTGTTTAAGTACAGAGTACATTATATAGGTAGGTACTGTAGATCTACATCACACACACACACACACACACACACACACAGTTGTGCACTGCAGACCTTGCATCCTGCTTACACTGACTGCATGGAGCCAACTTGGCCATCACACACGTTAAAGCAATGAGACCAACCATCCAGAATGACCAATAAAACACCTTCATCCAGAGCCAAAGGGAAGAGATGGACTGGAGGAAGTCAGCAGGAACATGGAATTGCTTTGCTATCGTACAAGGAAGGGCACTGTAAAAACTGTAATGTAAGGTGTTCCATTTACTACAGATTTGGACTCAATTTCATGTTTTTTTTTTTTTTTTTTAATATTATTTTTATCCCACGATTTTGTAACCCATTTTTTCACCAAGTGCAAATACCTAATGTGATCCTGGGTTCTACACACCCTCCGCCAACCTGGGGAGGCAGTGGACTGGCCTCATGCTTCCTTGCATGCATGAGGAGTCGCGGGTTGGACGTAGCATGTGGAAGGAACACGTTATTCCAACCAGTTCCTGCCCCCTACATCAGGCGCCCCGGCTGGCCAGGGGGAGGCAGTTTAGAGCCCAGGATTAATGTGTGTTTTTGTGAGGACAGGGCATCTACCTCTACCCTAGAGGACACAGGGAGAACATGCAAACTCCACACCAAAAGGCCCTTTCACCAACCCCGCCTCGGGTATGGGCACTGATGACGCGGAAGAGTGGACACGCCGCCAGCACCAACAACGACGTCCCTAGCGGGAATCGAACCCAGGACCTTCTAGCTGTGAAGCGACAGCACTAATCACCGTGCCCCCGACTCAATTTCATGTTAATGCAAGAAGTCTAGTTATCATAACGGAGGAAGTGCCCTGAACTGCACTTTGTCCATGACTCATCAGTTAGATGTGAAAATAGAAGTGTCACTTCTACAACGGCTACTGCTATGTGACAATGTCATCTTTCAGCATGAGACGCTTCACCTCCAGGAATAAATGTCTGTCCAACTCAATAAAACTCAAAAATCAATCTATGCAATCTAATAGTATGCAGCATGCACGTGACATGATCATCATACATACGGTAACGTCTACTGAGTGGCAAAAACTACCTTCTGGTTGTGACAGCTCATACCGAAAAGTCTTTAAACAACATTAAATAACTAACTCACTGCCACTCGAATTTACACTGTACACTGCACATACACTCAATTCACAATATAATTCCAGGAATGTAGAAATACAGTAGATGTATTTTGGAAGTAAATGCATATTGGACCCTTACAGGTTAAGTTGGTTACATTTCTGCATAAGAGTTAAACGAACAGTACACTATTGTCCTAATGCTCAGTTAACAGATTTTTTTTGGCGTGATTGATTATTCTGTGGTGTCTGCTTATCACACTAAAATATGTGTTGTACTTTTTTATCTATAAGCATAGATTAACTTCATCTCATGAGGTATTTTAGGTGTTGACGTGACTACGAAACCCAGAAAACACATCACACACTTTACAACTATAATTAATAAATGATATACGTTTAAATGCATTTATCTCTGAATGAGCCCTGGAAACAGTGACATGTGAAAATACAGGCTATTTTGTCAAATGTATTAAAAAAAAAACATCATCAACTCATCTAATTTAAAGCTGTTTTATGATATCATTCATCTGCACAAATTCACAACAAGATTTTCTATGAATTATTTAGTTGGGAGTGAGCCTAGCTTTTTTGCTAATCTGTCAAAGAGTTAAACATTCGGCAATAAATAGCTGAACCATACAAGCTCACAAGAAATCGTGTGAGCTTGTGGATGATGAGAGAAAATATTTTGCAGACCATAACCAATGGGTTCTCAGGTCAACAAGGTAGTAGAAGGTACAGTATATACTGTGTACAGGCAGGGTCTATTTTCTGTACATCGTACAGACCTAACTGCTACTGTTTGAATGCACAAGTGTGTACCTGCCCAACCAAAAGGCTGCCTGCGTTTTTTGCATATCTGTGTGAGAGGTGCGAGTGTCAGGCTCTGTGCTCACAGTTCAGAGGCGATGGATGAGTTTCGGGACATAGACTTGGGCGACAGGTCATAGTCGCTGTCTGAGCGGTAGAGGAAGGACTCTCTGCGCTGGTTGTGACCCGGGAAGTTGGTGTGGAGGACCAGACCAGAACCCGGAGAGGCCTGGGGGTCCAGAGGGCTGCAGCTGGCAGACGGGCCATTCTCCACATCAAAACTGCAACGCAGAAAAAGCACACAGATCGTTTGGAGAGATTAGATTTGTCTCTGGCTTTTCGGCTTGATTTGAGCAGATGAAATAGGATTAGCGACTGTTTTTTTAGAGTCACATGGGAACTTGAAGAAAGAGCAACAGCATGCTCATATTGTGTAATAGAATAATTATTGTGTGTTCTGTGATCATCATTGACACTGACCAACCGTTAACAATAGGTCACCTCTATCTAACGATTATGGTGCCGTATGCTACTGCTGTTATGTTTCATGGTGAGCAGTTCAAAGAGCTGAGGTAACATAAAACTTGTTGTAGGTTGTGAGATAATTTCAACCTCAATACCACAGCACTATGCAAGGTATGCGCCCAAGGGCTTATATTTTCTTTGCCTTGTTCTTACTCCAATGTAAGCTTACTATACTGAAACAATTATGGACAATTAAAATTCCATCGAAACCACAGCAAAATCATAAACACTCAAAAAGGACACTCAGTTAACATACATATAGTAGGTACTGTCTTTGAACACCAAGATTATAAAAGCCCACCTTCCATCGTGAATATTCTTTAGGATAATACCATTATAGTGTGTCTTCTTCTACCGTGTACAGCACAACTCTGTTATTACAGTATGTTATAAATGTAACATTTAATTTTAGCAAAAGAAAGGGGCAGAGGAAACCAACGTGCACATGGAGAGCAGATAGAGGAACCCCCGTCTTGCTCAAGGACACTTTGACACTAGCTAGCCAACCAAGGATCAAACCGGGAACTTTCCGCTTGGAAATCGTCCACTCTACCTCCTGAGCAAATGGCTGCTAGAAGATTAAGTGCCTTGTAGTGGAAGAGGATAAAATATGTAGAACCTTGTCATAGAGAGGAAATCCCACATATCTGAAATTATGCTTGAAAATAGAGGTGTAACGATATAGTAACTGCATTGAAAAATTGATTTAGAAAACAGCAACTTTTACTATGTATCGTATCGTAATGCAAATAATAGATATAAATTTCCTTTCTATGTAGATAATTGATTGCATAAATACTACATACAGTAAAATCTAGCATTTTTTAAAAGACAAAAGAAAAAGAGTGGTTTAATTACTTAGTTTAAGAGATTGTTAATGTATTTTACTTGTTACTATATCGATTTCAAATCACTGAATCATATTGGATCATGCCCCAATATCGTCCATGTTTCGCATCGTCAACCATGTGCCATGATACATATCGAATTACTGTAGAAATATATCGTTACACCCCTTCTTGAAAAGCCTCTCCCTGGCCAACCAGGGGCAGGGAAAAGGAACTGGTCGGAATAACGCCTTCCTTCCTTTCTTCCACGTGCTACGTCCGGCCAGGGAAATTCCCTGCTGTCAGGTGAAGAGAAGCAGCTTGGACTCCTCATGCATAGGAGGCATAAGGTCAGCCCCCCCCCCCAGCTTGGCAGTAGGAGTAGTAGCGTCCAGGATTACATTAGATAACACGGGGTGGAAAAAATGGGTTGCAAAATCGTGGGATAAACTTATCCATAAAAAATACAATGCAAATAATTACACAAGATGCACCTTCTTCTGTGAGCTTTTCTCACACAATAACGTCCATCTTGTCTTTTATAGTTTTGTGGATATCTGCCCCATTTATTTAAGTATAAATACTGTACATCTAAATAGTAAAGTGTTTTGTCAACTTTTTCCTGACCTTTTTGAATCTCATCCCTGACAATATCCCAATATTGTTATTAAAAATATATCTGAACATTGAAAACAAGAAAGTAAAAATTAAAGGAAAACAAATACCCCTGAAACATGCAAAAATAACATGCTCTGTTGACATGATGAATAGTGAAGAGGATCTCTTCCGCTTATTCCATCAACATCACCCAAACTGATAAGCTGGAATCACTCACTGTTTCTAGTACTATGCATGTCTACGCACACACACTCTACAGGAGAGCAGCTCCTAGACTTTCCATTCAAAGCACATCAAAGCACTTCACAGTACATAGTTACTCATCCTGTGTTGATGATGTCTTGAATATGAAATAGACAAGCATTGGGGGCCTGTAGATCATATATTCCGATTAAGATAAACAGATCTTTTTTTCCCCAGATTCTGATTATTTTTTTAAATGTTCAAAACCTGTACAGGAAGACAAGGCACATTTTGGACATATAGTTGGAATGGTGATTATCATGACTAAATTAATTTTGAAGCTGTGATTAATCTAATAATTCAATTACACCATTAGGTGCCCCAGACTAGGCTAATGCATGGCGTGGGTCCTCAAAAAGTTTGAGTATCACTGGTATGTTTCTCATGCTTGTTTCAAATCTCCAGGAGGAAGTGACATGTGAACATATGAAACCACACATTCCCTCGGTTCACAGTCTTGAACCAGACTTGAATTGAAACTGTACTTTGGCACTTGCCCCAGTCTACACAAAAACTCTTCTGCAAAAATAATCGTTTTACAAGCTGCCATTCTGAGCTTGTAGATCTGCTATTTTTGGCAAATAAATGGTGGAATGTGGCAGTGTGTGGTACAAGTGGCTAAAACAAACAGACATCACAAATGCCCCCTAAAGGCTCGCTCGTCACTACACATTCAAACAGACATTGAAATCTAAGGCAGGCGACTGGTGGCATTTGTTCTTTTGCAAATACGCTGGAAGCCCTAACAGATTCCACAGAATAACTCCTTGGAATGAATCGAACTGTCCCTTGTGTCTGCTGAACATTGCAAATGTTGTCATGTCTTTCCCTTCGAATTTGTCTTGAAAAATAAAATAAAAAAGATTGTGAACGTCTAAGCACAAAACTGCAACTCTACAAATCATTGAAACTGTCCAAGAAAGTAAAACATAAATGAGCTCAATGAAAAGGGGCAGTGGTGTGTGTGTATTTACTGTATGCATGCCTGCCTCTATGTACTATGCACTTTAAGGTTGATTGCATCTGCGGCCCCGAGGTCATTTGACTTTGTGTGTTCTGATCACGTGCACTGTGCAGACGACTAAATATAAAACCACGGCAGGCAAGCCTCAACAGCCACAATGCACGTGCACATGCACGCACAAAGGCAAGCACGGGCACGTGTGCACACACACACACACACACACACGCACACGCACACACACACACACACACACACACACACAGCTGGCCATCATATTTTCCCTTATCTCAAAAAGAAAACGGAAAGCCTTCTAGCAGCAACTTTGTAGCCAAAGATGACAGACAGCTACCCAACACAGGAAAGTTCAAGAGGTTGACGTCGCAAAGATCAAGTGTCCCCTTTAGGACAAAGGATTGCTATTTGCTAAAATGAATATTTTGGTATCATTGCTTGAAAAAATGCTTTGACAGAGAACCACATATGAAGCACACAGTGAAATCTTCAGGGGTGATTTAACACTGTAAGTGGGGTCCACCTGGCTCTATTTGTACATTCTCAGAGATACAAATGGAAAAAAAAAATGAATACTCTCGATTTTACTGTGTAGCCTTTGATCACGTTCAACTCTGAAATACTGCAAGTCCAGGGAATTGCAGTAACAGCGTCTACCATGACTGTTGTTCATCATTGCTAATTGAGCATAAAAGCTCCCGAAAGGCTGTTTGCAAAGAAACATAATTGCACAATAGGTTTATGTTTTGGAACACAGAAGTAATTTGGCGATAACAACAAATCCTGGGGGAAGTATTTTTATGAAGGAATGTCCAGCTGCTCCTGCTGTCAAAAATAGCAAGAATAAAAACTCATATGAAAAACCAAAAAGTAAAAATATGGACGTAAGAGGCTTGCAGTGCCAATGTAAAGTTTTTTTTAGCAGTGATGATAATATAGGCCTAATCTTGTGTTTTATTACCAGTGTTGGACAGTAACGAATTCGATATTACATATTACTGTGATATTACTGTAATATTACCTTTTCCAGCAAAAGTAGTGTAACAAAATTACTCTGCCAAAATGAGTAATATGTAATATGTTACTCTGCCAAAACACATATCATTACTTATTACAAGAGCTGGTTGTTGCATCTAAAAATAGAACAGATCTGCATGCTGTCAACAGATAACAGAGATGCGGAGTAGTTGGCAGAACCTAATCCACCGCAGCATTCTGCACACATGGCATACACTACAAGTTATCGGTAAACAGATTGTGTTGTCCATTCTTTTGCAGGTGGGAGGGGAGAACATGGGAAAGTAATAAGTAATACAATATTTTTACTTTTTTCAATGCCGCCAACATGGCGTTGATCCCGCATCTAGCGTCCGCATACAGCCACATAACACGGAGTACATCGCCTCTCGGTGTCCATATGGGAGCAGAAAGATGAACTCACTGCTGCCACCAACTGGCCAAGTCATGTTAAATAACCCCACGAACCAGGGGAACAGCGCCCTCTAAGTGGGTGTGACATCAGACTTCAGTGCTCTATGTCCCAACATAGTCCCCACAATACCATCTGTCTAACCAGCAGCTTTTGGAGAGAGAACGTGGATGATTTACATAATTCAAATCGTTCACAGATTATATCGTTGGACCTTTGGACTACTTTTGAGGGGATTTGGTAACGTGTGAATGTGGGTTAGAAGGCTCAGCAATGACAATGCTGAGTACAATGACGTACATTTGTGGATGTGGATAGTATTACGGGACATGGACTCAACAGTGCACTTTGTAGTTGCTTTTCAGTGATACTTTCCCACTATTTTCCTATTTGCACTGGGTGATGACATGCAGTACAGCAGCTGTAAGGAGTCATGTTTATACAGTAGGTACTGTGACCATGAGAGCTATTGGGAAGTGATTACTGTGACCTCAGGATGACCTCTGGCGCGACATCCTTCCTGTTAACATCCTGACATGAGTGGGCTGATGTACGTGATGTACAGACTGACTGACCCACTGACCAAATGGATGAATGACTTGTAGAAGTAGTTGTAGCACGCCTTTCTTTAATTATCTTCAACTGAACAAATGAAAGGATTACATAGACGTATAAAGAACAACTCAAATGCATTGGACCAATCTGATATATTATCTACTGTAACTGTACCATACAGCCCAATTCGGAACCATCCTTTGGGAAAAGCTAAAGTTGAACGTACAGATTTGGAGTGATAAAGAAAGGAGGATGAGTCAACCAAATGCAATGTTTCTGAGAAATAGCATGTCTGTCCCGTTATGAACAATGCTATTGTTTTCAGGTAGAAATGGGTGACTGAGGGGCCTTACTGGAAGCAATGCAAGATCCTGAAGAATCCAACATGAAAATATTAGCTTTTCTAATAGAAAATGTGTTCTTGCATGTGCCGTAGGCCTAAGCCAGTGGTTCTCAAAGTAGGGTCCAGGAACCCCCATGGCTCCCTGAGGGGTGTCCCAGTTTTTCATTGAAACAAATCTTAAAATTGATACATGTATATTATGACTGGCATATTTGTCACATAATCCACTCCCTGAATTCAGCCCACAAAGCTTGTTCTACATATGTCTAAATAGGCTTTCTATCAAAAGGTGATTCGATAGATCTTATTTTTTTGGAAAAGGCTTGGATTTAGAAAAAAGTTTGGGGTATAGAATAGGGGTGTAATCACTCATTGCACTCACAAGGATGTAAAGAAGGAAGTACAAATACCCTATCTCGATTTCGTGGAAAAGGCTTAAAATGTGACATCGGCAGTGACCAACAGGATAACTATCCAGTATTACTTTAATAGGTGAATAAAACCAGTATACATTGGATGTGGTGTGAGTATTCATGCACAGACACTGTGTGCTGTGTGTGCTGTGTGTGTGTGTGTGCTGTGTGTGTGTGTGTGCGTGTGTGTGCGCGTGTGTGTGTGTGTGTGCGTGCGTGCGTGCGTGCGTGCGTGCGTGCGTGCGTGCGTGCGTGTGTGTGGATGACTGCGCGTGTATGTGACACATTGCATGTGAGGCTGTTTATGCTCTTGAATGACTGTGTCTTCCGCTGCTTGTTCTGAAGAGTGGAAACCAGGCTCTGGCTCTGTGTCTGTGTCTGGCTGTCTGCTACCGACAGCAAGTGGTAGCCATGGTTACAGCTCCTGTTTGTCTTAGTGTCAAACGGACCTCTCTTAACAATTGGGACCCTGCTAAGGTTGTTTTAATTAGGCTCTATTATTCTCTGGAGAGTAGTAATAACCGTTAATGTTGCGGAAATGAACAACAAAGGCCTGGAACGAAGTCAACAGGTTCACAAGAATGAACTACCCCCCCACCCCCACCCTGCCCCTCTTTTTCATGGTTTAAGTAAAATTAAATAACCACTGTTTTGGTGGATGTCATTGTAGAGTAGGGGCTCCATTTTCGTTACAATCTAAACCCCTTATCCCAAACCCCTTATCATTTTTTTTTTTTACTATTTTGAAACACTTTTTGGAATAGTTCAATGTGCCAATCTATTGACACATTGTGAGATTGTAGACTGGCCATTTAAACTATTGAAAAATGTCTATTTTAAATAGTTTCAAAAGGCAAAGAAGTTAAGGGATAAGGGGTTTAGCGGTGGCGACAATCTAGGCCTAGTAAGGTAAGTAAGGTAGGCTATCGTCCAACAAGTCTAATCTTTATAAGAATGGAAATATTTAATAAAGGAAATGTCCAGATCCTACAGGAAAGCTGAGCAGCCTTATGAGATGAGTCTTTGTTACTAATTGAAGGAAGCATGCACGAGTCCAACTTGTCTCCATCTCTTTGAACATTGTACGTACAGGAAGTCCCTTTGGTCCTTTAAGGCATTTTATTGTTTCACATCTTGTAAGGTATGATGCAAGCAGCACAACAACCGACGCATTTCGGCCAACAGCCTCCGTCAGCGTTGTATTATGCTATAAACACAGGATGTGTCACTTTTATACTGTCTGTGTAACACATCCCCAGTCTGGGTCAATACAGAAAACATGCAACCCGCTGAATAAAATAGTGCAAGCACAATTAATGTACAAATTCATCAACAGAAAAAAGTAATACGACTTCAGGCACAAAGCTGTAGGCATCAGAGAGTGTTATTACAAATAACCAATATAATAATCAAACCAACCAATGAATCAACCAACCAAATAATCAATGCACAATATTAAATGCGGTCCAAAGGCCCAACTAGCTTAAGTCCTTAAAGAGGCAAAGGGGGAGTTAAGTACTCTGAAAAACACAGTGGCTATGTCAAGGCTTATCATTGATAGAGAAGACAGGTTACTCAACCTGTCCCGTTCTTTAGGAGATCTGCTTAAATTAATTAAAAGGGCATGTCTTAGAGCCTCTCACCTCAAAACAACTCGAATGATCTGCCAGTGTTGGTATTCGAGATGAGAAAGAAAGAAAAAAACAAAGGAGCGAAAGAAAGAATGAATCCTGAGCACATAGCTGTGAACCAACAGACTGTATGTGTGTCCCCAACTCTGAGCCCTAAAATTACCTTTTACAACCCAGGGCCAAATGGGACACTTCTCACAGGGGGATTCATCAGGGAACCGTCTTTTTTCCATCACAGAGCTTGACATTTAGCTGAGGGTCTATTTTGGGGAACAGACCTCCTCATTTCATTTCCTACCATCCGTCGATGCAGGGGGATTTGTTTTGGAACAGTGCACCTCTGTCTGTTCCCAAAATGATGCAACTATAAAAATAGATTGCAAGAGTTACATCTGGTTAACCAACTTAGCTGGGGACTACCTGGAACCCTCTCATCCACATTGTTAACAAGACACCAAGAGCTGCGTTCAGAGAGTTCAGGCTCTGATGACCAGGAGGCTTACATATCGAGCACCGAGACATTTATCAGTGACGTTGCAGGTCTCAAGATGGAGGAATCTTAAACTGGCTAATATTGATCTGACCCCCCATGCCAAGGCGCCAGCGCTCACACAGTACTGTAGTCTGCCATCACCCAGGCGGTTCTGACCTGGATGTGGATGTGCTGCTTGTCGGCCTCAGGCGACTCACTGGTCATATACTGTACAGTGTATATAATGTAGAAAATCCAGTAATGCCATAAAATACAGTATGCATTATCTAATATCAAAAACAGTTGGATACTAAAGTTATTATTAGTAAATAGGACAGTAACAAAACCAGGACTTATATGTTATTATACATGCATAATTGGGTAGAAAGTCATATAGCAGATGCTCTCATTTTGCATCATTTACAGTGTAAGCGCTCACACACATGCATGCACACACACACGCACGCACGGCGCGCACACACACACACGCACACACACACAAGTGCAATAACAAAAAGCCGTGAAAGCTGTGAAACTGAATAAAGAGATGACAACAGAAGAGAGAGGGCTGAGTAGAAACGTTTGGACATAATGTACAGCAAGAGTGTGTGTGTGTGTGTGTGTGTGTGTGTGTGTGTGTGTGTGTGTGTGTGTGTGTGTGTGTGTGTGTGTGTGTGTGTGTGTGTGTGTGTGTGTGTGTGTGTGTGTGTGTGTGTGTGAGAGAGGGAGTTAAGGAATAGTGATATAAAACAGGACTTGCTTTAGAGCAATGGTTCCCAAACCTTTTAGCCTGTGACACAAAAGAGGAATTTGATTTGGTCTCCACGGGACCCAAACTAGTGCAAACAGCAGCTCTACAAGCTCACAGAGCTTCTAGGGCTTATTTCATTTCGAATTCAAAGTTACATTTGTGGAATTCAAGGAATTTGTTTTGATTGTTTACTTTTGAAAACATTATTTCTTCCCCTGCAATTGTTTGGAAAAAAAACACCCATGACTCGCAATTGGGTCCAAATCCACCATTTGGGAAGCTAAAGTTTAGAGAGCATTCCATGGGCTGGTAAGTTGGATTTTTTTCCAGGACACTTGATGGTTTGCTTGGAGTCAACCTTCTCCGGGTCACAGTTCTATTGACCCTACTGCTCATGCGTTATGTAAAAGTCCAATGATAGACTCTTCGAAAAGGATAACAAATGAAGGATTTACTCTGTGTACTATTACTATGTAACTATTAATGGAAAACAGGGCAAAAGGTAACTCAAACAGCAACGCTGTTGTTATCATTACAATTTGATTGGTCCATTTCTATTTCGACCGTCATCCATTTACCATCAATCATCGCTCTTCCTAGTCATAATCCTCCCTTAATGATCAAAACCACTACAGTATATCATCATTGTCTTTGCCACTCTCCTCATTTCGCAGTAGAAGTGCTATGGACTTGAGCTGTGAGCAGTCAACTCGGAAATCATAACAGGTCCACTCCGCACCACAAACCACCAGAAGACCGACGTGTGCTATTCCCATTTCCTCTCTGTTTACGCCGCGTCACCATAACAACGATGTACACGTAGTGGCACTGTAAATAAACCAGACCGCCAGGCGGGCGGGCACAGCCTAGCACTCCACCCCGTGGGCAAGCAAGCTAGCATCAACACCTCCAGTTGTTCTCGGAGGTCCCATTTCAGGGAGCTTCAAACATGGGTCTCTGAAATGTGAAACGTTCTTTCAAAAGGCTTTTTTAATTGCCATTGGCCATGGAATTAAAGTCAATGGAATTAAAGGTGGCAGATTGTTCCATGCATTCCATGTTTGTATCTCCTGGGGACAGCTAGCAGAGGATCCCTTTATCTACCGATTAGTCAAATAATTATTGAGAACAGCCCTGTTTCCTGGTCTGTTTTTAGGATGGGAAGCTTCATGGCTGTTAGAACATTCCGCATTTTGGTGGAAAAGGTTTAGAATCACTTAGGTAGTATAGTATAATATGCACAGTGATAGTCATGATGACAAACATACTGATTTCACTCTACACCCTATGCCACGTTGCCTGCAATGTTACAACCTTATTCATGCCCTATTCACAAAATAAAGCAAACTGTTTTCATACAGGATTTCCCCCCAAAGAAAACGTTAAGGAAAGGGGAACTACAATGAGTCGTTTTTAGAGGCATGCGGCATCACTTCCAAATTCAACAAAAACTGTCTCACCACTGAGAAATATGCAGGCATTCCACTGGTCTGCAGGACTTGACCCCAACTGTATTGTGCCACTCTAAAAGGTCAATAGACCTGTGAATGTTATTGTTGTGCCAATACACATCCTGGTCACACGGTCCATATGTCCAGTTAAACCCATCTCTCTGGGTGATTATCTGTGTTGATTTTTGGGTGTGAGAGTAACTTTCTCACACGTACAGACATACCATTATGTACACGGACAAAAGGTCATAAAAGGTGCAGGGCTGCTATACTACAAACACATACACATGTGGGTAACTAAAAACACAAAATGTCCATTCACAGCATGCTTGCAGTGCTCACAAGCTACGAGCAGACCTACTGTACAGTACTAAAGTGCACTCACAAATGAGTGGAAGAACTTGTTTCATGTGTGTATTAGTCTAATTAACTCTGGTTGTCACAACAGACACGCCTCACCTTGCACACCTGTCCACCTAAAGAAAACACAAACACCGCAGCAGCAGCAGCATGCACATCACAGTACACCAGCTGTAAGTTCTTAACAATTAGACAGGACTTTCCACAGGAAATCCAGCACTTTCCACAGGAAACCCTGGGTCTCAGGGGTGGCTCTATCCACCTAGAGACACGGCAGATAGAAACTGCCTTATAAACTTGAGCCTAATTTACATGAATTGCGTCACATTGTTTGGCCAGTATAAATTTGGCTTCACGCAAGATAAGTACAGGTAACCTTCGCAGATTATCTGTAGCTCACTCAACATTCACCTCAGCCGATTCTTCATAAACAAAACGTCATGCACTGTATATTCTATTTTATTCGTGCTGCACTGCTGCTATATTTTGGTCTTCCCTATAAAACTGCATCTCAAATCTTGTAACCCTAACCATGTGAGACTTGGCAGTCTGCTCTGTCTGCAGAATAGTCTGCCTTTTCTTTTCTTTTTTTTCATAGTTTGCAGCCATGCTCCACAGACTGGGCCAAGCCTCAGTCTGGTAGCTCAACCCGGTTTGAAACCTCCAGTATCCTGACTTACTTAAAATCAACCTACTGTATTGACCAGGGAGCACTCATGGTGGGCTGTGAGGTAATGCTAGTGTCCGTTACAATAGTTGACAAAACACAAGATTTAAATGAACTGTAAGATTAATGATAACAATAATGATAATACTGGTAAAACACCCCAGTAATTGATAATTGTCCCTGCTTGGATCAATTAATCGCTTGGTCATTAAGATGCTTAGAAAATGCACACCACTCGTCTGACCACAAAGGCTGCCGTGATATCAGACCTTGTTGACACTTTCCAGATTTTCCAGATGACCAAAAAGAGGTTGTGAACTGACAAGCATCACACAGTTTGATTTCCATCAAACACAGCATTACTGCAATTACAGCAGTGTTTTGTTAAAACATTTCTTGTTTTCCTTTTTGCTTGCCTGTTTGTTTTCCCATGCGATGTCACATCGCATCAAACCAAAAGTCAGCCTTTTGGTAAACTAACCCTAATACAGACAAATCCTTTAGTCAAACAACCATGTTAACATTGTATAAACACTGCAAGATGCCAGAACACAGACGAGATGCAGTTTAATTCCTATTTAGGTATAATATGTTAGTTTAACTTAGAAAGGATGAAAGAATCATATTATAGTACACAAAGACCACACGAACCAACGGAGAACATAAACTGTACAGATCTTGTATACTGTAAGTCATTCCCTATATCATCTGTAGTATAAAAAGCAGATGGGATCATCAACACATTACTTGGGTGCCTTAGCCTAATCACACAGACGCAATAGATCACGTCACCAAATAAATAATGTAGTGTGATTTTGGGAAACTTCATAACACTGCATTCTACATTTAATAGCCTATAGTTAGCCCATAATTTAGTATGAAGATAGTTATGTAAATGTTTAATGAGCTTGTGCCACTTCAACCTGCTGTTCCTATTTTGGGTATTAATTCATATACTATTGGGCCAATATAGCTCCATTTTCGTGCTAAACCCCTTATGCCTGACTTTGGCTTTTTTACTCTTGGATGGCCAAGAGTAAGAGTTTATTCTTGGATGGCCAGTCCACAAGCTCAGCACATGTCAGTGTAGATTGGCTAGTTGAATGATTCAACTATTCAATTAACATTGACAGGTTTAAGCTGTTGTTTAGCTGTTTCAATTTCTGTTGAATTCACAGAATATATAGTCAGTCCATCCTGGTCATCATGACACACTCACACAGGAGGATTGGGAAGTGACACTGCACATGACTACAGTACGCTCCCATGTAATTTAATGACACAACTGTTAAGTTCGAGTTCAACAAATGTCAAATTCAAGTTCAATAAGAATACATGCATTGGCTGTGCCATCAGTGGCCCAGGCATCTTGGCTGGTAATCCATTATGGCAGCGTGTCGCGGGTTCGACCCCAGATCCCTACGGTTCTTAGTGCGTGTCACTCCAATCTATCTCCTCATTTCCTGTCAGTAGCTACTGTTACTCTATACCTATATAAATAAAAGAAAGGCAAAAGCCACAAAAAACAAAAACAAAACACAATTCCAAATTTGCATGCATTATTTAAGCCACAGGAGCATTGATATCGTCTGTGTTTACATTTCCTTTGCACAGACAGACTATGAAGCAGAATGACAGTGAGTGAGAAGTTAACCACAGAAATGTAAATGAAGTATGAAAAGTGTGTGTTGCCGTAGCCATCATCCTGACCTGTTAGAATGGCCATGGTTGGAGGCATGGAGTCTCCTGATGACTTCCTCGCTGAAGTCAAAGT
>CM076979.1:36380266-36550266 GCA_039105355.1 Benthosema pterotum | reverse complement strand
TTCAAAAATAAATGTTCCCTTATGGGGTCCCCTGGCACAAAAAAATGTTCAGGTGGGGTCCATGTTCAAATAGGTCTTTGAATTGGGCCCTTGAATTGAAAGAATTTGAGTACTACTGCTTTAAATCTCTCTTTCATGAACTTGAATTGCAACTGAATTCCATTTCTATGGACTTAAGGCAGTCTAATGATGTCGTGTGCACACACCACAGTCTGTTGACACTGGAGTGAGACAAGCTTGTCCTTTGAACTGGCAATGAAAGGGGCAGTGAATGTTTTCACAGGCTAATTTATGTTCAAGCATTTAGGTAGCAAATACCTTTATTCAAAAACATTTGCACTGACAACCAGTAAATATTTCAACGTAGAAAAAAACAGTAGGCATTAACCTAGTATCCTGATCAAGATCAGTGTATGCTTTTAATTAAAGCTACTAAGCTGGGACCAATATCACAACCACAGCTATTTAAGTGATTGGAAGAGGTCCCTTTACTCTGCCATTGATAATTTGCAGACCCTCATGTTGGGGAGCACACTGTCACCCTCTGACTGTGTGAGGCTCATGGGGTGAACATATACTATAGGCAAAAAAGTGTAGTATGGCTTGGAAAGCAAGTCTCTCTCCTTCCATAAGTTCCCTAGCTGCAATGGCTGACCACGAGGGAGCGCCCCATTGGTTCCAAATGTGTACTGCCTGGCTGCATCCACAAGATGGCAATAATGTAACATTGCTAAGATCTGGTTACCTCTGGTCTGTACAGTGGTGGTCAGAGACAGTGGCTAGATGCAATTAACAACATGACCAAATTCATTATTTTCCAGTTTCATTGGTGTTTTTCATTAGTCACATTAAGTTTATTTATTATAAATATTAAAATAGATTACAGTAAAACAAAAGTCACACTTGTATGAATTGAGAGGTGCTCTGATCATCAGACAGTATGCATGTACAGTATGTATGTATGTATGTATGTATGTATGTATGTATGTATGTATGTATGTATGTATGTATGTATGTATGTATGTACAGTATGTCTGATATGACATAATCAGATACTGTTCTTCAGGCATGAGGTGAACCAGGCTCAGGCTAAATAGACGGCACTCTGAAGTGTACACACTAAGTGCTGTGACTTCTGCCATTTAATAGGGCACACTGCCAACCAGACAATAGGATTCACAAAAATAGAAGCTTGTGTCTGTTTCTGACAAGTTGGAGAGCCTGCATGCCCGATGAGCAAGAGCATCAGTGGTGACGCGCACGCACGCACGCACGCACGCACGCACGCACGCACGCACACGCACACACACACACACACACACACACACACACACACACACACACACACACACACACACACACACACACACACACACACACACACACACACACACACACACACACACACACACACACACACACACACACACACACACACACACACACAGAAGATGACAAGTGAAGGATCGATCTGTGAGTCATGCTTGGTGGGGTACAGAGCCCGGCTGTAGAACTGACGTGGTCATAGTTTGACTACGTCAATGGTTATTGGTTACCGGTATTACTGTATTTGAAATGGACAACTAACAATACAACTAATGAGCACGCATCCTGTACCTCCTGGGGACTGAACCTACAAAACTACAAAAAATAAACAAGCAAGCAAAAAAGCTGCCAGAAGCAGATATAGTCAATTTTAGGCAAATCTGGAAGAAGGATAAAAAGTGAAGGAAGCAGGGGAAAGAGAAAAGGAGGGGGGGGGGTGTTGGGGCAATTGAGTGGGAGGCAATATGATGTATTTGTGTGGCCATAGTGACTGGGGGCACCAGCTGTGCAAAAGGAGTGAATGATAAATGAGAGTATGAGACAAGAATAGACATCTAGACGAGCGATGGAGAGAGAAACATGACTAGATTCTAAAAGCTGCTAGTTGAACCCAAAGTGATTTGATCAGACAGACAGTGATATCCTCAGTGTGCCAAGGGTTTATTAAGGATTATTGGGGAAGGGGGACGATATTGTTACGCTTCATGGCTATACACCCTTTCGATTTAGAGCAAGGAGCATTTTGTATGCAAGTGAACTACAGCGATTGTGGTGCTAGATGAAACAAAGGTCATGGGGTCACCATCACCGTTGGGTCCATCCTCGTGGGAACATGAATGTGCACACTACAGCAATTTCCGTGACAATTCCACGAGTGCTAAAACACAGGCCAAAACGACAGAATAGAAAAGGAAGAAAACAAGAGAGAGCAAGAGGTCTGTATGGCCCTCCTGTTCCCCATTAACCTAGACTAATGTGAGAACCATTCTAACTCGACCACTTTTTGCCCATGCCCTGACCCATTACTAAATAAAGGGTGTAGTCTGGATACACACTCAGTAAACAGCCCCATAACTCATTTTATTTCCTGAGAGAAACAGCGAGACAACAGTGTAGTTTGGCTGTAGTCAACACCTCTGTTCCAGATGGAGGCTGAGCCAAAAACAACAGCAAAACGCAATGATGGATTGCTAGCAGCATCATTTTATTTTGTCAAAAATAATGAATTGTTAAAAACAGTGGGGAAAAAGGACAGTAACTGTTTGGCATAAATACTTTAATATTTTCTGCCCTACAGTGATCTGCTCTTATTCCAAATAGAGTGAATTGATGGGTAATTGGCTCCGGCTTCTATTTCACATCACAAAGGGATCAGAATACACAAGTGACGCACATACGTGAATAAAAAGTCAGATGAAGGACAATGGTGCATGACATGCTCTAGGCGTAAACAGCAATAAAGGGCAGGGTGAATTCTCCTAACATAGTTGATTGATTGATTATTGATTGCTTCTTATTTAAACCGTTTAATTGTACTAGTGTACACTAGAGCCCACTATTTTCATTTCATCAAAACATTTAGAGACATACAAATATACAGTACATATCTAGCAGTAAATGATAGAAGGTGAAAAAGGGGAAAATATACATCGAGAGGATGGTGGGATGGGTGGAGAAATCAGATTTTATGGTGGCCAGTTTCAAACTGGTCCCTTTTTAGGGGGGTTGTGACGGAGTCAAGGGAATTGCATGTTTTAATGACTGTTGATATGGCGTTCTACATTTTGGAGGCATAGGAGCGAGATTAATTGCCGAATCTGGGTTGTGGGGTTGTGGGGTCGAATATGGGTGTGGGGTTAGGTGGGTGAGGCCAAGTAGTAGCCTGACCAGTTTGTTTTGAGAAATTTGGAGCCTTTTTTAAGGGCCTTTGAGATGCTGTGGTACCAAGAGGTGCAGGCAGCATATCGAAGAGACCTTATACAAGATGATTAAACTGCATGCTATGATGGCTTTGAATGCACCTTTGTTGCCGATTAATATTTTTGCTGTTGGACCTAAAACTTTGTACTGGTATCAGACATAGACATAAGATGATACAACACCATTGCACGAAACTGAAAACGATGGGAGCTTGTATGAAAAATATTGTCAGTTGATGTGACAATAGTTGAAGTTGAAGTTGTCCTTGAGTCTTCGGAAGGCTCACTAAGGTTACTTAGGAACAGGCGTGCATTACGGTGAAATCTCAGTACAGATACAGACGGCGGAGCATTGCTATCACTTGCAAAAACTATAGTGACAATAATATCAGTACACGAAAATATTGTGCATTTTGTGTGTGTGTGTGTGTGTGTGTGTGTGTGTGTGTGTGTGTGTGTGTGTGTGTGTGTGTGTGTGTGTGTGTGTGTGTGTGTGTGTGTGTGTGTGTGTGTGTGTGTGTGTGTGTGTGTGTGTGCTCGTGCGTGGAGCCCCCACAGTCCAGTGAGGTTGTTGAGTGACTACTGCCCAGACAACCTTTGGCAAATGAACAGAGTGAAAACACGGATGCACGCAGTCACGCACGCATGCATGCATGCACACACACACACACACACACATACGCACAGCAACAATGCTCTGCACTTGACACTTCCCTTAAAGCTTTCAAAGGCTTCCATTCAGCACTTGTAAAGGTGAGGAAGAGAGGGTTGAAGAGGATGAGGGATGATAGGAGGAGCACTGTCGAGAGCAAAAGTAAATGGACATGAGGTCGAGATGTGAAAAACACAGCGACATATCCACTCACCTGCAATGTCATTTCTGTCTGTGTCAATACTGCCTTTGTCCATTCGTGACTCTGGCCAAGATGTACTAACACATGCACTATGTTACTTAAATATGCCTGAAAAAAGGGTTTTCTCAGTGAAATACTAGACCTAAAATCCAACACAGTCTAAACATCCCTTCTCAAAATTAGGTATTAAAGGTACTATACCCAAAATCTGGTAGAGGGTACACATTCCTAGTCAAAAGTACGAATTAAAAAAAAACAACAAAAAAAAAAACAAGGCTATCACATCCAACTTTTCAAATCAATGGATGACAAGGTACTCACATCTCCACTTTTTGTTCAGAGGTTATTGCCACACCAATAAAAGATGAATGCTAATGGGCGCCTCTGCCTATACAGTAATAAAAGGCCTCGACTGTGCGTGTGGCTCCAGGGATTGGCTCCCATGTTTTGCAGCTCTCTGTTTCTCAGGTTCCCCTGCTGTTGCTAACCTAATCCCTTGTTCACTGTACTGTACGCCCCTCCTGGTGGCAACGCTGGACGCCCCTGACGTCAGCAGCCTTTTTACACCATGTTATCCAATCCATGATGCAGCCACATGCCCAGTAATGTGCACCTCACACAAGCACTTGGACTCTGGATGCCACTAATGACTACAGCCAGAACTCTTCAGATCAGGGTTTTTTCAACCAGTGGTCCGGGGACCACCAGTGGGTCCTTGAGAGGGTTCCAGGTGGTCCCCAGCTATTTGATGGAAAGTTGGTTAACCGGATGTAACTCTTTGAGAGTGTAAACACTCTCAAACACGCACACTCTCAGTTAAAATATTCATCATCTGAATTAGCTCAAGTTTACACACAAATAGAAAATGTAGAAGGATGGTCAATTGTTGTTCTATTGTTTGCCCGTTTTGTTTGCGAAGTGACGCCTAGAATTGTGGACAAAAACAAAAGAAATCTGCGTAGTTTTGGGTCTGTGGGGGTGAACATGTTGTCAAATGGTGGTCCGTGGCTCAAATATGCTGAATAACTAGTGGGCCCTGGTATGAAAAAGGTTGAAAACCACTGTTTCAGATGAAAAAGATTTTTGGTACTAGCATGAACCCCTCTTAAAAACATAAAAATAAATAAAGATAAAATAACAACGTGTGTGAACGAGAGGTGCAACTATACCTTTATTGTGATAGTTACTGTGAGCATATTTGTACTGGGACTAGCTCCCGGTACAGTTTTAGTTATACTCCAGCCTACTTGAGAACAATTGAACTTGGGAACCTGGGAAGTGGGAACAGGTTGACAAGTTGACAACATCTGTTGTCAACTTGTCATAGCACCTGTTTTAAATATCTGTCACTTTTGTGCACACTGCACTGTACATGGTGTTTGAAGAGTGTTGCAAACTGTCTGTGGGTTCTCAGGTTGTAGTTATAGTAGTCAGTGATGAAATAGGAAGAACTGAACAGGACCGTCCACCCTCCTACCACTTTTAGAACCAAATAGTCGCGATTTTGTGAACAATGACATTTCCTAAAACAATGCAATCTATTGCAATGTGTCGAAAATGTTCACTTGCTCACAAGATGTGTCAATTCTATTTGCACACAAGTTATGGTATCTCAGTGTAACTTAATTGCCATGAAACACAACGTGTTAAGCCCCCCCCCCCTCCCCCAGAAGATAAGCCTCTAACTGACCATTACAGATCAAGATATAATATGTAATTTGTTTCATTAACCCTTTGTCAACCATTTCCAGTTGAGTACAGCAGCATAGGCTACTTTTGAGAGATGTTTTCCTAGTGAACAAGGTGTACATACAATGGTATAACGTAAGCCCATTTATCAGCTCATACAATTATACTGACGATTCAATTATACTAACTGTGTCCCCCAAACCCAATTATTAGGGGAATCCAGGACACAGATCACAAGGGTATAATCATTATGTCCAGACTGTGTGTGTGTGTGTGTGTGTGTGTGTGTGTGTGTGTGTGTGTGTGTGTGTGTGTGTGTGTGTGTGTGTGTGTGTGTGTGTGTGTGTGTGTGTGTGTGTGTGTGTGTGTGCGCGCAGACCCGGATGCGTGTGTGGGTTGTGTGTACACGTTCAGGTCATCACAAAATAATTATCATAATGATCCTGTTTTATGCGTGTGAGACTGCGAGTGCATGCACGCACGTACATGTTTGTAAGTGCGTGCACGCAACATGCAAATTTGTGCATGTGTATAGGGAGGGGAGGGAGATCCGAGACAAAGATGATTCATGGGCTGGGATTAGTGTCTCGAAACTGACACAAGAGCAGACTTTCAGCTAGCTGGAAGATGCTTTAACAACAACGTTTTAAACTAGCAGCTGCAGATGTGAAATACATCAAGATTGAGCAACCGTATGACCCATTTATTGCCTGACATAACTAGGCTGTGCACAAATAAACTGCCACAGTTGAGAAACTATTGTCTCTGCAACATGCAGCGCTCTTGGCTGAGAAGAGCCAACACCTGCAGCACTGTAGCTATACATGTATACCCCTGGTCCCACAATAAGTGAGGCTACGTTGTTTAGACATGTTGTTTCCTCCTAACTAAATCAGTCCTGTTTTTGTCGTTTTTATACTTTTTTTGTTTAGGTGTCTAGATGTCCATCCAACCATCCATCCATCCTAAACTGCTTCTCTGGAGTCGGGTCCTGGAGGCGACAGTTCTCCCAGAGGGCTCCAGACTTTCCTCAATATAAAACAACACTAGTAAATTACACCTGGGGCATCCTGAGACTTTCTAGCCTGATTATAAGACTTGAGTTCAGCTTCCTGAAGCTTGAGCAAGAAACTGGGTCCACTCAGAGAAAGGGCTGCGTTGATTGGTCTGGACCAGGCTAGAGACTTTCCAAGGCCAGTGAATCGAAAGGTTTCCTTTGCACCTTGGACTTGCCCCGGGGTTGTCTCCCTTTGGGATGTACTGTACGTGCCTCGAGGACCTCCCAAGGGAGACACCTGAGAGTCATCCTAACCAGATGCCCCAACCACCCAAGTTGGCTTCCTTCCAAGCGAAGAAGCAGCAACCATACTCCAAGTCTCTCTAGCATGACTGAACTTCTTAACCTACCTCTAAGGGAGGTGACAGCCACCGGTTGAAGAAAACTAATTTCGTCTGCTTATATTTGCAACGATATTCTTTTGGTCATGTCTACAGTCTACCAACTGCAGGAAGATTTCTTCACAACCCCAAAGTGCAAGACTGAATCAAACTGATGTCTTCTGCCTATCTCTCTCCTCTGCTCTATCCATTACTTTGGAACCATTTGTTGTAGTTGTTATTGTTTTTTAAGACTCATTTGTGGAAAAAGAACATTGAATGTCAAACAGTATAGCCCCTGGATATAGTATGACCCCATTTTCATGATATTTTGATTGGGGAAAATGTAGTCTTATATTCAGGCTAATAGGGTAGTCTGAATAAGAAACATGGCTCATTCTATTTTTAGTATCAAATGACTATAAATATAAATAAGTATAATAAACCTGATCTTATGGCCTGCTTTCCTGAAATGGTATGCAGTGTATACTGCATATATGAAATTCATTCAAGGCAGGCTGATCTACAATGTTCTTTTAAAATAGATCCACAGAACACATTACTCTGGAGTCTGAGCAGGTAATTGCCTTCTACTGTATTGAATGAATGAATGAATGAATGAATGAATGAATGAATGCCTTTATTTCAGACTCAGGGTCCATAGAGAGAAGACACAAATACAATACACAGAACATTCAGTAGAAGACAGTCCAAATGTACAGGTTATTATATACTCATGTATACAATGGTATTAGTACTAGTTTACGATTTAGTCCACATATGTCAAACTCAAGGCCCGGGGGCCAAATCAGGCCCACAAATTATCTTCGCCCTGCGGAATAATATTTAATTACGTTGTCCTATAGCACTGGAACTAGCCCTCTGGTATACTGCATATACCATGAATGGAATTAAGTGTTCTACTTTCTCAACTCAATTGATTTACTTTGTCATTATACTATGAAAGCAGTGCTTGGTGAGGATCACAGAGCAGGAAACTGAGCTTTAATAAAGCATCACAGTACGGCAGCTCTGGCCCTCGACTTGTACCAAGTGTTCTATTTTGGCCCGCCGTGTATTTGAGTTTTACATCCCTGATTTAGTCTTAGTCTTTTGAAAACACACATTTTAGACTTTTAGTTCAATTTATACTTCTGAAATTCTGAAATTTATACTTCTGAAATTTGTTTTTGGTCTTAGAAACATTCTTAAAAATCAGCACCTGTGAAACAGAGATTGCTGTGCACGCACACATGCTCGCTCGCTCGCACCGCACAGATACACACAAACACGTGCGCGTTCTCTCACGCACATGCATCTGAACACACACACATACACACACAAAATGTGTAAATATACATACATGCACAGGCATACACAAGTGTGAACAGTAAGTGGGCAGTGAAGGCCTGTGTGTCTTTGTTGCCGCATGGGGAGACAAAATGGCAGTGTAGGGAAGACAAGGGAGATAGAGGGAGAAGTAATTTTCAGTGGAATGGGTGTTGTCACACCTTGTTTCTTCTCATCCGCACTGTAGTGTTATCATCAGCAACTTCCACCTTCGCACACTACAAGCGACAATCCACAGGAAATTGATTCTTAACCAGAACACATTCACATAGCAAGTGGCAAATACGTAAGAGCGCAAGCAAACACACACACACACACACACACAACTCTACAGTATAAACAATCACCTGGCCCATGCACATACCCGATCCATGAGTGGCGGCGATAGCCGAAAGAGCTATAATTAACGTTCGACGATGACGTCATCTCTACTCTTCTTTCTTGTTTGCTTCTAGGACAGAACAATGACTTTAGTTCCGAAGTGACTTCCTGGAGAGGATAATAATTGCCACCTCCTGCCGTTTGAGTCAATCAACCAAAGTGTTAAACACAGGCATCACATGGCCCATGTCTCAATTGCCACAACAGAGCTGGAATTGTATTTTGAGATTTGTTCCATATGTCACATGGCATCGTACATCAATGGAGTAGCCCAGGTTTGCTCCTAGTGGCAACAGATACCCACACCCTAGAGTTGCTGATGCACCCTCGCATAGGTCCATCCATGGCAATGAGGTTCTGTATTTTCTGAAAGACTAAACTGTGGACTGAAGTATCGTCTTGGATCCACAAGTAAATCTGTAGAGACTGTTCCCTTAAAGACACCTTCGATTCCTTCGATGAATGTGTCTGTAAGAAGTAGATAAGTCCAATACATACAAAGCATTTTTGGTTGAAATCGAAATGTATTTCTGAACAGATCCTTGGAGAAAACTTGTCCTCATCCCATTGTGCCTCAAGGTGTCTCCTCCAGATCAACGTTTTACAGAGTTCTGCCCGTCTCCTCTCCAGCTGAAACTGATCGTTCACACTTTTCGGGCCCCTCTCTCACTTCAGGCCTGAGGATCGATGCACAGGTCACATTTCATGGCTGGCCTTTGATCCCGCAGCCGCTAGTAACCAAGCTACATATCTGCATAACAGAGGCAACATGAGATGTTTGGTTCTCCTTTTCTCAGAAATGAGATTTAGACATCCGTGCAATGCTTAGTTTATGCATCTTAGTATAACTGTACTGCAGAAAAAATAACTACAAGCGCACCCTTTCCTGCACTCTGGTTTGATGGGCTGCTGTCAAGGTGTGAGGGTGCTGGGGATAGCATTACTACAACATAGCAACACATTTGCAACGCCCCCTATGGACAGAAGCCAAGGGGTTTTGGGAGTGCTCTAGGTCCTCTCAACACTCAACATTGACTGGATGCATTAAATAGGCCACTCCTCTATAGTCCCAAAACGTTTTGAAGCCATTTACAGGCAAACAGCCAGTCACATTGTACACAGCAGCTACAAACAAGTTGCATCACTATGAGAAACCACTGGAGCCACTAAGGTAGCATCATTACTGCCAAACGTATCACTGTTTTAATGTCAGCCGCAGCCATAAGCATGGTTCTCTTGGTGCAGAATGGCCACCCTCGGCTTTCTGAGGCCTAATATCTTCAGCACATTGGGTCAGAAGCATGTCCACTTTAATTCATTCCAGGCGTTATAGTGCAAGGATAAAAAAAAGACTTGTGCTTATCTTTAGTTAAGTGACAAGTGTAATACATCTTGACAAGCCCCTGTTTAGTAGAAACAGCCTCCCTTATCTTGAATGCTCTCAGATTACCCTGCCACAGTGCACACGTCACATGTGTTCTGACCATATCACTATACATGTTCTACATGTACCTACAAGGCGTCCGATTATGTAGGCCAAGCGCACACAATATGAAGTGACAGGAACCGCAGCTGCTTACTGTGGCTAAAGGCTACACATTTCATGCATCCTCCATGAAATAGAAAATAGAACTGAACTGAAATAACCACATATAAAACATACCAGTTTTGAAAGGCTGTATGCATGCTTCAAGACAGGTCAATTCTAGTTTTTCTAAAAGCTCAACCTGTGTAGTTACACTTTCAATGTGACAATTTACCCAGGAGGGGCGAAATCATTTTTCTGACGGTTGTGACTCACATTATTCGTGTTCTATAGTGGTTGCGACCAACGGTCGTGATCGCACAATGATGTAGCTGCCTCTCTATTTACCTCTGTCTTGACAACACACCTGCCCATCAACAAATGTGTGTTTGTAAACACTGTGATCCCAGTGGGCAAGAAACCTAGCAGTCTTTTTTTTAGGCATAGCATAGCGTAAGGTGGAGTTTGGAAAACCAAGCCTCCAAATCGTACTGTGACTGCGATATTGCAAGAAGCACACCAAAAAAGGGAAAATGTTCACGTTTGTGTATTTTTAAATAAATACTCTGAAACATGCTGCATGATGACTTCCATTATCACATCAATAAAATCCAAAAGAAATTCATTATTTCTGAATCGCACTCCACAAACACAGATGCATTGATTACAGTCAGAGATACTCCAATTTTAATCCCATTCTGGCTTCCAGACAGTGTATTTACTCTGTTTAAACTCACTTATCACGGTACAATATATATCTGCACACATTATATGGTAGAAATAAACCACATAGCAGTAAAGTGGCAGAACAGAGTGATGTTTGTAAACAAACATCCATGCGTTGCGTGTAGTATATAGCACAGCATACAGCCGTCTCTATGTTTGTGCCCCATAGCCTGAAGGGATGCATGCTCTGATTGGTTCAGAAACTTCAGATCAGGCTGAAAATTCAAAGTAAAATGCCATCCATTCCCACCCGGTTCACCGCACCTTTAAGGTATGTCACTCTATTATGGTTGCCTTGTTGGAAATGGAAATCATTTCAGGGCACTGGCCTACTTGAGAATGATGCAAGTTGGGAACAATGGAAATGGGGAATACAGCCATTTTCCAAATCCTTGCGCAGTGGTAAACGTCTGTGGAGAATGTGCGAAGAGTGCAAACTGACTGTGGACTGACTAATGAAATGGCATGTGTGGGAAATAAGGCTGGGGTACGTTGCCATGGCAATCAGTTGGCTAAGGTAGAGGCTGGACATTGTAATAGGTGTGGGCAATTGGCAGAGCTTGACCAGAGCCTTTTGTGGTGTCTCTGAACAACCGTGTATTCTACCGGTGCATTTATTGTATACAGTACAGGCCTACACTTATTTCTCTCTCTCTCTCTCTCTCTCTCCCTCTCTCCCTCTCTCTCTCTCTCTCTCTCTCTCTCTCTCTCTCTCTCTCTCTCTCTCT
Source organism: Benthosema pterotum (assembly GCA_039105355.1). Taxonomy (NCBI): domain Eukaryota; kingdom Metazoa; phylum Chordata; class Actinopteri; order Myctophiformes; family Myctophidae; genus Benthosema; species Benthosema pterotum. The sequence goes on along the minus strand of CM076979.1, from coordinate 36,538,391 downwards.
CTCTCTCTCTCTCTCTCTCTCTCTCTCTCTCTCTCTCTCTCTCTCTCTCTCTCTCTCTCTCTCTCTCTCTCTCTCTCTCTCTCTCTCTCTCTCTCTCTCTCTCTCTCTCTCTCTCTCTCTCTCTCTCTCTCTCTCTCTCTCTCTCTCTCTCTCTCTCTCTCTCTCTCTCTCTCTCTCTCTCTCTCTCTCTCTCTCTCTCTCTCTCTCTCTCTCTCTCTCTCTCTCTCTCACACACACACACACACACACACACAGTCTGACTTGTCACAGCAGGTAGTGCCGTCACAACTGTGAGCTCTACCTTCTGTTCATCGTCAAAAACAGCTCACAGATGGAGCATGACTCAAAGTTCGACTAACTCACTGACTCACTCACATGGCGCACACACACTCACATGGCACTCACATGGCGCACGCACACTCACATGGCACTCACATGGCGCACGCACGCACGCATACACACACACAGACACACACAGACACACAAACTTTTGGCAAATGAACACGCACACTCACGCCAAGACATTAGTACAGTATGTCAGCTCAGAGTGATGCTGACAACAGCTTCACAGATTGTAACAGATGAGTCAAAAATCTGTTTGAAATGTCAGAGGTCAAAGGTACTGTTTGACACACGTGCACACGTGCACGTTTGCACGTGCACCAGCTCAGGGTCCCTGGGCCTGGGCCCAACGTGCCCATTGGACAATCCTCCCCGGAACATACTGTGCATATATGGTAACTATGAATATGTATTTTCAGTATAATAAAGAGCTGGAGAGGGATGGAGATGCAGGACGCAGACCTTCTGAACTACTAGCCTGGCTAACAAGCCGATGGCAGATTTACGTCTGTCTGGGTTATTAGCCAGGCTACTTCTGAACCACAGTAAGGAGTTGAGCATTTTATTCTGACCTCATTGCAGTTGGTTCGTTTCCTCCTCCACAGGTCGTCTCTGGCCACAGAGGACCCGTTGCACTCATTAAGTCAAGACACACTTAGATAGATACTCTGTTGTGAAAGATACTCAGTTAAAATTCAACTGGCTGTGGGTACAGAAATTAACCACTTAATTAAACCCTTTAGCCGCAATTTGCAACACTAGATTTTTTTCCTATATAATGGGATGAATCTAGTGTTGACGTACCATCCATCGACTCCCCATTCATCCAATTTGCTTTTGCATTGTGCTGTTAAACTGCTGTTAAACATTGCAGCTGTAGAACAAGCTTGAATTATCTTCCTTCAATATGCAAAGCTTTTGCTTAATAAAATTCCACTGTAGACTTGTTGAGTTGAGCTACTGTATGTTCAAAAATATTCCAAGTATAATCTTGATACTCTTGATAATATAATCAAGAGTTGCAAATTTGGCCTAAACCCTATACTTCATTGACCGACAGAATAATAATACCATAGTTCGTAACCCCATATTCTCAATCTACATCAAATGTCTTGACAAAAATAACAAAGATTGCCTATTTTCATTGGATGTTCGCCTGGTTTGACATTTGGCCAAATGTTCACTTCTCATGACATACCAGAGAATCGATGCCAGGGCTCATGTGGCTAGAAAAAAAGAAAGGACAAAAAGCTCATCTGTCCATCATGCAACTGGACAGGATGACTAAACAGCAGCTCTTCATCACATACAGAGTGACAAAATTCCCTATTGGCCTACTGGCGTTTTTTCCCCAATGGAAATATTTTTTAAAAAAGTAGTCATATATCCGGGGGTTGTCTTAACCAGAGTCATCTTATATTCGGGACAATACGTTACTAAAAAATGGAGATACTTTGTAAATAACAACCCACTTTAAAGTGCCAACTTCAAAATGGAGCCAGGAGAAATATTAGCACTTTGATTAAATTGATCCCCCCCCCAGCCTGGTGCGGCACCCAACTCTGCATGTGTGACAATGAAAAATGAGCATGTCTGGCCGCAGCCTCTCCAGACAGTGTTGTGCTGGCTGGCTGGGCCTCTTCAGTGGCAGGGAGCTGTGGGCCCAGAGCAGCAGCATGGCTGACTAATTGGCTGGATGTTGCACAAAGCAGAGAGCCAAGAACAGAACCCAGCTGAGCCAAGACACAGTGGAGAGCAACAGGCCAGGTCAGGAGTATAGAGCATGGCAACAAGCAACAGAGCACAGCTCAGTTCTCAGCCTTTTTCAATTCAGGGGTACCCTGTTATACATGCATTATTCCACGTTTTCTTCATCTGTGCAACCCTAATCTACTGTAAATTTGGAAGCATTACTTTCATTGTCAGTGTACAAAACCCAATGCGGCCACGCGCTTTTCCCCTTCTCCAGTGCCTTCAAAAGGCACTGCTGTACTGCTCTAGTTTTAACGTTAACTTATGAGCTGTGTCCGTGCATCTTATGCTGTAACTGATTGAAGAGAGCACTAACAAGCACAGAACAAGCTTGACACTTTTATGGCCCAAATCAACTCTGTGCACAACCACTTTGTTGTTCAAAGGGCACTAGCCTAGCCCACCACCTCCCTCTCAATTCAATCAAGATATGAACAATAATATTGAACAAATATTATAGAATGTGACTACAAGTGTGGATATAACATTTAATCTTGGTGTTTGGCTGTGCTAATGTACATTTTTGTCCCTACCCGGTACAAATTAACAATTAAACATTGTTTAGCAATGCAACTCCAGGCTCTTAAACAGGTTGAAAGATACCGTATAACGTACTAACTAAAAATAAAGGAGTGTGTTATGTTTGCCATGTAAGTGCAATGTAAGTACACTTTTCTTCCGGAGTAAATCCAACAATGACTCGTCGTCATCACATGACTACAGGGATCATGTGTACTAATTTGTGTGAGATTTTAATGACATCTTTTTGACTAATATAAAAAAAAGTGTTATGTCATCGCCAGCCTAGTGGAAATGTGCGTGCATAATATCACTTTCGCAGTACACGGACGGACAGACACGAGAGTATGTGTGCACGAGTGCAAAACATACTCTCTCCCCATGCCTTTTGCCTGGTGGAGAGACTGGAGACACTAACCAGAGCTCACTGGTGGTGCTGGGGTGGCGCTGGGAGCAAAGTAAACACAGCATAACAACAATCAAGAACACGTACGCAGAAGGAATACACTTTCCTGAGTTAAAGGGGAACTCCACCCATTTTACTATGTCATTGACCTTCGAGCCGAGGTGTTGGGTGGACATTATAAAAGGTTCCCCCATTCTGTGTTCCCAAGAAATGTAGGTCTGAAGAAAACCACTAACATGGTGAAACATCATCAAGATGTATTTTCTTTAGACGCTTCTTTTTTCTGAGAGCGTACAAATGGAACCAAATGAACCTGTTAGGGTTCATTTGTTTGCATTTGTACGCTCTCAGAAATGTTGAAAATGGGTGGAATTCCCCTTTAACCCCGCCAAGCCCAATTGGTCAACTGATTAGCGTACAACATATAGGAATACACCCACAAAGTAATGCTGCGTATTAACCTCTCGAGTATACCTGACTGTACTAAGCCTGCAGGCTACGCATCGTTAATTGTGTTGTTGGGGAGTTTGCTTGCTTTCATCCAACTGCTGTTCCTTTTAACTCAGAGTTTCACTGGTACCAAAGGGATGTATAGTCACTGCTAGTGTGGGCTGCACTGACACTATGCCACGGTGCGACTTCACTCATCAATTCTGTCATTTCCTTCCCTAAATGGCTTTACAGACGGGGAGTAATAAATCGCGCCTTCTAGTTCATTTTCAACGGGACCGGCGTTTTGTGCTCAGAAAAAGCCGTGCGATAAAGCAAGCACGTGGCGCTGGGCGTTATCGCACGGCACCCAGTGTTTGTTGCGCACATGCTCATTTTGTGCATGCGCCCGCGATTCATTTTAGACCTTAATCCAGTGAGATTTTTTTCCCCTCGCTACGCGATTCTCGTCTGTCAGCACTGAGTGGCGCGGTGGAATCGCCGCGATAATGCAGGCATTTCAGACTTCCAGTCTGCAAAGCTCCTAATAAAGTGCCACTTTCATGAAAATCGCTGGCAGTGTGAGCATACTGTTCAAGAGTCTCTCTGGCATGTCTCATTGAGCGAATCGTATTGCAGCGTGTACTGTATTGTGAGCAGACTCTGTACTTGACTCTAGACTACACCATGGTGACACGTGATATACAGTCTCCTGTTTCGTTGGTGCACAAACAACAGAAACGTCACCGCTGACATCACCACAAAGTTAGAAAACAATGGGTGCGTGAGTGTGTGTGCGCGTGCATGCGTCTTTGTGTGCATGCAGGTCTTTGCCATGTGCAGCACACGTGACTGAGTATAAGTATCTGTGCAATTTTCATAATGTGCAGATAAGTGCGCTCACATTCTGAAAGACGGTTTGCTTGCCTGCATGCATTTGTGCGTGTCAGTGACGCACATACTCTCGCTGGTAACAGCAGGCAAAGGTCCCTGGTTGCCATGGCTGGAAGGTTTCGACACAGTGGGTTCCCAAATGACTTCCTGTGTCTTTTCTCTCCATCGCCTTTTTTTCCTTCTGCTCTTTCTCTGCAATTTAATGCTCTCCTTTGCTCAGAACGGCTGCATGCCTCCAATCACCTCTGGCTCTCCCTCTCTTCATCCTCGTCTCTTCCATCTCCATCCTCTATTCTGTATTCTCCTGTAGCTACTTATCCATTTCATTGCATTATCCCCAAACAGCATTAAAGGACAACTTCAGTTTTTTTTCCAACCAAGGTTCATGTTTTTGGTTGTTATTAGAGAAAGTTAAAGATGGGTGTTAATTGTTTTAAATTCCTTGCTTTCTTTAGTTAGTTATAGGGATTTTAGCTATAGGAGGGGGCATTCGTACATGGTCCTAAATAGATATTTGTTTACAAAATTTGTGTTTTTATTATATACTACAGTCATAATAAACCCCACGGAATTATGACTGGCCACAGAAGTTCACAGGATCTACTAAATGTGAAGGAGGCAGCACACTACTTTACACACTCAGAGGCTCAATATGGCAGTTTGTCACATTCAGCAGATCATTAGTGGCCAGTTCCTGGGGTTTATAGGACTGTAGTAGATAATAGAAATCACTTAAAAAATTGTAAACAAATATGTATTTAGGACCATCTTCGAATGCCCCACATAACTGAAGAAAGCAAGGAATGTTTTTACTTTAACTTTCTCTCTTAGCAACCTAAAACATGTACCTTGGTTGAAAAAAAAAAAAATAAAGTTGTGCTTTAACTCCTACTCTTTGTCCTACTCCCTGCACAACAATTAACTCTGAGAGTGTACCCATAGCTAGACTAGATTGTGCTGTTCCTGAATAAAGGTTGTTTTGCTTTCACCCTGTCTGAGTTTGTTTCATAACTGCAATTAATTGTGTCATTGGGGAGTCTGCTGTCCCTTTTTACTGGTAGCAAAGGATGTTCAGTCACAGCTAGTGTACGTGGGCTGACACACCATGCCACGGTGCGACTACACTCATCACTTCGCCAAATATTCTTTTTTAGAAAAGAGACACTTTCATAAAAAGCTGAAAGAAAACTAATATTAGAAGCTGACTGGCATGGTGTGATGCAGACTGCTCTGTAAAATGTAAAGATTGAGGGCGATAATTTACCACAATACAGAAACGATGTACAGTACATGACCTCACTGTAAAGGACAAGATCAACAGCATTAAAGCGTGGGGGGGAAATGACTTCACAAGCATCTATCAGCTGTTGGATGAAAGTCATTTAGAGCATTTTATTTGAGGCATTATGTTAAGTGACTCCCATGGAAATACACAAAATTATTAGATCCCAACAGATTTGTTAATTCATTATCATCATAGAGCAGACGTTAACAATTACTGTGCCTACAGATTAACCGATTCATGGACTGATCATAGATCTGAATTCCCATAGATCAGAAGTCCCATTAGTCCACTAATGGGAAATCCGCTATCAGTGCTGCCGGTTTGGCCGGATTGTTTTATGCTCTGTGTCCACAGTGCAGTGGGCTAACAGTTATGTTGAGGGTGGGAGTTAGAGCTAGGGTTAGTAAATTCAGAACAATGGAAGGTCGCAACAGTGGGAGGCCAACATGGCAATGAAATGGGAATGGCAATGACATGGCAATGACATGGCACCACAGATTGATCTGTCGACTACTACTAGTTACAACATTTGTGCACCCCCGAAAGAGGATGGCTGAAGGGTGGATGAGCCAACAACCAGCCTCTACATGGGGATGGGAGCATTGCGTCCAAAGGCAATCTTAATATTTAACTTCTAATAACAAGTTACGCGAGTAGATTGATTGCAGAACAGCTTACCTCCCAATAAGGAGATCTCTGAGATGCGTTTTCATTGTTTAATCCACATTTTTAATCCATTTTAATTCACACAGGCAATTTTTCAACTCCATTACAAGCCATTATGTCGTATTAAAGCGGATTTTTATGACAAACAACTCAGAGGTAGTGCAGTGGCTGTTCATACTAGGTGAAACCTAGCAGGAAGGCAGGAATTTATTCAGCGCAGGGAGAGTGTTAAAAATAATTGCTGATGGATTCTCAGATTGCTACGTTTCTCAACAATGTGATATATAATCATTTTTACAGGGGTATGAGTCAAGCACAGTAATCAGTCTCAGAGTCAGTAGTAATATTTTTTAACAGACACTCGTCATAGTTAGTGTACATCCCAGTATTCCAGCCCATGTCTGTGAGTCAAGCCAATCCCAATGAACAGAATAGAATGTATTGGGGTCAAGCATTGTTGTGGCGTCTGAAGGCTACTGGCACAAACTCTCTTTGTGGTGTGCCTGGGGCAGTGAGTGTGCTGGATGACTCCATCCTCATCACCGCCAGCCCATCCATCATATAGGGCAGACGTGTTTCTCACCCTGTGGGCCGGGGTCCACTGGGGGCCTGTGATTGACATCGCAAGTGGTCCTCCAAATCCCAAAGATACAAATGATCCATTAAGCTAAAATGAACCACGCTCTGAAAAATGCATGTGTGCGACCGATTAAAACGGCGGCTTTCATAGGGACGGTTTCGTAGCATCTTTATGTGTGTAATATGTGGTTTTAGACAGGCCTATTTTAGACTTTAACAGTGAGCCCCAGAGTCCCTCTTGTTATCGACACTACTTTCTGGACATCCGTCCCACTATCCACAAGGAGGTGCAGTACCCCAAAGAATGATGTTTCCATGACACGCGCACAACACAGCGTCATTGAAACACAGCTCTGACCTCCGCTGCAGGTGGCAAAGATATACAGTAGCATCATGTGTCGCGTGTGGCCATCAATGACTGATAATGCCAGTGTAAAGTGTACTCTGTGTGTGTGTGTGTGTGTGTGTGTGTGTGTGTGTGTGTGTACTGTGCGCGCACACGCGTGCGTCCGTCTGTCCGTGTGTCTAGAACTGCATTACTGTAGCACACAATAGGCCTGAAAAACATTCAGGTGAAACTATCATCACATGGGTGTTTACTTTAGACGAACCCACGTCATACCGGTCCGCAGGTGACAAAGGGAGGCCAGTCCCACTGGCTCAGGCGGTACACGGTCCAGAAAGACCCTCTTTGTACATTTTTGTCTGCGTTGTCGTTCTGGCGCTCCATCTTTCATTCTCTCATTCTCCTGGCCTCTTATCGTGATCTCTCATCTATCGTCTCTCCCTCTCTGTTCTGCTCGCCTCCTGGTCTTACCCTCCAGGATTTCTCCTGTATTATTAAACACGCTTGTTCTTGGTGGGCATGTGTCCAGTGGTAGTATTACACTGATAGTGATATAAATTCCCACATAGAGGTACACCACAGCGTGGGAAGAAAGAGAAGCTCCATTTAAGGGCCCCGAAGCTGAGAGCCCACAGATGGGAACCCTGTGTGTCATCAATGCCATCTGGAAACCTGATATACGTGATGTGTATTTTTTTACTTCAAAGTCATAAAATAACAGTATGTCTTGACTGAGTGCATGTATATTCATTGTTGGACAGCTATACTGTACCTATTTCCCAAAATGTCAGTACGTCCTATTATGTTTTTGCTTTTTTTTTTTTTTTTTTTTTGAGATGTGCTCCCATAGGCATGAGTCCTTTTTCATATTTTAATGTTGTTTATTTCCTTCCATGGGCATCATCATCCATCATCATTCTATCATCTAAGAAATTTTGGTCATCTGAAAAATATGAATTTAGGCAAATGCTAATGCTAAATATTAACTGCTGCAATAAACATTAATTTATCACACTGCATTGTACAATGACATTTCCAAAGGGATAACTATTTTACAGTCCAATGCATTGTGGATAGGCACATGAAAGTGCCATGTTTTTGTTTCTGCTTTATTCATTATGATGTGAAATGTGAAGTCAATAACTAAGAAGTGCAATGGTGAATCTTGCGAATCTGTTTTTTGTAATTAATCTGCAGATTGTGGCACAGATTGTGGTACAGATTACCGTGTTTCAAAAGCCTGGCAAAACAGACTGCCTTGGTTTATTCCATGGATCTGTGGCCTGATGCAGCCAAATGCGTCACACCTTTAGATGACTGCGGCTGTGTGAATGTTCCATTCTCTGTGGTCTCTAACAGTAATACCCGATTAACAAGCCGGAGACACAGTGGTGCCATTCGGTGACATTCAACAGGAATGGCATTATAGCTTTGATTGTGCCACATACAGCATTATGCCTATCAGGGGCGGATGTAACATGTCCCATTTGGGGGGCCAAGAGAACATGTTGGAGGGGCAAGAGAAAATGGTATGGGGGCGGCTTCGCGCCACGGGCGATGAAGTCGCACCCATACCATTTTCAGTTACAGGACTTTTATTAGGCAAGTAAAACATCAATAATAACATCAGTTGTTGTTGAAGTTGCAACAGACACGCAGCATGCATAAAGCTAAAGGTCTGACTCAGAGAGTTTTCTGTTTTCAATGATGAAATGCTGTTGGTTTAGTGGTGACACAGCTGTAGTTAGTTAGTAGCAGTAGTAGTGTTTCAAAACATTTTAAATATAATCACTTTAATTTGAAATATCTTGGGTTGTTTTGCATGGCATTGTGTTTGGGGGGCAGACTGGGTATTTAGGGGGGCATTGCCCCCCCATGCCCATGCCTAGATCCGCCACTGATGCCTACTGTAAAAAAAAAATCATGTCAAAGATTACGGATAAATGACGGCTTTTCTGCTAACTTATTCATCTGGCGTCCCAGGCTGACATTTTGAAAGTGGAAGTGGCCAGACTATCAGTATCAACTAAACCGGTTACACGTCGCCATTCCGAAGCCCCGCCATTCCGATCGTTCACTTCCATTAATCGGAATGGCGGGGTTTCTCCGTGGAAAAAAAGACACTGCCTTTCCGAAGGCGACACATCACCATTCCGAAACACTGCTATTTCGAAGAATTCCACTTCGAAATGGCGATGTTTTTTCTTTTTTTTTAAAGACCACGACATTCCGAATATATTATTATTCATTGCCTTTTTATCATTACTCTCTGTCTCGCCAGTCGCGCGCTCTCTCTCTCTCTCTCCCTCTCTCTCTCTCTCTCTGTCTCTCTCTCCCCCTGCTCACCCTCGTCTACGCGCGCCACAATCAAATAGCGCAAAGCAGGGCCGAGCGAAGAAGAATATCAGTTGAAAATCGATGCTGTTTTAACAGCTATTTTGTCTGTCTGTTTGTCTACTCTGTTGGCCCATGATGATCGCATATTTGCACATTTCACATTTTCCTCTAGCTGTGTGCGTGCGTGCGCGCTCATTTTGGAAATGTCTTGAGCGTAAAGCGTATCCTTCTCAATCCCACATGTGGATAAAAGACACTAAAAAAGTTTGAGAACCACGGCCTGCCAAATTATGTAGAAAATAAAGTAAATGGGAATAAATAGAAAACAATGCGGCTGCAGCAGCAGCACCACCGCCGCTTTCTCTGGTAAGCAGCGCAGCGACAGCAACGAACATAGCCCCAGGGGCGTAGCTACGGGTGGGCCAGGGTGGGCCGCGGCCCACCTAAATAGAGAGCTGGCCACCGATTGAAAACATGACTAAGAACTTGAGAAAACAAAGGACAAACACCAGAGAGCCTCTAAAGAGTGCTTTAGAGGTCTAGACTCACTGTAGTTACAGTATAATGGGTGATTTGCGGGCACGAATCACCCATTATAATGCAAATGGGGCTTTTCATTCACCCTTTGTTTGTAAACCTGCCAGATCGTTATTAATTGGCAGGTATATCTGTGAAAACAATAGCGCTTGTTTCTGTGGGGGGACTTTCACAAGGATTTTTCAAAAGTTAACTCTGGTCTGTTCTCCTGAAAGACAATCTGTCATGATCAGCAGACACATTGGTAACTAATTTATAAATGACTGCGATTCTATAGTGAACAGCTGAAATCTATTTGATAATGATTGTGCTAATGAAACAAAACACTAGGGTCGTTTGCACCAAGAAGGATTAAACCCTAATCTGGTTTAAATCAAGGATCATCTATAATTTCAGTTGCACCAAACTTTAAACCTAGATTTCACTATAATCCGGTTTAGTTTTAAACCATCCTTTAATCTTGGCTTTTGTTTTTTAATTGTGGATTTATTTTTCACAGTGAACCTGGATTAATGTCAAACCTGTTGCACCACAACTTTGATTTAAGTACCAATATGGGCTTAATTCTAAACCTGCAGTAGACGTGGTTTAAATGTAAACAGATGGTTTAAATGTAAACAGATGGATTCATGAAAATGAAAGAGAAAACAAAAGCGCAGCTCAAATAAACACAGGGGGCTGTTTGAATCCAGTTGAATTTGATAATTATGATAAATATAAAAGGTAGTCTGCCGCTTGATTTAACTGAAAATAATATCATGTTCGTTGAAACCGTTTGTCCCTATTCTCTAGCGCTCAGTTTCTGACCCCCTCAATGTCGCAACTCTTCTACCTGATGGCTCCTGCTTCACATTGTTATGCTAATGTTTCCACACGTGTCGACTCGATCGTACATAAAATTGTTAATGTGCACAATTGCTGCTGATACCCTACTGTCATTGTCCTTAATGTGCTACTCCCTGTGCTGAGCACCACAGAGTGAAGCACCGTTGAGCGAACGTCTGTTGTCTTTTTAGCAAGCAAGCAGGCTTTTCTTTTGTTTCTTGTTGCAGCATAATATTTTATTAATTTAAACATAAACTCCAGTCCATGTTCTCAAATGTGAATGGAATAGTGACGCTAATGGATGAAGGCTCTAGGCTGCTGCTTGTTTACATCACAAAACAAGATGGCGGACACAGAACAAACTTTAATCCATGATTTAATCAGACTTTAAAGTTTTAATCTCTGTTTAATGGATTTTAATCAGAGGTTATGGATTTAATCACAGATCTGTTAAACAATGCTTAAAATTAATTGGTGCAACACAACTCGTATTAAAATTAATCTCTGATCAACAAATCTGTTATTAGCACTAAACTAGGCTCATAATCTCTCATAGTGCAAACGACCCTGGTGACAGGATTATTATTTCATGTCAAGACATTAATTCAAGAAGATAACCCTAGTACAGTAAAGGTTATATAAAGCGAAATACAACCGTAATATGGCAATAATAGCAATAAATAGCTTTTCTGGCACGTGAGAATTTGCGGCCATCACGCACGCAGCATGCCCACCCTGAATCGCTCATGCCCACCCTGAATTGAGTTTCTGGCTACGCCACTGCATAGCCCCATATGCAACTTCAGTCCCTGGATGCACTGCACTCATAATCAGCGGCGTGCACAGAGAATTTCAAGGGCAGGTGCTCAAATGTAACAAGGAGGGCACTCTAGCCGCCCGGCAAAGCCGGGCGGCGGAAAATTTTAGTACAACTATACAAACGCATTAGGCTACTGCTATATAAAATAGTTTGAAGAAAATAATGGCTTCTTCTCCAATGACTGTTCTTAAAAACTGAATTTCAAGCTCCTGTCCCTTAGAATGAAAGCAGATCCCCTTCCCTTTAAAACGGGCCATAACTCTTGAGGACAACAGTGCCATCTTCTGACACAAGGTGGTAGTGTATAAGTCCAACCTCAGCTGCGCTGCCTGTGCATCTTAATCAAAGGGACAGATAAAGAGGGAATATAGGAAGAATTCCTGCTGCTCCACTAGACCAGTGGTTTTCAACCTTTTTGATCCAAGAGCCCAATATTTATTTAGCATTTGAGCCACGGACCACCATTTGATGACATTTTCAGCCCAGAAACGCAAAACTAAAGATTTATTCGCAAACAAAACATACAGATCAAAATGACCATTAATCTTCTACATTCTCTAGTTGTGTAAAATTCTTAATTGAGTGGGCTAATTTAGAACAGGAATGTTTTAACTCTTGAGTGTAAAATGAAACCAAATGGACCCGCCAGGGTCTGTGTACGTAGAAATGATTATAAATAAAGCTAGTGAAATAAACTACAATAAAATGACTGATCTAACATTATTATTGGACAATGAAATCTATAATATTAAACTGCCCCAGGTTTAACTTAATACATCTTCACATTGTTGTCATTTTAAATACATGAAGACACAAAGTGGTAATAAATAACCTGTAGGCTCTACAGTAGAAGCAGTAGTTATGGGGAAAACCTTCTTCTGTGCCAAACAAAGCTTTTTTTTACATTTTTAATTTTACAAGTTTTTATTTTCTTCAATATTTATCAAAACCGTTGATCTACAAGCCCACATATGCATTGCAGCCGGATATCTAAGCCTGACGATTTTGAGATAAAGCCACTGTAACATTCTAATGAGTAATGAGATGAGAAGAGAATGTGAATAAAATGTGCAAACCTTACACAATGCAAGTATAGAATTACTATAAGTGAGTTATGTTGTTGAAGCAACCTTTTATCCCCCAGTCTCTCCAGCCAAGTGAAACAGGTTTTAGTGGAAATACTGATGGGCCATTAGCGTTTCTGTTGTTTTGGGGACCATCTTTGACACCCCCAGTCTCTAGGACCAGTTAAACAGGTTTTGACCCATTTGATAACAAAAGCCTGAATTAATGAAGGGCGGGGTGTCAAGCAGTCTGAATGAGCCTTAACACCTTGGAAAGTCCTTCCTATTGTTTCCCCAATCACCCACCACTAGGCTAATCATTGTGCCCATCACTAGGCCTATAGAGATATACAGTAGAGTTTCGCCATTGAGGGGGCAGAAACTGAGTGCTTGCTGTGCATGCTTGTCCCCATTTCTTGTCCCCATTCTCATTAAAGTCTATGCATAGGAGTCGCCATTGGACTGAGAACAGAGTTGTCACAACTTTTATTTTTACCGCATTTCTTTTTTTGCTCTTTTAAAAAGGGCATGTTGGTCCAGAGAGGGCCACTAGGGGGTGCTCAAACCCCCCTTGACGTCTATCTATGCACGCCTATGCTCATAATCATGCATGTAGGCCTAGTGTAGGAGTCTGTCTGAGACAGACTGAGCTCACAAATGGGCATATAGCTAGAAGAACCGTTGACCACGTTAAAACTCACACAGGGGATGCGAGCATCTTAGCCTATATGATATAGCCGTTGGTGCGCAACACTGATGGACGGCTCGTTATACAGATTGATTGCACCTGCATTATGGAAAAAGATCGACAGCTACTTTCATTTCATGACAAATTGTACCGGTATGAAGAAGAAGAATATCCCTACATAGGATATATAAAGGTATTTATCCCACCTGGGCCTGGGGTCTCAATGTAAAGTTACACAACGGCTTTTGCCAATAATTGAATTAGGCCTAATACAACATGCTGATAGGTAGCCGAATGCGTGCTGTCAGTGCACTGAGCAGGAGAAAACGCTCTGCTCTCCTCGGACAAATGTAATAAGAATCTGATTCTGATCCTCAGGTGTGAATATTCTGATTGATCATTATTATAGCGAGCCTATATGAGTGCCACCCCAATATTGAGAAGAAAAAAAAATCTCCAAATAATAGCCAAATAGGCCTCCAAATAATGCCTACTATTTGAGCCACAGACCAGGGACCTTATTGATCCTCTCACAACGCAGTGATAAAATAGAACTACTATGTTGAATGACAGAGTAGTTCTATTTATTTGTGAATCTAATATTTCTGAAATATTATAGCCTAGACTCAGACATTCATTCAACATAGTAGTTCTATTTTATTAAGAGCTTGGAGAGAGAGAGAGAGAGAGAGAGAGAGAGAGAGAGAGAGAGAGAGAGAGAGAGAGAGAGAGAGAGAGAGAGAGAGAGAGAGAGAGAGAGAGAGAGAGAGAGAGAGAGAGAGAGAGAGAGAGCAGTGCCGCGCGCTACAGCCTTAACGAAATGCGATCCGTTAGTGCGGTGGTTTTCAAGGAGTTGTTCGGGGACCACCACCACCAGTGGTCCCTGAGAGGATTCCAGGTGGCCCCCAGCTAAATGATGGACAGTTGCCAATGGACACTTATAGATCTGTACTCTTCACGCTCTCAAGAGTGAAATTATAGGCTATTTAAACATCTGAATTAGGCCTAATTAATTTTCAAGAACAAAATGCAGTAGAATTGTCATTTTGACCAACGTTTTACCAGTTATTCCCTAAATTGTGGACCAAAACTTGAAAATCCTTAGTTTTGGGTCAGAGAGAATGAGAGACTGTCGACACCAAATGGTGGTCCGTGGCAAATGGTGGTCCGTGACAGAAAAAATATTGGGCCCTGGTGTGAAAAGGCGTGTGTAACTGAGCGTTGGCAGAGCCGCGCGTGCATTTTAGATCCCGATTTTAGGTCTGTGCGTCCGTCCGTCCGTCCGCCTGTCTGCCTGCCTGTCAGCTCAGCTGTAAAGCGCAACACGTGGCTGTGTTGTTGGACACTGTACTGAACACATTACAGTTACACAGGACACAGCTTCATGTCGGGGACATTACATGTGCCCATGCCGATGCTTTATGTTATACATAGCCTACATTGAGGAGCCAATGTGCTACTTTAATAAGGCTCTAAGACTCTAAGGCTAGGCTATATCTGTAGACTTTACGAAATGAATAAATAAACACAGAGGGGGGGGGGGGGGGGGCGTTCAGTCGGGGGGCAATAGAGCAGCAGAGGGGGAGAGGGGGGCGCGCGTTTGGGCAGGGGGGGGGTAGAGCGTGCGCTATTGATTGGTTGCGCGGGGGGGGGGGGGATTCGGAATGGCGATGTCTTTAGTAAAATGGGAAAACATCACCATTCCGAAATCTTGTTTTTTCGAAATGGGGGTGCTTCGGAATGGGGATGCTTCGAAATGGAGGTGTTTCTAAGTGGCGGTGTTTCGGAATGGCGCCCCGCCATCAACTAAACCTGTGTGTGAGATGCGACAAATTGTCAAGTTGGCTGGCTCTCTTTTCCTCACTGCTTGCTATATGGACGAGTGAATGAAGAGTACAAAGCACGCGATGGGGTCGGCTCCCCTGGCTGTCCTGCCATTATAAGGGTGTTTGATTGAATTATCCACGACTACACCTCACACAGACTGCCTTTTATCAGACCAAAACGGCAACATCCATTAGATTTAACAGGACCAAATGGATCAGGCAGGCTTTTAAGGGCATTTACACAGCAGCCGCTGTGTGTCAGGCAGAAAGGTAGCCCAGTTCAAACAGCATCTGAGTAAAGGTCATGGAGTATGTTTAGATCGCTAGGACATCTGAAATGAAAAATGTCTCAGAATGTTGAACTCAAACATTGAGAATATATAAACATATATTGAGAGTACTACTGTTACTTCTAAGCAATAAAAGGTCATGGTATAATCAGTTTAGTCTGGTTTTCAGAATAATAATAATTCTTAAATGAAAGGATATGACTGAAGTTACAGAAAGGTTCCAGGGGTTAAGGCTTTACCTTTTTCCCCCATGCTAAACAGCAGCAGAGTGTAGGTAACTTCTGTCTGGGGGATTGGTGTTTTTTTGGTCATGTTCTTTCCTGTTTGCCATTTTAAGGAAAGGCTATTATTTGCATTTGCTTATGCTGTTCCAACTTTCACAAAAAATGTTAACATGTCAGGAGCAATGCGGTACAAAATGTGGATCTTGGATGGCTACTGATCACCGAAGAAAGCACTTGTATTTTTAGAGTTACATTATTAGGCTTTGAAAATCCTGCTTTGAACACAAGTCAATATGCCGTATACATATAGCCTGGTGCTGAAAACTATTTACGCTTATGAAAAGGACTGAAATCAGTCATGGTGACTGAGAACTGTATTCCATAAAGACGAGAGCTCCAAGTGGTTGCTGTGTGCTGTTGACAAACTCCCTTTATGACTTGATGGAGGGTGGCATTCAGCTGTTGACTTGTAGTCGCAAGTCAACAACAGGTTGCCACTGTCATTGTGGACATCATCCAAGATGCTTGAAATTCACAACCCCGTGGAAAATAGACGTCCCATCAGGCATCTATCTCACCCATCATGCATGCATCGCACCCATCACCTCCTGCCCACAACACTTGTTGGACACGCTATGTGAGAATGTTGGCAGATGGGGACACGCTGGCAACGGCCATCTCTCTCCCCCTGCGGCACCCAGACAGCCAACCAGCATGCTGTCAGGGTAGTGCAGCAGAGCCAGTGGAAGAGGCCAAAGATGTTCAACACAGGACTATAGCCCTATACTGCAACTTTGCACTCATTGCACAAAACCCAAAGATTAACTGCTTTTAGCCCGGCGCACACAAGCTCTCAACTCAACCCAAAATAAATGTATAAAGCACAATTTATTCCACAAGAAAAAGTGCCCCTCAGGGCAACCAGAATAACATCATTTAAATGTGTAGGAGTAATGTGCATAACAACTCACAAATCTACATTGATCACATGACTAATATGGAGATGGTATCTACCGAATTGTGTGATGTATGCTATGGAGGAAGTAGAGAGATAATGTACAGTAATATGTTTTGACAACCCATGCCTTCGGCTGCTGGAGACCCATGCCTGAAGCCAAACGAAGTGCTATATAAGAACCAAGAATGACACAACAAATTCAAACACATGCAGAAATTGAAAACAAGTTAGAGATAGTCTAGAATCTATGGTTTTTGAGTATCATGGTTAAATGTGCTCATGCAGAGACTGCACACACTAGCAAAGACACATACGCAATTGTGCAATGGTAGCGTATATAGCAGTCCTCTTGAGGAGCTTGTAATGAAGAGAATAACAACTTGGTGTGAATGTTGAATGTCATACCCCGAGACTGGTGTAACTTAAAGGTGTTGTGGTGCTATTTTTAAAGCCTTGAATATGGCCCTTCAAACAATGGTTTAAAGTGGTAAAATTACTCTTCATTACATCACTATACCACATGAAGGACCATTGATGTTAAATCTACGGCAAACACAACACTTGTTGACCTTTCATTTAATGAAAGGTCCTTAGATCTTTCATAATGAAAGGTCAACCCTCCACTGAGAGGGGATCGAGCCTGATGGATCAAATTATGTTAATAAGAGGACCTATGTGTGCCGTTTCCATTCAGAACCTGGCAAGCTGCATCGACGAATCTATGGCAAGAATTACCGTCCTGCATCCCTGCAGTGGAGGGATTTGGAATTGGATTCCGATATTTGATTTTGGAGGGATTACATCGACTCTCTGGCCTTGGATCGTCCCGGGATCCCCCAGGAGGATATCGCTAATGTTGCTCGGGACAGGGAAGTCTGGAGCTCTCTGGTGGAGCTGTTGCCCCAGCGACCCGACTGTGGATAAGCAGTTGAAGGTGGATGGATGGATGGATGGATGACTGCAGTACACTGGAGTTTCAAGAGCATTTGATAATGTCATTGATACATATACTGTGTGTGTGTGTGTGTGTGTGTGTGCGTGCGTGCGTGCGTGCGTGCGTGTGTGCGCGCGCGCAGTAATCAGTGGCCACTCGATGCTATGCTGTTCCATTGTTTGAAGGTGCTCTCTCCAATCAATGTTTGTTGGTGTGGAAACCCTAACTAGGGACCTCTTGTTTGAACCAAACTGAACTGCCAAGAGCCAATTCAATTTCTGCCATCAGTCGAACACGTTAACACAGTGATAATTACTACAGACAACTGTGTGTGCAAGTTGTGCACGACACGCGAATGCATGCCTGTATTCCTGTGCCAAGACAATTAAAGCAGCGGGTTGGATCTGTGTTTGGATTTCCCACAATTCATAGCAATCAATTAGCTCATTGAATTGGGATTAACCAATTTGTAAAATCTTTTCTACTCCACAGCCTCCTCCGGCATGCTTGCTGTTTGTTAATTTGGTCCTTTATTCTTCTAGTGTGTCATCGCAACAGCAGAGTGCAGTTATAGGGCTTAAAGGACAACTTTAGTTCTTTTCAACCATGGTTTAGGTAGTCATTATGGAAAGTAAATGATGCATGTCATTTTTTTTTTACATTCCTTGCTTTCTTTAGTTTTAGGGATTTTAGCTGAGGAGGGGGCATTTGAACAGGTTCCTAAATACATATTTGGTTACAAAATTTTAAACCGATTTCGTTTTTATTATCTACTACAGTCCTAATAAACCCCAGGAAATTATAACTGGCCATGAAAGTTCCCAGGATCTACTGAATGTGAAGGAGGCAGCACAGTGCACTGCACTTTACACATTCCATATTGGGGAATGTGGCCAGTTATAATTTTACGGTTCCAAAATCATAAATCTCGCATGGGGTCCATTTTCGCATCGCAAGTCCGAGGCCAAACGCGCAGTTATTTGACCTTAAGAGCCTTAAGAACGACTGCAGTAATTGGAATAGGATAATTTCCTTTCTAATCAGGAAGTGATTAGCAGGTGACTGACAAGCCGTTATTACAGTAAATGCACAGGGCTTTAACCCCACCGTTACCATGGAGACGGGGCTGCAGTGCTCTCCGTGGACAGAATTCCAAACAAAGTCGCTCCCCTGTCCAGCAGGCACACACGCGCGCACGCACACACACACACGCACGCACGCACGCACATGCACACTTATATGTGCAGGCTGACAAGAGATGGAGGCTGACAAAAGGACAGGTGGAGAAGATCCATAAGTCCCTCTCAGACTCTAAGATGTGACCACTTCCTATAATAGACATCAATATTGACTGGACCCTGGCCAGGACACAAATTACAGGTAGCCAACAGAGGTTACTGTAGATAGAATCTCACAATACTCTTTTAAGGACAACTTTGCTATTGTTTTTTTTTTTTTTTTCAACCAAGGTTCATGTTTTAGGTTATTACAGAAAATAGAACATGGGTGTTAAGTGTTTCCCATTTGTTGCTTTCTTTAGATTTAGGGATTTTATCTGTTTCCGATTTGTTGCTTTCTTTAGTTTTAGGGAATTTTACCTGTTTTTGACTGACTGATTCAAGCGTGGTCCTAAATACGTATTTGTTTACACAATTTTAAAACAATTTATTTGTTTTTTATTATTATCACAGTCCTAATAAACCCCAGGAAATGACATCTGTCCAAGGAAATTCACAGGATCTACTGAACGTGAAGCACAGCACATGACGCTGTACTTTAGACTGTATAATAATAGGCTCAATAATAGGCTCTATATGGTTTGTCACATTCAGTAGATCCTGGGATCTTTTGTGGCCAGATGTAAATTCCTGGGGTTTATTATAACTGTGGTAAGTAATAAAAAAAGAAATCACTATCAAATAAATAATTCAGGCCATGTTCGAATGCCCCTGCCCCCAAAACAGCTAAAATCCTTAAAACAAAAGCAGAAAATTAAAAACAAATAACACTCATCTTTACATTTCTGTAGTAACAATCTAAAAAAAAACAAAGTTGTCCTTTAAAGCAGCCTCTCCTCTCCTACTGTTCACACTGTCTTGATTGCAGTATCAATTCCCAGTACAGTTACACATACCGTGTGACCACTGTGACATTGATGACAATGTCAAGATGGAGAGAGAGAGGACACATCTGTGATCACCATGGAGAATGCTGTACCATAAACTACCCAGTAATCACAGTCACAAATTAGTGTAGTCTTGATTGTGGCCAGATCAAGGCAAAGACTAGTCAAATCTGGACCAGAACATCACCTGATTTCAACCAACACAAATCTTGACCACTAAAAATGGACGTCCCTGGATGAGTCAGAGTCACTGGAGTCCTCCGGTGACATTGCGATGACGTCCTCCGGCGACTCATTCTGATTCATCCAGGGACGTCCATTTTTTGTCGTCAGGATTGGTGTTGGTTGAAATCAGGTATGCTGGGCCAGATTTAACTGGTCTTGGATTGCCTTGAACTGGCCACAACCAAGACGTCACTAATTCACCACAGTCCTGACCGTGTTTACTGGGCTATGGAAGGAAGTTGCACTCTCCAAACAGGGCCAGATAAAGACAGAGATGGAAAGCGAGAGAGTGCATTCGCGCAGGAGAAACAGAAGCAACACATTCGAGTAGTTTATCAATTAGATGTGTGTTGCGCAAGGGAGAGAGCCGTCCTCCTGTATTTAGATTTAGACAAAGATTAATGAGGTTGAGATAGTCCCTCAATCTCATTAATCTTTGCCAATACAGAGTCTTTATTACTTGTACATCAAGCCGATATGTATCATGGTTACAGACAGCACAAAATAACACCTCTGACTCTCTATGCAGTCTATACATGAAACCACGCAAGTTCATTTGAATAACGACACAATCACGTAAACCTATAGCACTGAATAACACGCAGCAAAAACACAGACATGACCAAATGCCTAAATATTAGCCATTCTCAAAACCCCACCCTTTGGGGCGGGGTTTAGTCACTGTCCAATAACAATCCAGATAGTTTAGCAACTGCTGCTATGCAGATCAAGAATCCCTGGTCAAGCTTCCCGCTATTAACATGCCTATTGGACAAGGACGAATTGGGGAGGGACTTAGTGAAAATTGCTTGTGGCGTGCTGGTCAGTAGCTTGCATGGTTTCTCCCACCTATGGTGAGTGAAAGGGCGTATGAGTTGTACATTCTATGTAAAGCGCCATGGATAAAGGCGCTATATAAATGTACCATTTACCATTTTACACAGCCACACATTGCAAAATACTGAGTAGATGTTGATGTTGAATCCTAAAAAATACTTTAGGATTGAGCTCCCAAGCCTAATGTCAGTGTGTAAATGTATTGACCCAGCACCAGCAGTATGCCATATTATCTGTAGAAAAGAAGACAGACAAGACACAGACAAAAAGACACATAGGGCGATTGCATGATCTCCTGGTGGAGATACCAAATTAATCGCACTTAATTCCCTAAGAAGAAGTGACATCATATGCAGCAATAGGCTGTAAGTGTATAAATAAGACATGGGCCCTGTAGCAATTTCAGATGAAATGATGAAACAGAAGTGGAGAATTGTCCAATGGTGGCATGTGTGTGTGTGTGTGTGT
This sequence comes from Benthosema pterotum, assembly GCA_039105355.1. NCBI lineage: Eukaryota > Metazoa > Chordata > Actinopteri > Myctophiformes > Myctophidae > Benthosema > Benthosema pterotum. Next base: position 36,517,015 of record CM076979.1, on the reverse strand, counting down.
GTGTGTGTGTGTGTGTGTGTGTGTGTGTGTGTGTGTGTGTGTGTGTGTGTGTGTGTGTGTGTGTGTGTGTGTGTGTGTGTGTGTGTGTGTGTGTGTGTGTGTGTGTGTGTGTGTGTGTACATGTGTGTACGTACAGTTCAGTATGTAGACAATGACCGTTGTCTCCGTGTGTCGAGGCTGTAGCGTTACACATGCACCTCGTGCCCACTGGGGACGGATTACAAAGAATCGATTCACACAATGTCAGCTGGGTTCTCTTAACTAATGACTCAGAATAGTAATGCTCTCTCACTGCACGGTCAACTCATGGACCAGGCTGTATCCACAATGCTACAATGTACCCTCTCATCTAGTCCAGGGACCACCAGCAGTAGTCCGTAGGCTAAATGGGAAAGTTAGTTAACCAAATGTAATTCTTTAAGAGCTCTCAAGAGCTCTATCAAAATTAGCCAAAGTCTACAAAACTAGAGAATGTAGAAGATTAATGGTCATGTTGATCTGTAGGTTTGCCCGTTTTGTTTCCTTTGAAATCCAGGCTGGAATTGTGGACAAAAGCAAAAGAAATCTTTAGTTTTGGGGTCTGTGGGGATAAAATGTCATTAAATGGTGAATAAATAGTGGGCCCTGGTGTGGAAAAAGGTTGAAAACCACTGATCTAGACAGAGCAGAGTAGTGTCATCATCACTATACTGTACAGTACAGTGCTCAGTCTACCAGGGCGTCTTACTCACACACTAAGTAGCAGAGTAGCAGTAGCAGGAGAGAAGGACTGCCTGCAGTGTCGACGCTCAGCATGTCCACTGGATCAAACATGCTCACTGCAACTCACAGAAGAAGCTGCATGGCCCAGCATGGCTAATGACATTAGTCTGCGTTGTCCCCACAGGGAGATTCGTCTTTACATTTGTCGTTCAACAGAAATAGACTTAACCATATAGGGCATTTCAGACAGGGAGTGATGAACGCCTGCATTAGAGATTCCACCGTGCCCCTCCGTGTCTACATAAACACAATCGCTCAGTGTATATAAAAAACTCATGAAAATTGAGATCTAAAATCAGACGCAGGCATATGCATGAAACGAGCACACTCGCAACTAACAACACGGGACTCCGTGCGCTGACGCGCCACGCCGCGCAATTACATCATTGCACGCCGTCTTCTCAAATGCAGGTCTCATTGAAAATGAACTAGAGGCGCAGTTTATAGGTCCCCATGTGACAAGCCCTTATAGCACAAAACAACATAGCACACTAACACAATACCAAGACAATAGGGACAATATGATCCCCAAGTGGGCAAAACATGTGCATGAGCATGCACGTGACTCACGTAATCGCCTGCATTATCGAGCAGTATTTTCTCAGTACAAAACGTCTGTTCAGTTGAAAATTAACTATAGGCGCATTTATATAGCGCTGCTTATCCGAGGCGCTTAAGATAGATAGTAGATCACATTTACCCATTCACACACCAATGGCGGCAGAAACCATGCAAGGTACAACCAGCACATCGGTAGCAATTAGGTGTGCAAGGTACAACCAGCACATCGGTAGCATTTAGGGGTTAAGTGTCTTGCTCATGGACACATCGACACTAACTCTGGGGGAACCCGGGCTTGAACCGGCAACCTTGTGGTTACCATCCGGTGACTCTACCCCTGATCCACTGCTACCCACACAGCAAGGTCTGGTCGATTAATTGCCACATAAATACTGGGTTGTACAATATAATTGTGTTTTTGGCATCAAGCCTTTTTGTTTGTTTTAGGCTTTTAGTCTATCCATAGTCGATCCATAGATCCATAGAGCAGACATGACAAATAACTTTAACCATGCTGCAGGCTCACACAGCTAATGTCGCACCCAGAAATAGGTTTGTGCTCCATGGGGGGGGAATGACGGCACGCCACTCCCTGGAGAGGCATCGACGGGGCACTAGACAGGTTGCACTGGAAAGACAGATGGTTTATACGAGAAAAAAAACATCTCTTCTCCAATTGGAGGCACAAATAAGTGGAGCAGGAGAAGAGAGATGGAAGTGTTGATGAATAGGGGAATCAAGATGCAGCTGCAGGGGATGTGAATGTTGGGAAAATGAATTGGCACTTCAAAAAGACGTGGGCCTGACTCATTCCTGCTAGCTGTTTTTCTGCTTAACTTGGTAACATCACGGCTGCCTCGGCTCAATTTAGCTAACTTCGAGGGAAAAATGGCACTGACAAGCTTCTCCATTAGTTTTATATAGGCAGTGCGTTTAAAATAGGCAGTGACATCTTTTTTCCCCTCCTTTTTAATGTCTTTGGGAATTTAACGCCCTTTACAAGCACCCATAATATCATGAGATAATATACCAATATTATGCCATCACAAAGCTAATGTGGGTAACAGTCTTTCACTTTTTCATTTTTATGGGTATAACAGTTAGCTAAAGTCTGAGGCACAGTTAGAGAAAGAGAGAGAGAGAGAGAGAGAGTGAGAGAGATTGCGTGTGCGTGCATGCATGTGTGTGTGTGTGTGTGTGTGTGTGTGTGTGTGTGTGTGTGTGTGCGTGCGCGCGTGTGTGTGTGTGTGTGTGTGTGTGTGTGTGTGTGTGTGTGTGTGTGTGTCATTCGATAGTGTCTACAAAACGCCACCCAGTCCCGTTTAGCCAGACGCCAGCCAATATCCCTTCATAGATTTTAATTAAGATAACTGGTATTATGTCAACGTGCTACAGTGCTCAGTCGAAGCAGCAGCCGAGCAAACTAACAGGCAATGGATTACAGGGTACAAGCCTCCTATTGTGGGTGAGAGCGCACTGGAAGGCATGGATGGATCGAGAGGAAGAACAGGGGAGAGAGAGATGCCATCAGAGCAAGAGAGAGAGCAAGAATAGGAGAAACAGGGCCAATCTTCTAATTTTACTATTACGTACTGTAAATTTGCAGGTATCAGACTTCATGGCAGGGGACCCAAATTGTAGATTCACACATGGAGTTTATTGACCCATAGAACATATACAAGCTGATGATGCAAATCTTTGAATATACAGTATATTCTGTTAGAGCGAATGTTTTTAACCAAGATTTTTTGCTTCTGGGGGTCCCCGGAAGAACATATTTTTCATATTTGGGTCGATGGCCAATTAGATACAATTCTGGGCCTCCTTAACATGAAGATGTTTGCGACCCATTGACATAGAAACTTTTTACAGAAAACGGTCAATGTACAGTAGAATCTGTTGTCAACAGGGGTGGATGTTTGACAACAATTGGGGGGTCAGGAGAAAATGGTATGGTAATGGTATGGGGACCCATGCCATTTTCTGTTATAGAACTTTTATTAGGCAAGTAAAGCATCAATAACAACATCAGTTGTTGTTGAAGTTGCAACAGACACACATCATGCATAAAGCTAAAGGTCTGACAAAGAGTTTTCTGTTTTCAATGATGACATGCTGTTGGTTTAGTGGTGCGACAATAGTAGTTAGTAGCCGTGTTTCAAATGATTTTAATTATACGCACTATCATCTGAAATATCTTTGAAATTTGGGTTGTTTTGCATGCCATCATGTTTGGTGGGGCAGTCAGGGAATTTAGGGGGGCATTTCCCCCCCATGCCAATGCCTAGATCTGCCCCTGGTTGTCACTCAGTTCAAGGGGGCCTGGTAGCTGTTAGCCAGGAGGGTGGAGGCTCGATCCATGCAGTACAGTGAAACAGGGTGAGTGAGAGTGAGACAGGAATAGAGTCTGAGTGGAAGTGGTGGAGCCGTTAGCTTAGTGTGTCCTAGCCCTAACCCTAACCCTATCCCTGAGCTGATGCCGGCTCACCGCCTTTGGCCTCCTCCGTGTACAACGCTCAGCTGGGTGAATTGATGTTCACCGCAGAATGAAAATAAAAAGAAAGACGGGGAGGTTATTTGTGACCTTGGGTTGAAAGGTTCACTTATGTGGCCTTTACTATTACACCTAGCTACATGTTTATGTTTAAGCATTTATTTCACGTTTACATGTCAAATTCAGCTCTGATATTTACCGGTACTTACCGGTATTTCAGACATGCTCTGAAATACCACTCTGTGAAGAGACTGTAATAAGAACTAATTTTGCATGGAAATAAAATAAAACCATTTTTCTCCTCTCCTGGACAGGTAACCTTGCCCCAGGAACTCAACCACAGTTAACTTCGGTCAAATTTTGAGACCTCAACCCAGGTTGCGACCATTTCCATTTTATAGGTTGCGACCCCAACCTTTTTCTCAAACTGTTATGACCAATATTTTTAACAAACTCTACCATAACTCTAGAACAATGTTTTTCAAATTACGTCCGGGTTAATGATTACTGAGTCATTGAGTCACCTGAGGTTAGAAAAAATAAAACATGATTCAATGAAAGTTTAACACTGCAGTAATTGAGATCCATTCTCTTATTTATGTGCAGGGGAGAATATATCATTGGTTAATACATTTTTAACCGAATGTTATCATAACAATAATGAACAACATCAGGGGCGTGAATATGCAGTAGGTTTATACGGTGTGTGCGCACAAGTGTGTCGTTCCACATGCGTGCGTGTTGCGATACAATTCATGGGTGCGTGTCAGCAATTAGAAGCGTCTCTTAAGAAGGGTGAATAATGGATGCACGATGCATCGCAGGGAGGGAAATGAAAGCTTGTACCGGCTTTTGAATTAGTGATGACTGCCCTGAATCCTCCCAAGCCTTCACTTTACGACACGTCAACAACAACAAAGGGGACAGGAGAGGAATCAAACCAAGCAGAGGAAAAAAAAAAGAAAATGATAAAAAGAAAAGAGGATATGTGTAATAAGAAGGGATGGGAGCGTGGGAGGAGTGTCAGAGGGGATAAAGCCCCTCCCGGTGGCTGGTGTTGCTGCGCGGCAGAAATAGCTGACCTACAGTAGTACCAGCCCGCAACGCGTCATGGTTGTGACGCTCTGTGAACTTGTAGGTCAGATACTTTGCATGACACCGCCGTGTGTGACGGGAGGGGAAAAAGAACTAGGCTATAGAGGCCGGAACTTGTGACGGTCGGGCAGGGGCGGATGTAACATTTCCCAATTTGGGGGGGGGCAGCAGAAAATGGTATGGGGGTGGCTTCGCGCCACAGGCGATGAAGCCGCACCCATACCATTTTCGGTTACAGGACTTAGGCAAGAATAAGCATCGATAATGACATCAGTTGTTGAAGTTGCTATAGACACGCAGCATGCATAAAGCTAAAGGTCCGACTCAGAGAGTTTTCTGTTTTCAATGATGAAATACTGTTGGTTTAGTGGTGCCACAGCTGTAGTTAGTTAGTAGCAGTAGTACTGCTTCAAATCATTTAAAATATAGGCACTTAAAAAATAAATTTGAAATATAATATTGTTTTGCATCCCATTGTGTTTGGTGGGGCAGACTGGGCATTTAGGGGGGCATTGCCCCCCTATGCCCATGCCTAGATTCGCCCCTGCGGTCGGGTGGGAGATAGGAGAGAAGACGCATGTGGGACAAACGGCAGCATGACAGTTTGGGAGGTGACCTGGATTATTGTCTGATGGAATGCAGCAGGCACGCGCACAGCAGTGCTGGGCAATATTACTTAGGAGAGTAATATGTTACTTAATACTCTATAAAAAATATTACATTACTTCAATCAAGAGTAATATATTACACATTACTTTTAGATTACTTTTGCACCACCAAAAAAACACACAAAAAACTGAAGTATAACAACACAATCTTAAGTATTATATTAAGAAGAAGAGTCACCAATCAGTCAGAAGTGCGGTAGAATAATCTCTCTCAACCTTTTAAATGAAACTTTTTTTTTTTTTTTTTTTTTTTTTTTAACCAAGTACCGTATTGTCCCGAATATAAGACGACTCGGTTATAAGACGACCCCCATTTTTCAAAAGCCAATTACAGAAAAAAGAACATTGAATGCCAACTAGTATAGTCCCTGAATATAAGACGACTCCATTTTTGGGATATTTCCATTGGGAAAAAATCATAGTCTTATATTCAGGTCAATAGGGTAACTAGTTACCTATTATGGTTTTGGCAGAGTATTACCTTACTTTACTCATTACTGGGACATGTACTAATATTACAGTACTATATTACTAGTAACTAGTTACTGCCCTGCCCCCCCCCCCCCAAACCGCACACACACACACACACGCTTACTTAAAACCTTTTTCTTTTCAAACAAGTCAATACAACAAATTGTATGTAATAGATATAATATAAATGTGACAAATGACTTGTGAGGGTCAATAAACAGTTGGTTTCAAGGTCTCGGTTGTGATTAGTGACTTGACTTCACAGGACGACGTGGTTGTAAACTTGAGATGAATGCAGACATTAGCATAATTACTGCCTCAGGATACTACTGTACCTAATCAAGCGGTCAAATATTAATACAACTTCTAAAACTAATAATCCATCCTTCTCATGTATAACAGGGTTTCTTGTCAGTACAGTAGTCAAGATTAGATCAAACATGTTCTCCTCAAGGCATAATCTCTCTTTTGCACACTAGTACACACACTCGGACACCAAAACAAGGCTCACACACTTCCTCAACACTATCAATTTACCTCTTGCCAATGACTTTAAGAGCGTAACTCGAGAGGAACACTTTGCATCAGTACCACTCATGAAAAATGAACAGAGCAGGAGATGAAAAAACAGCAGGAAGAGGCACTGTAAAATACTCCGTTTGAGACCATGAAGCCTGTTGTAATCAGATTTGGGAGATTACAGTGGGTAGACATTAGTGGATAAAGAAGAAAAAAGCGGTAAAACTGCATATTCTGGTCCAACATTTATTATTGGACCAATAAGCTGTTACCAACTAGGCTTGGTCGCATGGTTGCTCATCTGCAAAGAGAAAAGCCTGTTCACAACGTAAGTCATCGATAGGCAGGACTTCCGCATTGGCCCAGAAGTTGCCATTCCGTGACACGTCTGCTAAATTCGAGTAGTTTCATTGTCTACAGCTTAGGTCTTGCCCAGTGTGCAGTAGGCCTGACCCCACTAGTCGACTAGTCTGCCCCCCCCCAATTTCACAATTGGGGGGGGGGGGGGCAGGCGAAATTATAGTTATATTTAGGTCGTTTAGGGGGGCATTCCCCCCCTGTGCAGCCTTTTATCCGGCTCTGCAAAGAAAGAATGCGATCACGGACGCTCTTTCCCCTCCCTCAATCCTCGTGGATTATGGTATATATGGATTATATCTTTGATAAAATACTGCAAAAGGTACACCGTGACAGTAGCCTAAGTTAACATCGATTCTCTCAGAACGCATGCACACGGCTGCGTTGTGAGCAGTATGGCAACATTTTGCGTTGGGGGGGGGGGGGGGGGGGGGGGGGGAGTCATCCGACTGGCAGTCGACTAACGGCACATTTGTATTAATTTCGACTATAGAAATCCTTAGTCAGGGACAGGCCTAGTGTGCAGGTTATCGACTAGATGTTTTGGCCTACAATTTACAATTTAGGCGTTTAGCAGACTCTTGTTCCATACACATAGGCTACATTATTCTTAGTGTGAGCTTGCATTAAATGGAGCTTATAGCAGAAGTTCAGGATCAGGACCACACCTCCCATGACGCTACTGTACCTCCACCTATCAAGCCCTCCAATCAGGTATATAAAAGCCCAACCACAACGCGTTTCTCCCTCTAAAACGACTATATGACCAGTATTTGATTTACAGAAATATACAACACAATGTTTGTGTGTGTGTGTGTGCACGCGCATGCACGCACACAGGGGCATGCATGCGTGCGTGCGTGAGAGAGCGAGAGATATGATATGGGCCCAATTAAAATGACAAATACTAACTGTGCAGGGTTATGAACCAGTTATTTATTTTGGGCTGCAATTATATGGATTTAACAGGACAACGGTGATATTGACTTGATATCGATGCAGAAACAACTAGCATAGTGCCTTGGGACACTATCTAGGAGACATGCTGTGCTGTACATGTACGGGGCGTTCACTGTGTTCTGCCCTGGAGAGTGATCAATGTTTCACGGCCAGGCTAACTCCCGTTCAGGTCAAACCACTCCTTCAGCTGACCTTCAAATGTCAGCAGCATGAGCTTCATTGGTTTGCAGCTGCGTGCCTCCAGACCAAACAGTCTAGGAGAAAATTATCTTAAAGGTTACCGAGGGGGGGAGAGAGAGAGAGAGAGAGAGAGAGAGAGAGAGAGAGAGAGAGAGAGAGAGAGAGAGAGAGAGAGAGAGAGAGAGAGAGAGAGAGAGAGAGAGAGAGAGAGAGAGAGAGAGAGAGAGAGAGAGAGAAAGAGAAAGAGAAAGAGAAAGAGAAAGAGAAAGAGAAAGAGAAAGAGAGAGAGAGATAGGCAGAGTAGAGACAAGACAAACAAATTCCTAATAGCATACATAGCTTACATAACACCAACAGTCATGTCACACAACGATAAACAAAAATACTAGTGGAAAACCTGCACAAAAAGACATACATAAAAAGATCTTCCATGCTGGGAGTCTAGATAATGAGTCAATAGCAGCTTCAGTACGCTGCTTAGCCAAATTTAGCATTAGAATCTGGAATAATAATGTCCTTTGCCCCCTGAGGATATTCACTAGCTGGGTGAAATAGCCCTGAATGATTACTCAGCCTTACAACGAACACGGGAGGAGGATACAGCGAGCGGAAGAAGACAATACATCTTGAAGATAAACTGTCAGTCAGCTTTTCGAGGCCACATATTGCATGTCCTGAAGACGAAGGAAGATGTTATTTCAGCCACTGGCCGTTGCAATTAAAACGCTGGTCGTCCATCGTGCCAATTAATCAAAGTAATGTGTTCATCAGGAGAGAGAGAGGCAGATGGGGGGATTTAATGACCAAGTTAATTTGTTGTAGGGTCAGTGTTAGTGTTCTAAGTCTACAGTAGGTCTACTATATATACACGCCATGATTTATAGTATGGCAATATTTATAGTACGGTATATGCATGTTGTGACTGAAGGTGTGTGTGTGTGTGTGTGTGTGTGTGTGTGTGTGTGTGCGCGCGCATGCGTGCGTGCGTGCGTGCGTGCGTGTGTGTGTGCGTGCGCATACCTGGCTGTGTGTTTATGCATGGGCTTGTTTGTACTGTATACATTTACTGCATGTGTGCTTCTCTGTAGTAGTTGCATTTACATGTGTGTATGTGTTTCCATAGGCAGAGTCCACTGCGCTTCTGGAATGTTTTCCTCATTCACTAGACAGTATGGAGTCTATCACTGCCATTTAGCCACAGTTTTTTCATTAACTACAGAAGTACACTGCAGTATATCCACCTGAGCCATATATACTGTCAGTTGAAAGAAAGGCCATAGCATGCAGTAAAATAAAAAGAGAAAAGAGAAAAGTTGGAGATGGATTAATAAACAGACATTTCTGCGATACACTGAGATGTAGATGAGCTTGTATAGCAGTGTTCTCCAAAGGACCCCCAGGGGTCCTTAAAGGAGTTCCAGAGGGTCCCCAGCTAAATGATAGTTTGGAACTCAAATGGACCCTTATGGGTCTGTAGACCGGTCCATTTGTTCCATTGGTTCCATTTGTACACTCTCGGGAGTTAAAATGACAATGATTTTACAAAACAAATTCTATAGTGCCAATAAATGGAGGGAGTACTGTAGACCAATGGATGTCAAAATGGGGATCCTTGAAATTAAATCTCTGCTGGAACCTTCTCTGATGGGAGGTCTCTGCCATATGTTTTTTTAATGGGGGTCTGTAAACTACTGCCTTAAAGTAGGGATGCCAGGGATTATGTGGTTGAAGGGAAGCATGTCGATTCAAAAGATAAAATGTTATGCTACAATGTGTCTCAGGAAGACATCAAGCATCACTCTGTGTGTTGTCATCGCACAGAACCAACACCCCATACAGTGACAATTTTGTCAACAAAAAGAGCGCCCAAATGTTAGGAAGGGAGTATTGGGCAAGAGATCCAGTATAAATCATTTTACACTTGGTTAAGTGCTGAAAATAGCTGATCTACAAGCTCACAACGACAACGAGACATCCCGTTACGCCTTGTGAGCTTGTAGATCAGGTGTTTTCAGCAAGTGTAAAATCAGTGCTTACAACAGCATCAAATAAACTCGACTAAACTCCTGTGTTATTTAGTCAATTAAGACTAGACTAACACCAATGTTTTGGTGTTAGTCTAGTCTTAATTGACTAAATTGACTCAGTGACCAGGTGACTAAAGTGGAACAACTAAATGAAAGCTATTCAACAGACTATGACTAAAACTAAAATAGAAATGTTGCTGCAGAAAACACCACAATGCTCATACAGTACGATACATCCATCACCACCAACCTCTACATCAACCAGAGTACAGTTCTGCACCTCATGCGAACGGGAACATATATATACTCTACCTGCTCTAGTTCTGCCTGTGGAGCGCCGTGGCCATTAGACAAGTCAACTCAATGCACGATAAAAGGGCCTCTCACAGTTGGTGTGTGTGTATAAATCAATGTGACATTAACTAAACAAGCCTCTGCTGGAAAGGAGGCCCTAATGGACATAAATGGGGCTGTGAGGGCATGTTGAGCTAATCATGGGAAGAACCACTGAAGAGGGACGGAAAGGAGAGAGGGCTTATGGCTGCAGGTGGAGAAAAACACATGTAAAGAGCCAGAGGGGTAGAAGCCAGACTGGGATCAAATGGTTGTAAGTGGGAAACTGTTGTTGTTTCTAACCTCAATAGGGCTCTGAGGACTGCTACTGTATGGCAGTTGGTTTGGAAGGTCTTGTATATCCATATTTTGATGTTTGTGTCATAAATGAATGTCCTATTTTGTCAAACTACAGTGTTGCACTGAAGGATAGCCCTTTTTTGTGAAAAAAGCCACTTCACCTCTTATGGCCTATTCAGAGTCTGGAATTTCGGTGGCCACCGCGACCACCGCTCAGAGCACCGCACCGCGCGCTATTATATAGTCTGTCACCACCGCGACCACCGCTATTTCATTAGCTCCGATGGACCCCCACTCTCTACTCCGTCCGTCCCTCCCTCCACTCCAGCGGAGGGAGGGACGGACGGAGTAGAGAGTGGGGGTCCATCGGAGCTACTATTTCATATACCACTAGCAGCACCTCGCCCTCCCTCCCTGTTCTCCTCGCGTCCATTGTTGTTTATTTTCCCTCTGCTTTTCTCTACTTCCTACCTCAATTATAATAAATTCTGCTGCTTTTATGTTTATTTCGTATTCTGTTTATGTCATTGTGTCTATCATTGAATCCCTTCGTTCTCCTCCTGGCCGTCGTGCTGTGGTGTGTTTTCTTTTCTTTCTTTTCCTTTTTTTTTTTTTTTTTTTACCAGCTGGCAGCCGTTAAAAACAAGTACTGGAACCACCGCGGTGCGGTGGTTAGTAAAATCCGAGAGGAGGGCTGGGAGGTGCGGTGGTTGCGGTGGTATGACGTCATATTGTAGGAAACGGTGGTCGCGGTGGTCGCGGTGGGCACCGAAAATCCAACTCTGAATAGGCCTTTATGTTTCCTTTTTTGTGAACACAGTGTTTCTCTGCCTGTGTACGCTCTGCCTGTGTACGCCAGGCAGAAATGTGAAAATGTGCATGTGTGAGTGTATATGGCAAGCAAACAGCTGCATATTTGGGTATTCCCAAATATAATTGTGAAGCGAAGCTTCCCGCACAACATCTTACTGGTTAGAGTTAAGCCTAGGTGACACTCAGCCACTTCTTAACCTACCTTCATATAATTAGTCCTGTTCTTGATAAAATACAAGAACATTAGTTCTCATCTATTATGCTGCGATCTTTCATGCTCCTCTGGTCAATGAACACTGATTGTCCCTGGCCTTTCTGCCAACCTCAGGCCAAAATGTCACATTTGCGACTTTTGATTTTATCGTAACCCCATGGTATTCTATTATTTTTAAGGCAGTCCTATCATGTGGATGTTATGCAAGGCAAGGTAACGACACAAAAAAGGAAACTCAATAAAGTGGTCTTACAATAAAGTTGTATATCCTTTAAAAAGAACATACTATGTTTCCCATCTTGAGGTATTCATACAGTACAAACGCAACATACTGGTATTCATAGAGGGGGTTTGTGTGATCTGGGGGTCAGATCCCCAAACTGAAATACGCAGAAAATAGCAATTTATGAGCTCACAACTGGTTAGCCGCTGGTAGACCGGATCAAGTAGGCTTGACCGTAAAATTGCTGTGCCAATTGTGCTGTTGATTTGATAATGAACCTCCCACACACTCCACACCTCTGTCCTCCCACGCTGGCACATGGCAAGTACACAATACCCACCATAACAATAATACGGCCCTTCAACCATTCACTGCAAGCCTCGCCCCAGTCACCTGCCCCAAAACAGGGTCCTTATGGCTTCAGTTGGGCATTGTGTTTTGCACCAAAACTAAATTATCTATGCCAGGGGTTTTCAACAGGTGGTTCAGGTGGTCCCCAGGCTAAATGATGGACAGTTGGTTGACCAGATGTAACTCTTTGAGTGTAAAAATGAAACCAAATGGACCCTTGCGCGTCCATTTGGTTTAATGTTTACACTCTCAAGAGTTAAAATATTCGTGAATTATTCTGAATTAGCCCAAGTCTACACAACTAGAAAATGCAGAAGATCAATGGTCATTTTTATATGTACTGTATGTTTGACTGTTTTGTTTCGTAAATCCAGCCTGGAATTGTGGACAAAAGCAAAATAAATCTTTAGGTTTTGGGGTCTGTGGGGCTAAAATGTCCTCAAATGGTGTTCCGTGGCTCAAATGCTGAAGAAGAATAGTGGTCCCTGGTATCAAAAAGGTTGAAAACCTTCTATGCCCTTCAACTATGCCCTACAATGCTCAGAAGCAAGGGTACTGCATTGTGAGCTTGTATAGGTCTGTGTTTTTTATTATTTATTTTTTTGGTGGACAACAACGGCATGTTGTATGAGGACTACGGATATACATCATGTGTATATTGTTCATGTTCACCAATATTAGCTATTATGGTAATAGCTTAGAATAGCTTAGTTCTCAACCACTTGGAGAACCACTGCCTTAGATTACACATTTACTTTAGAGTGGAACAAGGACCATATTTGACACTCCCGTACTAAATTATTTTTCTTGTACAGTGTATTGTGAAAGGAGAAGTCGGGACTGTAGAGGCTTTGTAATGAATTAAAATGAATCAATATTCTAATCATATATACCGTGACCTGAGAAGCATGTTTTACCAACAGTTTTTCGTATACGTGTCAATGAGGGGGATGTTTAAATCAAAATCTCCCATGCACTGGACCAAAGCAGTCCAATCCACTTCCTCCTATGATCAGTATGCCTGAAACTTGTCCAGTTCTGATATGCATAACTCTAGCATGTGTCTAAATGTGTTAATTGTTTAAGCACTTTAACTTTTCTGTGGGCCCAATTCATAAATTAATAAATCAGTTAAAGTCCCAGTCTTAGAGAAAACTAATACAGTAGCCTACGCAGTGATCATGCAGCTGCACCTTTATAAAGCATGCACTGAGGGCACGGTCAAGAGGTTCAGTTACTGTTCAGTTAAACAAAGGGCAGCAACTCAGAGACAAACCAGTGAACAGCATATTGAGATTTTTTGCAAGCTATAAATATGCTGTGATGAGCACAAACAAACAACTAGAAAAAAGTGCCCTTCTGGGCACAGGTCTCCACCAGGTCAGGCTGTGGCCTCCTGGTGGCGCTATAGGGCTGTGAACAGGGTTCCATTTCAAAAAGGAGCAGTTATATTTGTCCAACCATTAGGAAAGACAGTTTTTACAAGATTTTAAGTAAATTGCATGCTGTGTTCATGATTTTTTGTTTTTTGTTCGAAACAAGCCAATCCTGCAGAATTTGGACGGCAATTAGGATGTAATATGAAATACGGGAAGATGTATGTCTTGAGCACATTACTCTAGAGATACGGTGTAAATATTTGCAGGATTATGGGACAGAATCTGGAAGAGTATTATGAAATAATGTGTTTTACAAACATCTGCCTCCTGGTGGCGCAATAAAAAGCAAATGTGAAAAATAGAGGTGAAAGGTTTGTCCTTGTCCTCTAAGGGAGGGTGCATATGTGGGGCAGACGTTCATTGTTGGCATCCAGGGAGTGTGTGCGCAAAGTTTGGCATGGATTGGACCAACGGTGTGGGATATTAGCTGTTAACAGAGGAGGACGACGGACACACAGACGGACGGAGTGCACAATATCTTCCCCAAGCCTTCGGCCTGGTGGAGATGAAAACGTCTTGTTAGTAAGACACGTCAGAAGAAAATGGACAGATACTTGCAAACAAAAAGAAGGGCAAGTACAGTACAGAGTGTACCCAACAAATGTGTTTACAATTTCCCTTTTCAATTGTGTATTTGGCCTGAGGAAAATTTAGAGAAAAGCACAGGCTTAGCCTTCACCTTTACAACATACGCAGCACATAGCAAAGCTAAGCATGTTTGTAATGGTTAACTTGGAAACTTGAAAATGGGAAGTCATGGTATAAACAGTGGACATGATTCTTGGCTAGGTTCAATGCTCAGTACAAGTCACAATTATTACATCAGCGCTTAATCACAATTACTTGCGATAACCACAATTATTTTCACATAATCGCAAACCTTCCTTTTACCCTCTCCTGACACGGCTGCCCCACAGCTGTATGTATGAGTACGAGATAGCAAAGAATTCCATAATGGAGTGATCGAAATAGGTGAATTTGAACAACATCCCACAACAACCGCAAATAAAGTTAAGAAAACCTTCTGGGGTGTAATTCTCCTTTACATTATTTGTCTTTTTTGCTCTGTGTTTGTGAAACCTAAATGGCAAACTGGAATAATAATTGCAATGTTCGAATGTTCAATCCAAAAAAAGAAGAAAACAATTTGGTTACAATTAATCATCGACTTACATTTGTAATTGTGACAGCCCAATCTGTGCCTGTGAGCGAGAGGCAGAAGCTGCGATAGAGGGTGTGACTGTTTGTGTGTGTGTATATGTGTGTGCGCACGCACGTGTTTGTATGTGTCAAAGTGGGATGCAATGTGATGTGTACATGCATGTGTATGTGTACGTTTTTTAGGATCATGTGTCCACATAACCAGACTTTGCATTTGGTGCCAATGCATCAGAGCCAATGTCCCAGCATGGATAAACACTGGCCACCTGGTACCATACACTACCCCCCCAGCCCCCCCTCCAACCCTCTCGTGTACACACACACACACACACACACACACACACACACACACACACACACACACACACACACACACACACACACACACACACACACACACACACACACACACACACACACACACACACACACACACACACACACACACACACACACACACACACACACACACACACACACAATACAGAAATAAGCAGCACTCAATCCTCAAATCTCACGCTTTTGCAATGCAATACGCATAATTTGTACATAAGATAGTTATTGTACATGTATGTACTGTATATTTGATCAGCCTGCACTTCTGGCCTGTCAGACAAATTCATTAGTTAGACAACTAACGACCAAAGACTTTCTAGTCTCTTCATAACAATAAATGAATACAATTTTCTTGACTTACTGTATATTTAGGTAACACTCACAAAGAAACGCCACTGTGGAAACATAATCTGGTCGACAACTCTAAGCAATTTGGAGCCCTAGGCAAGATTTTCCTGTGACGCTGTGATGCCATACCTATGACACTGACAGGCATAGTAAAATGGCGCCCCTCAAGGGATAAAAATATGAACTATTTTTAAACTAAATATGAAATGTGTTTTAAATGTTCAACTCTAGTTATAAGCACGTCTGGTGGTCACCCTCCTCCCTTCGCCCCTCATGGTCACCCACCTTGCCCTCATGGTGCCCTAGGCAACTACCTAGTCTTCCTAATGGCAAAAACGCCCCATGCGTTTCCACACTAATCTGTGTGATCTATCCATGAACTCTTTGGTTCCAGTGCCTGCCCCTCTCTCCCTAATGAACAGTAGACTTAGCGAGATCGCCATCCTTGCAACTTGGGACACGACGGGGAAACAGGGCTGCTCCGTGGCCGTCACCGCAGAACGCCCAAATAGAAAACAGGCGACGCTGACGAGGCTTCCACTGTCATCTTTGGTTTCCATGGAGACACTCCTCTGCAGCGTACCTCTCGTCAACAAGACGCCAAAATCTGTCTTTTGCTATAGGAGGACAGGATCTGAGGCCTACAAGGCTTACACCGGTACATACAGCACCAAATTTGCCTGGTGGCGATACACGTCGGAGCGTTCTTAAACTCTCTATTTTCCCAAGACGTCGGCCTGCATGATATGCAGGTGCACACTAGTCCCAGAGTTGAAGTGACATTAAACAAAAGCAAAAATCTAGTCACACATATTTACATTTTTATGCAAAGGTGCATGTACTGTGGCCTACTTTAGCATATGTACAATATTTGACACCGGCACGCAACATAGATCACATATTAAATAATGTATAAATCAGCTTTATAACTGCTAACTTCATGTGTACATGTGTTTCTACTACACCTGTAACCCCTGAAGGTTTTCTACAACACCATACTGTACACCCTAAGGTCAATGGCGGGTCTGAACTGAACTAGAGCCCATAGGATGGAAATGTCACGTCCAATGGTGTACAAAATAATACAAATATAAGGAATCAAAATAAACATGGGCCATAATACACAGTGATTCAAACTAATAGGTGATATAGATCATGGTTAATGGTGATTACTTACAGGAGAAGATCGAGCATTAAGTGAAGGAAATCGCTCTCCGTACTTACTGTAGCACTGATCCACTCATACGTGATGACTAGTCGACTACAATCATTACCAATGATGAGAAGCGAAGAGAGGTGGTGTGATGATGGCCTGGTGAAATGTTCTGCCACTAATGTGTATAGCTGGCAACAGCACAGAGAATATTAATATTCATCTCATGTCTCATTGAGAATAGCCAATGCTTTTTCAGTCAGACGACAAATCAGTTATTTTTACCATTTACAATGCTTTTATGGCGTCACTGTTAAGGGCCTTTCAAATGAGGAGCAATAAAAAAAAAAGCTCAACAGAATTCAGGTCTGGTGCATCGCAGGCTTGTGCACGAAACGAGCATGCACGCAACAAATTCACAGGACCTCGCTCATGTAAATTTGCTTGCATTATCGCACCAATAATACACCAATACTAAAACGCAGGTCTAAGGTCTAAAACGCAAGGTTTAAGGTTTACTTTATTTGTCTCCCAAGGGAGAAATTTGTCTTGGAGACAACGACCAAACTGCACACATAGTTACACAGACAACAGGAAAAAAACATCATAAGACAGAACAACACAGTAGAAGGAGCAATGCACAACAGAGCAACTGTTTGTACAGTCCAAATATTATCCTATAATTATTACATATTTACATATTTCGGGAATAAACTCAGCATACACATCGCTGACGATCTTTGTGTGCCAAACTGCCCACCAAGAGCTTCTGGTCGCGTTTGGTTAGGGACCAGGTCGCGACCAACAGTTTCTGGTCTTATTTTGGTTACATCACGACCAGTCCTATATGAAGCCCCAAGAGCTTCTGGTCGTGCTTGGTTAGGGAGCGAAGTCCCATTCGTCCGAACATGCGAAAGGTTGGCGAACATGCACTGCTACGTGCTTGTGGTTATGTTTAGGCTTAGGGTTAGAGATGGGGTTAACTCTCTACTGGTCACGACCTGGTCATTGGTCGCTACTGGTTGTCCATTACCATAGTCTGACCGATATGCCCATATTTGGGACTGACTATAGATGTCATTGGGTGTCACCAATATGACGTCAACAGCTGCAACTAATAATGCATGTGTACAGTAGGTGTGCCCAGACCCTAAATCTAACATACCCATATAATTATTAATACATCATCCAATACATAATTTAAGGCCAGTCTTATTCCATGTTTTCCTGGCTGTAGTTTTGAACCTGAATCGGCAAACACTGTCCCTTCACAGATACACATTCTCTTCACATGTTGGTATGTGCATGTGCGTGCTTCACAGGTACCGCAGACAAAGTTATGCACCCTGGCCCCCCTGTGTATATCCAAATATTTGTTCAGGCCCTTTGATAGATTACAAACTGTTTGCAGGAGTAGAAAATGTTTCTTTTATCTATTATTTGAAAAATAGAAATTTCATGACCATGGGAACCCCAAAAAAGATATAAAAGTACAAATCAGGCACAGTGTGAAAACGCACACTCCAATTCCGCTAGTCTGTGCATATTTGATAACAGAAATGACAATTTTGCTGCTCTTTACTGCATTTGTATTCCTGACATCTGACAAAACAAAGTGAAGAAAAAACGCAAAAGACTATGACTATGGCTACGGTGTTTTCACGACAGTCCCTAATCAGACTGAAAATAATCGCTACTCTCTGCTTACGACAGTCAGATAGTGAAAAAAGGGGAGAAAATTGGACTGTTATGTTCAGCTCAGCTCACAAATGGTGCCTGATAGCCTGAGAGCTCTCGTTATGGGTTTAATGAACACTTTGTGTTCCGTTGAATAGGCAGTAAAAA
Source organism: Benthosema pterotum (assembly GCA_039105355.1). Classification (NCBI taxonomy): domain Eukaryota; kingdom Metazoa; phylum Chordata; class Actinopteri; order Myctophiformes; family Myctophidae; genus Benthosema; species Benthosema pterotum. The sequence goes on along the minus strand of CM076979.1, from coordinate 36,498,405 downwards.
AGGAATAAACAGCTGGTATATCTGCACGCGTCACCCACCCACGTGCACGCACACAGACGTGCACACGTGAGCTACAGGTTAATAAAATCTAATTCCCTTTCACGAAGCGTGGAGACGGCCACAAAATCACAGGGCCAGGTCACCTGCACCGGTCAAGGCATGTAGGCTTACGAGACCTAATTAAAAACCTTGGGAGGGATTTGTTTGGCCATTTGTTAGCAGGACAGTAAGTGAGAGTGTCTGACTAATGTTAATTCCTCAATAAGAAATGTGCATCTGCAATTGCCTGGTAATACATAACAAAATAGTGGTGTCTATGGTCTGATTGTATGCTGTCTGGAGCCGAGGAGACACCCAGTGACCCTCGGATAACTGCCAGCAGACTGCAGAGAATTGCAAAAAAAACTGTCAGGGTTTGAGGAAAATATGCCAGGTGTAAATTAGAACCTAAAACTAAACATATGGTTTAAGTTAGAAAAATGACACACGACTGCAGCAGAGAGAAGTCCAAATGTCACATTATTTTGGGAGGATAGAGTGGGACAGAGACAGACGTAGATAGAGGGAGACGCGTCGAGGAGGACAGCAGGGGGGACAGATGGAACATAACGAAGACAAATTGCTTTCTGGCGGAGCCTGTCTGGTGTCTAGACTCCATACCTTTTTAAACCTTTTACATAAACCAAAAGTCAAGTGAGTAACAGGATAGATCCCACAAGATGACATCGTGTACACGGTCCAATCCTGCAGTGTTAGTTTAAGAGTATACAAATGGACACAGGGGCTGTGCTGTGATATGCATCTTTACGTCAACATCAAACCGACGCTATGGAAGTGCAGAAATTAATAAATGTGGGTGTTTGGACCCTGAAAGCACATGGGCAGCTGCAAAAAAGATTTCTGTCATATTTATGTGCATGTACTGTAACGTCCTGCACTCATTTCACTATCAAACACAGCTAAGAAGTTAGTTCATGGTTACAGTGTTGCATCGGTCTAGTCTATATACAGTATGTCAAACTCAAGGCCCGGGGGCCAAATCAGGCATGTGAAGGAATTATCTTCATCCCGCTGCCGAAATCAATGCAACTAATTGTTTTACTGTCTCAATTAAATTGGCCCGCTGTGAATTTGAGTTTGACATCCCTGGTCTACAGGTCTCTTGAGACAATAAAAGAAAAGGAGGGTGCTGTTTTTTTTTTTGTTTTTTTTGGACAATGCGATAAACATGTTTGACTAAGTGAGTTCTAGATTTTACTTTTGTTTTATCAGATGTGATAATTACTTTTGAACTATGGCTGGTACCAATGCCAAACCTTTTAGATTTTAGTTTGTTTCAAAGGTTATACAAGGTGTGTGCAAATGGTAAAAGCATATCAAGGACAGAATTGGACTAGAAATGTCCATTTCCATGTTGGCTTATGAATGCAGTCAAGTGTGCAACCCGGAAAACTAGTGTATTGTTATTACATTACTGCATGTATGCACGCGCGCACACACGCGCGCACGCGCACACGCACGCGCACGCGCACGCACACACACACACACACACATGCGCACGCACGTACGCACGCACGCACACACACACGTCTGTGTTAGTGTGTTAGCGATGCACTAACATATACTAACAGCTCTGAGTCACTGTCAGTGTCTGACAGAGCATCTAACACGGAGCAAAGGCCATCATTCATGCTACTTCATGTCAAGAGATGTCAATTCCTGCTCGGTTGACTTAGTTCAGGACTGACTGAAAGGAGAGGGGGAGGGATGGTGTGGGTGTGGGGATTAGAGGTGGGAAATTAAGAAAAATGACCCTTGAACATACTGGATTACAACATATAGACAGGACATGTTGTCGATAAGTTTGTACAACCGAAGGACTACCGCAATTCAATGGGGGACAAGTAGCTTATATTAAAAAAAAGAGAAATTGAAATCCACTGTTTTCCACAAATACATTTCCCTCTCCCTGTTTGATACGGATGCACACACACATGGCCTCAACAACAACATCATCAGTCACATGAAGATCGCTCTGCGTGAGTCACAGAGCGAAGTGAAGAAGACAGAACAACAAATCAATAGCAGATGGCCTATTGGATGGATTAGTGTGGCAAGATGGATATGAAGGTTGACATTTCAGCTATGGTGAATACATACCTAAACATTATCCTGAAGTCTGCCTGAAACCTTCAATCTCTTTAGTTCTTTAGTTCTGCATCTCTGTCTTAAAGCATGTCCAGAACCAACTTTAATAAATACTGAGACTGAGCATAAATTAAGCATTAGGGCGTTGCAGAGAAAAAACAAAGCATTCTGATACCTGTCATATATCCACTTCAGTGCACTCATTCAGTTACAAAAAGTAGAAAAGACCCATGAAGCAGAATGCCCCAGTTCACGTGTATAAGGTATTTTTAAAATAGCAGATCTACAAGCTCACAATTAAAAAAAACAATAAAACACAGTAAAAAGCTCACAGTAAAAAGTTCTTTCCCCCTATATTTTTATCCCCTTGATTTTGCAACCCATTTTATCACCCAGTGCCAATTCCTAATGTGATCCTGGGCTCTAGAACCCTCCGCCAACCTGGGGAGGCAACAGACTAGGCTCATGTTTCCTTCAATGCATGAGGAGTCATGCCGCCTTTCACCATCCCTGCCTCGGGTATGGGCACTGATGACGTGGAGGAGAAACGCCGCCAGCACCGACAGTAGCACCCTTAGCAGGAATCGAACTGAGGAGCTGTGAGCCGACAGCACAAACTACTGTGCCACTGCGCCCCCGAAAAGGCTGTGCTTTTGAGGGGCTGCACCGTCATATAACACACCGTCGTCCACCTCCATTCTAATAGCTCACTAAAATGCTGACTAACTCGAGATCTACAGACCTCTATGTGGTATTGATAAAAGGTTATGATGTTGCGGGGATCCCTGATGACTGGTGGTGCAGATGGGAACATTGGCATTTTCTGGAGCAAGGATGGATCTGTTTTAGCTCACTAGGATGGACATTAGTATAAGCAGTGTTGGGTATCGTTACTCTATAAACTAACGACGTTAGATTATTGGACTACTGCCCCCTAAAACTAATCTCGTTAAGTTACAAGTTACTTTCTATAAAAAGTAACGTAATAGATTATTTTCCGTTATTTTCCGTTCCTGAACACAATTAAAATACTCCTTTTCTCTTTGTTTTTAATGTATGCACAATTTAGTTGCATTGTATTACCAGTGCATGAGTCGCACTCCATGTTGCACACATGAAAACCATCATCACCAACAACGACAACAACAGTGACACCATGTCACCCACTATGAACTGGGTTGCTACAGAGTAGGCAATGTCAGATGCACAGTAGGCCTACAGACAATATTATGCTGTATGCGGTACAACCAGTCAGATAGCATGATGATGCCCTCTCCATGCTGCACGGCGGCAACAACAACTACCTCCTGCAGGCTTCTCAACTGACCATCATAAACAGCCTATGAACTAGACAGTAGTCTATTAGTGGGGTCCCACGACACACCGTCATTTACAACTCTTGTAAAAGTTTGACTTTCGCTTCTAATTTGTAGATGATGACCTATAGAACAATTTTAGTTCGAGTGGCCCATCTGTAGATGAAAAAAATATGCATTTTTTGCCTAATTTCAAAATTGACCAAAATCGGATTTTTGTTTTTCTTAAAAGTCTTAATTTTCTCACAATTGCTGTTATTTCTTTGTTTTCTTTTGCTATATCTAGTCAATACTAACCCAGGAATTAATTGGATTTCAAATATTAATGTTTGGAATATGATATGGAAAAAATGGACGCCCATGTACATCAAATTACTTCAAATGGCACCTAATTTAAATTCTGTTGAACCTAGAAGGATGAAGTTAGTGCCTACCTATCATGAATGAGTAATGGTATAAATTGTAAATAAATAGAAACAATACAGTATTGGGTTGATTAAAGTTAGGCATACCCACTTATAGCCCAGCCTCTGTGTGAAAATTGTGTACTTTTCAATGAAAGCATGACATTTGGCACAAAGTTAAAGCCTGCCATAAGGAATTGTTTTGGCTATGGGTCTGTGATGACAGCTATGGCGGCCATCATCTGCTGTTATTTTACCAATTCAGCTCATACAACATACAATCTTGATTCTGATGACAAAACGTTTTCAAGGATTATGATTTTTTATAAAATGCTAGATAATAGTCAAATCATCAAAATGTGTAATATTGATGTATTGATGTAGGCAGTAAATCCATGTCTTCTACCCTATATGTGAAAATCAAGTGAGCCCATGAAATCAGCTGACATATTCTTAGTACTCACTCCAACTCAAACCAGCTCTACCCGATTGACCAGTACCCAGTGAGGTCAGAACACCAGTCTGTGTACTTCTAACCAGATCCCCATCCAGATCCAACACCAGTGTACTTCTAGCCAGATCCCCACCCAGATCCAACACCAGTCTGTGTACTTCTAGCCAGATCCCCACCCAGATTCAACACCAGTCTGTATACTTCTAGCCAGATCCCCATCCAGATCCAACACCAGTCTGTGTACTTCTAGCCAGATCCCCATCCAGATCCAACACCAGTCTGTGTACTTCTAGCCAGATCCCCATCCAGATCCAACACCAGTCTGTGTACTTCTAGCCAGATCCCCACCCAGATCCAACACCAGTCTGTGTACTTCTAGCCAGATCCCCATCCAGATCCAACACCAGTCTGTGTAATTCTAGCCAGATCCCCACCCAGATCCAACACCAGTCTGTGTACTTCTAGCCAGATCCCATCCAGATCCATACAGTAAAAGCTGTCTGGTGAAAACCCCTGCTGAAGTGCTGTACCTTCACACACAAGCTAGTTGACAGGAAAATAGTCATACTCAAAGTAGTTATATTGCACCATGGTGACCATTCTTTTCGACTCTCATGTCCTTCTTGAAGATGGTTCGGAATGCATAATGCTTCTCCCCATGAAGACTCAACAACAATGTCAATTGAAGGAGCCTTCACCTCATAATACCTGGTGCTGGTGAGAAACTGTCCCCTGTATATAGCCTCCAAAACAAATGCAGACACTTGGCTAGACTGCCACAGTTTGAAAGGGTCAAGCCCCTAATCCTGATTGCGGCAGTCAACCCCACCTAATCACACAAACCGGGGCCTCCAGATGAGCCAGCAGCCATCTGCACAAGTCTGGGTTGGACCTTGCAGGGCTGAGCTAGAGACTTGGAAAGAAACCTTCAGCAAAGACAATGGCATTGACATAGCTGACATAGCCCCAGAACACTGAGGCCATAAGAAGTGAGGAGAAACTCACCCCACGTCATCCTTTAGACCTCGTCCTTGAAAACGTAGGATTAGTTACCAGAATCAGGATCAGAGAATTTTAATTACTGTTAAAATATCAGCAGGTGGTGGCCATTATGAGAAATATCTACCATGTCACAGGACAAATGTAAATAGTACCAATGAATTCCTCATCATTGACAATGTGGGACTATTTACTAGAATTAATATTTTAGAAAATAGCTGTCAGGATTACCAAGGGACAAATCTGTGATGGTGCCATAGCCAACAATGCTCCTAATGACATGCTCCAACTGTGTTCCAAAATTCATGCTGTTATCATCAAAATACTGCACATAGAGGCTGGACTACGTGCTATTCTTGTGGATACACACAAGGGGGCTGGGGTAATATGGTCTAAATGACTAAATACTACTTCTGAATGTGAATATGTCATATGTTCAGATTGGATAAGTTACGACAGTCTTATATCATATTTTGGAAGCCCCCCCCAATAATCTTTATCTGCGTGCTGGCCACTCTAACCAAAATGGTTACCTCACTAGAATTTAGTATTGAAAGTTAAACTTTTAAAGTTGTAAACGACAACTAAATTTAACATGGAGATGGAAACTCACTTCGGTTTTAGCTAATTTTAGCTTGTTTTGCTTGCTATCTTTGTCGATATACACCAATAATGGATGAAAAGATATATTTTATGTGTAATTAGGTTTAGGTAGCAAATGCTACTCCTGATTGTGAATCCATAGATATCCCATATGTACAGATTGGACAATTTGATCAAAAGTTACAACAGTTTACATGTTTTGGTAGGGTTGGCACCTTGTTACGCCCCCTACAGGCCAAATATTTAATTTGTGTGCGGGCCACTCGAACCAAAATGGTTCTATAGACCCTCACCAACAAATTAGGACTGAAAGTGAAACTTTTACAAGAGTTGTAAATGACATCCACATTTAACATGGAGACGAAACCCCACTATATATAAGACAAGGCACGGCGGCCAAACAATGAATTAAACATTACTCACCTAATAACGCAGCCAGAGTTTATAGCCGATTCCCAATCGAGAGTGCGCGTGTTAATCCAAAAGTTAATCCATAAGTGTACAGCGTTCATTGTTTACAAGACTTTTAGCAAGTCGCGCCTAGAGCAGCTGCTTCACTACGCAAGCAGCCAGCGGACTTCCTCTTTCTTCCTTTTCAAAATAAAAGATTCATACTAGAGTATAACTAGACACTAGCTAGACAGTAGGTTTACTATTATTTCTTAGGCGGATTTACAGGATGTGCAGACAGAAAATGTAAACTACACACATCACTCGCAGAAGGATGAAGCCACAATGTGCAGTCGGCTTATTCTACCCTAACAGAAGGAGGAATATAGGCTACAACACCGGGCAGTCTCAAGAAAATGAATTGCGACGAACTATAGTAACGAGTTACTTTTTTGGAAATGTAACTAAGTAACTAACTACTAAATTGCAAAAATAACTCGTTACTTTACTCCGTTACTAATAAAACTAATCTGATTATGTAACGGCGTTATCAATAACGCCGTTATCCCCATCACTGAGTATAAGCCTATGTTCACATACATGCACAGTTCCTGTGTTTTACACTATAGGAGGTGTGGCAGTTGTTGTGTTAAACATGTACAACATTGGGGGAAAAATGCAAAAATCCCAGGACACATCTTTAAGTAAGAGATGGCGAAGACAAGACTAGATCAGAAGATGACCAAGGATGAGAGGGACACGGGTATAAAGTCATGGTGAGCAGGCAAAGTGACAAATAGGTCAGGAGTTGAGCAGAGGTCAGCAGACACTGTTGCTCCACAGGCCCACCAGTTAATGGGTTTAGCCTTCGGTCAGTGCACAGAAAGTCCATTATTGATGAGACAAGAGTTTGGGGAGCCCACTGCAAATTACTGTTACAATGTCGAGACGGCAGTTTAATTTAAAACCCAGTAAGAATGGCAGCACTAAATGAAAAGCTATTTCTGGTTTTATCCCCCTCAGATGTGAATAAAAGGCCAGCCGACACCGCAGAGACAATAGCACAGGTGGAAATACTGTAAACCACTATAATAAACCAGACGACAGCCTAATGAACAGAAAAGGATGAAGGGTGCTGTTATACTGAGTGAATAGGAGGCCACATTGAAATTAATTAATACAATCTCTGCCCAACAGAATTGCTTGTTTTGTGAGCAATTTCAGTGTTTACTTAACACTTGAAATTATGTCGTACAATGTTTCAGCCATAGCTGGCACAATTATAAGCTACAACTAATCTATAGACCCTCATGTTGCGAGTTACGTTTGGATGCGTACTTAGACATTTGATATTTTAATCATCGCGCCGACACTTTGTTTACCTTGTAGCCTTACTTCTCTCCCCCGTCAGCCTGCTGGTCTGAAGTGACAGCTTGTTTATTATTCCTCTCCATTGGCTCCCATTAAAAACAATCATTTCAGCACTCCATTTCTCCATAACGTCTATTCTGCCGGCGTCCAGCGATGATGCACAGCCTATATTCAGATGGCCATTGCATCATAATGTCGCATCCCCACAGACATCCAGCGGTTTATAGTAACAGCTACAGAGTAGCATCTATTTCTAAGACTGCTACTGTTGTCATAATAACATCCTGTGTCATCAACCCGGAAAGTTAAAGCGACGCTTCCTATAATGGTGGTGAATGGGTGGCAGTGTGGCGTCGTAGCCACCAGAGGCTGCCAATGAGCGCCGAAAGAGTTAAGTGTCCATGACCATGAAGAACAGGTCTGATGTGCTCAATCCACTGTTCTGAACCGGGCCGCATTGAAATGCCATAGCAGAGCAAAGAACATGAGCCAATGGGAATGGAAGCAAGGGGATTTCATAATCCAACACCGAGAGACAAGCATTCAATGTGTGTGTGCGTTCGTGAGCGCACACGCACACACAACGTGCGTGTCACTGATAAGCTGAGCCTGACCCTTTTCTACAACGAAAGGCTGGATTTGAGCTGTCATTTTAATGCTTCTATATAAACCCTCCGTATCAGAGCCACACTCCACTGGCTGGAAAAAGGAATAGGAGGGAGTGATATAACCAATAGATAGTAAAAAACATTAAAACTGTGTGGGCTAACCAGAGTGTGTTTGTGGCGTGCTTTCATGGCACACATTTTTCGATACCGAATATACAAGTGACCCAGCAAGATCTGTGTGGGTTTTCCTTTTAAAAGAAATTCTAAATTACATAAAAGAAATCATTACAAAATTATAAAGATTATAACGAGTGTGTGGAAAATAGTGCAACTATTGTATAAAAAGACAGGTCCAAGCTGACTGATACCTTATGCATCAGCTAGTTAGCCATTACCGGCCAGTTGGTAAAAGTGCACGGCTAATTACAAACTCAGTTACCGTAATCAGTGACCCGCCCATTGTATTGACTCCACTTCCGTAGGGAAAGCACACACTGTGTGGTTCACTCCATGCATGTTTCATTGCTCTCCCCGTCCCATTTCAGTGTCAAGCCTTTTGCTGACAGGCTTTCTAGTTGAGCTGCCAACATGTCCCTCTCAACAATAGTTGATGGACAGTTTGGACACACAGTCTGGTGAGTGGTGTAGAGGATAAAACTTGTGGGATCCCGACGTACCAACGAAAAGGATGTGTTCTATGGACTTGTATGATTGCTTAATTTGATATTAAGTCATTGGAGAGTGTTTTGTCTGAAGAATCCACATTTATCCATATTTCTGTATATCTCACATACAGTGCAATATCATCATGACAGAAGCTTATTTAGTAGCAGACAGCATGTCTGCAAACGTCAAGAGACACTGTCTGCTAGCTCTGCTAGGGAGCTAGGCATTTGGATTACCAGTCAGACCTACAGTATTGTTTTGTGGGCTTTGAAGCCAGAACAAGGTGTGAACATCAACAGCCACTATTGTTCTGTGGAAGCCACAGAGACCAAGCAAAAGGTATAGCCATGTGTCTGCAAATTACTATGTCTGTATTTCTGACTCCACCTATATGTTAATTCACCTCTGTTAGAAAACGTATATTTACTGTACTTTGGGCATTGAATCAGAGTGTCTTTTTGGGTGACTGACTACCAGTTCAGCACACGGCTCTGGCTGCCACAAGAAGACCAACCATCATCTCTACTTTTTCCATTCATCATTTATTTTTCACCGTTGTCTGGTTTAACTTGGGAACATTTCTCAGTTCTCATTTTGGGTTTATAGTGATTATTTTTCACTATTTTGTGGGAAAATACACCACAAGAGCTTTAGAGGATGTTTACAGGGCTAGTTCACTTTAATCTTTCACACAATGCACAATGTGGGAAGGAAATTTCTCAGTGTAACTTTGTAAATTAGATGGCATTTTGATGCATATTCATCATGCCCTGATCCATTGTGTTAACAGAGTCAGAATCCCCCCCCCCCCCCCCCCACACACACACACACACACACACACACACACACTAACACTGCAACTGCATATGTCACAAACTAAATAGATTCACATTTCACTAGCATATTCTGAGAGAGGTCACCTGCTACCAATGTCAGTGTAATGTGCAGCAGGGGTGGAAAAAAATCTGATAAACATCTAGGACAATGTTTGGACATGTATCATTGAAATGGTATGGGCTCAACATGGCTCTTTCCTCTCACATGTTCCATTTCTCTATGATGTTTATCAGGGCCCTTCTATCTCCCCAGAAATGGGCGACAGAGAGAGAGAGAGAGAGAGAGAGAGAGAGAGAGAGAGAGAGATAAGACGTGAATGCCCTCTCACTCTGACTGACGCACAGGGACAGCCAGGAGCACACCTCCTCTCACGACATTCGCAGACGCAAAGATACAGTTGGATAAGACTGTAATTACAGCCAGGTACATTTATACCACAAAGCAGAATTTCACTTGGGGATTGCATGTCAAGACGTATTGGGGGAAAAGGGATTCTAGGGAAATGTATAGGGTTAGAAAAAACTAATCAATGTCTTTTAACCAGCACTAGTACTATTTACGCTGAAGTGTGTATGCAGTATAAAAGCGCGTGCGCACACACACGCACACGCACACAACGCGTTAATCACACTTTAGGGAGGGATGAATATTGATTTTTGACACGCACGCTTTAACATTCCACAAATCAAGCAGCCTTGTTGTAGAACTTAGCCAATCGTGCAGGGGAAAGAGTCACCTTGAGGTCTGCCAGCCAATCTATGGCAGTCGTTTTGCCCTCAGTGCTTTTCGATGAACAGCATGTTGCATAACATACTGTACAGTTGCAGCATAAACCTCCATTAAATGGCTCTTTCAAATAATGAGCGCAGGTGAAGATCAACTATTCCAGTCCACAAATGGATGGATATAGACTATATCCTAGGTATGTCTTTTGCCAGTAAAACACTAGAGATTTTCTCTTCTCTTAACCAAAGTGTAACTATACGGCTCACTGTGCTGAATTGTTGTATTGTGGTCTGTTTTCTTCTGGTGTTTTCTAATAGTGGTAAATGGGAGTGTAATAACATGGATGATATTGGTTAATTCTGGTGGTATGTTTCAATGATTTGAAATCGATACAGTAACTATTTAACAAATACATACAGTATGTGTGAGCATGAGGATAGTTCAGTTTTTTTTTCTTTAAGAGAAACATGTACTATAGAGCTGAGCAGTCCTGCCTCTTTCATGACGTCTCCCGTGGTCCAGAAACTATTTCCCCCATTCATTTTCACAAATACTACTATACAGTAAATACAATTTCTAATTATCAAGAAGAAAAACACGACAGGATACAACACTTTGTTTATTTTTTCTTATTTGATTGTTCCAAAACATTTTGCATGTTATCATTTGTCTCAGTAGAGTAGGCTCGGCCAGTGGTGTAATTGTCTTTATAATATAAATCTTTCGAGGAAAATGATTGGGGAATTCATTTCTGGAACACGCCATGAAAGGTGCGGGACTGCTCAGCTCTATAATGGCTATGAAGTATAAACAGTGATCTGGCAAATAGATGGACACTGTATTTTTAATCCCTGCAGTGTTTTTATTCTTAAAATTGCTAAATACAAAAGCAAAATTACTTAGTAGCATATTGGTAGCAATTCTATACCCATTCAATACCGATAATCTAGATTGCAAATCAATACTATACAAAGTCAAATGATATGATACGATATTTCCTGTAACTATATACTTAAAATCTATACAGCCCTATAGTGGTGAATGAGGCCGAGTTGTGTCACACTGTGTGGTGGCTGGGGATGGATGGATGTGCTGTGTGGATGTGTGCTGTGCTGTGTGAAGCCTTGAGAGGTGCTGTGATGTGCGGCTGCTGTCATGGTGTGTCCTGCTGTGCCGATACTGTGGCTTTGTTGCTCTGTGCCGCGCTGTGGCATGGCACTGTGGGAGACTGTGATGTGGTTGCTGTGCTGCTGCCGCTGCTGTGTTGTGACACGCTGTGCGTGTTGCTGAGGTGATGTGTTGACCGCTGTGTCGGGCACTAATTGCACACCACCGTGACCATGGGTCTGCCTTACAGGGGTTGTGTGCCCAAAGGTTGAGGAGGAACCACTGGGGTTTGCATAGCACGCACGCACGCACGCACACACGCACACACACACACACACACACACACACACACACACACACACACACACACACACACACACACACACACACACACACACACACACACACACACACACACACACACACACACACAACCAGCCCCTAGCTGTACACATCTCTGCTAACCTCAAGCAAACGCGCGCACACACACAGACATGCACTTACATACACACAGTCAAAACAAAAGGGAACCCAGGTGCAGGCCAGCTGTGTGTACCAAACGGGGAAGACAACAGTTTACACATGGCCCTAGCTTTTATTCTGTTATATAATATTCCAATTATTCAACAAAATAAATCTGTTTTGATCCCAAATATACACACGTTGCAGACCGACCGCGGCAATGGGCACAAGTTACAGATGTCAGCGAATTGCCATTTCCACAGAGCAGGTCTCTGCGTGAGCCTCTATCTCATCACTCCCCTCCACAGTCTCATTACCAAAACCCTCACCCCTCCGCCCCAATCTCCGCTCTCTCACCTTCCACCTGCCACCCTCACCCCCGTTAATCTGCCTGTCTCCTAATACTCCCTTTCAATACCGCCCCCCCCTCCTCCTCCCCCTCCCCGAATTCTCTTCCACCATCCATCCGAACCCTCCCCCCCGACCCCCCTTCACTCTTATTTATATCCCCCCTTGGCCCCCATTCCAACAACCCCCCCCCCCCCCCGACCTCCCCCTTACCAGGTATGGGCGACGGTGAAGCGCCGGCGCTGTCGGATGCTCTTGTTGACCATGAGCTTGCGGAAGAGCCGCGGGGAGGTGCGCGGCGACAGTTTCGGGGAGGTGGCGGCGCCCCGCTTGGCCCCGGCTGCCACGCCCGACGTCTTCGGGGGCTCCAGCTCCAGGTGCATGTGCTCCTTGAACGTGCGGATGCACGAGTCTGACTCGGCGGCGCTCAGCTCGTTGTTGGACGACATCCTCTCCTCTCCTCTCCTCTCTCCCCCAGCTGATGTTTTTTTTCCCCTTCCTTGATCTCCTCCAGCTGATGTTCCTGTCCGTCGAGGAGTCCCCGTCGTTGACCCTCACCTCCTTTTTTCCCCCAGAATTCTGCGCCACGCCAAACCCCCCACCTGACTTGATCAGTCTGTGGATTTTAAGTCCAGGTTAAGTCATGCAGATGTGGTTTGGTGCGGTCCCCCCCTTCTTTCTCTCCCCATCGTGTGGCGGCAGGCGGTGGCGAGAAAGGGGGGGGTGGGGGCGTTGGGGGTTAGAAGCAGTGTCGTTCCTTGTACCCCTGGACAGAAAATATTCAACACAAGGGAGCGCTTTCTCTGCTCCTTAGCCTTTCCTTGGTTAACCCTCTCCCTCACACACAATCTCTCTCTCTCCCTACCTCTCTCTCTCTCCCCCCACCCGCCAGCCCCTCTTGCTTCACGGGTTTTAGGGATTAGCCCGCTCTCCTTCCCCCCCTCCCTTTTCTTTTCCTTTGCGTTCCGCTCCAGCGCAGTGGCTTTCTCCTGGTCCTGTCACTCGTCAGATTTCCTTTGAGCAGCCTTTACCCCCAGATCACGGCACCTTCCTTCCTTCCTTCCTGAAGGGGAGGAATTTCTCTTTGGAACACTTTTTCCCCCCCTCTATAGTCACTCTCTCTTTCTCCCGCCGTTGCCTGCCTACAAAGTGCACACCCCCATGATGCACTCTCCTCCTCGCTCTCTCTTTCTCTCTCCCTTCTCTCAAGTCCTTTCAGTCAGCAGCTTGTTGTTGGTGGATCTTTATGAAAGATTCAACAGCTCTGAAAGCTTCTCTTCCTCTGCCTCCACCGGCCACACTAACACTCTCTCTTTCTCTCTCGACCCCCCACCCCCCTCACTCTCCCTCAAACACGCACACACACACACACACACACACACACACACACACACACACACACACACCTGTCCACTCCACACACAACACCACTGGTTGTGGGGCTCAACTGCCCCTCCAAGTCACATATAACACACTCTCTCTCTCTCTCCCACTTGAGGCTCCAATGAGCAAAGCAGAGGAGCACGCGCTTCCCCTTGCACTTTCATTCAGAATAATACACTCAGCGAGGCGCAGCACAGAGGCTGCCGGCAAAGCCACGCCTCCTCGCTATGGGGATTGGTGAGTGGTTGTCGTGACGACAGGCAGGCAAGGAAGGTGCAAGGCAAGGAAGGAAGGCACGGTAACAGCCTGCTAAGGTCTCTTTTCTTCTCGGGGCGCTATCAGGGAGTTTGTGATGATGACCTTTTGTCAGGTTAGATTGGCTCAATGAAAACAGTGTAATCAGAGGAAGGCGGCATTTGCAGGAGAAGAAAACTGAAAGCACAGCGGACACATGCAAGGCTACATCAACGGCAGGAGTTCAGGCGCTTGTGGCATGCGTGTGAACGAGCAATTTGAATTAACCACTTAAACCCTATATATGACAGTGGTTTTCAGCCAGTGTTCCCGGGACCACCAGTGGTCCCTGAGAGGATTACAGGTGGTCCCCAGGTTAAATGGTGGAAAGTTGCACCCGATGTAACTCTTTGAGAGCGTAAACGTGAAACCAAATGGACCCTTGCGGGTCCATTTGGTTTCATGTTTACTCTCTCAAGAGTTAAAATATTCATCACTCATGAGTTAGCCCAAGTCTACACAACTAGAGAATGTAGAAGATTAATGGTAATTTTGATCTGTATGTTGGACTGTTTTGTTTTCTCAGAGACAAAAGAAATATCTGAATAAATAGTGGCTCCTGGGTTTAAAAAGGTTGAAAACCACTGCTATGTGACAAGTCCAGAATAGGGACGCTACTGTGGGGTTCAGGTGGTTAATTAGCTATCGATTTTAATGCCATCCCATAGCTATAGGAACAAAAAAGATGTGCCGTGCACGTAGACTTGACACAATAACAAATGGGTAAAGAGCACATCTCATTATAATGTAAGTGACTGTCATCTCTCAGAGTCTTTTTGTGCCCTCTGCCTCGCTCTGTCTCACTCACTCACCGACACGCTCCATAATTGTCTCTGTAGGAGCAGTCCAACCATGACATTGTGATATGAAGAAAAACTGAAAAAAAAAGAAAATTTACAGAGCATGCGCACACGTCACACATGCCCATGCTTTTTTACTTCTAATTACTAAGAGATAATGACAAAGCATGGCCTTACGTGACAACTTTATTTTTTTAACCAAGGTTAATGTTTTAGGTTAGATTAGAGGAAGTAAAAGAGGGACGTTTATATTTGCTGTTTATCCAGTTTTAGCGATTTTAGCTATTTTTTGACAGGGGGGCAGGGACATTTGAGAATGGTCCTAAATATGCATGGTCCTAAATATGCATGTTTTTTTTATTAGTATTATTTTTTTTTTTACAAAATTATCGTAATTATTACTATACTATAGAACTAATACACTCCAATAAATTATATCTGGCCACAAAAGAGCACACGGTCAACTGAATTCATGCATAGTCCATGTAGCTCTTAATAGGTACCTCCATATTCACATTCAGTTGATCCTATGCGTATATGTGGCGACACACACACACACACACACACACACACACACACACACACACACACACACACACACACACACACACACACACACACACACACACACACACACACACACACACACACACACACACACACACACACACACACACACACACACACACACACACACACACTATATATTGCCCCCGCCCCTGTCAAAAACAGCTAAAATCCTTAAAATAAAGAAATAACACAATAACAAAAATAACACCCATCTTTTACTTTCTCTAATAACAACCTCAAACCTATAACTTAAACAGACAAATGGTAGACAATGGGGGGGGGGCAGCAACTCCCTTCCTCTTTAATTTCTCCGACTCCCTCTCTAAATGGCTGCCAATAAAAGCCATTTTGGACAATGGCCTCTTTCAGCTTCTCCATCAAGACATAAGAGCTAATGGTCGTCACGGTGACCTGACAGGCTGCAGAGTGGGCCATTTGTATTTCAGCTCCACCTCTGACCAGCACCAGTCTCTGGCTCAACACTTCTGCAATGTATAGCTTCACTGTATGCCACATTATGAAATATATTGTTCAGAATGTTCAAAATGACAATAAGATTGATTACTTGAGCCTTAGTGTTGCTATATGGGCATCTCCGAATAAAAACATTTTGAAGAAATTTTACTGAGTGCAGACCTGTGCCATTCTGCATGCCTACTGTGCAGGTGTTCATACACACAGAGATAAATCCGTATTATAACTCAGAGGTATATCCGTATTATAACTAAGGAAATGTCTGTCTGAATGAATAAATGAATGAATGAATGAATGTCTGAAACCGGCATAACTCCTCGCTGGCTCCACCAATCCTTGTAAATTCTCACATGACCGTTCACTATAATATTATGAAGAGAGTGACGAAGCCCTTTTTTCAAATTAACACACTGAATAATGCATTTATTGGTGCATTTCTGGGTCTGGGTCTGTGGAGTCTGGGTATTTAGCGGGGCATTGACCCCCATGCCCATGCCTAGATTCGCCGCTGGACACCAAGGACTCCACAGATTCAAACTGGACATTACAGGCACACACTAACCCATTAAGCCAAAGGTTCACCACAAGCCACAGGTAGGCCAGTCTGGTGCGTCTTAGAGACAGCTGGACCAATGAATAAGAAGGAAGACACATTGCATCACACAGGGTTCACAGGGTGCAACTAAACACAACTACGTTTTTTTGTTTGTTTGTTTGTTTGTTTCACCCTGTGAATTCATCTTCTTAAAGGTCTTGAACTATATGATGACCTGCAGTCTCTTTCCACCTTGTGCTTATTTTATAAAATATAATTAGTGAAGTGCCAATGTACCAATCCTTATATCGGTTTACGGTTTGGCCGATATTTGCTGTCATCAGTCAATATCGGTATTGGCACATAAAACCATTGACCCATTTAGAGACCCCAGGAACAGTAGCTGCTAAAGCGCATAGCATAGTACGCTTAAGGAAATCTAAAGAATAAATCAAATGGCAGTAGCCCATGTTTATGTTTTAGGTTCTATAGTTCAGTTAGCAAGTCTTTATAATAGTGGCCACCATAATCACTTCATAAAGAGATTTAGAGATGCACAAATATTGTTCATGTAAAGTCAAAAGCAGCAGGGCTGCATGATCAGAAATAACTTTGGACAGATGAAAAACACTTTTAGATGATAGTTTCATTGTATAAGTGTGTATCTTATTCGTGCAAACTTGAACCTGACAAAAAATAGTCTACAGCTATTCTACAGTTTTGTTAGTGGTGGCACTATAACAAGGCACTTCACATTTTGTCCTATAACTCTTACGGTACAATCAGATTTGTTATGATCAGCTGACAGCTGACCATAAACACATGTTGAAACAGGGCTACAATACGACACCAAGAAGGACTGGCCAGGGATGTCACTGTTATGCAACACAGAAGTATTGAAGTACAGGATTGAAGGTGTTTATAAACCAGTCAGTCAGTGACCATACTGACGAATCATTGTACCCACACTTTCTTTTAATTGTCGCCTTGCCTTTTTGTTCTCCCTTTTTTTCATCCCCCTTCCATGGGCCCTTTGGGAGCTGTATGGGCCGAGGTGCATTGAACCAGTTGCACCGTCGATATTTTCGCCCACTACGTGCAAATGATCTGCATTTGAGGGAGGGGGTCAGGGCATTCCACGTTTGGGTGGCTGTGCTGTAGAAGGAGAATCTAACCATATTTGTTCAGAACTTTAGAATGTGAGTGGTATCAGGTCGTTGCTCCCTCTAGTAGTGTGGCTGTGGATGTCACTCACTTTTTTTAGTTAGTCAGGTATGCCAGTACTGATGGCATAACTTGTGGTGGTTTAATAATTTATTTCTTCTTTAAACTTTATTTTTGTCCATCACTATTTATATTGGTGGTAATATTTCTACCTTGTGCTTAAACTATTTGATCTTATTTTGAAGATTTCAATAAAAAACATCACTGTCAACCATTGTTTTTTATTGTAATGGGAAAAACAAGGGTCTAATGCCCAACACCACCTTGACTACTTTTAATCCCTTTGATGGTGGTACTGTAAAATGTAGGACAGAGGTTTGTGAAGATGTGACAGCAATGGGATTTTCTGCCTCACCTTGGTAATAGAACTGAAAGCCAAGTATAATAGATCCTATTTCCAAAGGTGCAAAAGTAATCTATTCTCCGATGGACAGTTAATTATGTTTTTCAATTCATCCCTTAACTGACTCTCGACATGTTATTGTACTTCTGGGAAACCCTTTAGTACCGGTGATGTAAGATCAGCAGCGTCCTTAAGTCGTGTTCAACTGTTTATGAATTATTTAAGTCTGTGCAAAACCATTCCACCAAAGAAAACACACTGAAACACACAAGCATGTACCTACAGTAGAATAGACAAAGAGAGAGAGGCCTGCCTGTCCAGGGAAAGAGGGGAACAATTTGAGTGGCGTAATCAGCCATGGGTTCTTGAAAGGGGGACCCGTACACGCATGTGAGCATAGCAACCATGCGTGGAAATTGGTTATTTGTCGGGTAATGGTTCTACTTTAGCCAAATATTTACCTACTACAACCTAATTCATCAGCATGTGCTGCAATGCAAAATGTGCAAAGAAGTTTGCAGATCAGTAATTACTCACTCAGTACTGAAAAGGAGGATGTGAGAACATAATTTTGTTGAGAGGGTAAATATGAATCTTTAGTCCAAAGTCTTGAGTTTGAGGTGGCTCCCAATGGCATTTTTATCCAATGGTTTTTAACCTATTTTTTCCACCCAGTGCCAATTATCTAATGTGATCCTGGGCTTTACACCCCCTCCAACTTTTGGAGGCAGCAGACTGGCCTCATGCTTTCTTCACTGCAAGAGGAGTCCAAACTGCCTTCTTTTCACCTGACAGGTGGAAGTTTCCGTGGTTGGGAAACACGTGTAAAGGAACACGTTATTCCAACCAGTTCCTTTCCTCTCCATCTGGCCCCCCGTCTGGTGCCAGGTGCAGGCAGTTTAGAGACCAGCATTACTGCCTGTTTTTGTGAGGTATACCCTAGGGGACACAGGGAGAACATGCAAACTCCACACAGAAAGGATCTTTTGCAACTGATGACGTGGAGGAGGAGACACGCCACAAGCACCCCCAGCATCCCTAGCGGGAATCGAACCCAGCATCTTCTAGCTGTGAGGCAACAACACTATACCACTGTGCAACCGTGCCCCTGCCTCAGTGCCTCTGAACAATTTAGAGGGGAGGTGCGTGTCTGGTAGGGTTTCACTGTGGTGACGGTAGTGGCAGGGGTGTGAAGATGCTTTCAGCGACCTCACAGTCACTGAAAGCAGTGTGACTGAGGTGCAAGAAATAAGCCATGAAGTAGGGAGTAAGAAAATTAAAGAAAGGGGAAACAGATATACGTATGCCAATGAGAGAGATGTATGGTCAACTGAAACACATCTCTCTGTTCAGTGTTTATTTTGTTCACCAAAACTATGACAAAATCACTGTCAAAAATTCAGATATTTTCAACATGCAATCAAGTATAACACCATCAATCCAGGCCCACCAAAATGCATTCCAGCCAACTAAATGGAAATGCATGGCAAATTAGTTTAGTTATTAGTTTAGTCTTGTTTAGTTCTAACCTAATTTCAGGTGACTAAAACTAAATGAAATTGGATTCAAAAGACTGACAAACTGTCACAATCAACACTGGCTATAGTTTGTGGTGCCTGCTGGTCCAGGCTCATGCCACATATAGGTTTTGGCCTGACAGCAAGTTGCGTGTTCGATTCCCCAAAGCCTTAAGGCAGAGTCTAGATCTGTAGCTATGCAGTGGTGCACACATGTCCTGTGTTCCGTTCAGAAACCAATAACATTATCCCCAAGACAGGTCCTGACATGAGTCTGTGTCTGTAAAGGTTGCATGCTGTGAACCATCTACCTGGGCCACAGCTGTGTTCTCCTTAAAATCAGGTTTGAAATGCATAACAAGTATTCTGACCCTACACAGACCAAAACAGGATGACCCCTCCACACACCACAGCAACATGAGGTGACAATCACTCTAAGCTCTAAACTAAACAGCAAAATATTCAGTATTCAGTTAACTCTGGTCATCCTCATCAACATCATTGCTATCTCCCCATCAATGTTATCAAAATATTGTCATTGTTCTGTTTGCATAGTTCACTCAGTGATAAACTGAAAGTACCACACATGCACATGCACATGCACATGCACATGCACATGCACATGCACATGCACGAACGCACTGTGTGTCTGAGTCTTTGCCAGGTCAGACATCAATCACATCCACATAATTATTTTATTGCACACTTCAACACTGATTTTATTGTACACTTAGGAATCTAATAGGCAAATCTGGTTGTGACAATCTGTTGAGTTAATGTCCCATTTCTCGTTCATTCAAGATAGCAGGGCGTGCACCAAGCAAGGAAGCAAAATAAATAAATAAATAAGTATTGTCTTCCGGCAAGTGTGCTTTCCTCATCGACCACTTCTCATTCCTTGGAGCAAAAGCAAAAGCAAAAACCCTAGGGGTTTGATGAACCAGAACGACTTCTAGTTCAATCGAGGGGTGAGGAAATGAGATAAAATTGAGTTGAGTGGTCATCTAGAACCAGTATTAATTATCCAACTGTGCTCTATGGTTCCCAAAGTGAGGTCCTTAAGTGTTCCAGGGGTCCCCAGCTAATGATAATTAGAAAGCAAACGGGCCTTTATGGGTCTGTAACTCAAAAGATGACACATTGTTTTTGTCGACTAAGACTAAGTCGACTAAGGTTTTTGATATTTAGTCGACTAAGACTAGACTAACAAAAATTAATTTCAAAAGACTAATTGGGACTAAAAGATGTGCATTTTCAAAAGACTAAGACTAAGACGAAGACTAAATCATAACCTAAGACTAATGGAAATAGGAAACATTTTTAACTTATTTTTTTCGTTCTTTTTAAGTATGTGAACATATCTGCAGTATAGATTGCATACGTTTTCAGGAAAGGGACTTATTACTAATGCAGTAATTTTATACAAAGAAATAAAACGAGACATCTTTCATACTAAAAACAATAAATCTGTATAACATATATAAACCTACAATGCATGTGTATGTAAGACTAAACTACTAAGACTAAGACTGAAAGACTAAGACTAAAAAAAGACTAAGACTAAATAAAGACTAAGACTGAGACTAAGACTAAATCAATGTTGATATTTCGCCGACTAGACTAAGACTAAAAAAATGAATTTCAGAAGACTAAATGGGACTAAAAGACTAAATGTGTGTTACTCAAAAGACTAAGACTAAGACTAAGTCAAAATATTTTCAAACAAACAACACTGGTCTGTAACTCAAAAGATGGCACATTCTGTTTGAGGTCGATCACTGCTGTACGTGTCTCATCAATACAGTATACCCCCCTCACCCCCACCCCAGGACACACATCCCACTATCAACATAATGACAAACAGTGATACTGTACTGTACATACATTAGTTACACATAGAGACACACCAGTGCACTATGCTCCATCACCAGCACCAAGCTGGAGCACACCAACCCATTCACACTGAATGCACTGTAGATAGTCAATGCACAGGGGACTCTCTGTGCTATGAAGCAATCAAATGCATCTGCAGGACACATAATTGAATCCCAAAATACCCTCTCCACAACACACACACAATCAATGTACACCAGCGCCTACAATTTCTTCGAGGAAGGCACACGTTGTTGCCTGGATCAACAATGCTCTATGTGTACTCAAGACATTAAAAAAAGCTTACCAGAATCCATGTCTGGTGACTTGCGGGAGTGTGTTTCGAGACTGTGTTGTTGCAGCACGACTTCTCAACGCAAAAACGCAGGTCTCTTTAAAATGATCCATAAGTGTATTATATAGAGAGATATGGTACACTATGTCCAGATTGTTTGGCAACCTAACCAACCGATTCTCAAATTGCAAATAAAGTGAACCTTGAAATATACAGTACACTAGGCTTTGAATAAAATGCGATTTTAGGGACTGGGGGATACAAGATTGAAGGATCAAGTTGCTTGACAGAACACACGCACGCACACACGCACGCCAACGCACACACACGATTGCAAGAGAAGCTAGTACTCACCCTCAACTATATAATATCTCATACAGTATGGCTTCCCCACTGGCCTCTACAACTATTAGAGCAAAACATGCTCACCCTTAATGATACAAATTCAATGACATAAATGAAACCGCAAACAATTGTGTCAAAAGGCCTTGGTCTGTACAGTAGTCTGCTCCCACTGTCAGCCAAACCTGGTCAGCAGTGCACCCTTCTGGTAAGGAATGGGAATGCAACACATCCCATCATAACGCAAACATAATTCATTCTAAAGTGTACTCTATTGCACTAGTAAGCTCGAATTGCACAAAAAAATTTTTTTGTTGTATATTTATGGAACATAGCGTACAGTGAAAAATAAAAACAAAGAGTATATCATGTGACTTCCACTACAAGGAAAACATGTGCATATACTGTACATATTATCTTTATTATTTACAGTATATTTATTACCTATATTATACCCTTGTTTGCTGTGTTTTTGGTATTATATTATATTTTTGCTGCAGCATTGTCAAACAAAAATAGGTTATAATCTCATGCAGTGTTTTCGCTAAACAGATTGTGTTGTATTCTTTTGCAGGTGGGAGGAAGGAACTTGGGGAAGTAATACAGTATAAATTATTACTCTTAAATTCAAGTAATAAGTAATATAACATAATTACATTTTCTAAGGGGTCATAAAGTAAAGATGTTACTTTCCAAAGTAATATTGCCACACCCTGCTCTTACATACTGTACCTGTACTCTACTGTAACAATAAAGCACAACTTTGATTTACTACAATATATTTTTCATACGCACTGTGTCGGCTATATGACTTTACATTCACATGACTACCGTATTTAAAGATATTCATATATAAAGGGGTGCCAACTGTATCAAGGGATACAGTACATCAAGAGATGCAAACTGTATGTCATGCAAACTGTATGCCATCATTAGTGACATGCGATGGAGATGGCACCCTTCTGTCACGTTACCTACTAGTAGGAGGAACAGGAGGTGGGGGAGCGGGGGAATCTACGGGGAGCGGTGTAGGAAACTCTCGCTAGAGTGTGTGTGTGTGTGTGTGTGTGTGTGTGTGTGTGTGTGTGTGTGTGTGTGTCAGTCCCTATACTGCATGCCATGGTAATCAGCACTGATTAGCTTATTAACTAAAAAGCTTATCTGAATGCGATACCCCTGGCTGCGTGCCAGGACATGCCACTGTGCGTGCGTATGCACAGAGGCAGTGTGCGTAACAAATCCAATAGAGTAGTGGGAGCAGTATAATAGCTTGATGAAAGTAGGGCTACTCACAGCCTCACTTAGAGTTTAGTGAGGACTACCTAAACATCAAAATATAAAACAAGATGTTCATTCAATTCTTGTACAGGAATAGGACACTATATGTGTCCATTTCATAACAAATGGTATACTATTGAACTACTAAAAGTTGGCAGTAGCATTTGTGGTGCCTTGAAATTGTGACCACAAACGAGCTTATGCAATTATAAATATCAGTCACATCGTTACCATTAAGGCAAATGGTAGCTGAATCACAGTAATCAGACTTTCCACCTTCACGGGCACTTTGACTAAAGGGTACACAGTTAATACACGTACAAAGTGACGAATTTAGCAAAGCCCTGATGTCAGTATGTGACGCCAATCAGAGCTCTGAAAAATACCGACTACGTTTCTGGAAACTTGACGGTTCCCATTTGGCTGGAACTCACCCTTACAATCTGTCCTGTATGACGTGAACCAGGCTAAATGGTGAGTTCATGTTAAGTGGCAACTGGGAAGTTTCCCACTTCCAAGTAGGAAAAATCCACACAAGCAGGCTAACCAAGTCCCAACCCAACTCCTGGTCGGAAACTCTGGGCCTTCTCAGACGTCAGATAATACAGCAGTTGCTGTGATGTCACAACGAAAGCGGCAACAGCACGGTGACATTTATAGAGAAATGTTGAAAATAACAGGGTGTGTTACATGCACAAGCAGGCCTTTGAGTTTCTGTTGATGCAATAAAGTGGTCTAGTAGCTCTGGTACCTTCAACTGAATCAACTGAAAATATGAAATCCATATAAAATTATGGTTAGAACCATTAGCTATGTGCATGAATTAACTTTTAGGTGTTATATTTTTTTTAATTATAGTCAACTTTTTAGCCAAAAGTCAAATTACAGCTATTTCCTTTGCCTTTTTTCTGCAGCTTTCCTGCAGACAGACACTTGCTTGCTTGCTTTGCCCTGCAGACGGTCCAGAACCCTTTATTGTTGTCAAATCCTTTTCGTCTTATATGGAAAGGCCGTGCTAGTGTGTAAGGGGCGGGGGGGGGCAATGAAGTGCCCTGTGTGGATATGTTTGGGATGTGTTAGAATATTTTACACATTTTGTTAAATCCCAGACCCACTGCCACACAACTCAGGCCAAATCTCCATAGAAGGAGGAGGACTTGCATCATCAATGCCACGGTATTCTCTGCCCTCTGTCCATCCATTGAAGCAGAGAGTAAAACACTCACCAGTCAAAATCCACCGGCGTGATGTCTATTCGGGGCGGGGCTCCGAAGGGGAGGGACGTGGGCCTACAGATGAACTCCTCGTCCGGCGAGCGAGACCTCTCCCCCTGTCGCCACGACAACGGGGGAAGCTGCAGGTTTCCGGAGAAGCGGCGCCTCCCCCGGCGCAGGTCGACGCCCAGCGTGCAGGACGGAGACTCACTGAGGGAGCAGTCTGGAGATTCTCTGCTGTCCTGGAGAGATGGACAGATAGCAATGTTAACAACAATACATACAGTCTACGGCAGGGGTTTTCAACAGGTGGTCCGGAGCGGGGACCACCAGTGCTCCCTGAAAGGATTCCAAGTGGTCCCCAAGCTAAATGATGGACAGTTGGTAAAACGGACCTGTAACTCTTGAGAGCGTAAAATGATACCAAATGGACCAGTGAGAGTCCATTTGGTATCATCTTACGCTCTCAAGAGTTAAATTACATTTAAACATCTGAATTCCTTAATTGTCAGGAATCTACACAATTAGAAAATACAGAAGAATTGTTATTTTGACCTACATATTGCCAGGTCATCTCTCCTAAATTGTAGACCCTGGTATGAAAAAAGGTTGAAAACCACTGCTCTAGGGAGATAAAGATAGACAAACAGAGAGGGATCATGAGAGACAGCTAGGCAAAAGAAAGAGAGAGACCGACCGAGAGGCAAGAAGACTAAACGGACAGTCAGATGCCAGACAGACAGGGAGTCAATGTAAATTATGTAATAGACTCCAATCCATAGATTGCTTCATAATGTAATGTATACGTTTCATCATGCTGGCTGAAAGGTTGCGTGCTTGTAGAATGGATATTTTTGGTATGTGATGCCATTGTATATTTAAGTATAAATGAGGAGAGGACATGGACATAGATATGCATGTGTATGTATAATAATTGCAGGCCAAGTGAAATTGTAAAGGCCTTTACACAACATTTTCTGCACAGGAAATAGCCACACATCAAAAATACTTGCATCTTTTACTTATGTAAAAGCATCAATAATGGCAATCCAATGCAGAAGTACTACTAGTAGTTACAAGTAAAATTAAAATAATTCAAAATGTAGTATTGTAGGAAACTTTCTAGCCAAAAATCTAGTATACTGTAGCTCTATTGTTTGCATTTTTCCCTCTCTATGTCGCTTCTACTTTGATTCAGCAACTGTTTACCTGTAGACAGACACTTGTTTTGCCCTGGAGACGTCCAGAACTTTATTGTTGTCAACAAATAATTGACCTTGGGCTCATGACAAGGCGGTGCTAGTGTGTGGTGGTGGGGGTGCAGCAGTCTCGAGCGGTTTCATAATGAGCCTACAGAGTGGATTTGAGGTGGAGATGCATTCAAATCTGTTTACAAACACAGACAAACAAGTACATACCATTGCCTATAATACGGTAAGGTAATATTAAAGAGATGGTAATTCATCATGCAAACTGTCCCATTTCACATCTCGCCCATTGTCCCAATATATAAACTGCCCCAATGTAGGCCTATATGAAATTGTCTAAAAATCTTAGTAATAAAAGGTGTCAACATAAAGCTAATTGGGGTGTAGTGGAGTAAAAGTACAATATATTGGATTTAAGATGTATTGGAGTAGACGTAAAAGTGGGAAATCCTCCACTAAAGTACAAATTCCTTGTAGCCGACTTAAGTTTTACAGCACACAATGTACAGTATCTACTTAGAATACTGTCCACCACTGTCTGCCACACACGAGTCTGTTGACTGGTAATAAAACAGTCTTGCCTAAACCACCAGCTTTCACCTGCTGCATGACCAGTTTGTCCACTAAGGGGCGCCACAGGATTGTTTCCTCACCAGTGGTCATGTCAGTCATTTACCACATGCACATACTGTACTGTTTAATGACAACAAGATTACCGATATAAAGTACATTGTTTTAATATTTATTGCATAACAAACTAAACTACACTCTACACAAAACTACACACCACCACCACCTGCCACACAAACCAGTTCACCCCATGTCATCATGGTAGCAGAATTACAACATTAATTAACATTACAGTAAATTATGACAAATACCTGGCACATCATCTTCTGAGCTTATATACTGAGTTTATGTAAAAGAGTAGTCACCTTCACAAAAAAAAATGCACAAAAACCTGGTGTCTAAATACTTTCCCCTGGTCAGAATAAGAAAAGCACTTTTGGACTCCTCGTGCATATTATAGAAGCATGAGGTCAGTTTGCTGCCTTCCCAGGGATGGTGGAGAAAGTGTACAGTATATCCCAGGGTTACATTTGATAATTGACACTGGATGGAAACAATGTGTTGCAAAATCGTGGGATATGACATTTGCGATGATGGTCGCTTATAATGGTTTATATATTGTGATTGTGATTTTGTTAAACAATTAAGGCATAGTACTTAGAAAATGATGCCTAGAAGTAAAAAGTAGTGACCCACCTAAGGTGCTGTATATACATGACATGGTTCTAGATTGAAAATGGGTGGTATTCCACAATTTAAGAGCTAGGCAGCAAAATCATTTCCCCGCAGTGACTGTTGGTCACGACTGCTATAAACCAGTCTTGACTGTTGTGAATCAGTTGCAACTGTTGGGCCAACCGCCAAGACCGTTACTAACAGTCAGGCGCTTTACTACCAGTCTTGACCGTTGGGCCAACATGACATGACAACGTGAATGTTCATCACCGGTTGTTACTAAACCAAGGCACAGTTGGAAGAAATACATGGGCTCACTGGCCTTGGAACAACTCATTAACGTCATTAACGTTTCTCTGGAGAGAGAAGTCTGGAGCACAATAGTGGACCTGTTACCCCCGCGACCCGACTACAGATGGACGGACAGATGGATGATGACCTTTGAACTTTTTGTCTTCAAAGAGTGTAGTAAAGGGCACAATATATATTTTTTGCACTAGCTTTGTTGGCTTTTTCTGTATGTCATTTAGTCCCAGGCTCAACCAGGCTCATTTTTGCCTTCATTCCTTGGCAACCACATTGAATTATCTAGTTCCTGTGCAATAAATAATGCTTTGTCATTTGTCAGAATACACATGCTTGTGGAGCACTGTTTACATGCTGTACATTCATGAAAACTAATGCACATATGTGAAAGAACACTATACATAGCCAACAGGGACACATGCAGTATGTCAAGGAGGGGGTGTAAAATAATTATGCTGCAGTGAAAAAACAACGAAAACCCCAAATGATAGCTAAATTAATTCTAACACTCTTCATCTTTAATGAGCTCAGAGATTGGCTAGGAGCCACAGTATACAGTGTGTGTGTGTGTGTGTGTGTGTGTGTGTGTGTGTGTGTGTGTGTGTGTGTGTGTGTGTGTGTGTGTGTGTGTGTGTGTGTGTATGTATATATATATATATACACACTCAACAAAAATATAAACGCAACACTTTTGTTTTTGCTCCCATTTTTCAGGGGATGGACTTAAAGCCCTAAAATTCATTCCAGATATACAATATAACCATTTCTCTCAAACACTGTTCTCAAATCTGCCTAAATTTGTGATATTGAGCACTTCTGCTTTGTTAAGATAATCCATCCCACCTCACAGGTGTGCCACATTAAGATGCAGATGTGACATCATGATTAGTGCACAGGTGTACCTCAGACTCTCCACAATAAAAAGACACCCTGAAATGTGCAATTTTCTTTTGCCTTATTGGGTGTATGGGCCTCCGAACCAGTCAGTATCTGGTGTGACCACCATTTGCCTCATGCAGTGCAACACATCTTCTTCACATAGAGTTTATCAGATTGTCAATTGTGGCCTGTGGAATGTTGGTCCACTCCTCTTCAATGGCTATGTGAAGTTGCTGGATATTAGTGGAAACTGGTATGCGCTGTCGAAATGGTAATAATGTGGTAATATTGTGTTATTACCATTTTTACAGTGTGTACCAGCTCCCACTAATATCCAGCAACTTCACATAGCCATTGAAGAGGAGTGGACTAACATTCCACAGGCCACAATTGACAATCTGATAAACTCTATGCGAAGAAGATGTGTTGCACTGCATGAAGCAAATGGTGGTCACACCAGATACTGACTGTTTCGGAGGCCCATACACCCAATAAGGCAAAAGAAAATTGCACATTTCAGGGTGTCTTTTTATTGTGGAGAGTCTGAGGTACACCTGTGCACTAATCATGATGTCACATCTGCATCTTAATGTGGCACACCTGTGAGGTGGGATGGATTATCTTAACAAAGCAGAAGTGCTCAATATCACACATTTAGGCAGATTTGTGAACAGTGTTTGATAGAAATGGTTATATTGTATATCTGGAATGAATTTTAGGGCTTTAAGTCCATTCCCTGAAAAATGGGAGCAAAAACAAAAGTGTTGCGTTTATATTTTTGTTGAGTGTATATATATATATATATATATATATATATATATATATATATATATATATATATATATATATATATATATATATATATATATAATTTATTTATTTTAAGTGCATGAGACAGGCAGCCGCTGATTTAGAAGTGTTCAAGAATGGTTATGAACAGGGGCGGATGTAACATTTCCTAATTGGGGGGCAGGAGAAAGTGGTATACCATTTTCCATTACAGGACTTATTGACGTATTAGTCAAGTAAAGCATCAAGAATAACATCAGTGGTTGTTGAAGTTGCAACAGACACGCAGCATGGATAAAGCTAAAGGTCTGACTCAGAGAGTTTTTGGTTTTCAATGATAAATGCTGTTGGTTTAGTGGTGCCACAACTGTAGTTAGTCAGTAGCAGTAGTAGTGTTTCAAATCTTTTTAAATATAAGCACTTTAATTTGAAATATCTGGTTGTTTTGCATGCCATCATGTTTGGTGGGGCAGACTGGGCATTTAGGGGGGCATTGCCCCCCCATGCCTAGATCCGCCCCTGGTTATGAAATGTGTTCCATCAACAGAGAGACAGCAACATACAGTATGCTTTCTATAGGGCTCCTAAAGCACTAGCTACAATTTCATTTGAAAGGAGACGAGTGAAAGAGGGAAGGAGGTAGACAGAGCGTGTGTTAGACTGAGAGACAGCAAAATCATTTTGCAATCACAAGCATTGGTCACAACCTCTACAAAATGCTCACTACCGCTGCCTAAATCAGTTGCGACCGTTATAAATCAGCAATGGTCACAACGGTTGTGAATGTTGGGCAAAACAGCCGACCAGTAAACCTAACCCTAAACATAACCTCAGTAAAACATGTGCCTTAACCTTAACCCCTGACTGTTGACCCAACGGTCGCAACCGTTGGACAAAACGCATATCATTATCATAATTTTTCGCCCCTCCTGGTTAAACTACAATGTGGTGCACAAGTAATGCACAGACACGGCCGTGTGTCGTCTTTACTGAGGTGAGGGAGACGTTCGGGGGCGGATCTAGAGGGGGGCAGGGGTGGGCACCAAAATGCGCATCCTGCCCACCCAATGAAAGGTAATATCAGTGGTTTTCATCAGTGGTCTGAAGACCACAAGTGGTTGAGACCAGTTATAACACATTGAGAGAACCAGTTATAACACATTGAGAGAACCAGTTAACACATTGAGAGCGTAAACATGAAACCAAACCATGAAACCAAATGGACCCGCAAGGGTCCATTTGGTTTCATGTTCATTTTACACTCTTGCATCTGAATCATCATCTGAATTAGCCCAAGTCTACACAACTAGAGGATGTAATAGATTAATGGTCATTACGATCTGTATGTTTGTCTGTTTTGTTTCCTAAATCCAGCCTGGAATTGTGGACAAAAGCAATAGAAATCTTTAGTTTTGGGGTTTGTGGGGCTAAAATGTCATCAAATGGGGGTCAGTGGCTCAAATGCCGAATAAATAGGGGGCCCTGGTGTCAAAAAGATTGAAAACCCCCGCTTCATATGAAAAACTTTGGAGTTGTCCACCCTGCCATTCTTCCAGCCCACCCTAGGGCTGGCTAAATCCAGCCCTGTGAGGGAGACATTGGAAGTTCAAGAGGCTTAACCATCAAATCAATGTGTCTGCCAAGGGAAAAGACGAGAGGCAAGGACACACTGAAAATATGGTAGTGATAATGACACAGCAGCATACAGAGAGGCTGAGGAGAGGTGAGGCAGTGAGATTACAGAAAGAGAAAAGAGAAATTTGCATGCAGGTGCCAACATACAAAAATGACAGACAAGAACAGAGACAGAAACGCAAACACATTTGTGCCAGTCGTGCTCATTCGCGCAAACACACGCGCACGCACGCACAAAGAAAGCTCCAGAGAAATAACCTGCACCAAATGACTATAATTTAATATAGCCAGAAACAGATAAGTCTGTCATCAGGGGGCCGAACTATCCCAAGTTGTCAGCTGCCAAATCCCCATTACAGCCCCATTAAGTCACACAGGTGCCTCGGCGGATGGTGGTTTGGATCAGGACATCAAATGGAGCTGAATAATTGACTGTCACTTCCTCTTGAAGGGAAAGGTGATGTGTTCTACTCGATAATGATCAGTCCTCCTTATAATACGCTGCTGCTGACTCACCCGGACGTGAGCCACACACCAACAACAGCCACGCTGAAGGGCAGTGGCCGCGCCGCGCTATGCTTTGTTTTCACCAAGCTGCACGGTATACTGGTGATGGGCGAGGAGTAAGAGCGAAGGAGGCATGATGTGTCACAGCAGGATGTGCCCAATGTTGCTCATTCTACTGGCCATGATTCATGAAGCACGGTGCACGCACAGTACAAGTACGCACTGTACGGCCAGGGCGGATCTAGTGCATGGAAACAACCCACATTTCAAATATATTTCAAATTAAAGTGCTTATAATTAAAATGATTTGAAACCCTGTTCTACCAACTAACTACAATTGTACCACTAAACCAACAGCATTTCATCATTGAAAGACCACGTGTCTGTTGCAACTTCAACAACAACTGGTGACCAGGTTTGAAATTAATTTAATCATGGTAATCATCATTCTAACTATACAAAATATGCCATGTTTACCTGTACAGGATTTTGAACATTAAAAAAAGTAAAATAATCTGGGGAAAATATGTTTTTATTTATCAAAATAGTTGATCTACAAGCCCCTAGTTGATCTACAAGCCCCTAGTTGATCGACAAGCCCCCAATGCTCAAAGAGTCTGCAAGCTTTTACGTATAAAAAGGTATTAAAGGGCAACATTTATATAATAAATTTCATTTTATTTGGTGGAGGTACACGGTGGGTTAATGAGCTTATTAATGAAAAATAAATAAAATAAAATGAGTGATAAGCAGACAGCAGTTGTAAATCATAATTCTGTAAACCTGTCAAGATAAACCAAATCTGTCTCCATTTCTCCATCCCTCTATCCCTCTATCTCGCCATTGCTTGTCTCTCTTTTATTACAGCAGTTTCAGTTATTGCTGGCATGAGCTTTGTCTTGAGGGAGAACAACATTATGAAACATATTACAGCATTTTGTTTTGCATATACAACTTTGCGAGCGAGGCAATAGATATGAGACACTAGGGCTGATATGGGGGCGTTCAAAAATCAAATCTTGGCCATTTGGAAACAGTGGTGTCTTATTGTAAAGTGAACACATTCTTTGACAGATACCAGTCGCATACACATTAGTTTATGTTGGAATTAACTCATTTCAGAGGGTTAGGATTAGCACTCTGCAGCCTTTTGGCTTTGACTGTCATTATTGCATAATCCTACTTATTTGATAAACTAATTTGAATGATTGTCATAATAATGTTTCAAACAAACAAAAAAATATAAATAGTAGACCTGAGACACAGCGAGATAATTTTGCAAAAACGGTTGCAAGCCTTCTTAAAACATTGGGGTTTCTGACCTCTAAAAAGCTTGCGACCATTAGACCTTTTTCATCAGTCACTACTAAACTTAACCCCAACGTTAGCCCTAAACCTCCAAATTATTAAAAAGGTTGGGACGTTAGAAAAAAAAGGTCGCAACCTTTTTTAAATAGCTAACGCTCTTCCGACCCACACCCTTTTTAAAAAGGGTCATGGGTCGGAAGAGCGTTCCAAAGCTCAAGGGCGACCACACAGAATGCACGGTCACCCATGGTGCGCAAGTTTGTTTTTGTGGATTTGAGACGGTTGGAGTGGAAGAAGTGGGTGCAAGGGTTGCACTGGTTGAATGCACGGTATGTCTTGGCTGGAGAAAGTGATGCTGGTTATGGGGCATGACTGAACCTGATGAGGGGTGCCGATCAGAATTGCTTCAGTTTTAGAGCCATTGTACTGTACATAATTTTGAGTAATAATTTAAGTTTGATTATTGGTAATTTCTATGAATATTTAAATTATTTAATAAGTCTGCCCAGTGCATTTTTGTTTACAAAGTCTAACAATGATTTGCATATCATTTTATCAAGCACAATTTCATGCTCCTCCTGACAAACCTGCTTATTATTCTCAGCTTTGCTAGCTTCCTTTTTAACTAAGATTGTTTTCTCAACAAAAGGGGGGGAAAAAAACGGTTGATTGCCCATTCTCGTTCAGAACACTAAAATAGCAGTTAAAGCCATTTTCCTGAAAGCACAGTCCTGCATGCATAAGAATGTCGTCTCAGCCTCCTCTCATATCATCTCCGGCGGGAAGAAACCTCACATCTCCGTATTTTAAGCTTTTAAAAGGTTTTTTGTCGTACAGGACAGTCGCACGAAACAAATGCAGTGAAAATAGCAGACCTAGAAGCGCACAACAACGCAAGCCAGAGTGCAGATTTTTATTTAGATTTTTTTCATGGACATACAAGGTTACCGTGGCGACGGTGGCTATCCTGAGATGACCCTGAACTGCCTGCTACTGTGCGTCGCTATGTGTTCCCGTCAGGCGCGACGCTACCGTTAACAGCTGTGCCCCAGTGACCTTTCCATCTTCCTGAGAACGCCATACACAATCTGTGACCTCGCTATTATTATAGTGACACACACACACGCACACACACCTGTGTGCACGCAGAGAGTCAGACACACATACATTACAGCCCAATCTGCCGGAAGCAATACAACACCCATGGTGACACATGCCCTCCTTGTCTGTCAGCTGAATGGACCATGGTGGCACATTCAGCCCATCAACTATTATTCGGCCAGTGCTAATTTAAACACCACAACAATACATTCACAGCGGATGTGTCCAGTGTGAATACACCTGTCTCACTGCTGTCAAACAGCATTGAATGCAAGGTCCTCCCATTAGTTCCTCCTGAACTCTGCAGTCCTGATCATGCTGCTCTTCGCCGTCGTCATGCCATAATATGCCTTTACAAAACACATAATTTTAGACTCAGCTTAATATCTGTTAAAGACTTTGACTCCTTTAAAAGTAATATACATAGATTGTTACTAGGGCTGCAACTAAAGGTTATTTTCATAATGGATTAATTGGTCGGTTATTTAAAGGTAGGGGAAGTGATTTCACTTTTGTCAGATCCCCCACGTTAGCAGAGGAGCTAATAAAAGTTCCCCAGGTGGAGGGTGAATTCTCCTCCAATCAGGATCGAGCAGCAGGTTCACATAGTGTAGCTACTCTTGGGCGCCCCTAGGGCACCAGGAATTTCTAATCACTTCCCCTACCATTAAACAATTAACTGTTTAACCGGACTACGATACTTAAACTAATACCTTAAAATATATATTTTAGTCATGATTTAGCTGCTGATTGGGTTGCTATTCAAACAGACACATTTTAAAATTTAAAGCACCTTGAGCCTTTAGGCTTATTCTGACTGCATATATTTGATTTAAAGAATAGCTGCATGTAAGTCTAAATGGAGCAGTACTCCTCTGAACTCAAATAGTGTTACATGTGCAACTATCATGAGATTGTAAGAGAAGAGAGAGGGATCACCGCTCTTTAGTTTAGTTACACTTAATACTGGGAAAACTATGGTTAAGTAGGAAAACACAAATCATAACCCAAGTGATTAGTTGCCAATCTGATTAATTAATGACTAAATTAGTTGACAACTAATCAAATTATCGATTTGATTACGATTAATTGCAGGTCTAATTGTCACACAGTGAATATTAGTAGTAATAATAGTAAGGAGTGCAGGACCAAGTGTCTGAAGATGTAGGGTTTGTTAGTTTTACTAACATAATGTCAATAAAGACACAGCACCGGAAGAGGAGGCCTGAAGAAGAATGAGAACAAGGCAACATCCGCTCTCTCCGGCAAATTCAAAGGATTGTTTGATGTTGGGCAATGTGAGAGAGACAGACAGACAGACAGACAGACAGACAGACAGACAGACAGACAGACAGACAGACAGACAGACAGACAGACAGACAGACAGACAGACAGACAGACAGACAGACAGAGAGAAATGGACCAGCATGCGCTGGTCCATTTGGTTTCATGTTTACACTCTCAAGAGTTCAAATATTCATCATCTTAATTAGCGCCACTCAGTTAAAAAGTCTACACAATTACAGACACCAGAGGAGGGGATTCCAGACTGTTTACCAACTACGTCACTGCCCTAAAAGTTACGTAGGTGGTAAACGTTTCCCAGAGCACTGAACACTAAAGGAGACAGAGGAGAGCAGCAAGACACGCACATAATATACTTTCTCTGGCACCACCGTGTGGCTTTTTTTATTTTTTTTTTACATATATATGCTTTTTCACATATTTCGAGGCCGTTGTACAGCATTTAAAGACATTCTGTACCGGCAAAGCACTCCTTTAATGTCAGCATGTGGTTAGGATGCCTCTTGGGCATCTCCCTATAGGTCCTATAGATGCACGTCCCACGGGGAGGAGACCCAGGGTAGACTAAGGCCATCGAGTCGATGTAATCCTCCATCTGGTCCTTGGACCATCTCGGGATCCCCCAGGAGGAAGTCAATAATGTTACTCTGGAGAGGGAAGTCTGGAGCTCTCTGGTGGAGCTGTTGCCCCCACGACCCGACTACGGATAAGCGGTTGGATGGGTGGATGTATTCTAGATATACAAATAGTGAATACAGACATACAACCCTAGAAAAAAAATACTAAAATATATTAACATTTATATACCACCTATGATTAACACACCGCAGATTAGATTAGTTAATTGCCGTAGGCTGTTATTTATTTTTGCACTGGCCTGCACAGGGTTGTTTTTGGTTACAGTTCCTGTCAACCATGTTTTTAATGCAAAATTAAAAAGGTATGATAAACATAGGCTACATAACAGGCAAAGTTTTTCTATTTTTGACTTAATCTTGAGTATGGGGGGCTTATTGGCAGCTTCAATGCTTAATTTTTGTGCAAACAGACTGGCATCATGTAATTAGGTCATTTGTATAACAGCTGTGTAACATTCCATATTATAAAAAATCTCTTAATATTTTCTATTGTCCTTGTTTTTTCTTTAACAAATCAATTTTCAACAAGTGAAATTAACAACTGGCAAATCTCCAGATGAGAGAGGAAAGGGAAGGCTCTAGATATGTCTAATAAGGCGACATTTTCCCTCTCCTTTTGTTTGATAAATGCATATTATAAATTTATGGCTAACAAATGAAAATATACACCTCAGAGCATAGACTACACTTGGCATTATAGACAGGATGTGAATTCCCCGGGAAATCCCCGGAAATCCATGTTTGGAATATCAACTTTCTTCATACAGGTGATTAGTTTAAAATGTATGTAGTGGGTTGAAATGGGTGACCATCACGATCAAAGGTTGAGACTTGGTAGCTGTGATGTTTTCCTGTTTTGTTTGCAAAATCCAGCCTAGACTTGTGGACAAAAACAAAAGAAATCTTTAGTTTTGGGGTCTGTGGGGTGTAAAAAACAAAACAAAACAAAACCAAAAAAACTCAATGGTGTTCTGTGGCTCAAATGCAGAATAAATAGTGACCCCTGGTATCAAAATGGTTGAAAACCACTTTTTTCGCTATGGGGTTCTGTATCAGGCTGCCCAAATATGAAGTGGTAGGTGATTTTAAACTAGAATATTAGACTGAGACATGAGAGAGGAACCTTGGCACCGGCACTGTATCCATTATGTCATCATAATAACCCATTAACCCACTCCAATACCCCCTGCACTTATTTGTCGTTTAAACACCATGGCAACAGAACACAGGGAGGAAGTGAAGAGATGAGAAACTGGCACCTGTTACTTTCTCTTAAAGGACAACTTTGTTTTTTGTTTTTCAACCAAGGTTAATGTTTCATGTTGTTAGTAGAGAAAGCTTTCTTTAGTTTTAGGGATTTTAGCTATGGGGGGGGGGGGGGGGGGGCGGCAATAGAAAATGTTCCTAAATACATATTTGTTTACAAAATTTTAAAGCAATTTATTTTCTTATTATCTACGACAGTTCTAATAAACCCCAGGAAATTATAACTGGACACAGCAATTCCCAGGATCTACTGGATGTGAAGGAGGCAGCACACCACACTGCACTCTCCATACTGTATTAGTGTATTTGGGCATGTCTGACCCAGAGGCTCAAGTTTGTCACATTCAGTAGATCATTTGTGGCCAGATGTAATTTTCTGGGGTTTATTAGGACTGTAGTATATAATAAAAAAATAAATCGCTTTAAAATTTTGTAAACAAACATGTATTTAGGACGTGTTACAACTAGCATAGCAGGTAAGCATAAGATGGTAGACGTACTACCGTATTTGCCTGAAAGGAATAAAGGTGGGTGGAGGAATAAATGGAAAAAGGAGCAGTACTGACAGGCAGATTCAAATCTTGTACTGTACCTCGAGAGATACATCTAAATCTGAACATGGCTTCAGCAAAGCATGCATTATGTAAAGGCAAACATGCATTGTTTGAGCATAAGCACATGTTTGCGAATGCACCCACATGGCAACATATTCATAACTGCAGATTTGGCAAATTGCAGTTCCAATGCTTTTGTAGTTCGTGGCAGGCTGAATAAGAAGGGTGTTATGGTGGAAACGATGTGCACAGAATGTGAGTGTTCCATTTCCCATCATGGTTGGTTCAAGGGGATGAAAGGCTATTGGTAAGATTATGAGCTCATCAAAGTAATCCACATGAGACAATTTTGAACGGGAATCAGAAAGTGTGTTGGGACTTAGTAATACCCGATCATGATCAGGATATTTTATGTGATGATTATCATACAAATAACGGCAATTAAAATGTTATGTGGTTTTGAACCCAACTGTTTTGTTTATTAGGACATTTATTCTTTTTCCCCCCGCTTAGAGATGCTTACACAGTAAGCATGCACCATTCATTGTCTCTTGTGTGCTACCTAAATAGCCTGTTCTGTTGATAGCTCCATT
The DNA here is from genome assembly GCA_039105355.1 of Benthosema pterotum. Lineage (NCBI taxonomy): Eukaryota > Metazoa > Chordata > Actinopteri > Myctophiformes > Myctophidae > Benthosema > Benthosema pterotum. Next base: position 36,460,491 of record CM076979.1, on the reverse strand, counting down.
GGTACTGCCATCTTAGTGTTTTGAATGTTCGTATTTTCTTATTAGTTGCCCAATCTTCTCTGATAAGTGAAGATTGGGCACTGGAGACAGGAGGAACAAATACTGTATGCATGCAGAATAAACACAAATTGATGACTAACACAATAATTCTGCTGTTTAAATTCATAGACTGTTAAAATGAATGATAATGTCTACCAAGGTTGACAAAAGGCACCGGATATTAATCATTTCTGATGAGAACAATAGTCTTTGTATCATGCTTTCTTTATCTCTGTTAAATTGCCTGGAGCAAAAAGTCGAACATTATAAATTTAGCATCATGTTCTTGCAAAACACAGTCTAGACTAGCCTTTTCTTTTTATGGGTGATGATTACTTTCAGTGTCCTATCTGCTTTGCCAGAAAACAATGCATAGCAAGTAGGACATACAGGTACCCTAGTATCCAAGACAGTAAGAGAAAAGGTTGGAGTGTGCAGGGATATGAGATAAGGGCTGTGACCCAAATTCAAGGTCAGTCCTTCTCCTGACCCATTTGAACCCACCAGGAGAAGACTCATTGCACACGTCCATGGTGCCGTCTACATAAAATACAATCTAAATAAGATACAGCAAGTGCTATGGGCCAAGATGGAAGTCTGAAGAGGTGTTTTTCAAACTACGGTGGCTTGATTGAGGTTGGGTGTGAATCTGCAGTTCTGTAATGCAGAACTGCTTTAGTGAAGCTAATTTCAGCTTCCCTGCGTTGGAGTGCGCCGGATCAGATGGGTAAGAGGCAGCCATGCCTATGGTTGCTTTTAATGGCAGAATTCTAGAGTTTATTTTTTTTTAGTGGTGTGCAGGCTGAGACCGGGAACCAAATTGAGAGAGTGGAAGAATGGGGGAGAGATATGAGAACTGCCTGGTTAAAGACAAAGCAAGCAGCGCTTTTTTTTCTTTCTTTCTTTCTCAATCAATTGGATGGGGTTAAAGGTAATAGAGGCAACATTTTAGCCAAAAATCAAAATAGATATAGTTATGTTTGCCTTTCTCTCTCTCTCTATGTTGCTTCGACTTTAATGCTGCAGCAGTTTTCCTGCAGAAGGTCCAGAACTTTGTTGTCAACAAATCATGAAAACATAACATTCGTCGGGATCAGGAAAGGCGGTGCTAATCTGTGTGTGTGTGTGTGTGTGTGTGTGTGTGTGTGTGTGTGTGTGTGTGTGTGTGTGTGAGACAGCACAGCAGTCTCCAGCAGATTCATAATGAGCCAATAAGAGTGGGGGTGAGGTGGAGTTAGCTTCTGTTTTTAAACAAATCTAGTGCGCTTGCCAGTAGAACAGTAAGGAGGTAGTTACAGTAGTCAAGTTTTGGCATGTCTGTATAAGGAGCTGGGCTGGGTCCTGGGTAAGGGTCCAAGTTGTCTAATGCTATAGAGTATAAACCTACAGGATTGTCAACACAATACCAAGGTTTTCCAAACGTAGGGGCTGAGGTTACCAACAACCCACTAAAACTTTATGATTGCAGTGACAAAAACAGAAAAGAAGTCGCAGAAGTACCGTGTTGCTCTTTCTGGGCCACAATAATTTAAAAATGAGAATTAAAGAGCTGAACTTTGATGTGTTTGTGCAGACTTCTGAAGGAGGAGATGAGAAGACTGCATAAAAGAGTGATGGGCAGAAAATAGACAGATGAAGGAATGAGAGCAAGAGGGCTTGAGTGCAGTGTAGTGGGAGAGCAGTAAGCATTGAGTTGTTCCATTGGATGGCATCGAACGATCACTTCCCCTACAAGCTCTCCAATTGCAGAATGGAGAGCTGTTGAGTATTGCCTCGATCCTCCGGTAAACATGGCACACCTAGCAAAGATCAGTGAGGGAAAGCAAATCTGTTGCAAATGGTTCCATTTTGGGACTAGAGCCAACATGCCTTACGCCAAATCACCAAATTCGCTAAATTTATACCAGCAGTTGCAGATGGAGGCAGAGTCAGCCAAAAACAATATGGAAGATGCCAACCATTAACTTTCCCTCTGTCAATCTGCAGAGCCAGAGAGTCTGAGCACTACTGTATACTTTACAACCTTTTCTCATTAAGGACCATTCACCACATTTCAACCCATCTTCCTCATAGGTCTCATAGGCAGTTCAGAAGACCATTTTTTCATGATAATTACAATTAGTAAGGACCTGCTATATGAAGATTCAGAGATATTGTAGGTGGAAAAGGCATGAAGTGGTCCTTTAAAAAAGGTAATAAAGGCAAGTTTTTAGCCAAAAATCAAAATAGATAGCTATAGTTTTTGCCTTTCTCCCTACTGCGTTGCTTCTACTTAGATGCTGCAGCTGTTTCCCTGCAGACAGACACTTGCTTCATCCTGCAGATGGTCCAGAACTTTGAGTGAGGCAGCATTTCAGGGCCCACTTGAAAATCTCAAAAGTGTCACCACTCATCTGACCACTGCATTTGTGTTTATATACACAAATGGTATATAATATCTATCATTAAATATTTGGTTATTGTCAATTATTTGGGGGCAGACTTACAAATATCCTTGCTGCCCAACAGTGGTCCCCAAGCCACATGTTGAGAAACATTGGTCTAAGACGTGGTCACTGTGGTGGGCTAGATTTCCACTCCAACGCATACCTCCTGGGCATGAACAGACATACTGCCTGGACATGATAATGCCAATGTATGCTTGGACTGTATGTCAGTCCTGGGTAATGAAATGTAATAGGATATAATAGGGCCAGAACACAGCATTACATTCATGTAATTTAGCACACATGACTAGAAATGCTCGCAGGCAATAAAAGCATGCACATAAAACAAAATGAATGAATTCACTAACATAAGCAATGAACCAACACACACATACTCTCTCTCTGCTATGGAGTGAAACAGAATCAGATTGGCAGCTCTTCGGTGAGGACCAAGGTAGGACCGGGCATTTATTTACAGGCCTAGTGAGAGAACTCTATATTTTTTTCTGCTGGCTCCCAGGCATGGCTGCACTAATAACTTTGGAACAGAACAGTTATTTTAGATTTATTTATATATGTGGTTTTCTCAGACTTGTAATATTGGCACCACTTCAAAAGAGGATTCATCAGCACGCACGCACGCACGCACACACACACACACACACACACACACACACACACACACACACACACACACACACACACACACACACACACACACACACACACACACACACACACACACACACACACACACACACACACACACACACACACACACACACACACACACACACACACACACACACACACACACACACACACACACACACACACACACACACACACACACACACACACACACACACACACACACACACACACACACACACACACACGAAGAGAAAGGGGGGGGGGGGGTATCATGAAACGTTTAAAAGCTATCTCCTACAGTTGCCAGTCTTAAAATCTCCCAGAAGGCGAAAATACACATGAAAACTCACTACACTACAGCACAATCTTCAGGCAAGGATGATGAAACATGTGAGTTATGAGGGAGGGAATGATGGAAATAGACGTACCAGTGCTGAAGACAAAGACAGAAACAGAGTGAGAAGGAATACAAAGTTCAGAGAGAGGAGATTGAATACACCCACAACCGTTTGTTTGTGTGTGTGTGTGTGTGTGTGTGTGTGTGTGTGTGTGTGTGTGTGTGTGTGTGTGTGTGTGTGTGTGTGTGTGTGTGTGTGTGTGTGTGTGTGTGTGTGTGTGTGCGCGCGCAATCACATGCATGTACTAAAGTACGCAGCTGTATGTACTAAAGTATACACAAGACAATACGCAGCTATATTATGCAGTCAAACCGTGTGTGTGTGTGGTGTGTGTGTGTGTGTGTGTGTGTGTGTGTGTGTGTGTGTGTGTGTGTGTGTGTGTGTGTGTGTGTGTGTGCACGCGCGCGGTGTGGGCATAAGGTAGGAGAGGGGCATATGCTGCACATCAACAGTAAAGTGAGTCAGACCCAGTATATTCAGTATGCCAGCCAGGTACCTGTGGGTTTTAATATTCACCACCCGTTAGAGAGGAGGGGCAGAGCGAACTATTTATAAAGCACATGTAAAACATGATAAGTTGACCCAATCACCATACAATAAATACCTCAAGCAAAGAACATGAAAAATGTAACTGAATTATATGTACATACAAGGTGTAAAATGCAATTATTAAAATGTCAGGTTTGGCCATGGTTTTTGTGATGTTTGGTTTAGGGTTTAAGGCTAGATTTTAATTTACCTAGCTTTGTTCGCTGACTGTGCAAATAAGACACACAGCGTCTTACAATAAATGAATTGGCAAAAACGCTAGAACAGTCAACAAGATCGGGCATACACCAAATGAAAAACCCATTGGATATAACCAGACAAGAAAACAAACAGAAATGTACCTGACATAGTGGAAAGAGACAATCCAAGATCAAAGCAAATGGAATAGTAAATGGTAAATAGTGAATTTATATAAAGCCTTTATCCGTGGGGCTTGGCGTAGATACACATTCACATACACAGATGGCAGAGGAAGCCAGGCAAGGCACCAAACTGCGCATCGGGAGCAATTAAAGGTTCAGCGTGTTGCTCAAGCAAGGGCTAACTCTGGAGGAGTCTACCCCTGTGCCACTGCACCTGGAATGCTATCTAGCACTAAACTGAAAATATACAGAATTCTTGAGTACGGTGAATGACTGCAAATGACAAAGAACATTATAGGGAGGCCACCACAGACAGTCTCTGCTCCCAATGGATGACAGACGATGTACCAAAGGAGCTACAAGTTCTATCCACCTATACAAAGACATCAGAGAGAAAATTTCCACAGCCAATCTCCCAGCCCTCACATGTTATCGATAATATACAGTGTTGGTCAATATTACTTAAGAAAGTAACTTCTTTACTTTACTCGTTACCCCTTAGACAAAGTAATATCATTACTGTACTTATTACTGGAGTCAAAGAGTAATATATTACGTATTACGTTATTACTTTCCCAAGTTCTCAACTCCCACCTTTGAAAAAATAGAGATGTACAACATAATCTGTTTAGCGAGCTCTTTTTAGAACTGAATCCAATTTATTGGAATAATAATAGTCTCCAATCCCACAAACTGCACCTGAAAACAAAGCCAATACAATCCGACATTGCAAATGTCTTTCTTAGATAAAAAAAAAAAATAAAAGTAAAAGGAGCAGAGAGAAGCAATGGGGACATTTTAACCTTGAATCACAAAACAGACCTGCAACTAACAAAACCAGATTTCAAAATTTGTCTCTGACTTTTTAAACTTTTTCACAATTTTTCTCAAAGACAGTTGAGGTCTTGTATTTAAAAATAAAATACAAAATAAAGCAGCAAGCGATTTGTAGTGTACATAACTGTGCAGCGTGTGGACTGGATCTACAATCTAGTGCACATCTCTGTTGTTACAGTACCTGTCGATACAAATCTGTTCTATTTTTGCATTCAACAACAAGCTCATTTTAAACAAGGAACTTGGCGTTACTTGCAAAGTAATGCATTACTTATTACCCATTTTTGCAGAGTAATCTCGTTACTTTACTTTTTGGAGCAAAAGTAATATTACAGTAATATGTAATCTAAAATTCGTTACTGCCCATCACTGATAATATATCCCTATTTTTAACCGTGTCACAACTGCCATGTTTTTTGTAATCTACAGGAAAACAGTACTGGAAAAATTGGGTCAACCTTTCATTTTCAGTTAATTCCATGGATCATCTTATGATAATTATTCCCCTGCCTACGGTGTAAACTAACAATTAGAATTTACAATTAAAATATGTGCTGTGTTCACACCACTAGCTGTGTGACTCTGTGTTAATACAGCCATGGGCAATAAGCTGAGGGGGCATTTACTTAGGGAAAATGAGTTAAATAGCGATGTCAAGATGTCAAATTTGAAGTCTTCAAAAGGTTATTTTTCAAAGCGGTTTCCCATGGAAGATTAAAGGAGAATTCCACAGCAAAACACACTGGGTATCAATCGACCTTGATCCCTGTGCTGTGATACATATTGCCCTTGATTTTTGTCATAGATGCCCACTGTTCTACATTTCACCCTGAGCACCCCCCTCCCGGGGGGGGTGCTCACGGTTCTACATTGGCTCCAAACTTTTCCCCCCAGACATCACATCGAACCACACACTACAGCACCACCACTTCATGGTGGAGGAGGAGGTTTGACCTGAGTGATTGGAGAGTGGCAGAAGGGAGGGGAGGAGAGGAGGGGGAATAGTTTACCTCAGGGATTACAAGTAAAGTCTGCCCCAGAGTGACATAAAACGCATGCATGAGTGTCAGTATACTATTAAAATATGATGTGTGGGGGAAAAAATAAGTTTGGAGCTATAAAAATAACAGCATTACAATAAAGACAACCTGCGGCAATGCAAACTATGGGAGGGGAAGGGGACCTCACAGGTGAAATGTAGAGCAAGGGGCATCTATGAAACAGCACAGGGATCAAGGTAGATTGATGCCCAATTGTTTTGGTGTGGAATTCTCCTTTAACTTGAATACTTCACAGTTGGCTGTGATGATGTCCTCTTTGTTGCCTTGGCTATCCAAAAAAAAGTGTCTTGTCCATAGACTTCTGCTATTCTGGATGTAGTAGTACCACCTCACACAAAACCATCTTCTGAAGTCATTCAGATGCAACTGTGATCAAGACTGTACACAATCAGATGTGCTGCTGTAAACAGTAAGGAGTGGATTTCTGCACAGAGTGAGTTTCTGCCATGGCAATTTTTAAAGAAAAAACAAGCCAGATAAGAGCAGTTGTTATCAGGTAGTTGGAAGAGAAGACAGTTGAGTCATAATTCATAATTTAGTGTAATGTTCGCAATACTTTTTGTTAGCACTAGTTTGTTTATGTTCCATTTATGTTGTATATATGATATCAATAGAGCCATATTATGTTTATTTCAGGCCTGTTGACTTTTAACGCATTAACGGCGTTAATTAAATTTCCCCGTTTTCTGCGTTAAATTTTCTAACGCAATTAACGCACATGCACGCGCGTGCGCGCGCGTGCACATGCTCTGTCTCGGATGTGATTCCACTCGCTGGCGACTCTATTAAAGGGGGACAACAAATAGGGACAAAGTTGCGGAATGCATTGGAGTCTATGGGCTCGAGCGAGTAGGCCTCAGGGCTACTAAACTGGTGGCCTGACATGTTCAGCACATCTCCGTTCACTTCCATGGAATGGTCTAATGGCGGCTGCTCTTCATTTCCACTGAGCATGAGTACAGCTAACTGAATAGCAGCGCACGCTCTGTTCTGTGACCCCTCAATGTCGCTAGTCTGCCACTAGTCTCTATGCCCCCTTCCCACCGGGGAATCAGAGGAGCTCCACTTCCTGCACGTGAAGTCAGATGTAAACAAACCAAACACGCAGCTCTTTTGGATCACTCCCAACTATTGTGGTGTGAATGAATGAATGAATGAATGAATGAATGAATGAATGAATGGTGTGTTTGTTTAACCATCGAAACTGAGAAGAAAAGTTGATTCAGAAAATCGCCAGTTTAATAACGAGTGGACCGAGAAATAATGGCTAAATTGAAACTCCATAGGGAGCGCAGGCAGACGTACTTGCTCTGTAACCAAGTCAATGCTGTCGCAAAATAATCCGATGGTAAAAGACACCACTGTAGCATGTATTATTGTCAAGAAGAAAAAAAAAACACCCAAAGATGCTGAGATGATGAAGAGTCGAGTGCATGCTGGCTGCAGGAGGTAGAGCCTAACACTTTCCGTGTGTACCTCCACTATGATTTGCTTTTGTTTTGGCTTTGCATTAGTGAATATGTGTACGTCTGTCTTGATGAAATGAACATGGTGGGCCCTATTGTATGGCCACTGGCCAGTCAAAGATGTGCCATCACTGTCATTAGTTGCAGGCTGTAGGCTAGTCCTGTCCCCTGTTGCAAGCCTTTTGAGAATTAAAGAGAGAGCACAATAAGTGTGCCTTAGATGTTGTGATTTGCTGCTGTTGTGCAGATATGAAGAACTTTTTCATAAGCTGCACTATAAACATGTATTTTGATTTGGTTCAAATATGATGCATGTTAGAAAGACCAGATGCACATTGCACTTTTGTTATAAATGGAGCATTTTAAAAGTGAAATACTTTAAAAATGTGGCTGTGTGTGTACACATGTCATGGTGGAGAGTAGTCTCTGTGGCAGTCTGGCCCCCGGGCCCCTTGCGGACTCCTGAACAATTTAGTTGAATAGCCCTGCTGTCTTTCCATTTCCGCAACAATACACAGGAAAACATGGCATATTTTGGACATAGTCCGAATGGTGATTAATCATGATTAAATTAATTTGGAAGGTGTGATTAATTTGATTAAAATTTTTAATCATTCAACACCCCTAGTTTATTTATTTTTAGTTAATCAGCTGAAGGCAGACAAAGTGGAAGGCTGACTACAACGCCACATTTTCAATGTAAGACAGAGACAAAGCTACAAGCTACTACTTCTTCGACAAACTGATTTTTGCTATACACTATAACAACAAGAACCGCAAAAAGGAATCCCCCATTATGAATGGGTTGCAATATGACTAAGACCTAATTTGTGACTCAGAAGCAATGTAGTTGGCCACGCATTTGTAACTTGTATCACCACAGTGGGAACGCACCAACACAGTATGTTGTTGTGCGCCACTTGGCAAGCGATAAACTTCATTCACACGGCCTGAGATTGCTTTGGAGCAATTTCACAACATCCCAAACAAATTTGGTTAGCACCCTCAGATGACAACACACAAAAACTACCTCCAGTTGTAACTTCCCATAAGAACACCAGATCTACACATTGAGATCCTGTTAACAAACAGGATTTCCATGTGTGTTTGCAAAGGGAGGTGTAATGACTGCAACATGCAACCTATGTTTACATACTATAGAACAGAGCCAAATGGGGATTAGCTGACAGCCATTTTGTTTACAAACGATGGGACTTACATCATTGGGAGACACTGAGAGCACACTCCTGCTCTTCCTCATCTTCCTTTGAGTGTTTCCCTACTGCCGTCCTCCAGCAGCCTGCCTCAAGTGCACACCTGAAAAGGACATACACATGTACATATGTTTAGATGATTTGTGCCAGAACAATCAGTCTTTTATTTATTTATTTTTTATGTAATTCTGTGGCTTTAGACTTTATTGTATTTTTATAGAAGGACAGACAGTAGGCTCCCTTTGAAATGGGGCGAGAGAGATGGGATGATGACATGCATTTTACCATTTCTGCAAAGAAATATATGTTAATGACATTTAGACTTTGATGACTTTCCTGTGGTCTTTGTGTGTGTAATATGTGGTGTAACCAAGTGGGAAAGTAAATGAGTATTTGTCAGCAATATAAAACCTTTAAAATGGAGGAACTGGACAGGAGGCGGTCTTGCAGGTGAGTGTTTTTTTTTAAATAATATCCAGATCCAGATGAACAAAAGGTGAAAAATAAACAACTGAAGTAGAAAAGAAATCAAACAGAACTTAAATACCAGAGGGAACATAGTCAACCTCCCTGCATGGCTACCACACACAAACTGAGCCACACACACACACTTATATAGCCCCCTGACTCCACCCATGGTTACAGGCAACCAATAATTACAGTTTTCCAATGATCTGAGAACACGCCCCTTAAAGTAACAGGGCTCTTCTTGTCTTCCTTACTGCATCTACAGGGGTGAAGCATACACACTTTAGATTTATGTGCACCTTCTGTGGGACATAATCTAAACACTGCATGATTACATTTGGTGTACTATTATTGATCAGGAATACAATTAATGTTTGATAGAAATGAACAAACATTACAGTGACAGGGGTTGCTCTGTCACATATGGCTTTAGATATTTTAAATTTCACTTGTGAGCCCAGTGTCTCTGATGTCATCGACGCTCACTCCTGGACACTCCTACGGGGAGCATTCCCATAATGCTCCCCCTATCCTTGTGGATATGGGGAGGTCTGCCTTACTGAGACAGCATGTAGTCCAGGAAGTAGTGTATATGATATCAGAGACACTGGGCTCACTTCTAAAATCTAAAAACCATAACTCACATAAATGCCCCCAGGAAAGTGTTCTAAATCTTCTAAATATAGGTAATATATCGGGAATAATCGGGAATTGAAGTCACAGACACTGCCAGTGCTGGATTACCAGCCAGAGTGCCTGGACCATAGAATTACTACAAAAAAATAATAAAGAAAACTATATTAATTAGAAATAAATAAATAAAAAGGGTCACAACACTGATGATAGGATCGGCCAGCACCCAAAGATTGGTGAACAGTCCCGCTCTAGAACCACAAGATGTGGGTGTGGGACTACAGTATGAAAGGACCCCTCTGTTATAGGCCCACAGCCTAAGCAAGACAGCCCTCCATCACAGATATATTACATACGGTTTACTCTTCAATGTACTGATGGATGTTTGGATAAAAAACAACTTAAAATATATCCTGCCTCTTTGTCACAAGAGTTTGATATCCACATTGAGGGAGCAATGCAAAACATAACATATGAGCACTAAAAGAACGGTAATTAAAGTTCACTCTGTTGGGCCTGTAAAGAGTCATGGATTGCATTTCCCTCACTACCTCACCATGCCGGGACTGAGTAATTTGCACCCCTGCTGCCTTTCTTGGATGTGGATATGCAGCAGCCATTTCTCCCTCTCCCTCTCGTCTCCCTCTCCATAATCAAACCCTGATTCTTTGTTGTGTGGTCACATCATGTGGTCACCATGGTAAGCACGTGGCGGACCATTGAAAGTTCATTAGGGCGACCACTCGAATGACATGCCACCCGCCGGAGGGCGGGCGATCGGCCCGAGTTTATCCAGAGTCACCGAAGCTTGACGAGATCTAAAATGTAATTTACTTTTTTTATCTCCTGATCTTTGAGAGGTTGGAGCTTATCCGTTTTAGGCTTGAAGCACCACTCTACTGTCTAACCTTTGAGGAGGGCCCTGACCATCCGCTATCATTATCCTGTTTGTCTTCCTGAGGGAGAACACAGTACAAAGTAATGTAAATGGACTGGTTTTGCTTTTAGTATTGCTCCATTGCTCTGCTGCACAACGCAAGCCGTCATGAAGCACTCCCATACAATAATTGCCTTGGCTTAGGCTCCATAAAAAATAATTAACTGATAAAGAGGCTCCATAGCAACCCTGGTAAAATGACTCTACAACCAATCTCGGCTCAGTTGTGACTTATTTGCTTTTCAAAGTCGGTTGATGCCAGCCAAGGAGAAGATACATTTGGGGAGCCATTTCTGAGAGAGAGAGACAGAGAGAGAGAGACACACAGACAGACACACAGAGAGAACACAAGAGATTAAATGGTATGACAGAGCAAATCATCTAGCCAACCGGGAATTGAACCAGGGACTCGCTGTCAGGCTTCAGCTGAAATACCTGACAGCAGTATTCATGCACCCTAACCATGTCACAATGAGTAGAAACTGAAAACACGGCAAGGTGTTTCAGGTTTCCGTGCTGAGACAGACATGTACGCGGACAGGGGGGACTGACAAATACTACTTAGTACATACTTAAGACATAGCAGTCTAAATTATTTAGTTCCCTTAGTTACTCTAGATATTCCACTGTTAGGTTCTTGAGCTTACATAGGATAAATGATTATCTTTATATGTTGATCTATTGCCATTGTTTTAGCTTCTATTGCTATTGTTCTATCTTACTCTAAATGGCTCTGGATTAAGAGCGTCTGCTAAATGCCTAAATTGTTATACAGACAAACATTGGTGCCTATAGGATTAGTTTAGCTAGCAACACTCAAAAAAGGTCTGAGCTCTGCCTTTGTTAGGCTGTGGGGCTTTTCAATTATCATGCGCCTCATTATGCTCTTCTGCATGTTTCTGTTTAAGATGTACAAGCTGGTGTTTGTTTGTTTTAGTCAGGCTGCTTGAGCACTGATAGCTTGCGCACACGCACACGCGCACGCGCACACGCACACTTCTTTCCTCAGTGGCAGATATTCACAATATACTGTAATTTAAAGCACGTTAATCATTCCAAAGACCAGAGCAATTTGACTTGGAAGCTACAGCATTTATGAATAGGAGACTGGCATGAAATTCATTTCAGTATATCATGGCTCTGAAGTTACCCATACAGTTTTAGATTTGCTATCAACCAGAATAACATCTCTTCCTGCACCAAAAAGAGATACCAGATACCATATGACGACACTCATATGTATACTTAAATAAATACTTAAGATCACTTGATAGTGGTTATAACCAGTGTGTATACTGTATCAAACACTCAAAATGTCATTGTGTGCATATTTTAGCATATGTCATCAGTGCTTTCATTAAACTAACAACCATTGTGTCAACCATTGTGTGTGCAAAATGCTCCTGGCTTCAACAGATCTGTGGGAGTGCACAGATTTGCTCCACTGTTTCCATTTGCGACACAATATATATTGTGCGCATGGGGACATAGGACTGTAAAAAAAAAAAAAAAAAAAACAGAACCGATCCTATTTTTAGAACATATGTATTGGCGTGTCTGGTGTAGCATTTGGTGACTCCAATTCCCATAATGTTCATGGGACTTAGGCGGTGCTAACAGGCTGTTTGCAGAAGCAGCACAATGCTTTGTAGTTTAATAACTAACCAAGTAAAGGCTTATTCAGAGTTTAAGTTTCAGTGACCACTGCGTCCACCAAAAAACTACAATATGATGTACTACCACCGCAGCCACCGCTCTTTCCAGCCCTCCTCTCTGATTTTACTCATCACTGTAGCGGTGAATGCCCCCCCTCCCTCCCCAACAGGACCAAACCAATCATATTGGCCGGAGCCACTGGGCATTGTTGTTTGGTCCAGAGGTTTGGAGCAGGCTGCTTGTTTTTGACAGCTTGAGACGTAAAAATAAAGGAATAAGGCAAACAAACAAACAACACTTCAACAATGAGCAGCGGGAGGAGAACCAAGGAAGGAAGGAAGAGATTCAATAATAGAGATAATTACATACATAGAATAGGAAATAATTTGGTTTATAATTGAGGCAGGTTGGCAGTACAGGGAAAAAACAATGAATGCGTTCAAGGAGAGGGGAGGGCGAGAGGGGGAGGGGCGATGCAGTGGTGGTGGTGACAGACTATGACTAGCGGTGATAGTCAGTGGTGGACGGCGGCAGTGGTCAGCGAAAATTCAAATTGAATCAACGAGGATGTTGAAGGGTGCTTTGGAATAATAAATAAATGAACTGTGCTCAGGGAAGACAGGGTGCAGGATACTATTTCTGTCATTGATCCTGGTTGCCTGCTCTGACACCTTGTCCGTGTGCAATAGGACTTCTCTATAATATCTTTACAATTACAACATAACATCAGAGGGGAGACAAGACACCAACTCTTCTGTTTTTTTCTATAGGCGAATGCAGATGTAATTTGTAAAATGTTATATTGTATACTGGATAGATCTCCAGTCAAAATGTGTATTGTATAATGATCAAAGCATATAGAATTGTGTATTGAGAATCGGTTGAGAATCACTGCTAGATCCATAAAAAAAATATTTATTTATGCGAGTGACTGGGTCCCTATACATCTCTTCAAATATAGGGGGTCCGTGGGCTAATTAGTGTCCAATCGGGGGTCTTTAACAAAAGTTTGTGAGCCCCTAGCTTAACCAATTCTGTATGTGGTGTTTTAAGTTTTATTGAAAAATAGCTATTTTGGGGAAAATCGTGAAAAACACAGTACAAATCTTATATTACCGGTAGGTGTTCTTTCAGAGCAAACATTTTGTAGAAATGGTCAAAATGTGTTAAGTTACATGCGATGTCTTCATGGATAATTGGATATGCTCCTTCATTTCTGGAGCTGCCTGCGAAAATGCAACAGCAGTAACGTAACGCACAGGGCCATGCAGTACCAGACTAAACTACAGTACTTTACTTGACTAAAAATCATTTTCATTCCAAACAGGAGCATAGTAGGCTAAAAAGACTACAAACAAAACCCCGCCCAGTGCTGTCAAGAACTACTATTGATTTGCGTTTCAAATCCACCCTGATCTGAACCATCGTGTCAGTTGGTGTCAGTTTGACTACAAGGGTCCTCTGCCCTCTGACGGGACGCCGGACAAACTTGTCTGATTAAACCACATGACCCCCATTGAAAATAATTAGAACCGGAATCAAACTGCAATCAGTGGTCGGTTGGACAATTCAGCTCGTCCTAAAGATGTGAAGGAAGCCTCACAGCTTCTCTGTAGAGATGGCAATCAGCACCAGACAGTATCATTAGCAGAGGTCCTTGGGGGTTTCCGAACAGATTAACCAATTAGACCACTACCATACCTTCCAGGAGACGAAGTGGAGAAAAGTAAGGAGAAAATGAGCCAGAAGATTTATAGAGACGGAGAAATGAGAAAAAATGTATACTTGACGTGTCCGTCCGTACCAGGATTCATGTGCTATCATTTTGCTAAGAGAACTGGCGCTATAACAGCTCACTTTAAGTTTTGGCCTATAACTTTTGAACCGTAAGTCGTAAAATCCAATTATTTTCCATTTTTCTCCCACCCTCAGTTCCAGAATTTGACTAGATAGGAAAAAAAAGGTGCACATGATCTCGGGCTTTATCCAATTAAGACAGCCCAGTCTGTCTGTCCTTTGGACGTAATCGCCATCTGAAGTTAGTTAATTTGAATCACATGTTACAAATTACAAATGATCACAAATTACACATGATCACAAGGGAAACTCGACATTGTAATTGCTGGAAGGGGCCTATATTACTGTTTTAGTGTCCTGGGGACACCCAAAGGTGCCTTCACAGTTTTTCCAATATTTTGGATGCTTGTCTGCTTTTGGGTACACTATCAGTTATGCAGAACACTTTTCTGGCACAACTGCTGTACAATAACTGGAACGATATCTTTATAGCTGCACCGCCCACTTCACACAGGTGTAATTTTAACACACACACACACACACACACACACACACACACACACACACACACACACACACACACACACACACACACACACACACACACACACACACACACACACACACACACACACACACACACACACACACACACACACACACACACACACACACACACACACACACACACACACACACACACACACACACACACACACACACACACACACGTTCAATTGTGGAAAATGTACCGTTGCCCATAGCAGCCAGATACAGTCTATACCCAACTACTGTCGAGTACAGCATTTTTTGGAATATATTTCACTAATCCAGGGGTCCAGTGGTCCAGGGACCATTAGTAATCCTTGAGAATTCCATGTGGTCCCTAGCCGAGTGAACGGAGAGTTAAACAAAATGAACGTAAAATGAACCTGTATGGGTCCATTTGGTTTCATTTTACACTCTCAAGAGTTACATTATTTTAATTTACATTTGAATTACTTAACTTACAAGATGTCTACAATTAGAGAATGAAGCATTACTGTTATCTCTCCTAAACACAATATGGACAAAATGTCAATTTTGTATGTTTTTTGGTCTGAGAAGCTAAACGTAACCAAATAGTGATCTGTATCTCAAATGTTGAGAACAAATAGTGGGCCCTGTTATCGAAATAGTTGAAAAACACTGCACTAATCTATCACCAACGCCAGGTACCTGTAGAGAAAACAAGGATGTGAGCAGTTCTTCTTCTATCATGTCACTGAGCATCCTGAAGGTACCAAAGGACCCACGCACCCAGCTCATATAGCAGTAAGATTATGAAAATAACAATTTAACATAATTGTCCGGGTGAAAATCACCCAGCATTAGTGCTGTAGGGCTACAGGAAAAGGGGAGCAGGAGGAGAGGCGATGAGAGGAGAACACAGAGAAATGAGATGGGGAATAAAATGAAATAACAAGGTGAGGTGTGGAGAAAACACAAGTGAAGGGGAGAGACGAAAGATGAGGTCAGAAAGAAGAGGGTTTGATTATGTGCGGACACACGGGCACACACACACACACCTTAGTGTTAAGGTGTTTAGTCATAAGCTGACTTTCAGACTGGCCCAATGTGACCTGATGAAACAGCTTCAGGCAGCCCATATCTCTTAAGTCTAATGAGGTACAACACAGTGCAAGCACAAGGTCTCTGTGACCTGAGCCATCAGACTGTGGGCACGAAAACACCAGTCACACTTTGTCAAGAGGCTGTCAAGACGTTTGTGTTATTGCTACAAAGGCTGTAGCCACACTGGGGGCATAACAACCTGTATCTGAGAGCTTGGTTCTATTTAGGAGGGTCGCATGCGTGGCACAGCAATACAAGATGAGTTGGAGCAACGCGGAAATAGAACCTATTATTTTCTCGGAGTCACAGGCTTAACACTCACCTCACTACAAAATGCCCTAGGGCTGGATGATTGACATAAATATAAAGAAAAGTTTTGACTAAATATCTCAATATTGATATTGTGAGTTGACACTATCAATGTTGTGTTACTTGTCTTTGTGTAAATAGTGAAAATAGCAGATCTACAAGCTCACAGCATTGGCCATATCTAACTCAAACCCCACTAATGCAACTCCTTGCAACTCAAAATTTGGGCTTATTTACCGGTATAGGTAGAATACGCCTACACAAGCGATTGATACGAGGAGGAGATTTAGCGCCATCAATGACGTATTGGCTGATTATTCTGTATCGTTTGTCTTTCAATTTGCTTTGCTCAGAAAATGTGATTGCTTGTTGTACATGCTGTATTTGTGTAATGTCATTGCTACACAAATTCATGTTTTTTATTATTATTAATTGCCTTCGACAGAACACAGACATGAAAACAAAACATGAAATATGCGTAGCCATGCTACTGTATGTCCCTTAATTGAACCGTTAGTCATTCTGCCTGTCGTGGATCCATACATGTCTAAGTACTGTATATTTCACATGTTTCTAATTAAAAAAGGTCCCATATAATAAGGGTGAAACAACTTCAAAATGGTTCCTGTCCTGAATGGGTTAATTAAAAACGTGCTTGGAGGGTGACTTGTGTACAAGAACATGGAGATTACAGGAATACACAGCTAGGGGTAATTATGTTTAATTCATTCATCCAATGAACAGCCTGGAGTACATGGTCGGATGTGCAGTGAGTCTCCCAATTCCCAATACTTGTACTTGTAAATGGTGCATTCATATAGCGCCTTTATACAAGTTGCTTTACATAGGTTGTGCATCACATGCATCGCATTCACCCATTCATACGCTTAGGCGAGGGAAAACATGCAGCGAACCTACCAGCACACCAGGTTCGAACCTTGTGGTTACCATCTGGTGACCATCCCTGATCCACCACCGCTACATCCAAGTTCAAAATACGATGTTTGGAAAGTTGTTACATTCTGTATAATTAGCACTTTCTACTTTGCTCCTCTAAGTATTTAAAGTATGTATGATGAAAGGCTTTTCCCCCAAAGCCCAAACTGAAACCAGGGTTTATTGACCCCAGGGACTCCCTGGGGACAGGGAGGAACTCCTTAAATGGTCTATAGCAGGGAGGATTAGTCAAATATTTGAATTAAGTGAAATCACTTAATGCACCTTTAAATACACAGTAAGTGTGGTCTTTTTGAGCCGTTTTAGGAGTAGAGATTTTAACACTCATATCAGACTGGTGGGGCATAGTGGGTGAAAATTTTTAAGGCACAATCACCAGAACCGATAGTGTCTAGATGAGAGACTAGACTCAGCTACACCATAAACTGACAATATTATTCTGGCCACAATTCTACCAGCTATTACTGTTCTGTGCCACTGAGAGAGATGCTATCCATCCACTGCTATCCACAAAGAAATATGTCATAAGCTATCGAGCCACTAGTGTAAATGTGACTGGGGAGCCAGTCAGTCAGAATTATCTTTCTCATTTTGCTGTTCAGTCTGGCTAGACTCCCATTTGACTCAGATTTCAAAATGTCACCAATTATGTGGGCAAGTAAGGACGCTCACACACCGAGGACTATAGAGTAGAGCGTTGCGTCAGTTCATGACGACAAGAGATCCAGTCATTTTCCTCATAGACTTTTCAAAAAGTATTTGTATGAAGAGGTTTACGCTGTGGGCAAAGCCAATAATGAACACAATGTTTGTGTTTTTAAACATGGTTCAACTGTGACACTCTATAGACGCCTTTATTGAAGCAAATTGATTGACGTTTTGAGCACAAGGCTCTTCCTTTCAGGTGAACACAGAGAAACACATACACAACCCACTAGTGAACAACATGAACACATGGAATGTGTGAAGTCAGGAAGTTACTCAAGTTTTACTCTGAAAAGGTCGTCTCAGTCCATCAGAAGCATGAGGGGGGGTGGGGTGCTGCTGCTTATGCTTTGATGGATATTTTGCTTTGGATGTGGCATGGCTTTGCTCTTGCATGCGTCATTGAAAAAGACAGTTGGTAGCCTATTAATGTTTGAGTATTTCTATCAGTGGAATAATAAAAGTGCAAGTTAACGTCTTAGACAATGTGATGTGCCTTCTGTCTGTGTTGCATTTATCAGAGAGCGGCATGTATCAGAGTGTGTGCTTCAGAGTGCATGGATCAGAGAAAGTGAACATCAGAGAGACATTAAAGTGATTAGGTGTTAGGCTCAGGCTAAAAGAATGAAGACTTTGTTGATCAATTTAATGGAGGATGAATGGATGAGTAAATTGAGATTTACCCAATTTCTCCAACCTACACAGCTGCACATCTCAGTATCTAGGGAGACACCTTCAACACGACATCACAACATATCTCTCACACTTCAACAGAGCATATCATGTACCTGCCACACAGAGAGATAACAAGCTTTGAGTGTGTCTGTCCGTCTGTCTATTTTCTGCCATTAAAGGACAACTTTATTTTTTTGGTTTTCAACTAGGAATGTTTTAGGTTGCTATTAGACAAAGTATAAGATGATTGTTCATTTTGTTTCATTTTTTGCTTTCATTCAACGGGGGGTAAATGAAAGCAAAACGTGATCTTAGACCTCAGGAAATTACATTTGGCCACAAAAGATCAGCCTATGACACAGAATGGCATCCCCCAATAGTTCACAATCAGTAGATGCTGCTATCTTTCGTGGCCAAATGTGATCTCTACTTCCAATCCATGTTTTTTTTTTAATTGGATAACATCTGCTGAAAATGAGCCATGATAAATTGTCAAAGTGTCCAATCTACCTCAAAACTGGTGAAATTGTGTTTGAATGCCCCACGCCCCCTGTTAAAAACAGCTGAAATTGCTGAAACAAAAGAAAGTAGAAATCGAAGAAAAAAGAACACCTCATAAAAAACTAAAGGTGTTGTATTTTTATGAGCCTGGAATTTTGTTGCGCGACTGAGAAAAATCAGTGGTGACAGTCCATCTCAAAATGATAGTTACAGACTGTCCATAATATTTAGTAATTAGTAATTTGTGCAGTAGATTTTATATTTAGCCTCCAATTGTAAAGAGTCTACAGAAAAAGGTGAGCTCGCAGAGAAAACATAATTACTAGTTCGTGTTTCAACCACAGCGGTAGTTAGACATTTTTCAGCCACTAGAGAGGTGTAGAAATAATTATTTAAATCACACCTTTCTTAGCTTTCCACATGCGTCAAAAGTATTCCCTAACACAGATTAGTGTGAAATTGCAGTGCAATAATTTCACCCTTTTTGTAGTACATTCCATTCATAACACATGTTGAATGCTACAATTACAGACTGCAGAAATGCAATTTGACGTCCTTGCTCCAGAATTAAAAACGTTTGCTCTAATTCCTTCGAATACATAATTTTCCTGCTTTGAATCCTCTTTATCCGGCAGCAGCATTAATCCATTTTAAAGCACACACAGATGTCCTGGGGTATAGTAGGTGCTTTAAAAAGCTGCCTAGTATGGCACATTTATATAACTCCTCTGTTTATTAAATGGTTGGAATAAAGAATCCTCAGTCCAAGAAGGGAAAAGCCTTTTTGATGTCTATCGTAAATTGCTAAGCAGTATTTCCTCTTTTTGAGTGGATGGGATTAATTGGATTGTGGTGGGACCACAGTGGCATTTCTGAATGGCAGCATGGACAGTTTTTTCATCCATTCCATGAGAGATCTCGGAGACATCCTACCTACAGTACAGCAATTCAACTCATGAATATAATATTATCATACTTATTACCACTGTTAATATTGACTTTATAAGTCCTGCAGGCTGAGATGACAGGGAAGCCCGTCTTAAAATATTGGATGAATATGATTTGAATCTGTAAAAAAAGAAGACTGAGAAAAACTGGAACTAAGCCAGTGGTTCTCAAACAGTTAGGATTTGGCCTTTTTAAGACACTCTGAAATGAGAATTTTAGCCCATTACTGCTTCAAATGTAATGAAACCAACGCTTCTATAAAATATGTGCAAACAATCGCCAAATTGTCAAACATTACTTACTTAGCCGCGGCACTGCCAGGGGATGGACCGACGGATGCTGGCGCGTTACGCCATGCTCACGGTTAGGGTCATCCTAAGTGTTTGGTTGGGGGTTATGGTAAGGTGTAGGCCTACTCATTGCTTGCTCTGCCTGTGCACCAGTAGGACATACTGTACATGACCTGCTTGTGCGCAGGTCGCAAGTTGGCATCTTGACAGAATGCATTTATAGTTGCCGATAAATTGTTTTGATCATTTCTTTATTGACAATTTTATCAGTGTAATACTGTAGCTTCACATGGTATGTAATATCATCTGTTTTTCAGTTGCATGTGCGAGCTCTGAGGGACTGAGGACATGGGTTGTACAATATTGTGGTTATATTAAATGTTGTTTAATGGTGAGGAGACATGGGCATTGTGCAACAGCTGCATGTCCAAATACGTTGTTCAGGGAAGAGCCAACAGCAGGCTGTTCTTCCTGAGGAGACTGAGATCCTATGGCATGTGTAACAGAATGTTGCATACGTTCTACCAGTCTGCTATGGCGAGTGTCCTCCTCTTCACAGTAACATGCTGGATGTTGTGTCCCTGTTGCGGTTACAACATGACACACAATGGCCACTTGGCAAAGATAACCAAAAGCATAACCTGGATTTTTTTAATTAAGCAACACGGAAATGGGCTTCCCTTTTACACGGAAACGGGCTTCATTAAAAACATAATCATTTATAGCCGTTTGTGGGGGTCCATTGAGACGAAGACGGCGTTTTCGTGAGGTGAAAACGCAACCAAGTGAAAACTACTGGGAAAGTGTAGATCCCGGAAAGCGTGTGGGAAAATATGTGGGAAGGACATCAGGCAACAACCCACTCTACAGGATGGAGGGAATTTGCATGGAAAAAACAGATTCGGTACATTATCACGCCCAAAATTAAAAGCAAGCAACTTGGATTCCCACAATCATGCTGGAGGGAATGCAATAATATGAACCCTAACCACACACGTTTTCTGGGATTGTCCTAAAATACAACCCCTGTGAGAAAGTATACATAGGACAGTATGTGAAGTTTTGGGCTCTGAAAATGACAAGATGTGGGACGTCCAGCTCACGCATGGCTCACGTTATAAGTTTGTTTACATCCACGAGACTCTGGCTGCTAGAGCGCAGTGGCAGTGTGGTCACGATGACACACGCCACCTAGCGACCGGGCATGCACATAACAGCGTTTACAGCCAGATTGCATCTTCATCTAAAGAGAGTATAAAAAATTAAAACTAAACGGCTCTTTGCCATTTTAGAAGGCAACCGTCTACGTGGAAAAGGGGCCTAAGACTTTCTGAACATTCCTTTTGCCGTTTGTTTTTCCACTTCTCACACATTCTTTTTTGTTTAGCACTGTACTGTTAACTTTTTTTGTCTTGTTTTCAATACGGTTGTTTTCACTTTTTGATTATGATGCACTGATCAACTGAATATACTGTATGCTGTTGTATGTTATTGTTCTTGGTGCACCTTGCTTATATTGTGCCTTGTTTCTTCTGTAAACCACTAAACCACAGTACATTATTTTTTTATTTATCTTCTCTTACTGTATGTAACCTTAAATGCTGTGCCCCCCCCCCCCCCCGCCCCGAGGGATAGTAAAAGGCATCTATCCATTTCATCAGAAAAATGAGGGCCCAATTTAAATCCACATAAGTCACAATCCAACTTTAGGTGCCGTGACAGATGTCGAGAGACACTGATCTACATCAATGATCACACTCAGGTTTCAGACACTCGAGTTCTGTCTCGGGGGGTTCATTATTCTCTTCACAGAGAATGAAAGATGGGAACTTGGCCTTGAGGGAGGTTTTGATGAGCTCAGTCCGTCTTCCCCTCTTCCAGGCAGCCTCCGTCCCTCACTACACACAAATGTATATAGACCACAATACAACCCTACAGCTCTAGGGTACAACTCTACAGCTCAACCCTACAGCACTATTTCAGGAAAGTCCAACATAACTGTTCATTGGACCAGATTGTCTCTCTTATTCCCGTTTCTAAATGCTAGTTTATTCCCAGACTGATGCAGATAGACAATTAAGGAGAGTAAGAGTACTCCCCATAGAACAGAAAGAAGCCAATTTATACCACCATCGGAATCCCTTATGTTAAAAAGATTAAAGAAACACAGGGGGGGGGGGGGGGGGTGACGAGAGAGATGAGAGAGAAAGAGATGTTGGAAAAGAAATAAGTAATAAAGCATTACTTATTTCTTAACAACCCTAACCCTAATGAGCAAGGGATGTTTCACTATGAGGGGAATAGGAATGACATGTGTTACACTCTGTCCAAAACATGTTCAACAAGGACTGTTTGTGTGATTTCTCTATCTTCAGGACAGCTGTGCTTTTAGTTCAGATTTACATTTGCTTGGGGAATAAGAGAGGTTTTGTGGCTCCGGTCATAATGAGTATCTTGAAGACCAGACAGACCAGTGAGGTTGGTGTATTTCTGAATATCTTCCACCCTGAGCCTATAGCAACGCGATCAGGGATTAGGAGAGTCCTGGAGGGGAGGTTGCATAGCAGTATTAGTTAGTTAGTGAGTTTGGTAGTAGTTTTGTCTTTAGTGACTCGCAGGGAGCTGCTCATGCATTCAAGAACCTCCCGACCTCAGTACGGGGCTCTTCCCTGGTTGGCTTAGGCTGTATCTCTTCAGAAGCATTAATAATATAACTGGGATGCGACATAAATGAGACCAGAACGCCTGTGTTCAATTACCACGGATGGACCTTAGATTCTTAGAAAAAGTGTTTAAAGACGGCTTTGAAACAGTGGAAGAGTGATTGTTTTTGCATTGAAATGTGTTAATCAGCTGTAAGCTTTATAGCTGTGGTGATCCACTGTGAGATTTATTTTATCCAGACATTCACATTGCACCATCTCCCAGGATGAGAAATTGAGAATATTGATTATTAGGATTCCTTCTGCCTGCCTTGTGATGCAAATTACAACTGTATAAATAGACTTGCAATATCCAATCTTGATCCGTCAAAGATTACTAGATTGCTTCTTTGTAGGTTTAATATAAGCTGTCAACTCCAATAAATATTTCTCATATAATGTAGGGAGGGAGTAACTCTTTGACTAATTTATGTTCTTTTCTTCCCAGATGTACAGTACAGTTTAACCCACTACACTTATTATACTTTTTTTAGGTACAATGTTTCCAATAAGGCATGGCCATGGTATGTTTGCTTATTGTTAACCATAAAAGCAAACTTTGCTTTTCCTGGGGACAGAAAGACAAATTGGACAGCCCATTATGTAAAATAATACCATGGCACAATTTAATCTGATCATGAGAACGTAAGGAAATTATACATCATTTGAAGACCTCCTCTAGTTGCCAACAGGTCTTTTTAAATCAGAACCACAAATTGAAGCATCCTCTTTAACACATGACACATGTCACGGTAAGGTAGGCTGGGTGCGAGTGCAACACAGTTGTACTGTTAATGTGCTAGAATAGGGAAATCCCGATTTATTTTTTACATTGTCCAAATTCTGAAACTTTGATTCTATTTCGATTAATCGTAAAGCCCTATCACTGACACTGTTACAGTTACAGGGACTTACCCCTAATCCAATCGTTGATGCCGAGCAAGGAGAAATGACGGACCATTTTTTATAGTGCAATTTACGATTTGCGTAATTAGCAGATGCTCTTAATCCAGAGCGATTTACAGTAAGCAGGAATAAGAGACATGGCAAATACAAATCATATCATAAATCATACATACTGTATGCTGAACCCAACAGTGCAATATGTATATAGAGCACTGCTATGAATACATAAAATCCTATGTTGGTTACATACATTAAGCCTTGGTATACACATCACGCCTCTAATGTCATCAGGGGTACGACAAGTGCTGCGTCAAATGTTACGGGCCAAGGAAGATGGGGTCTGAAGAGGTGGGTGTTAACACTACAGACTATGGATGGGAGATTGTGAGTCTGAAGTCTATGATATCACCCCCCAGGGATTGAACCTGACCTCCCAATCCCAGGACAGGCATTTTAACCACAGGGCCACTGAGCTGGTGGATATGGTCGAATGTGCCTTTAGATATTACATAAGCCATCCACATTGACATAAATAAATGTTTTAAATGGAGTTGGACGAATAGATGTTCGGGTTATCAAAGGAACAAGCCTTGATCCCACCCTTCACATCAGTCCCCGCCACTCTACACCAATGTACTGACCTGACCCCATTTTTAAACACGCAGTACCAACCAGAATCCTGCTGCCACACCAGAGATCGTGAGCGGAGCGCGAGCGGAGCGCGAGCGGAGCGGAGCGCGAGCGGAGCGGGGCGCGTGGATTTTTAAGTGAGCGCTGAGCACGTTTTCAAATGGGTCGGAGCGCGCTCTGGAGCGAGAATTATCCTCCGCTCCAGGCCGCTCCAAGCCGCTCAGTCCAGACAACGGCACACGTGTTCAGTAGCACAGCATAAACGTGTGGTTGTGGTTCAGATGGCGACTATAGGCCTACAGTGCCAGCAACACGATCAAGACATTTAAAATCCTCTCCGATGCAACGGGAGGAAGGAGGAGATGATGATCATTATGGAAATTTAAAAAAAGAAAAAGTAAGCTGACTGTCTTGCTGTCTATCTTGCCTTAGATGCGTCACCTCGCTATTTATTTTGAAGCACTGCACATCATAACGGCAACGTATTTGAGTGCAGCGACCCCCCCAATGATGTCCAATTCCCCCACAGTGTAACATCATCAATAACCTATTATCCCGTATAGCATTTTGGAAACGAAATAGCGCGGCATAAGATTATTCGCCGCACCTGTCTGGGTTAATATAGACAGCAGTGTAACTGCACATATAACTCCTGTCTTAAATGTTTATGCTGTGAGGGGGCAAATGGATGTTAATCGACACTATATTTGGAATGTTGTTGACGAATCGCGGCCCAGTGTCAAAATGTTGTCGATTTTTTTATTTTATTTTTTAGCCCGCGGCGATTTAAAAAAAAATTTTAGCCCGCGGCGCCCACGGGACCCAACGCAAAATGTTGCCATACGGCTCACAACGCAGCCGTGTGCATGTGTTCTGAGAGAATCAATGTCAACTTAGGCTACTGTCACTGTGTAGGCCTACCTTTTGCAGTATTTTATCAAAGATATAATCCATAACGCGGAGGGGAAAGAATGTCCGAGGTCGCCTTCGCTCTTGCTTTTTACGTCGCATTTGCAGAGCCGGATAAAAGGCTGTGCGCAGGGGGGGAATGCCCCCCTAAACGCCCTAAATGTAACGCTGTTGTCGCATAAGGTTTTCGCCTGCCCCCCCGAATTGTGAAACTTTATATCCGGGTCTGACAAAAGCCGGCGAAGAGAGAGAGAGAGAGAAAAGAACATCTTCAAGTTTGAGCGCACGCCCCGCTCCAAAGACTAAAGCTTTGGAGCTCGCGATTTGACAAGAAAGCAGTGACATGTTCACAACGTCAGTGGTGAACTTTAGGTGCCGTGGTTCCAAAAAATAAGCAAATAAGCAATCATAGCCGTTTTTTTTGAGACAGACTGCGGGGGAAGGAGGAGGAGGAGAAGGAGGACGCGCACAGCACAGACATTGATAGTAGCCTAATACCCGAAAGTAGCCTAATACCCGACAAAGCAGCCGTCAAATTTTGCTCCTGAGCGGGCGGGGCTGAGCGGAGCGGAGCGAGGAGCGCGGAGCTGCCCAAATGAAAATGAGCGCGGAGCGGAGCGGGAGTGGTCTGGGAGGGGGTCCACGTGAGCGGATTGCGAGCGGGACCAAATACGTCGAGAGCGATGAGCGGAATTCTCGGCGCTCTGCACTCTGTGCCACACACACAAACTACTTTCCTACAGGCTTCTTGCATCCCAACTCCACCCTTTTCACCTCCGTAGTATTGATTGATTGATTGATTGATTGATTGATTGAATACCAACTTGATTGACAAATTAGCAGTCAACCACCTTCATACATGTATCTTCATACAATTTACATTCATGCCGTCACTCAACAGAAGATGAATCAATCACCTTATGCACAGCAGCCGAATTATCAAAACAATCCAATTTGTCACTGTCCAGCAGTTACAAAGACAGAGGAAAACCCACATTTTACTAAGGCTTTGATGATAATAATTATTATGACAGTTTTTGACTGTCAATGACAAAAACGCTTATTGTCACATCAAGTTTAAAAAAAGGTAAAGGTGGAATTATTTTGACTACTTGCTCCCACGTTGTTGCTGATACCGATCTGTCATCAACCAGCGCCACTCATTCCATGCTTTTCACGGTTGACAAAGATATCTCAGTTCTAGACTTGACTTGAGAGTAAAAACCTACTGTATAAAGTTAACAATTCAGTAGACCACCGTCAGATTCAGCAGTACAAGAATAAGGACGGCTGTGTGTGGGCAGTGAGTTTAGCGAATTAAGGGTTTGATGCATGAATTATGAAATACTGAGTGAAAAAAATTGAATTATGTTTTTTATTTCTCTTAAGGCATATAGAAAACATTGCACTTTGTATTTTTTCAAAACACATTTTGGTTAACCAGTTACTGACATGTCCACTCTAATGGACAACAGGCGTTTATGGATTCGAATATAGCAAAATAATAACAAAATAATAATTTGGTTATAATATGCACTAGTGTTTTTACTTTTTTACAGCCACTGACTACACACATTCATTGCCACACATGTCCTTGGCTTCAAACAATTGATTTTGGCTTATGATAGTTTAGTAGTGAGCGGCAATGCCTCAAAACCAGACATGTGGAGTTTGCGATGGCAGAGATCTTCTGATAATGATTATGCAGAAAAGAAAAAAAAAAGTGCATATATGTAAAAACTGGTGAATAATCTGTGTTATGATTGCATTTACCAGATATAATGCGGATTGTGATTCTTTATGGAAATCCATACACCAGTCTCTTACCAAAACAAAACTAGATAGAGAGGTTAGAGGACACCTACTCTGGATAGAGAGGTTAGAGGACCCCTACTCTGGATAGAGAGGTTAGAGGACCCCTACTCTGGTTAGAGAGGTTAGAGGACCCCTACTCTGGATAGAGAGGTTAGAGGACCCCTACTCTGGATAGAGAGGTTAGAGGACCCCTACTCTGGATAGAGAGGTTAGTGTCTACGAGGACCCCTACCCTGGATAGAGAGGTTAGAGGACCCCTACTCTGGATAGAGAGGTTAGTGTCTACGAGGACCCCTACCCTGGATAGAGAGGTTAGAGGACCCCTACTCTGGATAGAGAGGTTAGTGGACCCCTACTCTGGATAGAGAGGTTAGTGTCTACGAGGACCCCTACTCTGGATAGAGAGGTTAGAGGACCCCTACTCTGGATAGAGAGGTTAGAGGACCCCTACTCTGGATAGAGAGGTTAGAGGACCCCTACTCTGGATAGAGAGGTTAGAGGACCCCTACTCTGGATAGAGAGGTTAGTGTCTACAGGGACCCCTACTCTGGATAGAGAGGTTAGTGGACCCCTACTCTGGATAGAGAGGTTAGAGGACCCCTACTCTGGATAGAAAGGTTAGAGGACCCCTACTCTGGATAGAGAGGTTAGAGGACCCCTACTCTGGATAGAGAGGTTAGTGTCTACAAGGACCCCTACTCTGGATAGAGAGGTTAGAGGACCCCTACTCTGGATAGAGAGGTTAGTGTCTACAAGGACCCCTACCCTGGATAGAGAGGTTAGAGGACCCCTACCCTGGATAGAGAGGTTAGAGGACCCCTACTCTGGTTAGAGAGGTTAGAGGACCCCTACTCTGGATAGAGAGGTTAGAGGACCCCTACTCTGGTTAGAGGACCCCTACTCTGGATAGAGAGGTTAGTGTCTACAAGGACCCCTACTCTGGATAGAGAGGTTAGAGGACCCCTACTCTGGATAGAGAGGTTAGAGGACCCCTACTCTGGATAGAGAGGTTAGTGTCTACGAGGACCCCTACTCTGGATAGAGAGGTTAGAGGACCCCTACTCTGGATAGAGAGGTTAGAGGACCCCTACTCTGGATAGAGAGGTTAGTGTCTACGAGGACCCCTACTCTGGATAGAGAGGTTAGTGGACCCCTACTCTGGATAGAGAGGTTAGAGGACCCCTACTCTGGATAGAGAGGTTAGTGGACCCCTACTCTGGATAGAGAGGTTAGTGTCTACGAGGACCCCTACTCTGGATAGAGAGGTTAGAGGACCCCTACTCTGGATAGAGAGGTTAGAGGACCCCTACTCTGGATAGAGAGGTTAGTGTCTACGAGGACCCCTACTCTGGATAGAGAGGTTAGAGGACCCCTACTCTGGATAGAGAGGTTAGAGGAGCCCTACTCTGGATAGAGAGGTTAGTGTCTACAGGGACCCCTACCCTGGATAGAGAGGTTAGAGGACCCCTACTCTGGATAGAGAGGTTAGTGTCTACGAGGACCCCTACTCTGGATAGAGAGGTTAGTGTCTACCTCTTATTGCGTTCTGCACTTGAGCCCTGCATAATATAAACAATGACATAACATGCAAAAGTGAATAATATTGCACAAAATATTAGTTTGTACACAAACAATGCAGGTTACATTCTAATAACATAAAACAATTTGTTTATATGCAAGACATATTACTTCAGATGAAGCATTGTCTTTGTCACAAATTGTTGTAGAAATAAGCCACTGATGCATGCTGTCCACTGTCATGGACAGATGGAAAATTGCAATTTCCTGCCGACATATAATCAATACTTGGATTTTTTTTAAACTACAGTGATTACTAGATGTTACTTTATGCCAAAATATTTTTTTTACCCGGAGGGGTCTCCTACTATAGAAGGAATGAGTCGAAATTCCTGAGGGTTGGGGCAACTGTTCTTCACTGGCAGCCATCTAGGATGTTGACTGGATTATCTTGCAAATACAACACATGGCCACTGGGTGGCAGTGGTGGGGGGGTCCTCTGGTGTCCACTCTACAGGCTTATATGCAGCACTGCCATGAAAACCTCTTTTTACCATATAATAATCACATTTTATTATCTGTCCACTGTAGTGACCGCTATGCGTGAAAGCGAATTAAGGGGATGTTGCAGGGCAACAAATGCAGCTGCACAGTGTGCATTGATATGTCTAACTGTTTTGTTCCTTAACCCACACCACAAAACAATTTAGTTTAGCAAACAATACATTATAATTGTCTGCTCCTCTGTACTGTACTGTCCACAAATGTGTCCATACAGTGTTAAACAAATGACCAGATACACGAGAATGAAAGGTGAAAACATGCACCCTCAACTGTCCACACCTCACTGTTTCCTTGATTATATCCCTGCTTTGTTTTGTTTAGCCATTGGTTACAAGAAGTGAAATGACAAGTTTACAACACACAAGTCACGGCACAACAGCAACAATCACCCAGAACCTTTGTTTGTACCAGTACCAAAGTAACCAGCGCTCCAGGGACTTAATTTTTAATTCACTATTGTCAAATAGATTACAGAGATGGTGGTGAGGCCCGCTGCGCGGGCCTCACACCTAGAGTCTGCGCCATTGTAGCGACAGGCGACTTGCATTCACCTCAATTTTGAAAATGTTCATGTTTTGGACACTTTGCAACACTGCATCTTTCGTCATATGCAATGTAATTTTGGACACACGAAGAGGAATTGTAATAGATGTGAGTAACATGAAATTCTTACAAAAGATTATGATCATGAACAGGGAGGTATATAATGCAGCAGTAATGAGGATACATGGAATATGGATGGGGACAGTGGTAATACATGTATCGGCAAAGGTCTGTGCAACATAAACCCTAACAAAGAATAAGACATAGTTGGAACTGTTTGTATAGCAGTGGACTCCAGTGAAAATTGGAAACACCAATATACAGGTATAAGGCAGAGGGCAGTGTGTATGACATACACAGTCACACACATTGATGGTGGCATCCTATAGTATGGGGCCCGTAGTTGAGGGATACCTAAAGTTGAGATAGTGATAGGAACCAAATGGGCCCTTGGGTCGGTAACTCAGTGTACAAATGGAACCAAATGGACCCGCTAGAGGTGTTGTACACAATCAGAGTTACATTAACAGTGGTTGCACAATATAAATTGAGGGTCACAGAAAGAGAATTGGCATTAAAGGCGAATTCCGGCCCAAACGTTTTTTTTTTAATGTTTATTTGCAGTTAATTTTTTTGAAAAAAGTGATCCAGGTGTTATTTTGTGAAAACACTCCTTTACGGCTGTTTCCCCTACCCCAAAATAAGCTTATAATGGGGCCAATGGGCGTTGTGCAAGTTCACCTATATACATCGCTCCAAAATGCATTTTTTTTTTGCTATTGTGTGTCCACCATGTCAGTAGTGAGTTAACACTCACACTTTCACTTTTGGTACAGCAGTGATCCAGCTGTCTCAAAAGCTGGGGGCGTGGCACATGGTTTATGGCTGAACCACTGCTGAAACAAAAGTGAAAGTGTGAGTGTTAACACACTACTGACATGGTGGAGACACAATATTTAGCAAAAAAAAAATGCATTTTGGAGCGATGTGTGAACTTGCACAACACCCATTGGCCCCATTATAAGCTTATTTTAGGGTAGGGGAAACAGCCATAAAGGAGTATTTTCACAAAATAAGACCTGGACCACTTAAAAAAAATAAAAAAAAAATAACGGCAAATAAAGATAAAAAAAAAAAACGTTTGGGCCGGAATTCTCCTTTAAATGGGGTGTGTGTAGCCAAATTCATGTCAACTGGGGGTCCTTGCAATAAAAATGAACACTGCAAGAGCTTTAAAATGTTCTCTTAATGGGTCCATTGGGGGTCCTTAGAATGTAAAAGTTTGTATGTTGTCGTGAAATGTAGCTACTATCCTGTCCATTGTGGGGGTCTGTGTAGCCTAATTGATGTTAAACTGGGGGTCCTTGCGATTAAAATGAAGACTGGGAGAGCTTTAAAATGCTCTCTTAATGGGTCCATTGGGGGTCCTTAGAATGTAAAAGTTTGTATGTTGTCGTGAAATGTAGCTACTATCCAACTAAACTTATATATTGTTATGATTAATACTGCTATGCAAAGATATGCACGTGTGCTTGGAAGATGGAATGTGTATACGTAGTATAGGCCTACGTTAGTGTACATGAAGACGCACACACACAGCACACCCAGGCACACACCGTGCGCGTGGTTAATAATATGCATGCAATTAAAAATAAACATTTTCGTTGTGCAGATCGACAGTCTAAATGTTAATATACGCGGGCAGCGCGTACGTGCATGCATGTGCAACACGTTGCATGTAAAGCAATATGGAAAGAATCGTGAGGTTTTTGTGTTTTGGCAAGCAATTTACAACGGCGTGTTGGATTCTGTGTCTGTAGCGACTGAGACGCTAATGCGCTGAGAGAGACGCTGTGTGGTTTTGGGTGTGTGGTGTTGTGATTCGTGAAGTGTTGCTGTTGTAGGGCAGGCACCGTGTCCATAGCGTTGCGTTAGTCGTATATATCCAACAATAAGAGCAGCGGCCGTAAGATGCATTCGCTTGGAAAGAGTAAGTAACGTCCGTCTTCTGCAGGGCGTGTTGTGGAGAGAAATGCGAGGAGCTTCATCGCATCGAGCGTAAGAGTACTATGGACTGGGCTAGCTAGCAAAGGCAGAAGGGGGTTGGGTCAGCGCGCAGAGGCACAGTGTGCAGTGTTGCCAACTTGGTGCATTTGTCGATCCCCCCTCCCAGTGCCAAAATTAGTGTAAACTCCTGGCGGAAAATCTGGTGCTTTTTTGCTTGTGAGTTGGGTCAAAATTGGTTGACAGGCGCCAGAGATAAAACCCTTGTTTTTCACCATTTTACTGCTATGATAGAGTCCTCCTTCGTTCCTAGAAAGGACCATTGGTAACCAAATGGACCCTTTGGGGTCCGTTTGGTTTCATTCATACGCTCTCAAGAGTTAAATCATATTTAACCATCTGAATGACCTAATTTTCCAGAATCAGCACATTTAGAAAATGTAGAAGAATTGCTATTTTGACGAACATTTTATCAGTTATTTCTCCTAAATTAGGCTGAGAAACTAATGTCATGAAGGGGTGGTCCTCCGTGGCTGAGAGACTAATGTAATGAAGGGGTGGTCGTCCGTGTCAAAAATGCAGAATAAACAGTGGGCCCTGGTAACCCAATGCTCTAGCGCATTGTAGTGCATTTTGGATTTTGTCAGTTGGCAACACTGATTTTGACGTCACAGTAGCTTAGTAAGAGAGCTAAGGAGGCAATTCGGTAGACCGGGTGGTTGACACTGCACCAAAATTATTTTCATATAAATGGACAGTGTACAGTAAATATGGCAGTTGCATGGATGAAATATAGCCTATGCTGTGAGGACAACAGTGCTGGACGTGTTGTGCATGGTTAGATCCATGCAAACATTGTAGTTTTTTAGGAGAAGTGCAACAAAGGCGGACAGACAAACGGGCAGGGCCGCTCTCGCATTATAGTAGTAAGATTATAGTAGAAAGATAAGATGGTGGTGGTTGCAGGGGCAGTAATTAAACAGCATAGTAGACCCCAGGTATCATCCATAGTTTTACTAGAGACCTTCATTCTTCACATCGTTACCATTTATTCAGACTGTGGGCATGCTCAGCCATCATAAGATTGACATCACTGTAGAGTATAAGAGGGCTTTCACCTGTATGGTCGATACTAACGCATCAAGCTAATGCCTGTAGCACTAAAGGCTGAAGGTAATGGATGTATTAGTTGCATCAGCACGAAGAGCAGAGGGAAAAAGGTGTGTGTTTGTATGACAGAGAAAGATTGATTGAGAAAGCCTGAACGAGAGGAACTGCAGTAGAGAGGGCAAGGAACCTTCCCCCACCTCCATTAATAAAGAGACCAATCCTAATTGTTTCCACCAGGCCGGAGGCATGGTGGGGAATATGTTTTACCCTCCGTCCGTGTGTCCGTCCGTCCGTCTGTCCGTCCGTCCACAGCTAATCTCCAGCGCCGTTTACCCGATCAATGCCAAAATTTGCACACACACTCCCTAGATGCCAACGATGAACCTCTGCTCTGAATTTTCCAGAAGGGCCTAATATAGCGCCACCAGGAGGCTGATTCTTGCAATTATTTGGGAAAAATCTGTGCGTGTGTCCGTCTGTTAGCAGCTAATCTCCCAAACCGTTAACCTGATCGATGCCACAATTTGCACACACACTCCCTGGATGCCAACCATGAAGCTCTGATCCAAATTTTCCACAACGGCCTGTTATAGGGCCACCAGGAGGCCGATTCGTGGCATCTTTTTACAAAAAAATGTGTGTGTGTGTGTCTGTCTGTTACCAGCTAATCTCCCAAACCATTAACCCGATCGACATCACAATTTGCACACACACTCCCTGGATGCCAACCATGAACCTCTGCCCCAAAGTTTCCACAACGGCATGTTATAGTGCCACCAGGAGGGCGATTTTTGCTATTGTTTTGCAAAAATCTGTGCCTGTGTCCATCTGTTACCAGCTAATCTCCCAAACCGTTAACCTGATCGATGCCACAATTTGCACACATACTCCCTGGATGCCAACCATGAACCTCTGATCCAAATTTTCCACAACGGCCTGTTATAGAGCCACCAGGAGGTGGCGCTATAGGCAACCATGCCTAAAATCATCCAAATAATAAAGTCATAATAATAAACGGTACCCTTTTTACATTGGCCTATTATAGCGCCACCAGGAGGCCACAACCTGACCTGGCCTGGTGGAGACCTGTGCCCAGAAGGGCACTTTTCTAGTTGTTACACTTTTCTTGCCTTGGGCTATTTGTTCATTGAACTACAAGAGTTAAGCAAAATTGATTAGATTCGAGTAATTGACACATTTTATAAACAAAATACATCAAAATAGCAGAGCTACAAGCTCACAATGCAAAAGGGCCTGACTCTGTGACAGCGTATAAGCAGGCACTGCATGCAGGATGAAGCACAAAACAATCTGTACTCCATGGGAAATATCAGCATGACTGAAACGAATCTTTGACCTACAACATTATGTTTATTCATGGATATATCACTGGAGGTGTTCCACTCAGGGAAAGCCTTTAACAGAGATTGTTGGGTTCTGCCAGACTAATAGAGAACACCATGTGTACACACAGACAGCAATATGAAAATACTACTGAGCTTTTGAAGCATTACCAGTTTTCACGCCTGCATGGCGCGCGCGCACACACGCGCACGCACGCACGCACACGCACGCACACGCACACGCACACACACTTTTTTTCCCCCAATCATTAGTGGGGACCACCTGTGGGAGGCCACCAGCAAGACCTCAGAAAGAGGACACTTATGGCCGAGCTGCACCAGGCATTTCAGCATTCATGTGTGTTTTGCAGTTATAAAGATGGACAATTGTGTCCGATCAGAGGTCAAGGTGGAAATAGTACAGGTGGGTTTAAAACCAGACATCTGGCTACTCTAACATACACTTCATCCATCAACGCAACAACTACCAGACTTCAGCCACAAGTGGATTTTAGCTGCAACAAAAACAAAACATATATTGTAGATTGGACACAGAGTAGTGGTGCTTCCTTGGCCAATGACCATGTATATCATACAAAGCAATTTAAAGAAATGTTAAAGGGGCTCCACCATGAATTTAAGATCATATATATGTTGCCTTTTAATACCTTTTTATACACTCTGTAGCCTAAACTCGGGTAATTCTTTTTCATATTTTCTCAGTGTGCTATTTGGGCACAGTACCAGAAATATCCACAAAAACACCCCCCCCCCTTCTCACTGCTCCTCTCCCCAATGATCTGTCTGTTATTTTTAGTGACTCGTTTTTAGTATTCACAAAAACATTTTTGAATAGTTAAAATAGCCAATCAACAACAAAAACAAAAACCTGGATACTATGAGGCTAGTTGTTCTGTGGCACAAAATATTCAAGCTGTCCAGGTATTTGGGGGGGGTTGGGGGAGAGTGTTTGTGCCCATTGGCCTGCTTTCACTGATATTGTGCTGACTAGTTCTCTGAAAGTAACAGACTGTATTATTGATTGGGGAAGCAACTCCTCAACAACATACCTGGCAATCAATCTGTTGAGTTGGCTCTGGGTGGCTGTGGCAACTTAAAATCTATTTTTGTCTAGAGGCGTTGGTCCAACTGAATCACTGGTGGAGAGGATGGTAGAGTTAGGCCACTAGCTCAATGGACTTTGTGAACCTGCTAGGCTGCTACAGAGATAAAGAGCCATCTCAGGAATTAATAACTATTAATATTAGTTTAATAGATTGGCATAGGTCTTTATCGCTGTGGACAATGCTTTCTGTCGTCCACACATTTTGCATTCTTCTCATTATTTTTTAATGTCTTTATCCTCACAAAAAATACATTTGAAATTTTAGATTTTTGTCCGTCACGTGGGAAAGTTTATCCCTCAATCAAAACCCCCATAGATAGGAAAGCCCCCATGGTATCCAGGTCTTGTTACATCATGTGACATCATGGGGGACGGGGCGGAGATCCCTGCGTGATGCAGGAGGCCTCCTGCATTCCTTTTTCACGTTGTGCTCAAGTGCGTTTCCCTCCGCCTGCTGCAGCATCTGCTGGAGCAGATTCCACAACACGTCAGCAGAACTCCAAGTGAGAAAGAAATGCGGACGCCCTTGGCGTCCATCATGTCCAGCTGCTCAGAGCCTTGTGCACATTGTTTCCAAGCATATCTGCCATGGAAACAGGAGCCAAAGTGAAACGAACACCTTTAGGTGGCTGTGTCACCGGACTGCAGGATGGTGCTGCTGAGCTACGTCTAGGTGACGGCAAACTGTTGGGCGAAAGCACTAGCGCTTTGGCGTGGGGGTCAAATCAACAGGGATTCTATAGTGGACATAATGGAGTATGTCTTGTGGCCAAAGACACTACTCTATCTATAGTGGAATTGATTATTTCAGCAAGAGTACACATCTATTCTACCAGCATCCACGTTAGAAGCTACAAAACCAGGATGGTTTAAGTCCTGAACTGGCCACCACTGCAGCGGGACCGTAGATATCTGGCCCACTGGCTGAAGCCATTTATATTCATACAGGGGAAATCTACAATTTCATAGTTATAATGGCATTACCATTGGCAATTTTAGGGAGTGTACAAAAATAAATAAAAAGTTATTTATATCTTTTTTTGTCAGAATTGTAACTTCGTAATAATTTATACAAATTTATATTTTTCATTCCATTAATGCTTTGTAATAAATACTTGCAACATTACCTGATTGTTATTGACATGAAACACATAGGCCTATTGACTTATTGACTTGGTTAAAGTATGTTCCAAAATGAGTAAATAAGTCACAATCACCAAAAACAAGTACTGGTCTTACATATTTAGTTTACAGGTATAGAGCTCAGCAGTCCTGTCCCCTTGTGACGTCGCCCCTGTTCCAGAAATGGATTGCCCATTCATTTTTCTCATAGACTTTTCAAAAATGATTCATATGAAGATGATTATCCCACAGACAAAGCCAACTTGGATTGTGACAAATCATGATAACACACGTTTTGGCACAATCAAATAAGAAGAAAAACAAAACAAAATGTGCTGTATCCTGCCGTTTTTTTTTTACTTCTTGCTAATTAGATGATGATTGCATGATGATATTGTGGTAGTTGTCACGACCCGAGTTGGCTTTGTCTGCGGCGTAATGTGTTTATAATAACCATTTTCGAAAAGTCTATGTGGAACATGATGAGGATTCCATTTCTGGAACAGGGGTGACGTCATGAAAGGGCCAGGACTGGCCAGCTATATATGCCCAAAGTTATAGCCATCCTGGCTATTAGCCATAGGTCGCCAAGGACAAGACTAAATAAAAAGGGTTGCCGTAATTAACCTACCACAAACCAGAAAGTAGTTGTAGTGTGTTAGATGCAACACAACACTGCTATGAAAATAAGCTAAGGCCCCTGTCTGTCTGTCTGTCTCCTTCCCTAGGCCTCCATTCGTCATATTGCGCAATCCTATGCCTTCCACAGCACACAATCAGCCAATAATCACTGTTAAGGGTCTCCCCTCTACCCTGAAACTGATGGAGTGACCTTTTCTGGGACTGACAGGTCAACTCATTGTTCCCATTGGAGAATGGACTTCCAGTGCACATGGAACAGCTCACAACATGAGCAAACTATAGATCAGCACTCAGTAGAGTGCAACTTGCGCATTGTGCACAAGTATGCCATGGCCTACTCGTGCGTGAGTGGATCACCTTGTTTGCGCCCGCTCCGCTCACGCAAGTAATTACAATCCATAGCGCAACTTGACTTAAGGGTGAAAGCATATTTCCCTATATTGCTATCTTGTCCTATCTGAATAGAATCTTAATGTTGCTGGAGATGATATGGAAGTCGTATCAGTTAGTTAAAATGTGACTGCGTATAGCCAGAAAAGATATACTGAGAGTCTGAGGAAATTCATTAAATGGGCTTTGTCCAGAAAGATTATATCTCAAACACACCTGACTTTTTATTTAGATGGGGGTGTGCTGTACCTGCTGAAGTGTATGCTGAAAGCGAGCTGTAAACTGCACTTCTCATAGAAAGCAACTACAGAATCCTAAGATTTGTTATTTTACAGATTCATAGAGTAAAAACTATACAATACAACATGAAATGCTGTCCTGTCCCCTTTACAGCATTCTTGTAAATCCAATGATTTTCAATACAAAACTAGAACTGCAATCATTAGAGGTCCAACTTGCACATTGCACACAACACAAGTAGGCCTACTTGGTCATACTGTAGATTGTGGCCGACCACAAACCAATCGCAGTACTTATAATAACAATTAACACATTCTCTGATATTAATGCAATATCATCACTTCAAATCATTCAGACATTCACGGTTGTTTTGGAAAGTTTGATTCCATTCTCCACGATATGAATAACACTGGATTGATACCGGTATAGGTGATTGACGTTGCAAAGCAATGTACTATGAGCTTGTAATTTTGTATTTTCACTATTTGTTGTATGGTGCAGTATGGACCTAAGTGGTTAAAGAGTGCACACAGTGAAATCACCCAGATAATGCCACACACTCGCTCATACAAAAAAGCACATGAATCCAATAAAAATCCCCAAGTCACCAAGAGTAATTTAATTTTTAAAAAGGATAGGGTATCTGATTGCAGAACGATAACTGATGTAAATAGTAAAAGTCCATTATGAGAATTAGAGTGAGTAGAGGTAATTGCTCTTGTAATGTGGACATTGAATATAGTGGAGGTCACTAAGAGACTTGCTCCTAGAGATCGATGGCATGCCACTTTCAAACATGGACTGTAAAGCCAACAGATCAATGAACACCAAGTTTGGGTAGAAAGGAATTTACTGTTATGTCATCCTCTGTTAGGGGAACAAGGGATGTAAAGGACATAAGGGGAGACGGAGATGAACAACAATGTAGTTATTTCAACTTGTTTGAGGAGAGCTGCACATAGAAAAGCACATCAGAGCAGCAAAAAGACAGCCAGGCCATGTGAAGAATGGCAGTGATAAAGAGTGGCACAGAATAGAACATAATGGCATGACAGAGTGAGTGAGTAAAATTGAGATGGATGTTTCATGTTGAAGATTGACATGTGAGAGGCTGCAGGGAGCGCCTTCCAGTCCAACTCACATTAGATGGATGGATGTTGCAGGTTTTTAATCGTAGCTGAACCCTGGCTGGGTTGGATCTTTGATCACAAATAAATCGCAATCACAAAACAAAGTACTTGTCTTGCATGTTTAGTTTCCAGGCCCAAAGTTCTACCCGCCCCCCCTAGAACAGCCTAAAGTCACCAGTGGGCATTACTAAATAGAAAGGCTTGCTATAATTACCTATCACAAACAGTAGTTGTAGCGTGTTAGATGTAACATTGCTATGAAAATAAGTTAAGGCCTCTGTCCGTCTGTCTGTCTCCTTCTCTAGGCCTCCATTCATCAATCCTATGCCTTCCACAGCACACAGTCAGCCAATAATCACTGTTAAGGGTCTCCCCTCCACCCTGAAACTGATGGATTGACCTTTTCCGGGACTGACATTGTTCCCTCTGTTCCCTATGGACTTCCAGTGCACATGGAAAAGCTCACAAGGTTGCCGGTTTGAACCCGGGATCCCCCAGAGTTAGTGTCGATGTGTCCCTGAGCAAGACACTTAACCCCTAGTTGCTCCTGATCTGCTGGTTTCTGCCTTGCATGGTTTCTTCCGCCATAAACGTATGAATATGTGTGTGAATGGGTGAATGTGATCCACAATCTGTGTAAAGCGCCTTGGATAAAGGGGCGTATAAATGCACCATTTAACTAGATGTGGCCAGAGGCTGCTCTGACTTCTGGTTTGTGGAATGTAAATTAAACGCACTGTTGACCTCCAATTTGCGGTTTCACTCATGCTACAAACAAAAATACAAGTGTGAAACCATAGTCATATTCACAGCCATGTATGCAGGTATTTGGCATAGTGATTCTGACAGGGAGTTTACCCAGGAGGACGTGTCACGTGGAAGGAACATGTTATTCCTTTCCCCTCCATCAGGCTAACAAGGAAGAGGCACTCTGGAGACCAGGATGGGATTTCTGTATGTTTTGTGAGGGTACCTACAGTATACTCTAGGGGACGGTGCCGTGGAGAACATGGAAGGGCCTTCTGCAAACAAGGCTCTTTCGCCAACCCCATCTAGGGTTTGAGAACCGATGGCGCGGAGAAGAGAACACGGCCACAGCATCCGCTACAGCAGCTTCTATAGCTTAGAAGTGAAATGGCAAGTCTGCGTCACTGTGCCCCCTAAAAGAGTCACCTCCAAAGGCAATTCAATACAAGTTTTTACTCTGCCTCATATGAGGGTGCTGGGCAGTTCAGAAACCTGTCTTTCAGAAACCTGCCTTCCTTAACGTAAAACAGGGGCGACTCTGCCTTTACACAGTGGTTGCCCCCTTGGGCTCCTATGAAGCACAGACCAAGTCCGGTATTATTTTGTGAGTGCCAATTTTATCGAGATGAGGTTGAAACATGTTGAAGCATTTGAACTGGGGACCTGGCATGAGAATCACTTGGAATTGTGGGATTTCAGTTAAGATATTACATTGGGTAAAATTGTGAAAACAGCAGATCCACAAGTTCACAACAATGCCAGGGTGTTGTGAACTTGTAGGTCAGCTACCCCTTAGTTATTTTATTTGACAATATGGTCACTTCACTGGGGAGGGACCCCACCAGAATATCTGGGGGTCCCTCAGGGATTACTATTTTATGAGGTGTTATATGCCGTTAGACAGTGTCTATAGACACTGGCATGCGAAACTGGCATGTTTATGAAATGGCAAGCGAGCACTGCACGCACAGAATAAATCATTATCAATTTGGTTGTTTTTGAAAAGCTTTACAGCAGAGGTTTTTAACCAGTGGTCCTTGAGAGGGTTCCAGGTGGTCCCACAGGCTAAATGATGGAGTTGGTTAACCAGATGTAACTCTTTGAGAGCATAAAAATAAAACCAAATCCATTTGGTTTCATGTTTACACGCTCAAGAGTTAAAATATTCATCATCTGAATTAACCCAAATGTACACAGAGCATGTAGAAGATTAATGGTCATTTTCATCTCTATGTTTAACTGTTTTGTTTCTGAAATCCAGCCTGGAATTGTGGACAAAAGCAAAAGAAATCTTTAGTTTTGGGGTCTGTGGGAATAAAATGTCATCAACATGGTGGTCCGTGGCTCAAATGCTTGATAGGTACTGGGCCCTGGTATCAAAAAGGTTGAAAAACACTGCTTTACAGGATTCCCCAACCTTCATTTATTTATATGCAAACTATAGCCTAAAATATAAGCAATAAAACAAAAATAAATATAAGAAAAAAAATCACAAGATGAGTATGTCACACATGAAATAGAGACACCATCAAAAGGGAATTCCACCAATTTTCAAAAGTGTGTGTACAAATGTGAACCAAATGGACCCTAACGTCCTAACAAATGCGACCATTTGTACACCCTCAGAAAAATAGGTCTATAGAAAAATCATGAACATGGTGAACACAACATCATGTCATCAAGTTGTGTTTACACTTACACCACCATGTTTATGAATTTTGTCAGAGCTCCAGTTCTAGGAAACACAGAATGGGGGAACCCTTTTTTGATCATGTCCACACAACATTTCTAAGGTATATTAATGACACAGTAAAATGTTGAAAATGGGTGGAATTCCCCTTTAAGCATTGAATATTGTTTGGTTAGGTTGCCTACCGTCTCAGCAGCAGCGCATCAGCCGTGCATGGTGCACATGCATGGGGACAAAGGGAATTCCCTGCGCCTTGCACGGCGTTGTTTTCAATGGGAAGAGACAGCTGTCAGGAATTATGCTCTAATAGCTCCACAGTGACTACTGCGTTTGTCCCTCCGTCCTGAGCACGTTTGTTCCAAAATCTCCACTCCAACGATATATCCTCGTGCCGGTTTAGTATTTCCCAGACTCTTCTTCATGCACGGAACATGTTTCGGTCTTCTTCTCTTTTTTTACATTCACATTTAATTGTATTCACGTCTTCGCTTTGGAGACTCGACTTTCTCCACTTTCCCCCCGAATGTTACACTGAAACGAAACAGAATTAACGCTTGTAACCAATTTCTACGACGTTGTTTTAGTCTATCTAATCAATTACATTTCACAACCTCGTTGGATAACGTGGTGTAGTTTTTTGTAAGGGAACAGCTTTCTCGTATCAAAAATCAGCTGAAATCGTCCTCTCCTCCTCCTCCCTCTACTTGCCAGACCAGACTAGAGGAGCGTGCGCGTGTGTTGGACCAATTGAGAGTCAGTGTTGAATGAATATGCTCCACCACTAGCCTCAGCTCCCTGACAGAGAGATACAAGCAGGGGTGGAGTGGAGGGGGGACGCCCACTTCTCACATCTAAAATATTTTTGGGGCAGAAGTAGGCCTATGTTTTTTGTCTTGTCATTTACTTTTATGGATACATTAAAGGTAGGGGAAGTGATTTCACTTTTGTCAGATATCACCCAAAAAATATTTTTTTTCTGTTAAAATGCTCTATTATAAGGTGTGGAAACCACATATGGAGTTTCCCTCTCCCCCACGTTAGCAGAGGAGCTAATAAAAGTTCCCCAGGTCACCACAATTCTCCTCCAATCAGGAGAGAGCAGCAGGTTCACATAGTGTAGCTACTTTTGGGGGCCCCTAGTGCACCAGGCTGGTACTACACCATGAATTTCAAATCACTTCCCCTACCTTTAACCTTAAACAAATCTTTCTCAATATGCTATACTTGTTTTAATAGCTCATTTTCAATATTTTACTATGCCATTAATATACCTTAGAGATGTTGTGTGGACATGATAAAAGGTTCCCCCATTCTGTGTTTCCTCGAAATGGAGGTCTGAAAAAAATCATTAGCATTACTGTGAAATACATCTTGATCATCAGTGTTTCACCATGTTAATGAGTTTCCTTTTTTCTGAGAGTGTACAAATGGAGCCAAATGGACCCGCTAGGGTCCATTTGGTTCACATTTGTACACTCTCAGAAAAAAAATGGGTGGAATTACCCTTTAAGAGGCGTCCCCCCCACTTCTAAAAGTACCACTACAACACTGGATACAAGTAACCCCAGTGGTTCTCAAAGTGGGGTCCGGGACCCCTTATAGTGCAGTGGTTTTCAACCTTTTGATGCCCAGGGCCCACTATGTATTTAGTCAGCTTTTGAGCCACGGACCACCGTTTGACAACATGTTCACCCCACAGAGCCAAAAACTAAAGATTTCTTTTGGTTTTGACCAGCAGAATTCCAGGATGGATTTTCGCTAACAAAACAGGCAAAAATAGAGATCAAAATGACCATTCTTCCACATAGGCCTACACTACTTTTGTAGACGTCTTAATTAAGTGGTGCTAATTTATATGGTGAATATTATAACTCTTGAGAGTGTAAACATGAAACCAAATGGACCCTTGGGTCCATTTTTACACTCTCAAGGGTTACATCTGCCTAACCAACTTAGCTGGGGATCACCTGGAGCCCTCTCAAGGATCACTGGTGGTCCCCGGACCACTGGTTGAAAACCACTGCTATAGAGTGAGTTCCAGCGGGTATAGAGCTGCGCAGTGACGTCACCGCCCCTGTTCCGGAAGTCTTTTCCCAATTCATTTTTCTCATAGACTTTTCGAAAATAATTTATATCAAGACGATAACGCCGCGGACAAAGCCAACTCGAGTCGTGACGAATCATGATGACACACACAAACTTTTGGTACAATAAAATAATTTCTAAGATGAAAAACGAAACAAAAAGTCTTGTATCATGCCGTTTTCTACTTCTTCCCAATTATATATTATATGACGATATTGTGTTGTGTTGTCATGATTTGTCACGACCTGAGTTGGCTTTGGCCGCGGCATAATCGTCTTGATATAAATTATTTTCGAAAAGTCTATGAGAAAAATGAATGGGGAAAAGACTTCCGGAACAGGGGCGGTGACGTCACTGCGCAGCTCTATATCTAAATTATAGTTTAGGAACCAAATGGATCCTTGAGTCCCCAACTTAGACAGTGTACATAAATGGAACCAAATGGACTTCGAAGCTCTCAGAGTTAAATTAACATTGATTTTTTTTTACAATAGGCCTATAAATTGGGTTCTCAGAGATGGAAATACTATTAAGTGGAGGGCAATAGCCTAATGCATGTCAAACTGGAGGTCTTTGAAATTGAACACATTGAGAATCACTGCTGCCACCAAAATCTTCTCAAATGGGGTCCCTGGCATTATCCCCTCAAATTGTGGCTCAGCGAAATGATTGCATAGGCACAACAGAATAAGACACATACACACACACACACACATGCATACACACACACACACATGCATACACACATACACACAGGGATTTCCTCAATACATCATAGGTTAAATACAGTGTGACCTTTGTCCCATGTAATCCCTTCTCATGCCCCAGTCATGACACCCAGAAACAGTCTGTGATTAAAAAAGGAGCAAATACACATTTTTCAGTTTCCAAAAAGGATTGGAATTGTCTCAAAATATTTATACTGTTATAATCATGACAATCAATATCCATGTTGGATCTATTAGTTTTATGATCAGGGAGGAAAGAAAATAAAATGCAAAGAGAAAGATTAACTTTTTTAAGATTAACCCAGTCCTCATCCCACACAGTTGATTGTCTCCACCAGGCTGAAGGCATGGGGAGAGAGTATCCATCCGTCCGTCCATGTGTCCGTCTGTCGACAGCTAATCTCTGGCACTGTTGGCTTGATCACAGCCAAACTTTAAAAACACAATACCTGAATTCCAATGTTTTTGCTTTCGCCTGTTATATCACCACCAGTAAGCCGACAT
Source organism: Benthosema pterotum (assembly GCA_039105355.1). NCBI lineage: Eukaryota > Metazoa > Chordata > Actinopteri > Myctophiformes > Myctophidae > Benthosema > Benthosema pterotum. The sequence goes on along the minus strand of CM076979.1, from coordinate 36,415,547 downwards.
ATGTAAAACACATTTTCTATGTTGTAATATTACCGCTTCAGATTTAAACAAATTTCATGCAAATTGGTATGCATGCTCTCCATAGTCATGTGATATTTTGTTTTCTGTTTGTGTGATTTGTCATTATCCATCCTGATTGGTTAAGATTGGCTTTCAAATTCGGCAGAGTGTTTAGTTTAAAACAAAATGCCACAATTCATGAACACATTGTGTGATTGTGTGAAATGTTGCCGCACATTCCCTGGAACTCGGAAGGGGAGGAAATGCCTTGAAAACGTTCAACTCAGTCTCACAGTGGCGGTATAACTGGATGATTATTGTTTTTACCCATAACTGCACCTATCAGTATAAAACCTTGTATGCACACTCCCGAGAGGTCAAGGAAAAAACCTTTGGCAGGATTTTTAGCAAAGGCTGACCAAATCAGTACATATGCACATAGTCATGTGTTTTTTATATTACTACTAAACATTTTTCCAAGCTATGCTATCTGGATGTCTATGCGCCCAAAGGCACTTTTTCTAATTTATCATAGCATTTGAGTAAGTACTTTATGTATTGCCATTTTACATACTTGTGAGTGACGTATTTGTATTACCAGACAGTTATTATATTTTGTAAAAACTACATAAAAATCAATCATCAAGCTGATAACGCATCACATGTGTTGATAACATATAGAATTGCTATTTTCATTATTTGAAGCAACAATACGCTGTCGTGATGCACAGTGTTTTACAAGTTGAATAAGGTCAGGCTTGAATAAATAAACCTTTCTTCTTATGGGAAATCTCAAAATAACTAATAATGGCTGTGTGGTGGTGTGTACATATGCCTTCAGGGTGAACTGGTTGCTGAAGAGGCGATAGAGTTTAATCAACCACCTTTTAATTGTTTACAAAGTTAAATTTACATAACACCAGATTCACCACCCCAGGCTTTAAATGAAAATGCTAGAGCAGGTGCTGGTGTAGGTGATGATGCTCCTGCTGAGGGTAGCACTGTATTATTTTTAGCAGTCCAGATGTTGTTTTTGTTTTGTCAAATCGCTTTAGTCTGTTCTACTAGAATGCAGTCAAACATTGGGATGTTCAATCTCCGTCCACGAGTCATTTGATCAAATTAGTTTCAGACTGATGAAGTCTCGATGCTGTTGCTGTTATTTGCAAAGGCATTAGTAATACAAGTAAAGCTGTTTTCTGAGTGCTGACCCCCCTTTTTAATGTACTGTAGACTGACTGACTGACCCACAACATGGTAAATGGTCCATTTATACAGTACATTGTGCCTTTATCCAGGGCGCATTACATGCAATGTAAGTGCAATACATTCAACCATTCAAACCCACATTCTCACCATGAACGACCTGCTCTGCCTCCTGAGGCTCAGTCGCATGGTATGCAGCATAGACTGGCATCCCTATGTCTGCTGCATGGCCATGCACTGGTTATTATTTGCGAATCTGAACAGATATATAACAGATATGACATACACTAAATGAGTAATATGCCATACAACCACCAGTGGCTGTAGTTTTGCTCTTCCTCTCAACAGTCACTTTGGCTGTCACAGAACATATGATACATCAGCGCACACAGACACACACAAATAAATCTGATGGTTAGGTTCAGCTATGATAAGGATGATGAATGATGCATGCATCCGCTTTACCAGATGCAGAACACATTTGCAGCATATTGCATCTAATGATACCAGATTAACATTACGCAGATACAGGATAATACAAATGTCATGCAACCATTGAGCATTAGGTCAAATCATTTCCCCCCAAGTTGAAATGTTAAATACACACCTTGATTCTTGAATTTTGACCTTTATCGTTGAACTTTTCAACCAAAAAGTTCATTATCTCTCCAAGGCACACTGAAGATGCTTGCCATGTTTCCTAATTAATGTCCAGCCACACATTCTGTCAGACCTAGATTGTGACCTTGATAATTGACCTTTTCGAAACAAAAGTTAATTATCTTGTTGGGTCTGCTTTGATCAGCCCTTTATATGACCATTTCTCCCATTTTCAACCTACCTCCATAGTTGCCCCTTATTAATGATAATTATGGTACCGTTTTTGTCTACTCTGTCTCAGAGGATGGCTTAGAAACCTGCCTCCTGTGCTAACCTAGTTTAACAAACTAACACTCAAACAAACAGGACCAATTACACACACACACACACACACACACACACACACACACACACACACACACACACACACACACACACACACACACACACACACACACACACACACACACACACACACACACACACACACACACACACACACACAGGTTAACGTGCAATAAGATATTCTCTAGCTCGTCATGTCATGAATAAAATTATAGAGTTCTATGCAAACGTGAAATGAACATTTACACGGTACCCATGGCATATGCATCACAACACTAAACAACTACAGTACATCATTTAGGTCTATATTTATCCTTGAATTGAGCTGCAATGTAAGCCCAATAAAAGACTGGAAGACCCATATCTCCTCTAGGATGCAATACCTCCCTCCATCTTTCATTCTGTCTCCATCATGTGTTTGGAAGGGGTGCTGATATGTTGGGCTTGTGCACACATGTGCATGAAGAGGTAAAGGGCATATAATATAATAAAGGATTCAAATTCAGTGTGATAATATAACTCAAAGAGAGGGAATATGGTTAAATAAATTCAGTCTTACTGTGTGCATGTACCGGTATATTTTTCTGAATCAACTGAAATGTTGATTGTCAAATGTCGATCAAGTTCAAGGATCCCTGACCTAAAAAGTGTTTTTCAACCACTTTGATACCAGGGACCACTACCTTTCCTGCATTTTTGTCATGGACCACCATTTTGATTTTGAGTTTAGCCACAAAAATAAGATTACCCTGTTTTTGCCTCCAATTTAGTTTTGTTGAAAATTACAGATGTTCTAGATGTTTAACAATAATTTAACTCCTGAGAGCATAAAATGAAACCAAATCGACCCTCTTCATTTTACTCAAGAGTTAAAGACCTATGCCCTCTCAAGGACCACTGGTAGAAAACCTAAAAAGAAAAAGCGGGACATTTCTATCTTATATAGAGAATGAGCTATAGTGCAGTCATGTGTGGACCACGTTATCAGACATGGTGGCCGCATGTCATTCTAATTGGAAGCTGACAGATGACACCAGTCCTCTTTCATTTGAAGATTATCCCCTGGTGGATGTGTTGGGGGATATTGTAGGCAATTGAGGATGGGTTGTGTGCATGTGTGTCAGTGCATGTGTGTCATGGAAGTCGGGGGATGGGAGGTTGACACAGCAGGAATAGTGTGTGTTTGTATGCGTGTGTGCGTGTGTGTGTGTGTGTGTGTGTGTGTGTGTGTGTGTGTGTGTGTGTGCGTGTGCGTGTGCATGCGTGTGTGTTAGTTTTCCAACAGGGGATTTACTGCTTAAGTAACACAGCCATGATTAAGAAACGCTGCCATCTGGTAGTGTGTGAGGGGTGCTGGCAACACGCACATGCACGCACGCATGCACACACAAACCACACTCTGATAAAAGTGTACACAAATGAATAAACAAGCACATACAGTGCGTGCGTTACCGCCTGCCTTGTATCTGGTGGCGATGTTTCTATGTCACACTGTGAAAACCTGCATGGGTCTGATAATAACTGCTCATTACAATGATAACAGGCCCTAATTATGGGAAACACTGTGGCTACAAAATATTGCAATTTCACCCCACCTGACCTTATACTACTGCCATAGGACAAATTTTGTGAGTGTGTTTATGTACATACAAGAGCCCTCATCCAAAAAGCTCACCCAAGTTCAAATCCTGACCCCGTGGAACGGTCACCACCAGATATTCTGTAACTTCAGTAAAACTATGCCTAAACCTAACTGCATTATTAATTGTCTTCTAAGTAAAAATATGCCGAAACCAACAGTCAGTCGCCCCCACTGTTAATTGCAATCACCCGCGTAGACATGGATATTTAATTACAGCAATTTTTATTTTCTTCTTTTTATTGTCTTCTGTGTAATTGCATTATTCACTGTGGCGTGTGGCTAGGGTATATATAGGGTGTATATATTTATATATATATACTGTATATGCACCTCTCTCCATTTTCTCTGACTCACAACCTGGACATATACAGTAATAGAAGAATAATAGAATAAATAATGCTTAGTTCTGTACATGTTTTCCGACACCTACAACAAATGTTTTGACACTAACTTTGAAGTAAAAGGAAGGTCTACTTAGCATCTGTCTTGGACCTTGTTCCTATAGCAACGCAAGTCTTCCCTTTATTATGCATACAATATAATTACAATTATGAAAACAGATTTGCTCTGTGCGGATGTGCTACACAAAAAGTCTGTCACGCGGTCACGCACATGCACGTTCACTTGGACACACAAGTTGACACAACCATATGTTGACGCTGTCATGTGCTTGCATGAGTAATGGAGATAAGTACAACCTTGACTGGGCCAATTGGCGAGGCCCAGATAGCTATTATGGAGGAAGAAGCTTCAGTATCTCTGGATTCTAATTAATCGGCTCCAGCAGGGTGTCATAATGGACTACATTACCACTGTAACCAAAGGTCACAATCCATGAGAAACATGTCTGAAACATGATCGGACTGTGAATATACTTAATCCCTGCACATTTAGTACAGCAGACCGGTGTACTGGTCTACTCAGGGATGATGCAAGTTCACCCATTGTCAGATCATTGTCAGAGTAGCTGTTGCCTGACATTTTCTTGGCAATGTAAATGCGTGTTTTGTATAATCCACAATTATATATTTAGTATTGTTATCACTATTATATTTGCTTGTATTTCCCTCCAGGGGCGGATGTAACATTTCCCAATTGGGGGGCAGAAGAAAATGGTAAGGGGGCAGCTTCATCGCTCGTGGCGCGAAGTGACACGGGCGATGAAGCTGCCCCCTTACCATTTTCAGTAGTGTTTCAAATACTTTTAAATATAAGCATTGGAATATCTTGGGTTGTTTTGCATGCCATCATGTTTGGTGGAGCAGGCTGGGCATTTAGGGGGGCATTGCCCCCCCATGCCTATGCCTAGATCCGCTCCTGTTTCCCTCCCTCTCTCTCTCTCTGTGTAACTCCTTCTCTCTCCCTCCTGTCCACTCCTCATGGTCGAGGCAGATGGTCACCCACCCGAAAGGCTGTGTCTGCCTGAAGTCTCTTCTTGTTAAGGGGAGGCTGTTTTGTTCCCATTGTCGCACAAAATTGCTCAGGGCATGACCATGTCGGGTCATTACTTTACATGCAAAGATTGTTGAGGTAACTTGTTGTGATTTGGCACTTTAATAAAATGTAACCATGCATGTGTAATAAGTGTTTTTTTGTTTGTTTGTTTGTTTTAGGGGGGCTAGACCTTGACATCATACAGTATGGCAGCCAAGACATTATGGGCTTTTGCAACTGCATAAATATAAAACATGGCATAAGTCTTTAATTTATTTGTTAAATAGAAGATATTAAAGCTCAATAATTTCCCCATTTGCTTCATTGAAAGGATAGAATAGAATAGAAAGATTGATAGTATGCAGCCCTAGATGAGGACACAACTGAACCAGATCTTGCCATAGTTGCTGCCAGCAATCCATTCCATATTCCCATCTGCTCATTAGAAAAATAAATAATAATGTGTTCATTCTGATTTGATTATCAATAGCATGCAATTGGAGGAAAGGACAGGTTCTCACATGTTTCTATTTGAGGGGTGCTAACCCCTCCAATGTCCAGTTTTGTAAACATTAATGTTGTTATCCTACCATTTACTATGACTAGTTTTTAGTTTTTGTGTGCACTCTTACACAAACATTGATGACAACAGCGAGGACAAAAGTTATGATTGGCCAGAATGAGATGGTGTATGATTACAAGAGCACCCCTCACTTCACAGGGACGTGATTTTATTCCCGCTCTCCTTTTTGGCAATAATACAAAAGCAGTGATTTGTCCACCGATTACTTGGCACTACTGTGGCACTACACTAGAATGGCATCTATTTTAAACCTTGGCTTGATTCGTTCACAGCACACACCATCAATTACATTGATTGGGTCCCAAATTGGGCATATGCTTTGAAAGCACAGGCAATATAATCTTGAAATAAACCTCTCTTCCTTAATAAATTTACATGGGAAAGCTATACATTTTATGTTATTATAACCACACCCACACACGTACGCACACACATACACACAGTATCTATGTGTGCACAGTAGCTATCCTGTGCAATCCAAACATGCTGAGAGGTCCTGCCTACACAGCATGGGATCACACTCTGCCCTTCTCTGTGTGAGTGTAACAAGTCAGTCTTCGCAGGCAGCTTGAACACCAAACATGACTCATCAGCACCACACTCACACACCACACTCACACGCGCACACACACACAGGACAAGGTCAAGTGCAGCCCCAACATTATGTTCCATCGATAGCTTGCCGGAAGATATGTATTGTATTGTAAAATGTAAACGCTTTGGAATATTTATGTTCTCCCTCTAGGTGAAGAGTATTCATACTGACCATATGTACAGTACTATAGTTGGACAGGAGCCTGTGTTTTGCACACAATATACATGTTCGGTATAGGTTTACAACTCAGAAATATATATGCTTAACAATTCAATACCAGCCATAATGGCAGCGATAGGGAGCAGCAAAGTATCCGACGGTAATAACATAATAATAGTGTATGTAGAGTCCTCTTCATGGTGTGTTGGTGTCTTGTTTATTTAAATGCTTTCCTCCTTCTACCACAGTATCCACACCCTCCAGCCCCTGGATGCTCAGACTAAATATAGAGCAGAAGCCTCACATATACAGCCCTACTGTATGTGCAGCAAAAGAGACAACTACTGACCACAATACACACAACAAATATGTAAACACATCAACATGTTGCACATGGTGTGCATGCAAACACACGCTGTCACATGCAGTCAAGTAAGAACAGTAAGATAACAGCCTGATCGACATGATTGGGTGCACCTACTACTGTATGCAAGCAGGCACCCCCCTGCTCCATACCCTCACACACAACAACTGCATGGGCTCAGAGAGTTTGATCACTTGGAGTAGTTTGTGGGAGAAAAAGGCCTATAGCTTTATCATGGAAAACAGGGACTTGGCCCAGATGTTCACACTGAGTTATGACGATACCGTTGTGACCTGCTTTGCCTTTTGCTCCTCTCCCACGCAAACCAATCCTTTAAGACAAAACCTCCCACTATAGTGAGCTCCATAAGGCACACGCTGAGTGTATGTGATGGAAAAAAAAACACACATAAAACCGAAAACTAAACACACAAAGCACACAGTTGCAACACATGCAGTACATTAGGAGAGTTTGTGATGAAGCTAACACCTCTATCAGTAACACCACAGACATACAGTACATCCAATGCAATCCTTCATATTCTTATATAGAGCCGGTGCCTATGTGCGTCGGATGCATTAGAGGACTGACCCAGGGAAATGCTCTGATGAAATATTTACAAACCGCTGTCTCTCATTCATCCTTTAGGTTGCAAAGGCGGAGACCATAGGGTAAGAAATGCAGAAACACAGTTGTTTTTATGTGCATATTCTCATAGAGCATATAGACAAAATACGTCAAAGGTATCTGATCTCTGAACCAATGTTCACCACCACTGCTGTAGAGTACCAGAGTTCCGAGTTAGACTTAGGTGGGCGGCAGCTTCAATCAGAGAGCTTCACCTACATTCCATGAGATTCATGCTTTTTTTTCTTCTAGGGATGAAAAAGATTCACATTAAAAAAAGATTGACACGCCCCAACGCCCGTGGTGAAAATCGTCTTTCAAATGTCAATGGAAACATGGCCACGGATTAGTCGTAGCTCAACGTCTGTCAGCTGAGCCATGCAGAAGGTTTATGATTCTTCCACTATAGCAGGGAAAATAACAAATCTTCAAGGTCATAACGCATGTGGAGTGGACATAGGAAGGTTTCCACCCAATAGCAGTGTGTGTGTGTGTGTGTGTGTGTGTGTGTGTGTGTGTGTGTGTGTGTGTGTGTGTGTGTGTGTGTGTGTGTGTGTGTGCATGTGCGTGTGTGTGTGTGTGTGTGTGTGTGTGTGTGTGTGTGTGTGTGTGTGTGTGTGTGTGTACAGTAGAATTTGTTTATGGCAAATGCTGACAATGTTACAGAATCACCCAAGGTTATTTCTCCACATCAAGGAGAATTCATAAAGCCTCGTGACTCGCTTGACAAACAGAGCCTATACCGTACCTTCTTCTTGATAATAGCATGCGGAAATGTTCGTTATTCTCTCATTGTATTGTGAGTCAACATGTGGGAGCCATAGCTGCATGGATATGCGACTGTGACAAACCCCACTGGGCTCTGAGGGATTGACAAGGGAATGACACAGTATGAGACTGATGCTGCATTTTAATATGCTGTGTCATTGTCAGTCTGCAGTCAATCTGTCAGTAAGACAGCTAGGCAGTTCGATTTGTTAATCAGTTAAGTAGTTAATCCTGCCCGTAACATTAGTTAGTTAATTAGTTAGATGGTCTCTCACAGACAGTGATTTTTCTTAGCTGATTATCTCAATGTTCTCAAGCCATTCAACTAATTGTTTAGACATGCAAACAATCAATTAAACATTAACAGTAGAGGTGTTGCTTGCTATAAATAAAATATTTTATATGGTGAGACTTTGTTCTGTAAGAGTACACAGGCCTAACTCAGTAAGTCGCGTCTTTAGTGGACTGTCAGAAAGCCAAAAATGGCAGTACGCTTTCAATTAATCAATGAATTATTCAAACACTTCAATTCAGTCTGTCTACCATTCATCCATATTCATGTCATACTGCATGTCTTTGTTCTTTTCTTGTGGGGTACCACTACTGCCCACCCTATCCTCTCACCTTTCTCTTAATTCTTCTCTGGTATGTAACATTTGCAATGCAATGCCACGCAAGATTTGGAACAGCCGCAAACTAACGTACATGAGGCGGAGACCAATTTGCCACACACATCCGGGTATTCGACCAATACTAAATCACCCTTGTTTGCACCTTCAAAGGGTCAAACAAGGGATTCACTTGACATTGATTCCCTTCCTCTATTCGCTCATACTATGACATGACGTACTGTATGTGTATTATGTAGGCAGTGTGCGGGGTGTTAATGGGCCTTGTGAGAGGCTGAACAGGTTTAAGGGCTCTTGAGTTTGTAGGCAGCTGCTGGATGGGTTTAAAATTAGCGTGGTATTTTTCGTATCTGGGAGATATAAAGACTTTGCCCATCAAAGACCCAGCACAATTGTTAAATTACAGTCCATTTTCCACTCAACCAAGATGCTATTCTCTCAATACTATTAGAGCCATGTGGAGTAATACAATAGAAGAGAAGGAAATAAGAGCATATACACAAAAAAGGTCTATAGTGAAAATTGCTTATACTCATGCACATTCACAGAATTACATACTGCAGTCATCTCTTTATGGCACAGTATTTAATAAATAAGCCGAAAGCTGCCTGACAAGGCTGAGGCTTTGCAAGGAATTGCTGTAGAGCTGGCCTTTGAGAATCGTCCAATCCATCCATCTCATATGGTCTCTTTGACTCGTAGTCACATTCCTCCAATCCTTTATTTATGCTTCCAACTATTTCCTCACTGCCCCATTTTTCAAGCTTAGTGTCATTATTTCATTTCCACACTCCCTGTCTGACCTCCTCTGTATCACACTACAATAGACTCCTCACCTCATAATCCTTTGTCTTTATCACACTATTTCTATCATCCCTCCGGCAAGGTTCTTCTACTCTATCCCAGTAATTAATTTGATACTTTAAGCACTTGAACTATTTTTATAATTATGGTGGTGTCACAGAAGAAAATGGGGTACCACAATGTCAACTATGTGGTTAAAGGTAATGTTATAGGTAACTTTAGCGTGTATCAAATCTAACAGATTTGAATCTAACTCCACCTCACCTCCACTCTATTGGCTCATTATGAAACTGCTGGTAATTGGCTAAAATGCTGCCTCATCCCCCACAACGTGCTCCCCCCACACACTAGCACCACCTTGTCTTGAGTCCAACAAAACTGATTTGTTGACGACAACAAAAGTTCTGGAAGGCAAAGCAAGTGTCTGTGTGTACTGTGTAGGGAAACAGCTGCAGCATCAAAGTAGAAGCCTAACACTTGAGTACACAGACAAAAACACCGAAATTATAAAGGTACCAAATTATGACAAGAGTTCTAAATAAAGAGGGGGGGAATATGGCTGACACAAAAAAGATCTGAGATGAAATGGAGACTATCTAATTATTAGATAGTCTCCATTTCATCATGCTAGATCTACCTAGCATTTTTCCTCTCGCTTTCTTTCTGTCTCACACATGCACACTTCAGGCTTTTATTGTCTCATCCTATTATAGCTACTCTACATCAGAGGGATAAAGCTGCACTTGGCAGCACTTAACGTTCCAGTGAGGAGTTGAATTTGATTTAGATAGAGCAGGCAGCAGGCTGGGCAGAGGGGGAGAAACGGAGACCCCGGTCTGAAGGCTGGGATCACAATCCATAATATCACAGCTCTAAGGTGACTCCTAACCACTTAGACTTGAGGCCCCTTCTATCAAAGCCTTCAAAATCAGTAGTTCTCACATATTCACGATAAATACATAACAGATACAGTCTCACAGCTTGCCTTGTATGTGCTGTTTTTGAATAGCCAACACAAAAATATAACATGACACATACAGTATGCTTATGGTTTAATAAACCCAAATCTAGAAAATAGCCGATGCGAGTGAAAACAGGGAAGTCGGTACTTACATTATATTCTTCTCTCAGTGGAAGTGGTCCCAACAACATTTCACCTCTTGTAGGCTACCTGTATGAGTTAGGAAATACTTAAAGTAAAAGAAGTTCACCCAAAAGAAATCACACATTTTCTATCAAGCACACAATCAAGCACACACCATGAATACATGGAGATTGTTTTTGTTCCAATTTGATGACCAGCTGGGTCTCCCACTGAGCAGTTATCCAATTATTGGCTTAGCAATGCTACAAAAACTAAAGAAAGTTTGAAATGGATGAGAATATTTTTGGTGAGCCTTTATGCTATATGTTACGGTACGTTTTGTGTTATGGTCTATGTATCTATATATCAATAGATACATTTCCACCAGGTTACCAGGTTGAAAGTGGTTAAATTGTTAATTTACATGTCACTCCATAACCCAGGTTTAATAGTATTTTTATAGGTCTCATTCTCCTGTGTTGGTCTCTTCTGACATTATGAAATGAAGATGGTAATTTATGTTCCCCTGAAGTCCTCCTCTATATGCAGTTACTAATGTAATAGCTTTGACATTTCCAAACAGATATGTAATTTAGAGTACACCAGGTAGGGTAGAAAACCGGCTTATTTGTGCACTGACTATTCCAAAACAACCCGCCATCACTTGTCTACTTTTGCATGATGATGTTATGTCCCACTTCACAGTGGAAAGCCTAACCTACGGTGGGAAACGGTACACACTCAAACTTTCTACATACAGTAGCTGCTTCCGTGTGCCCGAATCATGTGCATGAGACCGCTCCCCTTTTTAAGGCTCCCCCTTCCCAATCAAGTCGTTATATTGCCACAGTGGTACGGCCAAATGTCTACATCACTAATGAACGAGGCAGAAATGGAAAAGTCAGCTGCAATATGAGCCCTTAATCCTTAATAATCGTCTAGGTCAAAATCTGTCAAATCTTATAATTAATGGATTTTTACGAAATTACCATATAAATTAAAGACACACTATGCAACTTTCCTCTTTTAACGCCAGATTTGAACCCGTTTTTCTGTGCAAGTGCTGACATTGAGCTAATAGAGGCTGCCAGCTTGCCCAGGGGATATAGAATCATGACCATCAAAATTTATGTCATATGTCTAGGTTGGACAAATTTGCATTTTATTAGCGCCGCTTTAATTCAGCTAATTTTCAGGTAGTGTCTACCAAGATTCAGGACCTTTTTTGCTACTCTTTTCCTCGGTCAGCTTTAAAGAACAAAGTTTAACCACTTATGACAAATAGCAAAAAATAAGCAAACTAGAAGCTTAATAGCGTATAGCATGGGGGGTTGCACACCTGCCTTTTTTACATTTTTGGATTAAATAATAATATTTCTAGAGACATGAAGTGTTCTGTTGCAGACAACACCTCGGCTGGCCATAGTGCTTGATTGATGGATGCAAGTACATTTAAAGCGCAAATAATATAGATTGTAAAAAAAATAATATACTATTGTAGATGTCCTTCAAGCATATTTCTAATGGTTTGAGCCTCAGTCACCACTCTGATATAACCAGTGCTTGTCATTTCTAGCTGGACTTTGAAAGCAGTCTAAACTGCTTTCAAAGTCCAGGACGACAAGGTCCTAAGGTGGTGGGGGCATGGATATGCAGATTGGAAAATCAACAAAGGTAGACATTATAAATAAAGTGGAAATGCAAATTTGGAACAGAAGAGGAATTATATAAAATTATATAAAATAGGGTGCACTAATTTAAAATTATATAGAATAGGGTGCATTAATCATGATCATTGCCAAAAGCATGATTGTTCAAACTGGATTATCTGTAGGGATAGAAAACATACATGGGAGCACCAAAAACTCACAACAAATTAAAAAGTTGAATTCCATGTTATTCCCACTTTAAAATATTTGTATATCGTGGAGAGGTCATTTTTTCCCTAGAATCTCATTCAAAAAGGGCAATTTTGATACATTCTAGATTCATCACACAAAGTGAAATTAAAACTTTTTGTTTAAATCTTGATTACAGTATTTAGCTAATCAAAAAATGGGGTTTTATAATGCTAAATCTTCAACCATCTTTAACATCATCTATAAATCCTTGGTCTGGACTCCTTTAACACAAATTTCTACTCTTTTCAAAATACATACATTTATTTTATTTACCAGGTCTCAGAGCCTGAAGGAAGAGTGGAGGCACAGTCACACTAAAAAATAAAGGAAAAATGGCTCCCTCTGCTGTTTGTTAGCTCAGCTCACATTCTGTTCTTGAGAGAAACAGTCCACTGTATTATCGGATGATACACATACATTATTTTGTTATGTAGATTAATGTAATACATCTATTCATCAAGGAAATGTTTGACCTTTTCACCTTATGAGCAATGAATCTAGAATGTTTGGGTTTTTTGTGTGTTTTTCCCCACAAAGGGTAGGAGTGTACCTATAAACACATACACACTCACTCTAAAAGGATAAGTAGTAATTAATTACTGGCTTGAAAAAGCAGTAATCCATACTGGCCATCAAAGTACAAAGTAGTAATACACAGGCCAACTCAATCCATATTGTAAAAAAAAAAGTACAACAATTAAAAAGTTATTACAATAGGCCAGGGCCAGCAATGCGAGGACTGAAAATAACTCTTCCACCCTCTCCTGCAGACTCCCAGTTTGACATGCATTATGCAACCACAGTTACGGACCCCCTTACCCTCCCTCAAGAAGGGTAAGCTCAATTTTGTTTTTAAATAAAAATCACTTGTGAGGCCAGGGGCGCTTTTATCACAATCAGACCGTATATCACATTCCTATGCTCAGTCAATAAATCAATGCTATGCGATACATAACATTGCTCACAAATGAAATCATCGCTATGGGGTACCCTTAGACAAACAAAGCTGGGCATAGGAGGGGCTAGCGCCTATTATGCACAAAATAGAAAATACATCTTCTGGTCAGAAAAAAACAATTTCATTAAGAGTGATGAAACAGGCTGGAACACTATACAAGGGGATCTTTAACCTTTTCACTTTTTTTCTTCTTTTTTTGATGGGTGCTATCTGGTATCTCTCCTATGTCTAGCTTTGAGTGTTTGTATAAACACAAACATTGTGTAAAGACAAACATTAGAGACGAAGATGAGAACGCAAATTGTGGTTGGCGAAAACGAGACGATAATGATAATAAATCGCCCCTCACTTCACCCAAATGTGATTTTTATTTTTGTTTTAACCAATAAACATTATTTACACCACCTTTAATCATTATTTACTGTAGATACTATGTCTACTGCTATTTAACCCTTGTGATGTCAGTGAGGCATTAAGTGCAAAAGAAATAGAAAAACTGTGCGAGCAGGTACACCAAAAACCCTACTGGATTGGCTGTTTAATAATATAATCAACAACAATAAAAACAGTCAATAAACCATTTTGACAGTCTGCAGAAGGCAGACTAAAGCCGTCACAGAAAGTATAATCCTGCAATAAAATATAGTTATTAAAATAACAGAAAAATCCAAAAACTATTTGTTTTCATTAAAAACCAAAATACTTCAGCTTCACTACACAGAAGCAGAAAATGGGATTTTTACGGCTTGTGAAATAAATTAATTCTTGTGTTTGTTTGAATCTTCTGCTTTCAGCAAATCTAGACAGAGATGTGTCTTGTCGAATAAAATCTTCATTTTCTGTTGCTGTGTAAATGCACCACTACTTATAACAGTATAACAGTAACGCAGGCCGTATACATACGGTTTAAGGTCAGTAACTCTGCTTAGCCGACACATCAGCAGCACGTTCCTCGGTCTACTGCGCAGCTTCCTAACCAGAAAGGTCCTACTGATGCATCCAGACATCACGACATACTGTACGTACAGAGTACCTGCACCAAGCACAACAGTCAGGGATGCATTCAAAACACAGAAAAGCAGGAAATGACGGAACTGAAGTCTTCATCAAGAGGGAACAAAACAAAACTTAAAAACGATGTTTTTTTTTAAACAATGTGTCCATGATGCTAATATTCCACTCTAATAGGCAGCGAGGAAGGGTACGCGGTACAGTTTAGGTACATTCAGTTCACCTCCATAATCATGCGTCAGCTCTGAAGAGGCAAACATCTTTAGGCCAACAATGCAAAACCCTTCAAGTTTAAAGTCAACAGGTTGGTCCACTGAAACACACCATGTTGGTATGTTGAATAAAAAAAGAAGAAAAATCATGATTCTGCTGTTTCTGTAATATCCAGTAACAGATCGAACAGACAAACATACATAGTTAAACAGGGAGGTAAGGCTGCTTCATTCAGGAAGACGTTTGTGTCTCATTGGTCAGGCGACAGGCGTGGTGTGGAGGGAGCGTCTGGATCCACAATTTAGATCCACAACTGAGACACCCGTTCTTCTCTCGTAGCCTGGAAGCACCACAGGCTCTAAGAGAATTCCAGGGCAGGTTCTCTGTCAGATCCCTGGCAGACCTCAGCCGGAAATAGACACCGTCCTCTGGCTTGCAGCGAAGGCCGCGGCTCCCTTCTGCAGCCGTGTTGCCACGGCCGTTTCGCTTGTCTCCTGGCAAGTATTCAGCTGAATTCCACACTGGGATTCCATCCACACGTGACAAATGAATGCCGCCCGTTGATCTGAATATTAAATCCAAGCGTCCACAACAAAGGGTCAGTAGGAGGCCACATCAGTAGTTCTCTGGAAGCTGTCATTGGTTTAGATAAAATACTGACCGTCTAGTATTTAAAATAAAACAAAAAACAGCCTGAGTTAAAATCTACCCTGCTGCCGTCAGTAAAAGCTCGTTCAGAATTGTTCCGCCAGATGAGCAAGGCAGCAGTCAGAGATCCAAGGGAGGAGGCCGGTCAGCTGGGCTCATCTCTCAGTGGCCTAGTCGTTGAGACGGCATTCACACAGCTCCTTGTAGATCCTCTTGCGGATGAGCGGCATGTCCTCCTGACTGAACAGCAGCGCCTGCTTCACTGACAGGCGACGGCAGTACTACAACCACACAGAAAGTAATATTAATATACTGTATGAAATCATAAACAGTATTACAATATTAATACTAGCAGGACAGTTCGCCACTTGACCGCTATATCGTTCAATATATGGGATACAGTAAAAAGAGCCAATCTAAGAATTACTTGTCATATTGTAGGCATGAAGATGTGGTAATTAAAAAAAAGTTTAATAAGTCTTCATATGTTTTGAGCATTTGCCCAAAGTAGTGACACCAGGGTTAATGTGCTTCTATGATCTCCAATATGGCAAATGTATTATCACAACTTAATGTATGTCAACAAGTTTAGAATGTCTGAAAACCAAGGACTTGCAAATAAAGGATATGAAAGAAAGTAAAAAGTGAGGAAAGAACAATCAGAAAAACACCAGAGAAGATAGGAAGGAATAAAGACGGTAAAGTGGGAATGAATTTAGGAAACCATTCTCACCTCCAAGACAAAAACGCCACAGTCACTGTCATTTTTCTGCTGTGGAATACCCTGAGAAGACAACCCACAACAGTAAAGCAGTGAAGAGGGACTGAAGGCTAGTTTGGAGAATGATATCTGTGCATCTGTGTCAGTATCAATTTATTTATTTTATGACTGCATATCTGTGTTACTTTGTCTAGCAAGACTATGCATCTGTGTGTTTGCATGTGTTCTTGTCAATCTTATAATCCTCAAAATCTATTTCAATTTTAGGTATTGTTATGTTTATAATTATGGTTTCATCTTGGGAGTAGACGGTCTGCATACTCCATCTCAGCCTCTAGCATTTCTAATTCCTTATTCGATGTCACCAATTTGTTTCATGACATTCATTACCATTTCATTTAGATGACATTGATTAAATCTACTGAATGCTCAAGCAACACTGGGTATTTTCCCTGCTGTTCATTTAAGCCTTTTCCACAATGAAGCAATTGTAATCCCCAAGGGCAAGGAGTTATAGATTTTTAAGCTTTTTAAAAAAAAAAAAAACAAGGTATGGTGTTTTAGGCCATTGTACATATTTAGAACAGGCTTTGGGGAATGAAATTCAAATTTAAGATTTGTTTCAATGATAAAGTTACCCACTATAGCTTTAAAGGTTCTGGCAAAAAAAAAAAAAACAATAATCATATTTTTATGTCACAATCCCTTTCATATATTAAAGCTAAACTATATTTCTAAATGGCTCTGGATTAAGATTGCTAAATGCCTCGATTATCAATTCTATTACTGCTTAACCTGTGGGGAACCATCTGATCAGGGCAAAGGTTCATGTCGGAGTGGTGGTTTAGGAAGTGGAACTGAGATCTTGGGAGTTACAATAGCTTTTTAATGTTAGCAGTTATAAAGGTAATGTGTAGACATAGGGTTAGTTAGTATTGGGGTTTACCTTGATGATGACCATCTTCCAACCTTTCTGGAAGTCTGTCTGCTCCTTCTCTTTAGCTTCAGCTTGTATGTACTTCATTATATTCTGATGGATAATGGAAACATGTTGAAACACAAGGTGTCAATGTTTGTGTGATGAAACTAAATCACGCAAATATTTGGTTGAATTATTTTACTATTTTGCTGATTTCATATCCATTCATTTGTCAAACTGTCGCTAACCGTAGTGCAGGACTAAATTCATTATTCATTTCCAGTATCCAACCTATTGAATTCAGTCGTATCTGATCAGTCCATTCTAGATTTTTTTTTCTGTATTTCTTTTTGTCTTTTTGTCTCTGTCAATGTCTCTTTTCCCATCTGCATTGTGTGTTTCCTGTCTATAAACATCCATTTCCCCTATATTCCTGGGCTAACTTAAAGGGATACTTCGCCGAAATTAAACCTCTTCTGTATGGTTATACTAAGGTGCATCCGTGCCTCTGTGTCCGTGTCTCAGCGCATACTGTAGTGGAACACCAGAGGAGGGGGTTCCAGACGGTTTACCACCTACGTCACTGCCCTAATTGTGACGTAGGTGGTAAACGTTTCCCAGAGCACTGAACATTAAAGGAGGCAGAGGAGAGCAGCAAGGCACGCACAGAATATACTTTCTCTGGCGCCACCGTGTGGCCCTTTTTACATGTATATATTTTTTCCACATATTTCGATGCCGTTGTACAGCATTTAAAGGTATTCCGTACCGGCGAAGCACCCCTTTAAGCATTATTCAAACAAATAAAACATAATTCATCATTCATTCATTCATCATTCATTCATTCATCATTCATTCATGAACTACATTACATACATCTATGGTGTGTTTGAAGACGATGCCCTGACTGTCGTAGTAGCTGATGGTTTTGGTTGCGATGTCAACGGCAATGAGGGACCAGTGTATCTCTAGATGGATAGGAACCAACAGCAACTTCTTGGAGAATAGGTCCTCCTGAAACAAGCGTGCGCAATGTCAATGGAGAATTGTAATTTTTAACATGTGATTATGGGAGTTTTTTCAATGAAAGTTGCAAACCTATTATCTATTAACAAAATTACAAGATATTTCACTGTCCACACTACCCATGGTGAAGAACTAAGATTCCCAGTACTACAGCAACAGAACATCTCACCTAAACAAACCTAAAACCTGAACATTTTGTAACCTTACAGTATATCGAAAATGTAACCCATAATCTATAACACCTAAACAGATTGATTTTAATAATATATCTAATAATCGAATAATATATTTTAACATCTTAAGGACCGCTATTATCAGCTTTCTCGGTGTGGACATGCATCATGGGAAGAATACTTCCCGTGCAGGAGCCACAACCTTCAATTAAAGGTGCTTTCCTAAATTAATTTTCATAAGTTGCTTATGTCTAATGTCTATTGTGACATAGATCTCCACTCACTATACCTTTTTAGTCCACCTCTTCACACCCTCGTAACCCTTGGCAACCAGCTGCCTGTGGAAGAAGCTATTGAAAAAGTGGACCTGGGAGAGAAAAAGGGAGAGAACAAAATTATCAAAACACATTAACATAGTCCTTGAACAATTGGTTATGATATAATCTCAATTAAACATTAAATCCTCAGACGCTTCATTGACGGTCTATAATCCTTTTTATGTGTACACCAAAACACCATCCCAAAGCTGACGAAGGCCAGCGAGACTGAAATATTGCATTTCTTGTTGTCAATAAATTGTATTGTATTGGGAGCTTTTAAAAATCTGCACACTCTCCCAGCAAGCACAGTCAGGACCAGGACTAATTACTCTCTATGGGGGTTCCCTGCAATATACTAGCGTCATGTCCAGGGGGTGTACTTGTACATCAAGCTGCCTCACGCTACAGAAACAGGAGATAGGCTCCTGACCTATATGGGCCTCAATGGCTCAGCCAGGCCTCCTGACATCATGGCCTGGCAAGGCTACTTACTCTACTTACTTACTTACTATGGGGGTCAGATCACGTCAAGCCAAGAATAGTGACATCTGGCATATCATCTGATTTCAAACACCACCAAATTCTGCCCACCAAAACAGATGTCCGATTGAGCAGATCAAACATTGCTCAGACCTGGCCCAAAATAAGCTACTGTTACATTATTTCAACTGGTGAAGACATACCACATTGGCAGTGGTATGACCTAGTCCTGTATGTCCCCTTCATCACATCATCCTAACGTCATCCTGGTGTGATTTGGCTCGCTGGGCCAAATTTTTCACCAAATTTCGAATCTACAACCTCACAGCATTCCACTTTTGAAGCGTGGTGAGCTTGCAGAGCCAATTTCTTCTTTGGGCGAATCTTCAGCAATTATCACCAAATGTTGCTTAGTCTAACAAACCTGTCTAGAGAACGGATGCTACAGTCTTTGCCTCTTACCTTGTGCTGCGTGGCTTCCATGATGAGCTCTCCATACATGTTGATAATCTGCCGAGACATACAGACAAGACTGAGTTAGCATCCAGTCTGTAATTTTTACAACAGAAAGAAAAACTATTAAAGGAATTAAATATTTTAATTATTTAAATTAAATATTTGGACTAATTTCACCACACTGCAATAGCCATGGTTGAATGACGATGAGTCCCTCTCTGTCATTATCTTCTTTATTCTCTGCTTCTATTTCTATAGCTGTATTAAATATTCCACTCGCTTCTTACCTGATCATTCAGCCAGTTCTGTTCCTCCAGTGTACCGAGGTCTTCCAGGCTCAGGGTGTGTTTGTTATAGGTCACCATGAAGCCTCCAACTGGTGCAGAGGCCAGCCCTGCCCTGTACCGACTAACCTCGGCTGGGATGTTCAGCTTCCTGTACAAAATACACCCACAGCAGATATGAGTGAGATGTGAGAGTGAGAAATGTTAAAGCTCTATATTGTGATAGTAACGATTACTAAACTGCATCTCGGCAGCTGTTTAATAGGTGGCAGAGGGTTTTATACAGCAAATCATGTTAGATAGAATTGTTATTGGGATGAGCAAATAAGTTAATTAATGCTTAATAAAAAACGTGTGTGCATGTGTGTGTGTTTACTAGCCTGTTGCTGAGGTCAGAGTTGCTTTTCTTCTTCAGGTGCTCCACAACATCCGTCTCGCTGAGTGGAATGAAGCTACCGTACTTTGTATAGAAACTCTCTAGAAACTCTGAATGAGAAAATGGAAGATTTGTTAGTAGATATGAGATTCAGATCATTATGAAATGAACCACAAGAATTACAAACAAATACTTGGAACTGAATCAAAATGTCAACATGGTAATGTCGACAGTCAGTACAGAAGTTAAATTCATTCTATAAAGTGATTTAGAGGCAGACATCAGCTTACCATGGATCATTTCAGTCAGCATGGCATCTGTATCGTCTTTCTCCTGAGACTGGCCGTCTGTCTGTTTTTCAGTCTGTTGCCCGTCTGTTTGTTCTGATGGTTCCTTGGCTTGCACTTCCTCCTCCTCTGCTCCTTTCTCCCAGGTTCCAGGAACACAGTACAGCCTATGGTCCCTTAGCGCCCAACGGTGTTGCGTGGTGTGCACCACAATACTGTCCTCGGGTGGAGGAGGCGGGGCTTTAACGTGCTCCTCTGTCAGAGCACTAACACTTCCGTTGGACAGAGGCACCATGTCGTCATTAGGTGACTGCGAGTCTACCTGCATGACAGTGTCTGGTCCCTGCGGACTTTCCGACGTAGAATTAGAACCTGTGACCTGCCCCGAGTGGGACGGACTGTCTACACGCGCAGGTTCTGCCACTCGGGGGGATTTAGGGGTAACCGCATTGCCCGTCCCGGCTGTAGCAGTGCCTCCTGCCGAGCCGTGACCAGCCACAACAAACCTGGACCCGTCCGCAATCAACCTGACCTCCTCAACCCTCCCAGATGCAGCTGTTCTAACGCAGGCACTTTTCACCACCGCATCGCCAACCCCATTCCCGTTTTCAGGTGGGGCTGTCGAGCTGGCCTTCTCTTCCACCTCCACATCAACGGATATGGCGTTTTTACCCGGTGATGCTGTCCCAGATCCAGTTTGGCAACCTAAATTAGAACTCACAGCCCTCTGTATGCCGACACCGGCACTACCAACTGCAACCTCACCTCGCCCTCGTCCCTGTGTCCCAGTCGTGCCTCGCCCTCTTAAGCCTTGTCCTCTCGCGCCAACCCCACCTCGCCCTCTGTCGCCCACCCCGACGCTGCCTCGCCCTCTTGCGCCTTGTCCTCTGAGGCCAACCCCACCCCGCCCTCGTGCCCCTTGTCCTCTTACCTCAACACTTCCCCGCCCTCGTGCCCCTTGTCCTCTTACCTCGACACTGCCTCGCCCTCGTACCACTTGTCCCCTTACACCGACTCCACCTCGTCCTCTGTCACCAACCCCAACACCGGCAGGGGTGACCCTGCTGCCTTGCCCTCTTACGCTGACGACACCACGTCCCAACGGTTTCCTGCCTCCTCTCGATGATATGCCAAGGTTTACCTCCGTCTTGGAGTTAGCGGCTGTGCCCCTCCCTCTAGCTCTCCCTGCTGAAGCCCCTCGGCTGCCCCTTGCTGCCCCCACTGGCTGCTCTTTCACCTGAGCACCTGCCCCTTCCTCAACACCACAGTTCCTCATTGGTCCATCACCCAGGGTAGTTGTGATGGACGTATCAACAAAGATTCCCGATTGGTCCATTGCTTCGGCAGCCAACGGCACTTCAGTTGTCATTGGCTTATCAACCTTCTGATCATCACCAGCCTCATCCTCCTGGTCAAGATCCATTAGCTCAACAATCTTAACCTTCCTCGGCCTTCCTCTGCCGTCTTTCTTTTTCGGGGTGGGCTCCAGGTTCCTCTCTGTCGGCCTGTCGACTTTCTGATCATCACTATCCTCATCCTCATCCTCGTCGTCGTCGTCATCATCATCATCATCCGTTATCTCAATAATCTTGACCTTCTTCGGCCTTCCTCGGCCGTTCTTCTTTTTCGAGGGGTCTTCCTGGTTCCTCCCTGTCGCCGTAAGTGTCCCCCGACCTCTGCCCCCTCCCCTGCCACTGCCCCTTCCCCTTCCTCTCCCCCTACCCGGGGTTTTAGCATGCGGCGATGGATCATCGTGGTGCCCTCCACGGCCACAGCAGTCACAGGCTTTAGGGGTCCGCTTCCGGCCCGACGTACGCCCGTTGACTGTGGCTTGAGGCGGCGGCAGTGGGGCTGGGGTCTGTGTGGGTGTGGGGCCCCGCGGTTTGGCAGGGGTTAAGGCATTAGTAGGAGCAGGTTGTTTAACTTGGATGGGAGATGGAGTAGGAGGCTGGGGTGCGAGTGACCCCGGGGTCTGGGTTGGTGTTAGGGGTTTTGCAGCCGCCTGGTTCAGGTCATGGTCTGCAGGGGGCACTTGCACTAGAACAACTGGAGGAGGGGGAGGTGCTACTGACGGCGTTGTTGGCATTGAGGGCGCAGAGCTGCTGTGAACCATGGCGCCCTCCTGCGCCTCTACCCCATCCCCCAGCACCACCTCGATAGGCACTCGTCTTCTTTCCTCAACAAAAGCCTCAGCAATCTGTGTTTATATCCTCGACATTCCTCTGACAAACACGTGGCATGTGTTGATTTCTTTTATAACGTTGAATGTGCTCCGATGCCAGCCTCTCCGAGTTTGGATTTCGGTTTCACCTCCCGCTGAATCGCTCTACAACCGTGTGCTCCTCCTTTCCTTCAGAATCCCTCCTATATCAAAGCCTTGTTTTCCACAGGACTTTTCCTCCAGAGCATACACTCCGCTGCAACAGTTAAGGTTGGTCAATGGCACCAGTAGTAGCTGAGACGACAACACCACCTGATCAGGTCAAGAGGGAGAAAGACAAGACCGTATCATCACGCTAATGGCACCTTACAGACAGCTGCAATTTGTAAATATATGATTTCTCCCCCAACCAACCCCGTTCTCCTTTCTTGTATATGTTCCTTTCCCTTTTATCTCCACTGTTATCTGCTGCTTCTGATTGTGAATAGCTGTATGTCTTTACATGTTTGAATAGATGAATAAAGTTTGTTATTATGCAGCTTAGGAGATTTACAGTACATTTCAAGTACAACTACAACAGAGATAATAACTGTGAATGGACACACTAGTTAAGAAAACACTTGCTATCTTGTACATTTCATCAAACAATTAAAGACATAGTAAATATTCACTTCTGTAAGGTCAGAAACCTGCAAATCATAGCAGAGGTAAAAAGGGAAAAGAAAAATATACAGGGCTAAAGGGGGTGAGGGAAACATTTCACAGTAAAATGAACAGAGTAGCTGTCATTGTAAACAAGTGCAAGCAAGCTTTACTAGTTTGTCCATTGACAGTTGTCAGTCTTGTATTGAGTTGTGCTTGAATTGTACAGTAAATATACAGGCTGTTAATAAAATAATAAAATCAATCAGAAACTATTGTCTATTCAATTATTATGGCAGGGAAACGTTAGCGAGGTCATAGACTGGTTTTCAACCAGTGGTCCGGGGACCACCAGTGGTCCCTGAGAGGATTCCAGGTGGTCCCCAGCTAAATGATGTAAAGTTGGTTAACCAGATGTAACCATAATATTTTAACTAAGAGTTAAAATATGCATCATCTGAATTAGCACACTTAATTGAAAAGTCTACACAATTAGAGATGTATACGATTAATGGTCATTTTGAACTGTATGTTTGACTGTTTTGTTTCACAAATCCAGCCTGGTATTGTGTACAAAAGCAAAAGAAATCTTTAGTTTTGGCTCTGTGGGGCTAAACTGTCAACAAATGGTGGCCCGTGGCTCAAATTCTGAATAAATAGTGGGCGCTGGTATCAAAAAGGTTGAAAACCACTGTCATACACATCAAGTCAAGTCGCCAACGTTACAGTTGCCACAACACATGCAGATTCAATGTGCACGCAGGCGTCTTACGGGTGCAATACTTAATTCTTGCTCGTATAATAGCGTATAGGTGTATGAACTTATCAAAGTGGTGAGTACTTTGATAAGTTCTAAGAGGCACGTGGCCTACAAACAAACCTTTGCAAATGAATAACTTAATGAGGTTACACTATGGACAGTATTATTGCATTATTAGCTGCTATAGCGGCTATAAGCTCGGCTACGTGACGGGCTCTCTCTAGGAATAGCATGCACGAGTTATAATAACGTAACGCTTTTCAGAGCGCAAATACCGTATAATAAACGCAGCGCGTGGCGCGATATGTCGATATGTCAGATATACATGGTTGCAATCGTCATTACTTTTCCCTGCAACACACTATGCTAACGTGTTGAGGAAGAACTAGTGACACGAAAACAAAGCACCGTCTCGAACGGTTTTCGGCGACTTTGGTCCCTGAACTATCGATGGCGTCTGAGAGCAAAGCGCGGTGGGTTCTGTGTTTGCGGTGCGGTTAAAGGGGCGACTACAAAAGTAAGATCGGTGTATTACCTTGTCTGTGAAATACTAATGAGTTTCATTTACAAATTTGAAGAAACAACATTCACCAACTGATGTCGCACATTGATTGCGTTACATCGACAGAATCGCGTACTCGCGTAGGCCCAGCAGACGGGTCGACGACTCTCGCGATGCCACGTCCCTTCAGTATAATAATGGCAGAGAGGCAGAGCTATCAAGTAGAGCGGTTTTGCGACGTTGAGGGGTCAGAGACGGAGCGCTCGAGCGCCGCTCGTGCAGCCTATTAATAGGGACAATATAGAGTTTGAAATACATTGTTGTCAACGACGCCAATAAGAGCTATTTTAGGCACGTTTGCAACATGACAACTGTTTTAAAGCATTGTATAAAAACAACTAAAGTCTCTGTAATGTTATCGTTGCATTCGTAATTTCGTACTAAAAACGATCCAAAATATTTGTTGCCTCGTTTCCATTGCATTTATGCTTACTTCCGGTCGAGGATCTGTCCCTATTTGTTCCCGATTTGTTCTCATTCTCAATAGAAGTTTATGTTGAACAGCCGCGACCCCATGAAGTGAACGGAGTTTGCGTAACTCTATCTACACTCTTGTCCACGGTACTCTTCATAAGCATTCTTTCATAATGGCATACATACATTACTGCCACTGGCCGTCTGTTTGGTGTTTAGCCTTGGTCCAGTGAGTTAGTGTGCATGTTCCCAGTTTCCACTTCCAAAAGTGCTGTCCGGGGACCCCACTTTTGGGAGTATATGCCTACTGGAGAGAGTTCCAGCCTGGGGCTAGGCTAGGGATAGTTAGAAACCAAATGGACCCTTATGTGTCTGAAACTCAGTGTACACAATTTGAATAAACATTGGTTTTACAATATAAATTAGGGATCCCATGGACAGAAAAGTCATGGGGACCCTATAGACCAGGGGTTTTCAACCTTTTTGACACCAGGGACCACCATTTATTCAGCATTTGAGCCACGGACCACCATTTGGTTACATTTTGGCCCCAAAGACCTAAAACTAAAGATTTCTTTTGGTTTTGTCCACAATTCCAGGATGGACTTTGCAAACATAACAGTGTAAACTTCTTAATTAAACAGTGCTAATTCAGATGATGAATATCTTAACTCTTGAGAGTGTAAAAATGAAACCAAATGGACCCGCAAGGGTCCATTTGATTTCATTTTTACACTCTCAAGAGTTACATCTGCCTAACCAACTTTCCATCATTTAGCCTGGGGACCACCTGTTGAAAACCCCTGCTATAGACTAATGCATGTCAAACTGGGCCCAAGGGGTCTTAATTAAACAGGTTGAGAATCCCAAACCATAAAAAATCGTCCCTGGCATAACTTTTCAATTGGCGGTCAGTGGGCTGGGTCTTTTTGTCGGTCCTTGACATGAACATTTGTGGGAACCACTGCTCCTTGCAGTACTCTTTATAATAACCTTACAGTTAGGCCAGTAGTAGGGATATCAAAATATTATATAGCCTGTGAAAGGCTATATAATATTTTGATATTCCTACTAACTAACTACCTCCTACTAGTTAGTTTGTATCCCCACTATCCCCCTGTAGGCCTTTCTCACATTCATCAATCACAACAATGACTGAGACCACACATACTTGTAGCCCAATGCTCTTTAATTACAAAACAATAAATAAAACAGTGTAAAAAAGATAAAATATAAAAATGATAAAATAAATTGTCATGGAGAAACAGGACATGTCTACGCTTCATGAAGACTTAATATTAACCAAATTGTCATAGTAGCTGAAAACCTAATTAAGTTAAACCAGTTCTGAGCTAGAACCTTTATTTGGCCTTATAAAATAATACAAATATATTTATTAAACATGGTCTACAAGTGTCCATGTAACATTGACATGGTAACATGACAGGTATAAGCCAATTTTGTTGGGTTACATCAAACTTATATTTGGTATGTCTTATTTGCTGTCTTACTTTAATTGTGTTCTACTGGACAGAACATTATTTTAACCAGTCTGTGTCTGTATGTACAGCAGGTAGAGTAGCCTACTTTCAATCAAAAGTTTAATTGGAAGTATACTATTGCAATTAGCACCCTCCATCAGCAGAGGGAGACAAAATTCATAAAATGTATGGATTGTAGTTTAGAGCCTGAATTACATCTAGTCATATGACAGTGTTCAATGACAGGATAAATCAGGCATTACTAGACATGAGAGTCAGTTCTGAATTCATTATTAGCTTAACTAATGCCAACTTAACAAGAACCAA
Organism: Benthosema pterotum; assembly: GCA_039105355.1. Taxonomy (NCBI): domain Eukaryota; kingdom Metazoa; phylum Chordata; class Actinopteri; order Myctophiformes; family Myctophidae; genus Benthosema; species Benthosema pterotum. Next base: position 36,388,587 of record CM076979.1, on the reverse strand, counting down.
AGAGGACTATACACTATAGTTACCCCAAGCATTTCAGAGAAAAGCATGACAATCTGGAAACTCAGAGGCTCGATGCGGTGCCACCTCCACCTGGTACTGCAGACTGAATTTAGAGACGGAACTCTGAAGTGGGAGGATATAATAGGCTGCAAATGAAGGTTGGATCATGGTTGTAGAAGAATGGGATGTAAGGATATACAGAATGCTAAAGCTTGGATGTGTAGATTGAAGTGTAGTGTTTAAAGGGAAAGTTCACACCAAAATGATTTGATAATTCATTACTCATCCCATGGAGATATATTGCCCCTGGCAGATTAATTCTGGCAGATTAAGGCAGATTAATTCTGCCCCCTCTCTACTGTGGGAGAATTTCATGGCTGCTCAAAGTGGTGACAAGCCAGCCAGATTTGTGTATAAGCACACCTTAAGTGCCCTGTATGCAAAAGAAATGGGGCAGGACATTGCAAAACAACAACACTGAGATGGATGGGAGTAATACCCACGCAGTGATTTTAGTATCACTACGCTAGGCTAGTGTACAGAGTCAGACTGTACGTGGACAGATATATACAGACAGACTGCCAATACAAAGTACTATACACGATACATTATTAGAATAGACGGACAAGTATTTTTATTTAAATATACAATAGGCTTAGGCCATTAGTCTGGAGCCACCGGATCATTTACAAACAGTACCTGTTGGTGCATCCAGACCAGTTTCTTTTTTTTCTTTTTTTTCATAGTACGTAAGATCACAGACAGTTTATTCACTTTATCAGTGTGATACTATATATTTTATTTGTAGTATCTGAATCTGTATCCGTTGCTGTGCCTGTGAGATGTGTGTGCGTGCGTGCGTGAGTGCACGTGCATATGTGTGAGTGCGTGCACACATCGGTCGAGAGAGGCAGGACCAGTCGAAGAATAAAGAACATGTTGATGAAGGGGAAGTGAAGCAGCAGATGATGTCAGTGAACTGAGACCTGGAAGAGAGAAGACAGTAGATGACTGTTGGCATATTAAACAGGCCGAGTGGCAGAAGACAAAAGGTGCAATTCATTCAGGCAAACAAATGTTCCTGGACCTCATCCGCACTGCAAGCCATGTATGTGTAATACATGTTTGTGCCATGCAGATTTTGTATTTGAGCACTTTTTTTCAGCCCAACCACTTTAGTGGTCGATATCTACACACTATTACTCATTGGTTATTTGATTGGTTTGTGACTACGTCGTAACACAATGACCGATGCTCCTGATGATGCTCCTGATGAGGACAATGTTCCTGTCAGAATGCGGCCACTTGTTCACTCCTGGCAGTGCAGATGAGGTGTTAAGCAGTACGGGATTCTGGACTTAAGCATAGAGTATGAAGTTATCAACATTTTTAAATGCAAAGTTTGTTGAATGACATTTTTATCTTAGTTTAGAATTTAGTTTCAGTTTAAAATATGGCTTTGGGCCTATTGCCTATCATACCTAATATTGTTATAAAATATAATTGGTTTGGTGACATTTTAATTGTAATCATCCAAGTACTATGTACTGTATTTTAACACAATCGGTAAAGGGATTTCTTACAAAATAGATGATAATTGTGCCAGCGCAGATACGGAGCTATTACACTGAAATTGCACCATATCTGCCCATCTCTAGAACTGTCAATATTCCAAATGAGAGGCTTGTTATATATTTCTTATATTCCAATGAGAACCGAAGTATGCATGCTACATCAAAACCTCAGAGAGCTCCCTACATTATGAGATATGAAGCATTCTTTGTGGTGGAAAAACAATGAAATGAATGGCATCACACATGTGTGGATATCACATATATTATAGAAGAATAAAATACAAAAAAGACTGGATTGACATTATCTGTTTGATGTCAATGAAATATGAAGTCCCCACACATCCACTGGACCCCTCGGTTTTATTGCTTAAGACGTTTTCAGACATTACACATAAAAAATGTATTAATCAAGGTAGTTACCTATAGCAGTGTAGCATTGGCAGCTGGAGTGTGGATGGTCCTGGAGACTGCAGCACCACTGCTGCCCCCTGCTGTGAGCACCTGTAGCTGCAGCTGGTAAGTACTGTCACCACTAAGGCCATACACTGTCACTGAGCGCTGGGACTGGAGGGCAGAGAATAAAGTGACCTTAGACACAGAAGCACGACTGTAGTCACACACAGACACACAGACACAGACACACACACAGACACACACACACACACACACACACACACACACACACACACACACACACACACACACACACACACACACACACACACACACACACACACACACACACAAAAGCTCATTCTCAGAGCAAAACAATTATGCTCTAAAAATAACCATGAAAAATACCTCCGTAAGTCCTCCGTAATTAGTTTTAAATGAAACTATTGGAAGTTTCTCCAGTTAAAGGAAACAGGAAAAAGGGCATTTTAATACGTTCTGATGGGTTGTATGTAGTCCTTGGGGAACATTCCCTATGTGATGAAGTGGCCATTTAAACGCTATGGTAAGGATGTTCGCGGTCGCCGTCTGATTGCATCCTTATGATGTTGTTAAGACTGGAAAGTGTTTCATTTTCATCCAATTATCGTTCGCATTGAAAAACTATTTCCTCAACGACACAAGTAACTGCAGGTGTTTTTCATACTGGTGACTCGGACGGTTGAAATTAGTTAAAACAGTGAATGTAAGTGATTACTCCCCTGTCCGTTAAAAGAATACCGGAGGGTTAACGAGCACACGTGAGTGCATGCATACGTACAGTACACACATGCACATGGACATGCACGTGCGCACGCAAACTGTCCCTCTCACGCTCTTTGTGATCTAATGCTCAGCTGCCCTGTTTTAAGAGGCCCCTTTTTACGATATCGTCATTGTTGAGTTCAAACGTGGTTGACTGTCCGTTAGTGGCATGGGCGGATGTAACATGTCCCGTTTGGGGGGGGGGGGGGGGGGGCAAGAGAACATGTTGGAGGGGCAAGAGAAAATGGTATGGGAGCGGCTTCATCGCCCATGTCGCTTCGCGCCACGGGCGATGAAGTCACACCCATACCATTTTCGGTTACAGGACTTTTATCAGTCAAGTAAAGCATCAATAATAACATTAGTTGTTGTTGAAGTTGCAACAGACACGCAGCATGCATAAAGCTAAAGGTCTGACTCAGAGAGTTTTCTGTTTTCAATGATGAAATGCTGTTGGTTTAGTGGTGCCACAGCTGTAGTTAGTTAGTAGCAGTAGTAGTGTTTCAAATCATTTTAAATATAAGCACTGCATCGTGTTTGGGGGGGCAGACTGGGTATTTAGGGGGGCATTGCCCCCCCATGCATATGCCTAGATCCGCCCCTGGTTAGCGGCATGCGTAAAGTGCGCTCTCTGATTCCTCACCGGAGCGACTATCTGTGTTTGGGAGATAAGAGTATCTTCCTGGCCCTCTACGTCCACGGTGCTTCCTGGCGGCGGGGCTGTCAGCGCCCAGGTGAACTGGAACCCCTCGATAGCAGGCTGGCCCAGTGCATGCTGGGATAACCTCCATCGGAATGTAGTGACCAGGGAGCCATTGACTTGCTGGAAATCTGCCGTTAGCCGCTCCGGTCGCAGTACCACCTTTCTGCCCGACAGAGGGCGCTCTGAACCAAAAAGAGGAAAAAATGAACAAGGATATTGCAAGGTTTCACTATTGCTATTGCATTTAGGATTTCATCAGATTTAATTATGGTGTTAAGCATAAAATCTTCACGTTTATTTAATATGCTGGATATGACCATTTTAAGTATTTGTTTTTGTTTCACACATGAGGCTGATGATGAAATCCACTACAGCTGAAACGAATGAGAGGGAAAGTGAATTGAAAACAGACCTGGTGCTAAGTGTGCATCACTGTGTATAAAGACAGTGGTTTGGCAAACTGCTAAAGCTAAAGATAGACACTATAAATTGTGTGTGTGTGTGTGTGTGTGTGTGTGTGTGTGTGTGTGTGTGTGTGTGTGTGTGTGTGTGTGTGTGTGTGTGTGTGTGTGTGTGTGTGTTTGCATGTGGGTGCATGCGTGCATGCTTCTACACTTGCGTGTGCGTTGTGCGTGCTCTTGCTGGGTCCAGAATGTTCCCAGAAGAGAATACTGGTATGATAAGCACATAATTTATGGGTTGACATTAGGGTAATAGGAATTATTGTAAATCAATGGAATGTCCTTAACAGGGTAACAATCTAAGTACAAAATGGAGACTGCATGCGCAATTGTGCATGTGATACATGTGTGCGCGCGCACTCATGCATGCATGTGTGTGTGTGTGTGTGTGTGTGTGTGTGTGTGTGTGTGTGTGTGTGTGTGTGTGTGTGTGTGTGTGTGTGTGTGTGTGTGTGTAGCCTAAAGTCTACATGCATGATATACAGTAGTATATCTATGAAGAGTTTGTATTACCCTCAGTACTGCAGGGCAGGCCTTTGCCCCCTCTGACCCTGACAGACGTACATGGCGGTGTTGTAACCCAGGCTACAGCCTCAACATCTGGGTCCTCCTCCGTGGCCACGGCCACGCGGTACTTACAGGAGAACAGCAGGCCTGTGATGGTGTAATGTGTTCCCTAGAAGCACAGAGACGTGACAGAGATGAAGGTAATGGTGTGATGTGTTCCCTAGAAGCACAGAGACATGACAGAGATGAAGTGATGGTGTGATGTGTTCCTATAGAACAGTAGTTTTCAACATTTTTGATACCAGGGCCCACTATGTATTCAGCATTTGAGCCACAGACCACCAATTGAGGACATTTTAGCTCCACAGAACCCAAAGCTAAAGGTTTCTTTTGCTTTTGTCCACAATTCCAGGCTGGGTTTGAGAAACGAAACAGACAAACATACATACCAAAATGACCAAAATGACTACATTCTCTAGTTGTGTAAAGTTGGGCTAATTCGGGTGATGAATATTTTAACTCTTGAGAGTGTAAACATGAAACCAAATGGACCTGCAAGGGTCCATTCGGTTTCATGTTTACGCTCTGAAAGAGTTACATCTGGTTAACCAACTCTCCATCATTTTGCTGGGGACCACCTGAAACCCTCTCAAGGACCACTGGTTGAAAACCACTGCTATAGAAGCACACAGAGACATGACAGATGTGAAGGAAGGGAGACAGAGGGAGACGCAGAGAAACTAGCTATTCATGTGTATGGCATGTAAGCAGGAATACCTCTCATTTTCAACATTATGTATCACTTTTTAATACTTTAGAGGAATAAGAAAGTCGGATTTGCCCAGAACCAGAAATAGATTTTCTTTTACATACTTGAACAGAGTCCTTCAGGCCCTATTTCTTTTCACTCAACACCAAATATTTTGGCCAAAAGTAGCCAATCTACAAGCTTTGAACACCGCCTTGTAGATTGTACAGAATTTGTCCGCCATGCTATGCCCAGAAAACGCACTCTTCTAGACTCCGTGCATGATAAATGCCTTGAAATGCCAGTTCTGTGAGTAATGGTTGCAGTGTTTTCAGAACCTTTTCGTCTCTCCCCCTGGCTTCCTCCACACACCTGGACGTGTCCAGCAGAAACAATGTGAGCTCTGCCTCTGCCGTCGACCCAACACGCTCACAAAGCTCTCATCACCTTTCTGAGTCCTGCTGCTCCTGTGTTTACTCAGCGATCTCTACCCAACTCTTTTCTTCTTATTTTTGGCATTGGGCACCGCCCGCCACGCATGAAGCGGGTCATTTTGTCCAGCGCTGTTGACACTCTTGCTCAACATTTGCATCTTATATACCGTATGTGAGAATGCAGCGCCACATGTTAATGCACAATCGTTGTGAATGGTTTGACAAACTTGGATTTGGAAACAGACAAGGGTGTAGTGGAGGGGGGACGCGGGGGGATGGCGTCCCCCCACTTCTCACATCTAAAAGATTTTTGGGGCAAAAGTAGGCCTATGCTTTTTGTCTAGTCATTTACTTTTATGGATACAATTAGACATTGTAAACAATCATGTCTTTCTGGACATGGTAAAAAAGCTCCCCCCATTCTGTGTTTCCTAGAAATGGATGTCTGAAAAAAAAAACATTAGCATGGTGAAATACATCTTGATGACATCATCAAGATATATTTCACCATGTTAATGAGTTTCCTTTTTTCTGAGAGTGTACAAATGGAACCAAATGGACCCGCTAGGGTCCATTTGGTTCACATTTGTACACTCTCAATGAAAATGGGTGGAATTCCCCTTTAAGAGGCGTCCCCCCACTTCTAAAAGTCCCACTACAACACTGGAAACAGATGAACATGAACTTGTGTCTAGACTGCAGGCGTTGAGGGACTAAACACTTGGTAATGCATTTCTTTCACAGAAGCTTTTCCTACAGGTTTGATACAGATTAAAGCATGACCAACCTTTACCTGAAAAATAAATAAATAAACTTGGCATTTCAGACTGGAAAAGCGAGATAATAAAAAAAAAAGTTTTGATGCAGAGCTATGCTGGAGAGAGTAATGGATACACGGAAAGAGGGATGATGATAGCAGAGGGAGAGAGAATTATGACAGAAAGACAGGCCAGACAGACACTTTTACGGTTGAGAGCATTCCAGACTGATACGAGAGTTATGAAGACGGAAACTGATCTCCTATGAACGTGCGTGCACGCTCATGCACACACACACACACACACACACACACACACACACACACACACACACACACACACACACACACACACACACACACACACACACAGACATTTGTACCTGTAATGTGGCCGTTCTCTCTGTGTTGGTAATATTAGTACCACAGGCATTTGGACGCCACCGCAAGACATATGGGCCAAGGTCTCTCTGTCTGGCTGTAATACAACAAGGGATAGATCAGAAACCATCCGCGTGCGTGTGCCTGTGCACAGTCACAGGGACGAGTCCCTGTGACTGTGTGTCTATGTGCATGCATGTGTGCGTATGTGTGTGTTTGTCTAGAATAGTGTGAAACCTGAGAGAAACGCATCCTGAGATTCACTCAGACGAACTTTGTGTTCTCTCCAGTTACATCACATCTGCCATAAGATGCACTCTTTACCCTTCAAAACGTGCACAAGTACACACACACACGCACGCACACACGCACGCACACGCGCGCGCACGCACACACACACACACACACACACACACACACACACACACACACACACACACACACACACACACACACACACACACACACACCTGCGTACATGTGTGCATGTGCAGTGTGCACACATGCATGCAGGCAAACATATGCTTGCACTCATGCATGTACAATATGCACACGCGCGCACGCGCGCACACACACACACACACACACACACACACACACACACACACACACACACACACACACACACACACACACACACACACACACACACACACACACACACACACACACACACACACACACACACACAGGTCCACGCTCTCTCACACACAGCTGCTGTTGATTATTTGTCCAGGATGATGTTATTGAATATGACTTGCTGTCTCTTCTTCCCTCTCAGTCAGATAAGAGCCAGTCAGCACCTCCTCTCTATAGCTCAAACAGCCAATCAGAGGCCAGCTCTGGCCTCAAAGCATCCAGTCTTGGGGGAATGCTGAGTTTGCAGATTGTTGCAGAGATCATTAGATTCCAAAGAAACTTGGGAAACACTTGCCTGTATGCACGTCTGTTGGGCTCTGTCTGTCTGTCTGTCTGTCTGTCTGTCTGTCTGTCTGTCTGTCTGTCTGTCTGTCTGTCTGTCTGTCTGCCTGCCTGCCTGCCTGCCTGCCTGCCTGCCTTCCTGCTTACTTTGCCCATTTGTTTGTAAAAGATGTCACTGTGGTATTCGCTACCAGTATTGTACATACAGGGACACAGCTTGTGTCCCTGTTGGCTCTCTATCCAGGTAAAGTTGTTACAACCTTTCCAGAGCAACACACCTTGATGAAGCCACTTCCAAAACACCTTGACTTGCAGCTGGCTGTCATGATAATGAGGAGCAGCGGCCTCCAGGCGCAGGTTGCTGGGAGCAGCCGAGTCGGGTGCCGGATCAGGGTGGGGGAGAGCGGGGGAGAGGTTGAGGTTGGAGGAGGAGGAGAGGGGGGGAGAGGACGAGAGGGCGGGAGAAGATGGCAGTTCATTGGAGAAGTCTTCTCTTTTAGTGGCATCTGGTTGAGGTTGGTCAGGGAGGACTGTGCGAGAAGAGACGTTAGAACATTAATGTTATGGCTTTGACGGCTTTAATGACCTTTGTTTGGGATTAAACCAAACCTGCTAACTAGATTGGAAATAAGCTCATA
>CM076979.1:36357766-36375266 GCA_039105355.1 Benthosema pterotum | reverse complement strand
TACCTATGGTAGAAACGCCAGGTTTCATTCTCTTATGTACTCAAAATAAACCATCTCATGGTTTTATGTAATTGTCATTATGACGATAATACAATTTAATGGAAAAGGAAAAAAATGAAATAACAATCTGAAAGGTACTTTTTTGTTTTAAAAATTGTACCATTTGGAGATTTGAAAATAACATGACACCAATGACACCATGTAAAACACTAGCTATCGTCTTACAGGTCTGCATGTACTGCCCTTCAGTGACCGCTCGGCTGTACCATAACAACATTGGACATAATGGCTCGTTCTCTCATTATTTAAACTGCTATATTTTTTATTCAACACAAGGTAGGATTCTGTACCTTAAGAGCCCATACATATACATATATTATACATAGAGGCCTCATGCTGCACTACCGTGACAACCGATACTCATGTTTGCGTGTTCCAACCAACATAGTGACTGGCATGTTGTCAGTAGTACATTTGCAGCTGCTTTGACTTGAGTTAAACATGATATATTAACACAGAGAAGCCATGGCTCTGTGTTGTCAGTCAAGCTACATAGCTAAGCTGGCGTGTTATCCTAACTTTTTAGAGCCAAGCCAACATGTCACCATATGACTCCAAAAATGATCATATCTCGTTTAATAGCATGTGCTCAGACAAAACCACATTTTGGCTACACAGGAAACATGTGCTAGTCCTCAGATGATTGCTTAATAACTTGATAATCAAAAAATACCTCAGATAATGTGTTGACTACATCTGAGGTAAAAAACAAAAACAAAAAAAGGAGCAACGGTGGTGATACTGTCATTTATGCTTATAGTCACTTGAATTCCAGACAGTAGAATTTTCAAAACAAGACATGTGCAAGCCAGCACATTCTGGGATGCTTTTTGTTGTGTAAAATGGAGTTTAATTGCATTTTGTTACATCCAACGTATAATTATATGACAATTAGGCGTATAACTACAATCGCTGTAAAAAATGCATTCACTGCCCTATCATTATGACATTCAATAGACCAGATTGAGAAACCTTGAGGTAAGAATGAACAAGCTTTTTTTTACACTGACATAATTCTGATGGTCCTTGAAAGTGGATAAACCCATCTGAATTGTACATGATATTCTACTTTTTTGTGGATGGCATTGTTAGTCAGTAAATGCCACACAATTAACCACACGAACCATACGTACTTTGTGGACCGGTGGTGACCTCATGGGTCTATACTAGGCCCCCTTTCTTATATGCTTGCAACGCGGCATTTTGGGACACCATGTGATCGACTATTTTGCTAAATGCCCAGAAAAGGGCTACTAAGATTTAAGACTGTGACTCTACTGTATATTTAATCTTAGTGGGATTAATCATCTCATTAATCATTCACATTCTGAAATCAATGTCTATTGTCTACCTACATTTCAGTGGGTAGTGTGCTTTAACCACATGAACCCAAGCTTCCCTATTCTTGGCATGTCATAATGGGCAAATATTGAAATAGCTGATCTAGAAACTCACACAACACATATGGATATCCATAAATATGAGAATAAACATGAACTTACCCCTTGTGTTACTCTGCTGTTGCTTTCCCTTCTGTCCTGGCCAGTTGTATGTGCGTGTAAAGGCAGTATGTGTGTACTTCTGTGTGCCGCGTGCAGCGTGTGTGCGTTTCTGTGACGTGTGTACGTGTGTTGAGGCATCCATATGACTCTGTAGTGATGGACAGGTAGGTCTCCGTCCCTGGGGGGGTCCCAGCGCAGGAGCATGGAAACTGTAGACCCCCTCGACCTATAGGTGCAGAAGAAACACATGAGGGATGAATATATTAACAGGACCTTTGATAAAGTCAGAAAGAAATTTGAGGAGGGAGAAGAAATGACAGGAGGGATGAAGATCAATTTGTTCTTTTTTTAATACTGTAGGCCTATAGACAGTGAGACACCTGACCTTAGCATAGAGCACCAAAAGCGCCAAAAGGGCAGTGGAATTTCATTTACAGGAAAATGTAGCCGCCTCCATATTTCGGCATGCCCACCCAAATGAATAAAACAATATTTTAAAAATAAATGAAAACTGTAGATGAAATTCCATGGCCCTCTCATGTATTAGGAGGATAATATCAGTATGGTAAAAAGGATGGGTTGTGGGTTGGTTGGGTTAAAATGGAGTTTTAAGTTATAATGGGTTTGTATAGGAAGGGGGCGGATACGGTAAAATGAACATCAAATACTGTATGGAGTAACTTATAAATCAGGGGTGGGCAATTATTTTTCCCAAGGGGCCAAATGAGATACATAAAATATTGTGGAGGGCCACGACTAAAGGCTGAACTAAAGTCTGTGTAATATTAATTTAATTTCAAGATAAAAGTAAGAGTAAGACCAACCATTTTGACACCAGGGCCCACTATTTATTCAGTATTTGAGCCACGGACCACCACACATTTTAGCCCCACAGATCCCAAAACTTTCTTCAAGATTTCTTATGTTTTTGTCCACAATTCCAGGCTGGATTTGGGAAACAAAAACAGGATAACAAAAATGGCCATTCTCTTACATTCTCTGATTGAATAGACTTTGTAGACTTTGAGCTAATTCAGATGATGAATATTTTAACTCTTGAGAGTGTAAAAATGAAACCAAATGGACCCGCAAGGGTCCATTTGGTTTCATTTATACACTACAGATGTAAAGAGTTACATCTGGTTAACCAACTTTCCATATTTAACCTGGAACTCTCTCAAGGACCACTGGTGGTCCCCGGGCCGGTCAGAGTCAGCCAAAGGGCCGCATTTGGCCCCCGGGCCGCATAATGCCCAGGTAGGTTATAAACTGTCTGGTGTGTTCACATGAAACTTAGTAGACCATAAAAGGACCAATTTTTTTTGAAAGTGGAATATCCCATTAAGTATGTAGGTTCCGTCACAAACTGCATATCCAAAGTCGGGCCGTGGTAGTTAGCAGCAGTTGACCCCAGAACTTTTATTGTCCAGCTCCGACTGAGAGATCCTGAGGTGTTCCCTGCAGGCCAGCATGGAGATATAATCTCTCCACCTTGTCCTCGGTCTGCCCTGTGGAATCCTCCCAGCTGGAGGGAAACCTCCCTGGGGAGTTCAGCCAGGAGGCGTCCTTACTATAAGCCCAAACCACCTAACTATCTCCTTTCTATTCAAAAGGAGCAGCGGCTAGACTCAAGAGTCTCTCAGGGATTACTGAACTTCTCACATTATCCTTTCAGAGAGATACCAGACATGCACCCTCCGGAAAATAAACAAACATTTTGGCTGCTTGTATAGCTTTGTTTTTCAGTCATTCCATTTTCATTGATGAATCAGTGTTGGATATAGATGCTGTACTGTCTTTTAAATCAGGGGGACTATCAGTGGTCCCTGAGAGGATTCCAGGTGGTCCTTAGGTAAATGATGGACAGTTGGTAACCAAATGGACCCTTATAGATCTGTAACTCTTGAGAGTTTAAATGTTTCATTTAACGCTCTCAAGAGTTAAATTATATTTAAACATCTAAATGACTTAACTTTCAAGAACACATACACAATTAGAAAATGTATGAAAATTCTTGCTTTTTCGTCAAAGAGACTAAACTCAACATCAAATGCTAGTCCTCTGTAGCTAAAATGCAGAATAAATAGTGGGCCCTGGTATGAAAATGGTCGAAAACCACAGCCGTAAATGGAAAGCGGTGAAGTGGTTGCACCACTTCTGTGTCGGGCACTATAGTAGATGATTTTTACATTTTGTATTATATTACGTTCAATGTGAAGACATCTTCTGGTCTGATATAGAATAACCGTTCCTTATATGTGTCATGGAAAGTGAATGAAGACGTATTGAATAATTACTTTGCTGGAAACTGTGACCCTGGCCCTGACTCCGGCCGCACAACCGTCTGGTTGGTCAGTCTGATGTTCTGTGGCGCCTCTGGAGGGGAAGGATCTGATGAGAGAGACAGACAGAAAATAAAATGATCACCAGCTATATCATCATCCGGTCATGTTTTGGTTGGAATTAAGCTGCTGCCATGTATCATAATTTTGCCATTTAATTTTACAATTCATTGAGCTCTGTCAATGACACTGACAATGAGATGGAGTTGGTGGACCTAGTCTACACCCTCAAATCCATGGTGTAGACCAATAAGGGTCCACTTGCACACTCTCGGAGTCACATTAAGGCTGAGTATTTGCCGACTATTGGCCCACAATGAAGTAGCATTAAAAAGGCTGGTGATTGACATTAAACGGTAGTTTAAAACTCTACCGGCACAGAGGAACAAACAGCTCAACTCAATTTATCATCACAGCAATCAGCAAGGCTTTTGTAACCTGTACCAATGTAAACAGTGTCAATGCCTAATGTATGTATTTTCCTGTGAGCTTCACTCAGCCCCATGTCACCAATTAGATTTGCAGCATCAAAGGTGATTGATATCGGAGCTGTTTTTCAGTAGCTACCACAGCGCCGACCGCAGCCCGGGACACAGCGCTTTGTTTGCCTCTGAGATGCAATCTGTAGGTCACTGGGCTTTCAACGGCGGATCTGTATCTCATTAACTAACTACAAAACTGCGGCTCTGGGTCCGATTGAAAAGAAATGTATCTGATTAAAACTACATCTACCAAGCAGGTCTCCACTCCCACAATGCCTCAGGCTGTGTTGTGTTGACCCTCGATTCAGAGATCAAAGGGCAGACAATGTGTTTATAGGACAACATGAGTATGTGTGTGTGTGTGTGTGTGTGTGTGTGTGTGTGTGTGTGTGTGTGTGTGTGTGTGTGTGTGTGTGTGCGCGTGTGTGCGTGCCGTGCACGCATGCCTGCGTGCACACATGCGCATGTGTGCAACTGTGCCATGCATTGCAGAGGCCAATCATTTGCACACTACAAAACTTGGCTAGGATTGTCTACATCCCTCTAGTCTGTCAGCTAATGTGTTGATCAGCCCTGGCAGGCATGAAGGCATCAAGGCGAACAGGCTTCTCCTGATGTCGACATTTCATGTACAACATTAATAAGTGAAGAAGTCATTTTCTCTCTCTGTCATTAACAGCAGGGTCAAGGTGGAAGAGTTGTGGCTTTCATCTGTCAGTTTCCTGATTGGTGACCCTCGACCTCCAGCCCCTGACTAATCACACTGATGAACTGGAAACACGAGATTCCATTCAACACTGATCACATGGGTTAGTCTATGAGTATGCATGTGAATGCGCAAGTGTGCATACGGTGTGTGTGTGTGTGTGTGTGTGTGTGTGTGTGTGTGTGTGTGTGTGTGTGTATGTGTATGTATAACCTTTAACATGTGCATTCTTTTTTTGTTGCCTTTTCATTATGTCCCAATTTTAACCATTGCCAATTCCCCCATGTTTGTATAGCCCCTCTCAGTGCCAGCCCCTATTGGTAGGTCTTGGGGAGGGTGTACGCCACTTTTGTTTTACGCAAACGTGTTCGTAAGCAATTTTGCGGTTGCGGAGACCAGTTTTTATGTCACAAGGAAAATATTTTCCCCCCGAAATGTCAAAACGTTGGGTCTCGAGCTGGACAAGTTACAGAACCTCTGGTGTAGACAGGCTCGTGTCTAGTCCGATATATACATGGAGTCACCAAGCGCTTATTTTCACTGCTGAGCAGGTGCCTGGAAAACATGGAGAAGTCGACAGAGTCCAGCTCCCCTGCCAGCTTTTTGCACACACAATTGTGAAAAGGAATCAAACCCCATCCTCCACATTGCTTCAGAGGAACTTCAGTTCTATACCATGGCTGTGGTATAAGGATAGGTTTTATGTAGGGTTTGCCTTACTTAGAACCTATACTTAAATGGGCTCCCCCTGGACAGCATACCAGTAATCGCCGCTCCCCTTTTCACTCTACACCCGGGGTTTTCAACCTTTTTGATACCAGCGCCCATTATTTATTCAGCATTTGAGCCACAGACCACCATTTGAGGACATTTTAGCCCCACACAGACCCCAAAACTAAAGATTTCTTTTGCTTTTGTCCACAATACCAGGCTGGATTTGTGAAACAAAACAGGCAAACTACAGATCAAAAATGACCATTAATCTTCTAGTGGTGTAGAACTTGGGCTAATTCAGAATTCAGATGATGAATATTTTAACTCTTGGAGAGTGTAAACATGAAACCAAATGGACCCACAATGGCCCATTTGGTTTCATTTGTACGCACTCATGAGTTACATCTGGTTAACCAACTTTTCATCTGGTTTGCCAACTTAGCTGGGGACCACCTGGAACCCTTTCAAGGACCCCTAGTGGTCCCCGGACCACTGGTTGAAAACCACTGCTCTACTCCAATTCTTTTCACCAATACTAGCTACTCTACAGGCCCCACAATGTGTCACATTTTCACTGAATGTTCACCCCAGAGTAAGAATGCGAGGGTTTGAGTGGTTAATAAAAAATAACCATATCAAAATTCCAGTACGGCCAAATTCCAAAATGGGAAACTCTGCCTTTTTTCCCCTCAAAAGGATAAAAAACTGTTCCAGTCATCCACCCAAAAGGTGAACTGATACTGGTATGCACATTCTCTGGTGTCCAAATCAAGTTGAAGAAAAGCCTTGATTTTACGCGAATTGAGCAAATTATACGAAGCATTTACGATCTCATCTTCCAATCCAACGCACGTACAAGTGCTCTGGAACATTTTAAAAGTGCTGTGACAGACAGTGGTAACACTGTATCACTGTTCATATTGAATATTGCAGTGCTAAATCAACCAAAATAAGAAAACATGGTGGTCAACAATATCATTTGTTCACACTACTACACCACTATAATACTACCGGTACCGGTACTCACACCACTACAATACTGTTCTGATTTAATGTTGCAATTATAACTAATTTTGAATATTTCATTATAAATCAAAATATTCATAGGTAACATAAACACGGGTCATATCTTGCACCAGGAGTGACAGTAAACTGTCTCAATGTACAGTATGCTAACAGGTTGCAATGTCACCAGTGATGTAACACCATTAGTCTAAGAGGGATTCCATCATACGGTGCTATGTTAATAGCGGTGGAAAATGCTGTCTCAGACGCCTCCCTATAATCTCACATAAGTGTTGAACTGATAAAGAACAGTTTTTCCAATGCTCTGTCCAACCTGGAGTCATTACTCACATACAGACACACTCCAGCCAATCCTGGCAGGGGATTCATATCACTAGCCAATCCTGGCACACGATCTGTATGACCTCAGTCTGGTAAGCATTAGAGTAAAGACCTCCTACTGGGTGTGTGTATGTATAAATAAATATGTGTGTGTGTGTGTGTGTGTGTGTGTGTGTGTGTGTGTGTGTGTGTGTGTGTGTGTGTGTGTGTGTGTGTGTGTGTGTGTGTGTGTGTGTGTGTGTGTGTGTGTGTGTGTGTGTGTGTGTGTGTGTGTGTGTGTGTGCGTGCGTGTTTTCCTCTGCGAGGGGCCTCTTTCTCTCTCTCTCACCATAAACTCATCCACACCAGGGCTTCAACTTTGGCACCCAACCAAGTGTATCAGAAAGTAAGCATGTGTGCATGCATGCATGCATGCGTGTGTGTGTGGTGCAATGTGTGCTCTGTCACCTCGCTGTGTTTTATGGACTGTATGTTAGTTTAAAACCCTCGGTGTCTACTCTTTACATTATGCACCAGCACAGAGGAACAGAGAGGGGGGTGTGTAAGGTGTTCCTGAGCTGACTTGACTGGGGAAAGGGAGGGCAGTTAGTCATTATCATGGTGATGCTCTGTTTCTGGAGACAGACCAGCAGCAGAGCCTCAAATACACTGACAGGTTGAGAAGCAGCGCAGGGGAAACCATTACTGTCTGCCAGAACTAAGAGGGAGAGACAGACAGACAGACAGACAGACAGACAGACACAAATAAATAGAGAAACAGTGTATGGAAATCAAAGTGACCCAGTGCATGTGTGTGTGTAACCTTACCTCTACTGCAGATGTAGTGTTTGCTAGGCGTGGTGAAGCCTCTGCTGCCGTGGCTGTTAATGGCAGCCACTCTGAACTGGTACCAGCGCTGTGGTCTCAGCTCTGACAGAACCACACGCTCTGACAGCGTCTATAGGCACGCACGCACCCACACACGCACACAAAGAAAAACACACACACACGAGACAAGACAAACGAGACAAAATACACAAAAAAATGGTGAAGAGTAAAGGAATAAAAAAGAGGACTTCACGGGGAAGTCACGAACATGACTTCATCCTCTGTCTTCACCATATAAAATCTGATTTTCTACGAATTTAACTGTGGCTTTTGTTTGGACAGTCTGAAATGATACTCGTCAAGAAACTCGGCCAGTACAAAGCTGACCGAGAAACAAATGAATTCCAAAATATTTGACAACATTACCATAAAATGATATGAGTGTGCCACAAGTTACTCGGGTTTTTAACAATAAATCATTCTATCATCGTGATATTGTTTTTCATTTTCAATAAAAACAAGACACGTATCATTCCAGTTCTTCAGAATCGCCGACACAGCGTTTTTTCCAATGTTACAAAACGCTGTTTGGTTTTTGATTTGGAAAAGTCACACAGACAACCCTCAAAGTTGGAAACTAAAAATAAGAGAGAGTGTTGGGGTTGGATGTCTAGATCACCACGGACTACGCTCTAACTATGCTTTTCAAAACAGCTAGTTTTCTATATCAGGTTACTAACCTGGAACTGGGAATTGCCAGCTGTGTTAAACTATGTATCATTAATAAGAAGCATCAGCTTGCGTCTGCAAAAATGGATTGTTAATGAAAAGGTCAAAAGTCAAGGACCAGGGATCATGGTCATTGCTGTGTTTTTCCGCTTCAATTCTCAACATAGTAGGTGGCCGATTCAGGACAGGGGCTCTCAACGTTTTTGGCTTGGTACGCACGGAAATGCTTTGGCCATGTCCCGCCTGCCCTGCTCCCTTCCCAACCCCCAGTACAAGTTGACAGCTACAATAACCTCAATTTTAGATTAAATACGTCATGAATACATACTGAAACTAGATATACTGTAATCATTAAGGAAAGTTTATACGTGTACTATGTGTACTAATTTCCTTTCCCCAACCAGTTGTCCAATGGGAGAAGTGAACATGAACACAGCAACACAGCAAGTCTTTGCCCCATCACTGAAAATGGCTAAGTAAAATACTGAACTTGCCACAAAGGCACATAACATTCTGGAAATATTGACACCAAATTGCCTTTTTTCAGAGACACATTTTATTATGGATCTTTCTATCTCCCGGCAACCCACTCTCATGGGAACTAGCTGCAGTAAACATAGAACATTCAGGAAATTGAGGACATCACTGTAAGGAGGGAAGGAGGGACTTAAATTTGACATAGGATTGCTTTTGTTCCACTTCGCCTACAAACCATAACACTGATTTTCATGAAATCTCATGGGAGTGATAAGTAGGCTGCCCCAGATAAGTGTTTAATGTTTGGGCTGGAAAGGCCAAAGGACAAGGTGATAATCAAGTGACTGTACAAATCACAATCATATACCGGTATTATAAGGTGTTAATGGCATACTGTATCTTGAGAAATCTTTCACAAGGAACCTCTTTAAAAAACAGACAATAATTCTGTTGTATACAGTTTGCAGTCCAGTCTAACTTGGACACGGCACTGCTACTGTATGTCTTGATGTGCAGTATCCATGGGGGCCACTAAAACTCAACTAAATACAAGCACATGCCTCGGCTGTTATTGTTGAAGGTTTCTTATGAATGAATGACGAATGTACTTTGTCTGTCAATGCAAAGATAATCCCTTAAAGTCTTGATACTGTCTGTCTCTCACAGACACACACACACACACACACACACGCACACACACACACACACACACACACACACACACACACACACACACACACACACACACACACACACACACACACACACACACACACACACACACACACGTGCGCATGCTGCCATCTATGTAAGACCATAATGAGTGTTCAGTTGTATGGAGTCAGCTGGTGGAACGACTGTGGCTGTCTCTGGACCCTTTTTAAGCTCCGCTGCTTATTTACCTAACCTCACACACGCGTGTGCGTGCAGCCACACAGTCATACACACACGGTTTACCCACGCAGGATGGCAGACTGGCTAAGGGCGGAGAGGTTTAGACAGTTAGGCATCAGACTGATGAGCTGGAAGACCAAACTGTCCATCTCCATGAGGGAGAGCGGGAGTAGCTTCATCATTTGACACTACTGCTGAGCTCAGAGAGGTTATGATAATGAGAGGTTGGGAATATTGTGACACTGTTCCGTGGTTACAGGGATTATGGGTCACCCATTATGTGATGATGAATTATATTCAAGATACACAGCAAAACCCGAGAGTGTGAAAGTCCCTCCTGACTTCGCCCTATAGTTATACTTCTCCCAAACGAATTTTATATCCATCGCACACAATTCCAGTGATTAGCACCGTGTGCAAAACGAATAGTTTGACTTCTCCGTGGGGCCCTTCGCATCCGATCAGGCTCCTGCTGTTCCTCAATATTGTAGAAAAATGAACATTGTATCGCTTTCCGGGAGAGAAGCCATTCTTTACTACTATTAAAAACAGTACCAATGATCTCAACACAGAAGTCCATCAGTTTCGAAGAGAGATCAGAGAAGATGAACAATGCACTGCATAAACAGTTGTCAGTCATGAGCCAAAAAATAAACCATGTCTCGTGTCCCTCGCAACCACTTTAACCTTATAATTTATTGACCGTGATCCCCCAGGGTTCTATACCCGGCCCACTCCTTTTTTTCCTCTCTTTGTGAAGAATAACTCATCTAGAAGCTCAACACACAATGATGAATTGCTTGCACTGTCGGGCTTTGTTTTTAGTGCTATCCTTTTTGGACTGTACTCTGTTGCATTGTATGTAATACATTCTGTCTATTGTCTAATAAACTATTCAACCAATCAAAAGTGTGGGAACCTGCGGCTGAACTGGTCAAATGTAAATAGAAATCTTTAAAAATGACTCATTCACAAAAGTGTTTCACAAGAACAATGTTGGTGTGAGATATTGAGTGGTTGGGGGAGTGTTCTACATGCCTAGATTTTCAACTACAAGTTTCAGTTTTTCATGAGTTTCAATACAGTATGCCATCGGCAACCTGACTAAACAAAGACATATCAGGCTGAAGGCTGCTGGTAGTTATAGGTACCCTGGCTAAACAAAGAGACATCAGGTGTAAGGAAGGATGGCGGTGCGGTGCCCTACCATGGCAACGGTGGCCCACGGGGACGCGTGGTCTTCACTGGGGTGTATGCCTGTGTTCCAGCGGGACTGCAGCAGGTAAACCACAGGCTCCACACTCACGTTGAACTTGGACACCCAGGTGACCTTCACATGACCCTCTGGGTCCTCCTGGAAGGTCATCTCTCTGCGCGGCTTCAGAGGAACCCCTGTAGAAGCAGAGCTTTTCTTTTAAATCAGTGGTTGTCAACCTTTTTGATACCAGGGCTCACTGTTTATTCAGCATTTGAGTCGCGGAGCACCATTTGTTGAGAGTTTAGCCCCACAAATCTAAAACTAAGGATTTCTTTTGTTTTGGTCCACAGAAACAAAACAGTCGAACCTACAGATCAAAATGACCATTCATCTTCTCCATGCTCTAGTTGTGTAGGTTTGGGCTAATTCAGATGAGTAATATTTTAACTCTTGAGAGTGTAAACATGAAACCAAATGGACCCGCAAGGGTCCACTTGGTTTCATTTTTACGCTCTCAAATAGTTACTTCTGGTTAACCAGCTTTCCATCACTTAGCCTGGGGACCACCTGGAACCCCCTCAAGGACCACTTTAAATGCATTTAGGACTGATTCCAAAAAATGTTTTTGAAATCAAGATAGTTTTCTTAAAGACCTGTTTCTATATATTCCAACAAAGAATATATATATACAAAGATTTGTGACACTTTTTTAGTACAACATAACATAGCCTAATGTTTAAAACACCACAAGGGGTTCCCGTCCAGAATGTTTTTTAACCACATGCTCTTTAGCGTCCCTATTCTGGGGGACAAACATTCAGTAAAAATAGTCTGTCTACAAGCTCTCAAAGCATTGCGTTCTTTAAGCATTACGTGTTTTGTGTGTGTATATCAGAAGCCGGGACAATACACAAACTGATGGGGAAAATGCGCGATTGCCTTCGGTCGCAATTATCACTCCTGATTAGTTGTTGGTGGTTACATTGCATCTGGTTTGCAGATAGTCTACTGTATATACATACTGCATGATGAATTGCTTCTATATTATAGACGCTTTATAAGTCCATCGCAATTCATTACTCAAACATAAACACGAAGCAGCATCAAAGGAGCCTGGCCGGGCTCCACAGAAAGCCACAATTCCACAATGGCAGACTTTTTCTTTCTTTCTTTCTTTCTTTCTTTCTTTCTTTCTTTCTTTCTTTCTTTCTTTCTTTCTTTCTTTCTTTCTTTCTTTCTTTCTTTCTTTCTTTCTTTCTTTCTTTCTTTCTTTCTTTCTTTCTTTCTTTCTTTCTTTCTTTTGCAGAAAACTGCATGTTCCACTAAAGTTTTTAATTGCCACAAAATTGTGGAATCAAGTGATGAAAAGTTGCTGTAGTTTTCAGCACAAGAACTGCTTAAAAGAGAGATGGTGTATCGTTGCCTTTGGGAACTGTGAAGTTTCAGATTTTGTATATTAAGAAAATTGAAAGTCTGCTTGAAAGTATAAAACCACATTGTTATTTCTTGTGCATTGTGTCTGTCATGTCACAATGCTACAATACAGTCAGAGTTATGAGGAATCCCAGTCTTTGACTAGGACTTATGAGTTAGACGGCTCTCCATGCCGTTTCCCCTCCACAGTTTCCTGGCAAAACATCCACCTGTTTTCTGTTTTAAAGGCACTTTGTTGGTTTTTAACCATGGCGTTGCTTTTTATTTCACTTTAAAAGGCAGCAAAGGTCAAACCACTTTCAGGTACAGTAAATCTGTTAATATTTAGCATATGATTACAGTACTAACAGAGTACCATCTCCACAGTTCTCAAAACATTAACCAACTGCATTTTATAAGAGGTAATGTGGTCAATTTATTTGTAGATCCATCTTTTCTCCAGGCTATTTTTGGATATTCTTTCAAAATAAATTGCTACTTTAACAAGATGCGTTTAAATACAATGATAGCGTAACTCTGGCAAAAAAAAATAACACAATAAAATTCTGTCTGTTTGAGTTACCCGTCTCAAGTGAGTTTCAAATCCCTGCAAGTTGATTTTCTTACTGCCCTGAAATGAATGGAATCCAGTGGCTTCCTCAAAAATCAAACAAGCTACAGTATACTTTGGAAAATGGTCGGCAGCAATGTCACGTAAAGTCAATGGGCTAAACATGCCAGACCGCCGGTATGGTCCTTAATTAAACCTAAACTATCCCCGGTAGGTCTGTTCTGCACATAACGGCACAAGTCTACGGTTAGGTAGTTGGCTCCTAGTGAGTTGCACTCAACGTGAAATTGCAACTAGATATGTCTGTACACGTGTGTGTGTAAGAGAGAGAGAGAGAGAGAGAGAGAGAGAGAGAGAGAGAGAGAGAGAGAGAGCGAAAAAGAGAGAGAGAAGCCGTTATGTTCTTATATTATATATATCTCACATTTAACTACTTCTTTTTATATGTTGTATTTCCATGCTTTTCTATGCTTAAAGTGTAATTCCAGACCAAGACACACACACCCTTAATTGACCCCTGTTGCCAAAGAAACCTACCTGGCAGAGTGCATTTTCACTGTAGTTGTCCATGTAGTCCACTCGTAAATCGCCATAGAAGGATTTAACATCCGTCGCAACATTTTTTTTTCACGGCCATCCTCAAATGGTCTCCAGAAAGCCACAGATGCAGTATTAGCCTATCGTCAGCGGCCATTGTTGTATTTTAGCCAATGTAATGACACTGCAGGGTGCGCGTCTGGACAGTACAGTTGCTAAAAACAACAATGGCCGCCAATGCTAGGCTAATACTGCATCCGTTGCTCTGAGACCATTTGAGGACGGTCCGTGTGGAAACAAAACATTTTTAGCGATTTACGAGTGGATCATTATTTGGAGCCTGTGAAGCTGGGGCAGGTTGAGGGGTCCCGTTTGGACTACATGGACAACTACAGTGAAAATGCACTCCACCAGGTAGGCTCAACCATGGCAACTATGTTTGTACTATGCCATGGTTGCGTCTCGGCCAGTTATTTGGAAGCAAATCACCGGTTTGTCTGCCATTATCCCTTACTTATAGAGGAAATTGTGTGCACTTTGCACACTTCTATAACTGCTAGTGCGCTAGTGAGGACTGAACAGGCTGAACAGGGTTGTTTCGCTGGGGACAGTAAATGAAGCAACTTCTGCAACTACCGCTGACAGACTCTAGAGCGTAGGTACAGTAGCGGCCAAAGTGATTGATGAGCAGGGAAGTGTCGTTTACCTTTGTAGAGATTGGCCGGGGCTTGACACGTGTGTCCACAGCCATTGGAGCAGCACTTCCTGGAGGCGGGACAATGCTGGTCCGAAGAGCAGCTCTCTACACAGGCTGCCGCGAAGCCGGTGGCTCTCTGGGGCGGAGGGCAGTCCCCCTGGCGTGAGGACCGCAGGGAGGCCAAGAAATCCCTACTGGTAACACACTCTGTCTGCTTCTGAAGAGGGCAAATGAAGTGAAATAGGAAGGAGAGGGGGAAAAAAATAGGGCCGGGAGCAGAATAAGTATTATCACAGCTGACACACAAAGGAAAGCATAAGTAAAAGACACACATAGACATACCAGGCCAGTTTCCTCTAGATAATTTACACTGACTCTGCAAGTAATAACCCCGGAGACTTGACTCATGAGCTATGTCTTTCTGTTTCTCTTTGCTCTTTCTGGCACTCTCTCTTTCTCATTCTGTCTTTATCCTCTGTGTGTGTGTGTGTGTGTGTGTGTGTGTGTGTGTGTGTGTGTGTGTGTGTGTGTGTGTGTGTGTGTGTGTGTGTGTGTGCGCGCACGCGCGCGTGAGCATGTATGTGATTGTGTGTGCATCTCTACTGAGTGTACAGTAAACACAGGCTTTATTTTAATTGCCAGCCAGTCAGTCCCCCAGTCAGCCTGTCAGCCGCTACAGTCAGTAACAGGATTTTCACTACAGCTATTGTGATGAAAAACTGGCCTGTTGGAAAACCACAGGGACCGGCTCTGAAAATAATCATTTGGGGCCACACACACACACACACACACACACACACACACACACACACACACACACACACACACACACACACACACACACACACACACACACACACACACACACACACACACACACACACACACAGACACAAACACTGCACATTCCCCCTCTCTCTCTCATTCCTTGGTCTCACCTCACAGGACTTTGAAAGCGGCACCTTTCTGGTTTCCCACAATTCCTTGCATGGTTGAAGACACTGCAGGCAAACAAGAGAGATAGAAAGAAAACATCAAAACAAAGACAGACAAGCTGTGATTGTGCAGCTGCTTACATGTGACATGTTTAAAAGTGTACAGCAGCACAGTAGCAGCATAAAACAACAGCATTTACATAATCAGCAAAATCCCCAGTAGCTTGATATTAAATGGACATGAGACTAAACAGTGATAGGCGATCAGACATAAAAGAGAAGCAGTAGTGAAGGAAACACACACACACACTCATATTCGCACATGCACCGCACAGCGCACACACTCACACACACGCCCGCATGCACGCGTACACATACACACATGCACGCACATACGCATACACAACCACACTCATCTGGTGTGCCACCTCAGTGAACTGGTGAATGATGGTTCTTTCTAAATTAAAACCAGACGACATATAAAAATTGCGGTTTCACCTCTCTCCCCCCCTCTCTCCCTCCACTGCTGTGCCCTTACTCCCCCTTACTCTCTCTTTCTCCCTGTCCTCTCTTTGTCTCTCTCTCCATCTCTCCCCCCTGCTCCGTCTTTCCCTCTCTCTTTCTCCCTTTGTCTCTCTCTCCATCTCCGTCTCTACAAATCCTCTCCCTCTCTCTCTCCCCTTCTCCCCCTGTGCCATCTCCCCTACTACTCTCTGTTTGTCTCTCTCCCTCACCCCCGACGTGTGGCTCGCTGGGTTCAATCGTTTCTCCACTCCATTCCACCTCAGCGGTTCCTACTGACTGAATGACTGACCTTCACTTGTTGAACAAACAAGTTACTGTTGGACGAGAAGTCGTCTTCCAAAACATCCACAGCTATTCGGCAGAAAAACCCGCACACAAGTAAAGCACACTCGGTGTTCGTTTAACTCCGAGAGAGAGTGCACCGACGTTACCAAAATGGACCATCTGGAGTACAATCTCGGAGTAACAAATTGATAAAGTAACACTGATGGTTTTACTGTGTATGGTCTGGCCCCACTTCAGAACTGCATTCCCTGTGAGTGCCAGTAGTAGTAAAGTGTTGTTTAATGCCCCGTGGTGGTGGTGGTGGTGTGGACCCCCAGAGGAGGGAATCCATTTCAGCCTGTGTGGACTGGAAGGCAGAGGGATCCTCTGCTAGATAATGTGACGCACGTGTGAAGGAATGTAGTCGTGTATAGTCAGAAGAGAAAGGCACGCGGATAGGATACTACTGCACACTGGATTTTACACACTGTAACATGCACATGCACAACCATGTGCATAGTACACACAAACATGTACATGTAGATACTGCATGTGCGTGCACACACAGTACATGAATACTAGAAGGCAAGTGAATGCATGCACACACATTTGTAACCAAATCCTGAGGTGTGTGATGTGTGTGTGTTTCTGCGGGATAGCTCCCAGAGGTCTCTTCATGGTGTGATGCTATAATAACTATGCTCACAAATCCCCCCCAAACGCCCCCATCATACCGTACAGTACAGTACAGTACAACCCCCTCCTGGGATCCCCTCTATACCCCCCTGCTCTCTCTCTCACTGATACTTTGATCCATTCCTCTATTCCAAATGTTTGGAGTCTTCTTTCTCCACTCGTTTGCCCTCTTGAACCTCGTTTTTCTCCTCTCTACGCCTCCACACGGCTCCCCCTCAGTCTCTTCTCTTCTCTCCTCTCCTAACCACTCTCCACTTCTCTATTTTCTCCACTCTTTTCCACTCTCTTCTCTTCTCTTCTCTTCTCTTCTCTTCTCTTCTCTTCTCTTCTCTTCTCTTCTCTTCTCTTCTCTTCTCTTCTCTTCTCTTCTCTTCTCTTCTCTTCTCTTCTCTTCTTCTGGGTCACTCAGCTCTCCATCTTGTTCAGGCCAGGTGTCGCGACACATTCTGAACATATAGAGTGGCCTTTTTCTGTTATTTTGCATTGACACGTTCATTGTTGTAAGTATGATGAAGCATGAGAGAGAGAGAGAACAGATTGAAGGATGAGACAATAGAGCAAGTGGATGATCTACAGGTGGAAGTATGGATCATGGAGAGATGGG
>CM076979.1:36347766-36355266 GCA_039105355.1 Benthosema pterotum | reverse complement strand
TGTTAAAAAATACACCTTGCACGGAAAATAAACACCAACGGAATATAAAATTAATCGCGACTGTGTCCCCGACTACCTAACCGAGTGTAATGTGTTTTCCTGAGACTCTATGTAATTGATACTTGCCGGCTGAATGCATTTACAAAGGAATGACAGACAGCACAGAGCTTTTCAGGTGGCGTGCATGTGTGTGTGTGTGTGTGTGTGTGTGTGTGTGTGTGTGTGTGTGTGTGTGTGTGTGTGTGTGTGTGTGTGTGTGTGTGTGTGTGTGTGTGTGTGAAACACTACATGTTTCAGATTTTGAATGACCTCAAGCGTGCGCATACACATTTAACATGCATAAATGGACACACACACACACACACACACACACACACACACACACACACACACACACACACACACACACACACACACACACACACACACACACACACGTATTCTCCCTCTCATCCATATTCACATGCATGGCATTCAAAAATGGCTGTACAATAAAGTAGCGGAACAAATTCCCAAATCCCCTTAAAGAGGCAGGTTAGCGTTTTAGCAGACGCCTGGAAATGCATGCGATCGCTAACTAATGTTGGCTGGTGGAGGCAAGAGATGCTGAGACAGGGGCGGATGTAACATGTCCCATTTGGGGGGGGCAAGAGAACATGTTGGAGGGGCAAGAGAAAATCGCTTCGCGCCACGGGCGATGAAGCCGCACCCATACCATTTTCGGTTACAGGACTTTTATTAGTCAAGTAAAGCATCAATAATAACATCAGTTGTTGTTGAAGTTGCAACAGACATGCAGCATGCATAAAGCTAAAGGTCTGACTCAGAGAGTTTTCTGTTTTCAATGATGAAATGCTGTTGGTTTAGTGGTGACACAGCTCGTGTTTGGTGGGGCAGACAGGGCATTTATGGGGGGGCATCCCCCCCCCATGCCCATGCCTAGATCCGCCCTGTGCTAAGAGACCAAGAGAGAGAGGAGAGAGCAGAGAGGAGAGAGGAGAGAGCAGAGAGCGAGAGCGAGGGGAGGGTTGAAGGGAAAACATAGTAAATGGGGTTATGGTGGGATAGTAATAATATTTAGGAAGGAAGAAGGGAACGGGTGAGAGGAAGTGTAGAAAAATGGATGGCTCAGTGGTCGGGGGTCATAAATCCAGGGCCACGTCTCAGCCCCTCCATAATATATCTCAATGTCAAAGCCTTCGCTATCCCTAACACACTGACGCGACGGTCCAAAACGGCCTTGGATTTTTGTGTGACTTTAACTAGACAACCAGGGAGAGAGGGGGGGGATGCCCAGGACCTCCTGGGCTTATAATGATAAGTCAAGGTGGGCCTGAATTTAATGCGGCGGGACGCAGCCGCGTTCAGCCGTGCCAGCATTTCCGACATCACTGCGCTGTGTTAGTGCTGGTGCGCTAGTGCGGTAAATCAAACGCACCCCAATCTGACGGTACTAAAAAAGCCACCAGCTGGAAGAAGGAGAGCGGATTAAAGGAATGAGAGTGAAGTGTACAGTATACAGTATATATAGGAAGAGCAGGATGTACAGATGGAGGGATCATGGAGCGATGGGAATGGAGCGGGCCGCAGGGGGTTGGAGATGGAAAAAGAATAGAGATACATGGGGGGCAAGGAGAAACCGGGGGAGCAACGGAGGGGAGGAATACTGCAGGTGGGAGAGGAAGAGAGCAAGAGGAAACGCTGGGGAGGAAGGGGAGGGAAATACGGAGATTAGAATGAAGACCGCAGAGATAAGAAAAGAGGAGAGACGAATGAGACACAGAGGGAGAGCCATACACTTCTGTTCCTCTTGTTCTACACTGGAACATCTCAGACGTCACTTTCACTGACACGCACCTGCTCCGCATTAATACTCCTGCTTGTGTGTGTGTGTGTGTGTGTGTGTGTGTGTGTGTGTGTGTGTGTGTGCGTGCGTGTGCGTGTCAGGGGCGGATCTAGGCATGGGCATGGGAGGGGCAATGCCCCCCTAAATACCCATACTGTTCCACCAAACATGATGACATGCAAAACAACCCAAATTTCAAGGATATTTCAGATTAAAGTGCTTATATTTAAAATTATTTGAAACACTACTACTGCTACTAACTAACTAGAATCGTGGCACCACTAAACCAGCAGCATTTCATCATTGAGAACAGAAAACTCTCTGAGTCAGACATTTAGCTTTATGCATGCTGCGTGTCTGTTGCAACTTCAACAACAACTGATGTTATTATTGATGCTTAATTGCCTGATAAAAGTCCTGTAACCAAACATGGCTTCGCGCCACGGGCGATGAAGCTGCCCCCATGCCATTTTCTTCTGCCCCCCCAATCGGGAAATGTTACATCTGCCCTGTGTGTGTGTGTGTGCGCGCGCCGTGCATGCTGCGTGTTCATAAGAAAGACCTCAGCAGAAACATCACTCTCCCCATCCACGCCTGCCTCTCCCTTTCTGCCCCCCGTCAAGGTGGTTATTACTTATTCCAGGTTTTGGCACAGCACATCTGCATTCTGCAGTGCCATGCCATGCAGGCTTCCTCTAATTCCTCGTGGGGGGTTGCAGGGGTAAAGCTTGTCTGTTCTAATATCTTGTCCAGCCTTGAATAAAAATGCAGTACAGCTGTAGTTTGATGGTCCCGACATCGGGGTAAATGATGCTAATTGGCCCATAAAAATACTCGGAAAACAAGGACCTGGAAGCTCTCTTCTCTTCTCTATGTATATGCCTGTATCTCCCTCTTTCTCTATCGGTATCAAATCACTCCACAGTTGATTCTGCAGTACAAAAGCCTCTCCCTCACCCCCAAAACGACCACTGGGAATGATTCGGTGTCCTCTGTAGTCATCTGTTTCTTATGAAGAAGCCATTACCATAAAGAGAGGTTTAGTGATTGCTGCTAACACTAACTGGCCATACGGCAGAGCTCTGCAGTCAGGATGGATGTGTGGTTCTCATTCTCTGCCATATCACATCCACAACACATGATTAGAGTATAGGACAGAACAGAATATAGCATAGGATGCATCAGATCATTGATGGTACTTTGTAAGCACACACATGGAGTATACTTCATTCTTCTATAATCACTTTGATTCACTTCATACAACGTATGTCATATATGTCAAACTCGAGGGTTGAGGCCTGGAGGGCAAATCAGGCCCGTGAATTAATTATCTCTGGCCCACAGGATGATACTGAATTAGTATTAAAACTTGCCTTTTGGTATAATGCACACACTTTACTTTCTCATGTTACTATGAAAGAGTACTCGGTGAGGATCACAGAACAGGAAACAGCTTTAATAATGCGTTTCAGTTTTTAATGCATGCAGTTTCCTCTTTGCATTTATTAAGAGAGATAGATTTTTGGGGGTAACTACTATTTGATGTTTACCTGGGACGACGTCCTTGTACCGGTAACCTGTTGCCAGTGCATGCTGGAACACAGTCTGGCCCTCGACTGGACTTTACTATTTTGGCCCGCAGCCACACCTTTGAACTGTGGATCAATTGTTGTGTTCTCATTATTCTGGGCCATTTTCAGCCATTGACAATCCTCCCATGATGTATACGTGTGAAGTCCCTGTCAGTGCCGACGCCAATGCCTGCTGAACAAACCAACCTGTAGAAGTCACTGGTGTGGTAATAGAGATTATATCTGCTCCAGACATCTTCCACCTGCGAACAGCCAATTATAGGCTTCTTTCAGGCAAGAGGCAGGCTAGAGAAATCAAACCCGTCTCCATGAAGGTGGGCAACACCAGCCTGCCATACAGATAGACAGTGTTTACTCGTCTTTGTATGCCCACTGTCGAGAGAGTGATGGATTCGCTCTCACTCATTTAATAAGTAATCTGCTATAATCCTGGGAGGTGTAGTGAGAGATCTACTGGTGCCCAGATGCCAACAAAGTGTGTCTTAATAGTGGCCTGTGGTTTGCACAGTGGCGGAGCTTTATCTATGTTGTGTTGACTTTAGCTCAGACTGTCATTGCTGTAGAACCGTAGATGACAGGCTTCTGCTAACACGTGCACGCAAACGTGCATGTGCACACCTCCGTGCACGCACACACACACACACATTTTCACATACGGTATAACCACAATAGAGCTGAGCAGTCCCACGCCTCTCGTGACGTCGCTCATGTTCCAGAAATGGATCGGACTTTTCGAAAATTATCTATATAAAGACGTTTACGCTGCGGACAAAGCCAACTCACGTCTCAACAAATCATGACACCACACCAACACATCCTCACAGCCTAAAAGGCAAAACTTGCCTTTTAGCCAGACCATGGATAAAAGGACCATGTCGCCTTCTGAGACCCTCGTAAAAGGACTTCTCTAAAAAGGCGTTCCGTGCCTTTTCCGTCAGAAGGCATAATGTGGTTAGTGATTTATCGGAGAGCTCTGGGGTATGAAGGAGCGCTTGTTTTATCTGCCGGCTACTACTAGTAGGGCGGGGCGAAGCATAGTTTTACTGAGGTTATGTTTAGGGTTAGTTACCGCATAAAGCACCGTCTAACTCTCACCCTAACCTAACTCTAACCCTAAACATAACCCCAGTAAACCTAAGCTATGCCTATACCTAATCCTAACCCTAAACTTAACCTCAGTAAACCTATGCCTAAACCTAACCTAACCCTAACCATAACCTCAGTAAAACTTCCTTTGCCCCGCCCTACTAGTAGTAGCCGGCAGATAAAACAAGCGCTCCTTCATACCCCAGAGGTTGCCGATAAATCACTAACCACATTATGCCTTCTGACGGAAAAGGCACGGAACGCCTTTTTAGAGAAAAGGCATAGAAGTCCTTTTACGAGGGTCTCAGAAGGCGACATGGTCCTTTTATCCATGGTCTGGCTAAAAGGCAAGTTTTGCCTTTTAGGCTGTGAGGATGTGTAGACCACACACAATATTATCATACAATATCTAATTAGCAAGAAGGAAAAAAAACGGCAGGATACAACTTTTTGTTTCATTTTTCTTCTTAGAAATTATTTGATTGTGCACAAACATTGTGGGCCCGATTTTGGTTACATTAGCCCTTATGCGCAATTAACGCACTTAGCATTGGGGAAGAGGCGTTCCCACACTAAAGTTGATAATTTCGTAACCATGCCATCTCCCTTAAACACCTCCTATACCCTTAAATTATGCATAGGTGTGGTTTGGGCGTTTTTAGCTTTCATCCAATCCGTGTTGGTCTTGCCATTCCCTTTAATTCATCCCTTATCTATTTCCCTTATCCCTACTGCTAAGCCTGACCCTCCTAAGCACTGCGGGCTTAGGACAGATACATGCATGAGTAGCCTATTCTCCAAGATTATAGCTCTGATTTTCAAACAATTATAGCTCGGTCAATTCTCAATCATTTCTTACCATTCAACATGTTATGTTGAAAAAACATGTTCCATGTTTTTTTGCTGTATGTGGCGTGCATTTATCCCAAGTCTGCGAAATGTTATAAAGTAAATTCCAAAAAAAGTCCGAAATTCGCGGCAAAAAAGACCTTTTTTTGATCATTCATTTCTCGGTCAATTCTGGACCATTTTTTTTCTGGACCTCATCTCTCAGATGCTGTATAGAATATGTGGGTAGGTCTTCTCTACGATGCGGGATCTAGCAAAATGTAAGTGTCGGGAATTTGGTGGAAACGGTCCACCGAATCCCCGACACTTACATTTTGCTCGATGCGGGTAGAAGACCTACCCACATATTCTATACAGCATCTGAGAGAGGAGGTTTTTCCCGTCACGCTGCATTTTGAAATGTAAAAAATGGTCCAGAATTGACCGAGAAATGAATGATCAAAAAAAGGTCTTTTTTTGCCGCGAATTGCCGACTTTTTTGCAATTTACAGCATTGCGTCACAAGTTAATTAATGTATTTAATTATATTATATACTGTACATTACCTAAACACAAGGAAGTGACCGACAGCAGGCAATCTACAGCTGTTTATAGGACAATCCATAAATAAGGAGATGAATTGAACTGGCGCCTTTCCACGTGGAGTCGTGGACATCTCCAAAGCGCACAGACGCCCGCACTGTGCGCACGTGGCTCTGCCTTCTCTTATCGGTTAAGGGGTGGTCTGAGCTGGCCTTATCTAGTTCCCAAATCTATTTGACGAAATTAGCAACTTAAGGGACTGCGCAACAAACACGCCCATGACCACACCTCCAGCCACAAATAACGGTGTCGGCATAAAGAATAGTGGCTAAGGGAAGAGAAAAGGTGACCAAAATAGCAATAAGGGAATTCGCTGCGGGTATCGCATAACGTTAGGGACAAGGGGTGGAAGGAAAATCGCGCCCTGTGTGTGTTGTCATGATTTGTTGAGACCCGTGTTGGCTTTGTCCGCGGCGTAATTGTCTTTACATAGATCATTTTCGAAAAGTCTACGCGGAAAAATTAATGGGGAATCCATTTCTGGAACAAGGGAGAAGTCACGAGAGGGGAGGGACTGCTCAGCTCTATAGGGACACAACACAAGGGTTAAAGGGGAATTCCACCCATTTTCAAAAGGATACAAATGTGAACCAAATGAATTAACATGGTAAAATACATCTTGATGATGTCATCAGATGTATTTCATCGTGTTAATATTTTTTTCAGACGTTCATTTCAGGAAATACAGAATACAGAATACAAAACTTTTTATCATGTCCACACAACATCTCTAAAGTATATTAATGACATATTAAAATGTTGAAAATGGGTGGAGTTCCAGATAACATCAGGAGGAAAATGAGGCGAGAGAAAGGACACGTGGGCAGACAGGAGAAGTGTGTGTGTGTGTGTGTGTGTGTGTGTGTGTGTGTGTGTGTGTGTGTGTGTGTGTGTGTGTGTGTGTGTGTGTGTGTGTGTGTGTGTGTGTGTGTGTGTGTGTGTGGTGAGGTCAGGTGCTGGTACGGATGGCAGCAGGCTGTTGTTGACATACTGACCTCCAGACACACACTCTGCTGATAGACAGGGTTCATCTGACACATATGAGGTCAGTTAACAGATAACAAGGTTAAGCTTCATGACCTTCCTACTGAAATACACTACACAGAAACATACACCCCCCCCCCCCCCCCCCACCCACACACCCACCCACACACACCCTCTACAACAGTGGTTTTCAACCTTTTTGATACCAGGGCCCACCATTTATTTAGCATTTGAGCCACGGACCAGCACTTGAGGACATTTTAGCCCCACAGAACCCAAAACTAAATATTTCTTCTGCTTTCGTCCACAATTCCAGGTTGGATTTGGGGAAACAAAACAGTCCAACATACAGATCAAAATGACCATTAATCTTCTACATTCTCTAGTTATCTAGACTTGGGCTAATTAAGATGATGAATATTTTAACTCTTGAAAGTGTAAAAATGAAACCAAATGGACCCGCAAGCGTCCATTTGGTTTCTGGAACCCTCTCAGGGACCACTGGTGGTCCCCTGACCACCGGTTGCCACTTTAGCGTTCTCTCAACACACTCATCTCTCT
>CM076979.1:36225266-36342766 GCA_039105355.1 Benthosema pterotum | reverse complement strand
TTCGGTGAGAGACCGTGTCCGTGTGCGCACGGCTGCGTGTGCGTAAATCTTGCACTGAGACTGACCGTTCTAATGTGAAAGTAATGGGAAAGTAAAAGTCTTTGGAGCGAAGCGTGCGTACAAACTTTTTTTTTTGCCCGGATCTAACATTTCACAATCGGGGGGGCTTTATGAGGCAGCGTCATTATAGCGTCATTAGGCCTATATGAAGGGCGTTTAGGGGGGCATTCCCCCCATTGCCCCAGCTGTATAGCCGGCTCTGCAAACACGAGCCTCCAAAAAAGAAAAGAAAGCAAGAAAGAAGGCGATCACACGCTGTTTCCCCTCCCTCGACCATCGCTGCGCGTGATGGATATAATTGATAAAATACTGCAAAAGGTACACAGTAACAGCCTAATTTAACATGATTCTCTCAGAACACATGCACAGGGCGATCGCTGCGTTAGTGATCTCGCCAGGCAGCGAACACAACGTGTTTGTGCTGTAACGCACGCACGTAAAAGAAAATAGTGCCAGCCGCCTGGAGAAGATCGATCCACACATTTTTGGATCGATGTCGTGTTTTTGAGCGTGAATCGATATCGGATCGCTGGATCGATTTTTTGAACCCAGCCCTACTAGTAAGGGTCCAACTGCTTACCAACTTTCTATCATTTAGCTGGGGGACCTGGACGCAACACTCAAGGACCACTGGGGGTCTCCAGACCACTGCTTGAAAACCACAATCAAAGTATTAATATACAAAACAATTACTGGCCAATACCGGTATGTAGTGATGAAGTCATTTACTTTCCGAAAATGCATGACTGCAGTCTTCCCAGCATTGAAACATGCCTGCAGCTATATTAAATTGAAATCAAAGTGTAAAATGTTGCATCATACATAGATGCATTATTGTTGGCTGCCAATGTATTTTTGCAATGCACTCACCTTCATATTTGGCCAGCATGTTGGCACAGCTGCTCTGTCAACAATCAAAATGGGCAAGCAACTGTCTATTTGTGAAACAGAGCTGCTGCTGCTGCTCTCTTGGCCTTTTGGTGTGTGAAAAAAGGCTTCGTGTTCCAAACAAGCCCTGTAACTGTGATATCCAGCATGTAAAAGTCATTATTTTGGCTGGCTTAGCCACGGACAGTGATGCTAAGGAGTTAATCCCACTCAGGGGCGGATGTAACATGTCCCATTTGGAGGGGCAAGAGAAAATGGTATGGGGGTGGCTTCATCGCCCGTGTCGCTTTGTGCCACGGGCGATTAAGCCGCACCCATACCATTTTCGGTTACAGGACTTTTATTAGTCAAGTAAAGCATCAAAAATAACAGCAGTTGTGTTTGAAGTTGCAACAGACACACAGCATGCATAAAGCTAAAGGTCTGACTCAGAGAGTTTTCTGTTTTCAATGATGAAATGCTGTTGGTTTAGTGGTGCCACAGCTGTACAGGTAGATAGTTAGTAGCAGTAGTAGTGTTTCAAATCATTTTAAATATAAGCACTTTAATTTGAAATATCTTGGGTTGGCATGGCATTGTGTTTGGGGGGGCAGACTGGGTATTTAGGGGGACATTGCCCCCCCATACCCATGCCTAGATCCGCCCCTGAATGCAAGTCACCCCCCCATCACCACTCCCAAGCCGACACTCCATCTCCACTGACGTGCAGACGGCAAGTGCCAATCCAACAGCAGCTAAATGTTTACAGTGGGACGCTGTGAGGTGCATTTTTTTGAGGTTGGAAGACGTTTGAGCAAGTTTAAGAGAACAGTAAGTTTGGATTAGGGTTGGTTTGTAGAGAGCGTTGCTACGTGACCATGATAAACCAAAGAAAACCTTGGCTCACAGTGTGAACATGGGAATATTATGCAGCCTCCCGGCAGTCCCTTGATGCTCTTAGCAACGCGTCACTTCCATTGAACGTGTCAAATTAAAGAGGTGAGTGACAAAACACAGCTTCCAGTACATCTCTCTCAACCACTAAAAGTATGGTATTTTTCTTTATGTTTAGGCTACCTCCGGGGGACTGATCCTCAGCTTCAACTTACCCTTTGTGTACTGAACGCATTTTGGTGTTTTTAAGCTGTTGAAAAATAGCAGATCTACAAGCTCATATCGCGCCACCGAGTGGCGCGATATGAGCTTGTAGTTCTGCTATTTTTGGAAAAATTGTGAAAAGCATCAGAAACTAGAATCTGATCAGGACACAATGGTTTAATTACTTGGTCAGGCTGTCTTCAGTTCACGGTTGGTCGGTTGGAAGGGCGGGCGGGCGGCCGGTGGAGCGCCTTTCAAAAACTTCCATTTCCTGGTTTAGTTGATATAATGGTGATTTAATTAAGATATCTTTACTTTCGTGAGCAGAGCGGGCACAAGTTAAGCGATCGGTGTGAAGCCATCGGTCGTCGGCAGTCAACCGTCCTTCAAGATACTGTACTTTACAGTAGGTGATAGTAATGGTGACATAAGTAAGAGACCTTTATAATCATAAAGATTAGCCCACTCCACTCACGCACAAGTAGGCCATGCCCCCTTGGCCTACTTGTGTGCAACGTGCAAGTTTGCACTCAGTGCAGATCTAGTTATAGATCTATAGATATTGTATTCTATAGGAGTATTACAGTATCTCTTGGAGGTGTCAGGGCCCTCTGCTCGTTCGCTCTGCTCGCGCACAAGTGCACACCATGGCCTACTTGTGTGCATTGCAAAGTTGGCACTCGACAGAGTGCAGTTCCAAGTCTTATATATTGAAGCCAAAACATGGGTGTTTTTGTGTTTATTTTGTACTGTATCTGGATTGTCGTCTGAAACAAGCTTGCTGTGTGTTACTAAGGTCATGCTAGGGTTGACACACACTGGGCCAAACAGTAGACCCAGCAGCATTTAGCAGGTAACAGAGAGATAGAGTGGTGGGGGGCTGGGGGTCAGAGAGAGGAGGAGGAGGACAGGATTAAATGGAGGTTAGATCTCGGGTGAATAGACAGTAACAAATCTATGGTAATGGAAGGAAGGGAGGAAAGCAGAAGAGGAAGCCAAGGATTATGTTGGTGTCACGGCAGAGAGAGTTATTCTCTCATCCCTGTCCCTCCTTCTTTTCCCTCCATCATATATGCTTTATCTCCTCCGAACAGCTCCTCTTTAGCAATGTAGAAGCAGCGCTTTAAGCGCTTGTGTAGTGGTCCAGTGGATAAGTAGGGCCTACAACATAAATAACCAGCACCCCTGAAAGTGCTTTCAAACACAGTCATGATTTATTGCTTATTCTACCACAGGTCGTTTTGAGGAACTCACCTGATTGGTTGAAAAGGGTCACATGCAGTTACTTTAACCACCACACAGTCACGGCTAATCAATACAAAGATTTCATTTTTATGTTTTTGTCTCAGAGCGCAGCAGACTGGGTGGCTATAGGCTAGCTAGTTTTGTGGAACATTTGTGGTCATAGTGACTACTTATTTTTCAGCGAGTCTCTTAGATTTAAGGGTATCTGTGGTAGAATAGCAATATTACACTTGAGGGTGTGGATTAACATGATTCTTGGCACTTCAGTGATGCTTGCAGAACTCGACTACGTCTCGTTCCTGACCGCATCAGTGTCGTGCCAATAATCACGTTAATCCACTTTGGATTCTTTGCAGTAGGAACCAACTCACTTATAAGTGTGGGGCAGTTAACAAATTACATATTACATATTAATGTAATATTATTACCTTTTCCAGCAGTAGTGTAATGATATTACTCTGCCAAAATGGGTAATATGTGTTACTACGCCAAACACACGTCTCATTAATAGCTTGTTGTTGCATGTGAAAATATAACAGATTTACAAGCTATCTACAGATAACAGATGTTCAGTAGTTTGTAGATCCTAATCCACCGCAGTATTCTGCACAGATGATATACACTGCAAGTTGTCGCTAAACACATTGTGTTGTTCATCTCTATTCTTTTGCAGGTGGGATGGGGGAACTTGGGAAAGTAATTGACTAATATGTATTATGTATTATGTATTATTATATTATATTATATTATATTATATGTATTGCTATTATATTATATTATATTATATTATATTATATTATATTATATTATATTATATTATATTATATTATATTATATTATATTATATTATATTAATATGTATTGCTCTTTGATTCAACTAAAGCAATACATAATATAATATTATAACTTTTTCTAAGGCATCATAAGTAAAAGTAATATTGCCCAACACTGCTTATAACATACTGTTTGGTGTATAGGCCATTAAAATGTCTTTCATAAAAAAAAAAAACTACAACCTTACAGTACCAGAAAGACACTAATGACAAATAACAATTCTTCATTTAAGCCTTTGGGGTGTCGTGTGTAACCAAAAGGTCCCTCTCTCTCTCTGTAGAAGTAATTTATCACGGTCCCTGCCTCTTTTTAAAGGCTGCATTGTCTCTATGATTCCTGAAACCTTAAAGAGCAGACGTGCGTCGCTTACAGTGGCCCCAGCAACACAAAGACCTCGTCTCTAAAGTATTCCAAACAATCAAGTGTGTTGAATTGATCTCCTTCGTCATCATCACATCACCTTCCACTGTGTTCTGCGCTGTTCAAACTGTTTAAGGCTTTCTCTGGAGATTGAGCATTACTTTTTCCCTTTCCATCCCCCTCCTCAGAAAGTATAAGTGCATCATACCCCTCCCAAATACAAACGTCCACCAGCCAGCCGAAGGGGGATCCATTCCAAACCACCAGAGATATAATGCCTATCATGTATAAAGCCACATTTATAGTCAGTATGGTCCAACAATAACACATGCGCAAAGTTCGCATCATGAGTCTGACACATTAACTAAATTGGCCAAGCAACACTATCTTACAACAAAGTATAAATCTGGCAGCCAGACACTCGCTGCAAAAGAAGAAACAACCAGACTTTTCATTAGAGTGAAAGTTGTCGATTATAAACGCATTACAATCAGAGAGCGGGAGAATGTTCAGAGGCCAGATCAATATGTCCATTCTCCAGGTGTGTAAAACAGCTTGATGGTGTAATATTTTAGGTTACTGTTCCTGCGTCCCCTGTCACGCTCCCTGTCATAGACCCTCTACCCCAGGGGCGGATGTAACTTGTCCCAAGGGAACATGTTGGAGGGGCAAGAGAAAATGGTATGGGGGCGGCTTCAAAATGAAGTCGCACCCATACCATTTTCGGTTACAGGACTTTTATTAGTCAAGTAAAGCATCAAAAATAACATCAGTTGTTGTTGAAGTTGGAACAGACACACAGCATGCATAAAGCTAAAGGTCTGAGTTTTCTGTTTTCAATGATGAAATGCTGTTGGTTTAGTGGTGCCAAAATTGTAGTTAGTAGCAGTAGTAGTGTTTCAAATCATTTGAAACACTGGGTATTTAGGGGGGCATTGCCCCCCCCCCCCCCCCCATGCCAATGCCTAGATCCGCCCCTGCTCTACCCTCTCCTTTACACATTACTACTCTGTCCTCTCTGCCTCCATCTCTCCTCCTGTCTATGGCTCTACCTCCCTCTACACCCCCCCGTCAATTTCATGGGGCATATTTGCTGTCAGACTGAATCAGGGCGGTTTAAATAGGTTTGCGTGCCACACGGCCCTTTTACTGGTGGTCAGAATGGAGTTTCAGTCCAGTCGTTTGTGAGTGCGTGCATGCATGTGTGCGTCCACACGTAAGTGCCTGCGTAGTGGTGGTGATGGTGAAGGAGGATGGGGTCAAAACAACTACATTCACATTGGGAAAGAGAGTGAACAAGGGTGGGACAGAGGTAATTGTAAAGACAGTAGCTGAAGTAAACGTAAACGAAGTGCGGGCATTCATTGTTTTTTACTGTATCGTGGGTGAGAATAGCTGAGACTGCCGTTAATCGCTGCCACTCTAAAATTGGGATTGCCCCAGTCAACTTGAAGTTTAATTTCAATCCTATCAAACGCTGGTCATTGGTGGATAATATAGTATTGATCTTTACCTGTTGTTTCTATGCTCTAAGAAGGCTGAGTAGTCATTTCATTCACTTTTATTCCATGGTGAAACCTACAGTGTTACAACATTTGTTTTTCCTGCTAACTGCTGGGTGTTCATAGGACACTTCTATCATTATTTTTCATGACAAATGCTACATACAGTAGATAGACACTACAGTAGAAGGCTGTACAATGACTCTTGGCATAAGTAGTTGTGTTACTTACAAGTTTGAGTATTGTGTGGCCGGGTACATGACACATCTCGAGAGATGATTCTCACCAGATTGTGATGAATGACTTAAGGGATAAGGATAACAAACAAGAAACAGACTGTATTTTTCTAATAAAAGTCTTTCCACGTTGGCTGGGTTGCAGATCAGTAGGGGCTCTTAAACATTCTCTGGCTTCATTCTTTGGACCCAATGGGAAATATATGATCTCTCTCACCCTGAGAGTGCTCATTAATACATTTTGTAACTCTTTGTCTTTTGAGGGCAGCCATCAAAAGTAGACCTGATCCGCTGCTGAAGAAAGAACAAAAAAAGAAAAGAAAACTTCTCTAAGGACTTCCACATGGTCCTGATAGCACGACAATCTACAGTAATCACCCTACAGGAATAACAAGTTGGATATTGCCGCATATGCGACACAAGGAAAGAGGCAAGAGCACACACAAACACAACATGCTTACAGTACATACAGTATACTCCTACAAACACAAACACATACCGCACACACACGTATCCTCAGGAACACACACATACGGACAGCTGCACACACTTGAGTGAACCCAGGCTGTGGTTCTTACAGACTGAGATGTAAATCACACTTCAGCCAAATGCAGTGCAATAAAACCAATTGTGAGTGTGTGTGTGTGTGTGTGTGTGTGTGTGTGTGTGTGTGTGTGTGTGTGTGTGTGTGTGTGTGTGTGTGTGTGTGTGTGTGTGTATGTGTGTGTGTGTGTGTGTGTGTGTGTGTGTGTGTGTGTGTGTGTGTGTGTGTGTGTGTGTGTGTGTGTGTGTGAGAGAGAGAGAATGAGTGTCTTAAGTGTGTGTGAGACAGAGACCTGCGTAAAAATGGTTTGTCTCTGTGCGCACGTGCGTGTGTGTGAGTGTGTGTGTGTGCGTGCGCATGTGTTGTGGTCAGTGTTAGTGGTGAAAAGCAGTAGAAACTTTCTCAGTCTATTTAACATGAGGCATTAACTCTGCTAATCACACACAGATGACCAGAGGCAAACAAGGCTATGATGTGTGCGTGCACGGAAGTGTGTGCGTGTGTGTATATGTACGTGTATGACCAACTTACACACAGATTCACATAAACCTCTTCCCTGAAGGTCCATGTTGAGGTCTGAACTTTCCCGACAGTAGCTGTGACACACCAGTCTGTGTGTGTGTGTGTGTGCGCGCGTGTGTGCGGGTGCGAGTGCGAGTGTGTGTCCAACACACGGGTTGTGTGTGTTACTGTGTGTGGTGCCACCGCATCCTGTAAACAACAACATCATGCATCACAACAGACAGAGCATGTGTTTTATTGCATCTGCCTTGTCCATTTATAAGGAGGGTCTTTCCCTTTTTATTATTAACGGACACGCTCGGGTGCACAAGCCACTTTCATGCGTGGCAAATGAGACACGCCACGACACAAAACACCACTAAACACAATACTTCAAATACCAAGTCATCAGCCGGCCAGAGCTGGAGGATTACTTTACATGTTTGATGTGGTCAACTTACACTGGAAAATCCTCAGTTGTGCAGTTAAACTTTGAGAGTGAACAAATGGCGTGTGCACTCCTCACTCAGACTTACAAAACAATGAATGAATTAACACATGTATTCCAATAGCGTAAAACAAGTGAAAACATTTAGCGGTTGAATCAACGATCCGTAGTGCGTATCGACGGCCATATTAGTTGAAGGAATGAAGGGGACAGACCAAACAGGGGCGGATGTAACATTTCCCAATTAGGGGGGGCAGAAGAAAATGGTAAGGGGGCAGGTTCATCGCCCGTGTCGCTTCGCACCACGGGCGATGAAGCCGCCCCCATACCATTTTCAGTAGTGTTTCAAATACTTCTAAATATAAGCACTGAAATGTCTTGGGTTGTTTTGCATGCCATCATGTTTGGTGGGGCAGACTAGGCATTTAGGGGGGCATTGCCCCCCCCCCCCATGCCTATGCCTAGATCCGCCCCTGAGACCAAAGCCGTGCCGCTCAAAGCTAGGGCTGTGTATACCTGCTGATTTACAGCTGCCGATTCTTTTGTTCTGGTTTCAGGTGAAACTCTTTCCTACGCTGCCGCGCAACTAAAAGTTTATTACCGTTTCTAACTGATCGAATAACGTTGCGGTCGTGCAGCTGCAAGGAGGAAGAGAAAGGGAGAAGGGCAGGGAGACACACACACAACACACACACACACACACACACACACACACAAACAGGAGGCGAGACAGAGAGAGACAGAATGAGAGAAGCACTCAAATAAATCAATAAGAGCATCTTTTTTTAGACGTCGCCCCCTGATGGTCTTATCTGCCTTCTTGCGTTGGTCTGTTTGATTCTCTTTAAAGCTGGAATCCAAAGCATCAATTTAATTACTAACACACATCTTGAGCCCATCTGTAAGGCATGCATAATACAATATACGTATTACGTACTGTAATTAGCACATATGCAGTGGTTGACCCTGGTATCATGTAAGACAACTACTGGTTGGCAATGACTGCTGCCTGATTCTTATAAGTACACTATCTCCCTGGGTCAAGCGAAAAAAATCTGGTCTCTCACAGAAGACCCAGATTTCAATAACGGATAAGACATAAAATGTTATGGATTGCAAGCCTGTCCGTCTCTCTAACTGAGTGTTACATAAATAAATACACCAATAACCCAGGTATCTCTATCAAACGATAAAAAAACAGACAGAATAATCGCTAAAAAGATAAATGTTAGCTGCAGCTCTACTATACTGCTGCTGCACCTGTCTAACAACTCATACTCGTCTGTGTGTCTTTCTGTGTCCAATTTGACGTGGTGATTGGTGATCTCTGGTCTTTGTCAGAGTGTGACTGCTTGACTGAATGACCCCGTGGAAGCCTGATTAGAATGACCTACCGCAGAGCAGGAACACACATGCACCAATGCCTGCATGGCAACAACACACATGTCCATGGCATGCCATCTGTGACTATCAACCAACCAACAAGCTCAAACCATAACTAGACAAAATAATCTTCTCCTGCACTCTTTACCAACATCTGCACAGGAGATATTCATGCTATGCTAGTGCTACGCAGTAAAAAAAAGTCATAACATTTGCGAAAAAGCATGCTAGGGACACAATGGAACATACGATGCAGTTCCACTCCCTGCTGAACAGGCATCAAACCTGTAGAAGTCGTTAGTGCAGCGACACAGATCGCCCTCCCCAACCAGATTCCCAACTGCGAACACGGCCAACTGTGTTCTTTGGAGCGCCTGCCTGCCCGGCCCATGGTGGTGAGAGAGGGAACTTTACCCCTATGCCACTAGACGCCAAAGCTGTCAATAGTTTTATCGTATTCCAGGGTTGCACTCGTTGTAATGCCTCATTTCTGCGCCGTCATATAACTCAGGGGTTTTCAACCTTTTTGACTCCAGGGACCACCATTTATTCAGCATTTGAGCCACGGACCACCATTTGATGCCATTTTCACACCAAAGACCTAAAATTAAAGAATTATTTTGATTTTGTCCACAATTCCAGCCTTCCAGGCTGGATTTGCCAACCAGTGTAAACTTCTTAATTGGTGCTAATTCAGATGATGAATATTTTAACTCTTGAGAGTGTAAAAAAAAATGCATCTGGTTACATCTGGT
The DNA here is from genome assembly GCA_039105355.1 of Benthosema pterotum. NCBI lineage: Eukaryota > Metazoa > Chordata > Actinopteri > Myctophiformes > Myctophidae > Benthosema > Benthosema pterotum. Next base: position 36,332,933 of record CM076979.1, on the reverse strand, counting down.
TAACCAACTTTCCATCATTTAGCCTGGGGACCACCTGGAACCTTCTCAAGGACCACTGGTGGTCCCCGGACCACTGGTTGAAAACCCGTCATATAACTGAACCGCCATGCCAAATATAGCAGATTCACAAGCTCACAGCGTGCACGTTTGGCTTATACAAGGCCTAACGGTATTTTCATGAATCAGGCAAAAGCCTGTGTAGAGGAAAGCCTTAATTTAAGAGTGATGCGACCTTTTCATCTGCACTAAGTCACCATGACAGCTGAATACATGAGCTCAGATCTAATCCCAACTGACACCCAGTTTAACAACTATAACTCAAGAAGGGATGCAGTGGTATTGATATATCAACGTGTTTAAAACAGCCTGAATTTGCTCTATGTGTGAAACTCATAAAAGATACAGCACACACGACATAGTAACCTACAGATATGACATAGTAACACGCTCATGTGGACACAAAAATGCACAGGCTGATACATCAAGGACTATAATTAACATATGACACCATAGCTGGGAAAGTGGTGGAAAACCCAGAGGAGCAGAGAGAGGTGTAAATAGATCGCTGGTGACTCACAATCTAGTGGCTACACACTGGCCACAGACACACAGAACACCCACGCACACTCACACACACAGGATCTCTCTCTCCCGCACACACACATGCTCACACACACACATGCGCACATACAAACACACAAACACAAAAAACCAAAAACACTGGGTTCACCCACATGAAGTCAGAAACACATCATAGCCACAGCCACAGGAGGAAGCAATGTGCTCTGTGTGTGCGTGTGTGCGTGTGTGTGCGTGTGTGCGTGTGTGTGTGTGTGTGTGTGTGTGTTATGAGCAAAGCTCTATTTGTCCATTCTGATGTCATGGAGGCTTTAAGTGTTATCAAAAAGTCCATGGTTATTGCGTCAAAAGTTATGTACATCAAAATGCTCTCATTCTTTCACATACACGCAGGCACACACAAACACACACACACACACATACATACACAGTCATCCATCACGCCTCCTCTCTAGGCACTGAGAACTGTCCTATGATACAGCAGGATTTCACAATCGCAATTTCTGAGATTAATGTTGTCTCCGTTTCTATCCAAAGATATAGCTAAGCACAAACTTCTCCATGTTCCAATTGCAAACCTCCTCTGGGGTGCACATGTACACTGAAAAATACTCAGTGTTAATTCAACTCTGAGAGCGTGCAAATGTGTGCTTTTACTGTTTAGCGTAACCAATGAATTGACCAACATCCAACGGCTTACTGGACTTCACTTCATAAAGACCTAAACCTAATGTTCCCACTCGCTCTCACACCTTTCTCTATAACACACACACACACACACACACACACACACACACACACACACACACACACACACACACACACGCAGCCTGCTACAAGTCATCCAGGGGGCACCCTCATTACCTAACACACAGGTGGCCATGGATCTATGGCCATGGACCAGGGAGAGGGACACACATTTTGTGTAATTGTAACATGCACGTGCACACACACACACACACACACACACACACACACACACACACACACACACACACACACACACACACACACACACACACACACACACACACACACACACACACACAGCATCGGGACTGAACTCTGTGGTTAATGACTTTCCCACCCACTATCCAGCTCACAGCCTTGCTGCTCACGCTGCACATGCTGAAACCGTTAGTGATAAGTGGCTTTTCTTCCTCGGTAACGTCCTAATGTCCCTGTTAATCTCACATTCCACACTACAAAGGCCACGACGGCGCAGATGGGTGTTTACAGTGCCGATGAGCGAGCAATTGTGCAAAAAACTATTGCAGCAAACTTGCCGAAATAATGCCTCCTGATTGTCCTCCTCCTCACATTAAACACAACAAGACACAACAGGCAAGGACAGAAGACACACTTCCACCCTGGCAATTTCATTCTGTAAATACTTCTTCTGACCATTAACCTGTTGCTAAATTACATAAACCATGTGTTTAATTATCCACTTTATCATGATCATGATAGCGTAAAGGTGACACAGTCATCCATCCATCCTTCCACCATTCCATCGCTCCATCATGTGGTTTTCAACCCTTTCCATATCAAGGCGACAGTCACAAGGCCCATTATTTATTCTGCTTTTGAGACGTTCAGGGACAACCATTTGATGAGATTTAGCCTTGCAGAACCAAAACTAAATACTTTGTCCACATTTCCATGCTGTAATGATGTTGGAAGGCTACCAGAGGAATGACAACAGGCAAATGTTTATCAAAAAACAATTCTTGTTTGTGCATTCTCCTCTAATTACTAATTATGTATATACTTCTTGCAAATTACCAAATTATACTGAAATAATGAAGATGGTTAAGAATAATTTAACTCTTTAGTGAAAAATGTAAGCAAATAGATCTTTAAAGGGGATTTCCACCCATTTTCAACATTTTACCATGTCATTAATATACCTTAGAGATGTTGTGTGAACATGATGAAAATGTTTCCTAGAAATGGAGGTCTGAAAAAATCATGGTGAAACACAACTTGATGACATCATCAAATTGTGTTACCATGCTAATGATTTTTCTTTTAGGACCTTTTTTTCTGAGAGTGTACAAATGGAACCGTTAGGGTTAATTTGGTTCCAATTGTATGCTCTCTGGAAAAAAATCTTGAAAATGGGAGGAGACCTCCTTTAATGATCCAATTGTTTCTTGTAAATAGACTTAAGTAATGCAGATGGCGCGGGCAGCTATAGGCTGGCAGTCAGAGGCGTGTCAAGGGTTCGAGTCCCAATCCCAAAACTTTTGCTGTGTGTCTTCCCTGATGATCTTGTTATCCCCCATGTCACCTGTCAACGTACTGTAGGCCTATAGCTATCATATTTTAAAAAGTAATGCCAGATGTTTAACAACATGCAACTACTGAGAGTGCAAATGGAACCAAATTGGCCCGTAAGGGTCATTTAGTTCATTATTTTGCACTCTCAAGAGTTAAAGATGGCTAAGTGTAAGGGTCAATTTGGTCACCAACTCTCCCATCATTTGGGGACAACCTGGAACCTCCAGACACAGACAGACAGACAGACAGACAGACAGACAGACAGACAGACAGACAGACAGACAGACAGACAGACAGACAGACAGACAGACAGACAGACAGACAGACAGACAGACAGACAGACAGACAGACAGACAGACAGACAGACAGACAGACAGACAGACAGACAAGACAAGACAAGACAAGACAAGACAAGACAAGACAAGACAAGACAAGACAAGACAAGACAAGACAAGACAAGACAGACACTTGACTGCCACTCTGGCAAATAGCTCATGTGACTCGTGGGTTCTGTTTCAATTCACAATGTCCAATTCACATTATCAATTAAAGGGGAATTCCATGCATCATTAACATTGTGAAACACAACTTGATGATGTCTTCAAGTTGTGTTTCACCCTTTTAATGATTTTTTTTCCAGACCTCCATTCCCTTAAATGTATCATGTCCACACAACATCTCTAAGGCATAACCTATTAATGACATAGTAAAGTGTTGAAAATGGGTGGAATTACCTTTTTAAAAGGGTATGATGCAAATAGGTTGCAAATATATCCATGGCATGTATCATTTCCATATTGCCTACTCTGTATTCACACAGAGGCAATATAGGCTATATTGTTACTGTTTCTTTTTTTTAGTACAACACATAATTTCAGTGAGTTAAAGGGGAATTTCACCCATTTTCAACATTTTTCTGAGAGTGTACAAATGCAACCAAATGATCCCTAACGGGTTCATTTGGTTCCCTTTGTACGCTCTCAGAAAAAAGAAGCGTCTAAAGAAATCCATTAACATGGTGAAAATACATCTGAATGATGTCATCAAGATGTTACACCATGTTAGTGGTTTTCTTCAGACCTCCATTTCTTGGGAACACAGAATGGGGGAACTCTTTTATCATGTCCACACAACAATGACATTAAAATGTTGAAAATGGGTGTTCCCTTTTAACTAAAAACGCCATTGCCTGTACCTGGAGGTGTTTGAAGGCTGCGGTCAGCTGCGTGACGTGCAGGGTGAGACACCTGGACGCGCAGCGCGCGCTGTTCACTCTGTCCAGCACGGCGTCGTCCTGCTCCGGATGAGGAGTCCTGCTGCGCGCCGAGCCGGCGCGGACCCCCTCCAGCAGCACCCCGCACAGTGTGAGCAGCACCACGGACCCCTGCAGCAGCATCATCAGCACCACGACCACCACCGACACAAACGGTAGAAAAGCAACACAAAAAAAAAAAATAAATAGAACACGACGAGGGATAATAACTCAAAGATTGGTTTCTTTTTTTGGATTTGATTTGTCTCAAACTGTGTTTTTATCACTCCCCAAGAAAGACTTGTTGTCTATCTGTATGTCAAGTGTCAACCTCCTCCTCTCCCTCCCGCGATGAAGTGAAGAATGAAGACATCTCCTCCTCCACCGTGGCTGCACATGAGGACTAAACTGGAGGAGAACCAACCCAGCCTCGCTCTCTCTCCTCCTCGCCGACGCGCGTTATTATAGATCCCACCGCTGTACCCCCCCCCCCGCCCCCCGCTGTAATTGACAGTTCTCGCTTTTGCAAACTCTTTTTACACAAACGTTTTCATGCCAAGGAAGGACCCACGATTTACATTGTGTAAAAACAACACCGCGTTTGCACACTCTCGGAGTTAGAGATCAATAAAAGTCCCAATTTATTCCAAACCATCATTTAGCTGGGGGGACCTTTTTGATCCCAGGGCCCAGTGGGCCCACTATTTATTCTGCAGTTTGGCCACGGACCACAACTTGATGTTGTCGAGTTTAGTCTCTAGCACCCAAAGCTAAGGATTTTCAAGTTTGTGTCCACAATTTCTATGGCCATGCTAGTTAGGAGCCAATCCAGAACTACGGTGGTAAGCATAATCACGGCCCCGCGGACACGCCCACCACCGGTGCACGTGCGACTCATCATCATCATTAGCAGCAGCAGCAGCAGCAGCAGCACAGCCAGGGCTTGGCTAGAAGCACTGCCACTATATCCGCTAACTTGGCAGCAAGTTATGAATGTACAGTACAGTAGTAGGCTACTACTAGGCTACTTACTGTCTGCGTCTATAGCCTACGGGATATTTTCCATTTGGATAATTTCGTCCTAAATCTAACCTGATTACTTGTGTCATAATTGGCCTCCAGACGGTGGAAATATTTAAGTGAGGCAGATTATGAGCTAATGGTTTCTTTAGAGAGTAACTGCTATTATTCTACTAAACAGTTTTGTTATTCTGGTAACACTCCTCCCCTTCAGGCTCGAAGAGAGTGTGATTGTTTTAGGCCAGACTAATAAAGAGATGTTTAACGATGGGAAACAGACTCTAGCAAACGTGTCGATGATGTAGCAGCCAGCTATACAGTCAGCCAGTCAGTCAGTCAAGCCTGGCAATCAGTCAGTCAGTCAGGCCAGTCTGTCAGTCAGTCACTATATGCCAAATATGGATTTACTATAAGGCAGCAATTCCAGGGCAAATTCTATTCTAAATGTTTTAGAGGACCATTTGGATCTGGAAAGATGTTTATTTATATGGGCCTGTAACCCAATAGACACATTAAACCATGCTGACAATAACAAGATGTTAAAATAATCATTTATAAGTTTTGGTTTGGGGAAAATTGAGTCATATAAACAAAATAATACTACAGGCATTGTTTGGCCTGGTATAGTAGGATGTGCCCACTATAAAAGGTTTGTTGTTTTTCTGTCCTGTCCTAGGTTGACTTACATCATGTACTAGGATAAGGCTACACCTGAGAATAGAATATTCATATAGGGAACAGAGAAGGAGAGAGCTCAGAGAGTTCTCTGATTGAAGTATATAGGCTACCTCTCAGGTTAGGTTAGGTTAGGTTTTCTGAGGTCAAACACACAGCTGGCCATTATCTTAACAACAGACAGAACATTTTCATATTTTTACAAAACATGCTGCTCAGGTTTCTGAATAAACCATTAGTGCATGCGGTGTAAAGATCCTCTCCAGCAGACATGTATAGGCTACGTGTGCACATGCGCACGTACACACACACACACACACACACACACACACACACACACACACACACACACACACACACACACACACACACACACACACACACACACACAGAAGCACTCACTGTCTATCCAAATATGTGCGTTGATTAAAACCAAATGTCTAAGATTTGGCTAGAAAAAGAAACAGTGAGTTAGAGAGAGAGAGAGAGAGAGCGAGAGAGAGAGAGAGAGAGAGAGAGAGAGGGAGGGAGAACTACAAAGACAGGCAGGCAGACTAACACAGACAGACATACAAAGAGAGTTCAGTTGATGTTTAGTGGAATAAAGGTGCCAGAATCTCAGCTCTTCAGTCATGGATTGGGCCTATAGCTATAGGTATCAGTGCCAGATCATATCCATATACTATCATTTGCTATATGCTCAAATCCAAGTTTCCATCCAAGTCAAAAGGTTATTGGTCCAGTACAAACCACTGAGTAAAACCTTTTCCCTCTGATGTTCTCCAACGAAATCCTGTCGTGTGTTTCAACCCCAACATCCACACAGTGTGTTAGATCACTTTGTCAGAACAGATTTGTGTTTGAATCAGTGACAGTCTGGCAGACACAGAATTTGGCCGTGATTAGGCTGCTGTCTGTTCTAATTTAACTAGCAGATTTACAGTTTTCCCCCCTTGATGTTTCACCTCAACCAGGTCGGCTGGTGTTTAATTTATGCTTTAAAAGAAAAATGGCCCCATACACCCCAATTGTAATTGGAACAGTTGGAACAACCTGATTGGAAAAGCACCAGCTGGTTCAGCCTGTCAGATGGCTTTAACAACAAGTCAGATGTGGGATAACTGCATTCTTCTGCACAGTAAAACCCATAGTGAGAGTGCAAAAAAGGACCCAAATGGACTTGTAGAATCAGCTATCTTTAGCTTTAAACGAGACAATCTGTTTATAGGCTACCACGGAAATGGCATACTTGTGCTGTTTTAAATGCAACAATACTGACATCCACAGTACCTACCTGTATCTTGCTTCCACCTCCAATGCCCCGTTCATGTGGCGATCTCTCATATTAACTGTCATTCTATAGTCCGAGGTTAATTGAGTGGTCAGTAGGTAATCTCTGCAGCTGGAACAGCTCATGGCTCATCTGTCGGTTGTCTGCAGCCTCCACAACAAGCTCACAATCATTCAACAGCATTGCTTTTTAAATCCCCATACAGTTTGTACTGGGTTCCCCAAAGGTCTATTTATACATGTTCTCCTTTTTGAGGGTGCATACCCTTGCTGTGCCCAGTTTAAACACAATGATACACTATGACATGACTGTCACATGTCTCAGGGCCAGATACTACAACGTGTTGGGATTTTCTACCTGAGAGACATTCAGCCGCACCTGCTCAGGCCCCCAGGCTGGCCTACCAGGCACTGTTGTAGTTATAAGTCAAAGTGAGGACAGAAAAAAAGTGAAGATGCAAATTATGTCTCTATAGTTATGATGATATATGATAAGAGCACACAGGTGATAATTAAATAACAAAGGTTGACTTTTTTTCCTCTCTACCCCAAATCTCTTTGATGAAAATAGCCAATCTACAATGCTGAATGTTTTGCATTTTAATTGTACACCAGTCTTCATGTGATGTGTTTTACCAGTTTTGTTTTATTTTATTTAGCCCACTGTGACAATGGGGGGAATCTTATTTGGGGCATTTAGTACACTAATTATAATAAGTTAAAATATGTAGCGAAATAGCCATTGACCTGCCCACTAACACACTATGCTTGTCTTCATAGTTTCATCCTTCAACTTCCAAAGGAATGCTATGCCTTGTCTTTTTTGCTCAGAGAATAAACTTGAGCAACAGTGCCCCTGTGTGATCAGGTGGGGTTACTGCAGACAGTTTCACTAAGCATTATTATGGAGATATGGGTGAATTTCGTGCACCTTCTATTTAACATTGGGAATGTACACAATATCCTATAGACTATATGGAAAATATCATTATGGGTGTATAGTGTAATACTAATAACGAATAAGTAACCGGTGTATTTCTTCAGTAATGGGTTAGCCCAAGCCCCAAATCTCCATCAAACAGAAAATACATTTTCTGGTCAGAATACCAATTTCATCAAATCAGATGTGTGTGAGAAGACACACTCACAATTCCACATTCATTTATTTTAGGCTATTTTACTATGGCTGATAGAGGACACACGCACGCGCGCGCGCACACACGCGCACGCGCGCACACACACACACACACACACACACACACACACACACACACACACACACACACACACACACTGTGCACTACTGTGCACAATCAATAAACGTGTTGACAGTTTGGCCACATGTCACTCATGATTTGTGCTGTGAAGAAAACAAACCCGCCTTATTGTCCATATAAGGTCCTTTTGGTCACTGCCTACTTGGGACCAGGCAAGTCGAGAACAATGCAGGTTGTAAATCCATGCCCCACCCATTTATGCAATACCGTTCATTGTAGCCATTGTCATAGTAAAAAAAATAGCTTTTAATACTTCACGAGTATACATGAGAAATACAATTTCTCAGTTTATACAATTTGAAGATTAATTTCAAAATGTTAACAATTTTCAAGGTATGAATTTCACATGGTTATTTTGGTGCCCATAGAAGGAGGCCATGCGAGGCAAAAAAGATATGCCTTGACAATTATGAACCAGGGACCACAGATAAAACTGGGGACCACTGTTCTGGCAGGGGGTTGCTTATGGGTGATGGTTAAGTATAATATTGACTGTTAAAGGGCTTCATTTCATTTGTTAATTTGAGGTCCAGAAGCAGAGCTCAAAAAGATTGATAACCACTGTTCCACTGTTATTTGTCCTTCTCTTATCCTTCCATATTAGACTCACGTCTGATTTGATTGCAACTTATACGCAGACACATGCCATTCATTTTATGGGACCATTTCCGTATAATGGCTCACCCAGTCAAACCGGTGCACTAATTATTTCCCTTGACATTCGCTCCCTTTTCTTTTGAAGTTCATTGTCGACTATTCCTAGTAGATTCCTAAATGACATCAGGTATTCACACATCAACAGGTCATTTTAGTGCACCGCTTTTCAACTACTGGTTGATAATACAAATCTTCCTTCATACAGTACATGGTATAGATAGAGACCATTATGCATATCTTTTCTGTAAAGTGACTTTGGGTACCCTGAAAAGCGCTGTATAAATCGTATGTATTATTATTATTATTATCATATACCTCCACGGGCCACCAGTGGTGAGCAGCCCTGTTCCAGAGACAGCATGTCATTTACTACAGTAGTGCATACAGTACATGCAGATCTACATCCTTAAATGTGTTCCAGAAATCCTCCTCCACCCATTTAGTAAAGGCTCCTGTATGTCATCTTGACATCTTGCTCTTTTACTGTCATTCCAACCAGGTGACTGTTTGCCTGTCAGTAATCAATCATTAGTGTTCGTGTTGTTCAATCCCCTCGGCAGCTGTCAAACAAATCCCACACAGCTATACACAACAAATCAGTATTTTAAAATAATCCTTGTACATCATTTGTTGTAGCTACTGTGTATACTTGGGAGTATCAGAAGGATGTAGTTTTACTCGACTCAGACAGGTAGGTTGACTGTTGAACTTGAAATACTATGTCTAAAAAACCCAGTCAGGGTTTGAGGACTGGCTTATATACTCACTCAGGTCTAATCAGTAGCATACAGTAGAGAAACCCTCATTCTAGCCAACCATCCTTAGTAACAGTATCTATTGGTGCTATATGCAGTATAGGGACCATTATAGTATCAGTAACACAGGGAAGGCAGCACTATACACACACACACCAAGACCTGCAATGCAACCTGAAATCAGATAAGTGAATGAATGTATTTCCTATGAACTACGAAATGATGTCCGGTAAGTGAAGGGATGAATTTCCTTAGAACTATCTAATCTAACCATCTGTCACATTTCCTAAAAACAAGTTCATGTTCATGTTTACCACAAAGCTCATTGGAATGTGATAAATATAGAGGGAACTGCTTTGCATACAGTGCTACTGATGGTTTGTTTTGTAAGTGGGAGTGGATAAGAGCACATGGGAGGGAGCAAAAGTGTTGCTGGCAATGTAATATTTATAAACTGGACTGGTTTGTTAGTGTGTAGAGAAACAGCAGCTTTGGACTTCAGACATAATTTCAGCTGAAAGAGCTGAAAGAGGACAGACAGGTTGCCCAAGTGCAGGCGAAAGAGGAACTTGGACATTTTGCTGCCTACTTGATCAAAGTAATGTAAACTTTCGAAGAACAGTGGATTAAAGTTAGAAGTAAAACTCTAAGGGAAAACTGAGAAAAGGAAAAGGATGTCCTACCCACTGTTTGTTCCAGACAAGGATTTCTGCTGTCCTGTATGTTGTGACATCTTTGATGATCCTGTGATACTGTCGTGCAGTCACAGCTTCTGTAAAGCCTGTCTGCAGAGATGGTGGGAAGAGAAACCCGGTGAATGCCCCTTCTGTCGGAGGAGATCGTCAAAGAGCGACCCACCTGGTAATTTGGTGTTAAAGAACATCTGCGAGACCTTCCTAAGCGAGAGATGTCAGAGAGGTGCAGTAGCGGAGGTCCTCTGCAGTTTGCACGGTGAGAATCTCAAACTCTTCTGCCTGGACGACCAAGAACCAGTTTGCCTTGTGTGTCGAGATTCTGAAAGACACACCAACCACAGATTCAGGCCCATCAGTGAAGTTGCACTGGACCAGAAGAAGGAACTTGCGGGTGTGCTGAACCCCTTGCAGGAGAAACTAAAGGCACTTCACAAAGTCAAACTCAGCTGCCATAAAATAGAAAAACACATTGATGACCAGAATCAGTACACAGCGAAAAAGATTAAGGATGAGTTTACAAAGCTTCACCTGTTCCTCCAAGTGGAAGAGGAAGCAAGGATGGAAGCCCTGAGGGAAGAAGCGAGGACAAAGAGTCAAATGATGAAAGAGATCATCCATGGACTGAGCAGAGATATAGCAACTCTTTCAGACGCAGTTAGTTCTATAGAGCTGAGGCTTAGGGCTGATGACATCTCCTTGATGCAGAATGTTATGGTTCTGCCTCAAGGAGTGAAGACAGAGCTCGATCAGATGGACGCACAGCTGACCCAAGGATCACTGATAGACGTGGCCAAGCACATGGGCAACTTGACCTTCAACGTATGGGAAAAGATGCGGCAGATCGTCCCCCAGCAGTCCATAATTCTGGACCCCAACACGGCTCACCCAGATCTCATTCTGTCTGAGGATCTGACCACAGTGAGATGGAGTGGAGTGAGACAGGAACTTCCTGACAACCCGGAGCGATTTGACACCTGGATTCAGGTCTTGGGATCCCAGGGCTTCAACTCAGGGACTCACAGCTGTGATGTGGAAGTGGAAGGAAACAGATACTGGATACTTGGCATGGCAACAGGCTCGGCCCAGAGGAAGGGAGACACGGAGGGTGCATACTGGAGAATAGGGTTTTACCATGGAAAATACAATGCACAATCCTCTGCAGGGCTGAACTTTGACCTGCCAGTGCAGAGGCAGAATCTCAGGAGGATCAGAATGAATCTAGACTGGGATGAAGGGAAGCTGTCTTACTTTGATGCTGAAACTAACACACACCTGTACACCTTCACAGCCAAATTCACGGAGAGCTTGTTTATATACATTGGCACTGTGGGGCAATTCCCTCCTCTGAAGATCTTACCAGTGAAGGTTTAATTTCATCTGTTTGTCTAACAGGTACAATCTACGATTAACTCTGAGAACCCAAACATAATTATTTACTCTATATAGAGTTAGACTTAGACTATGAAGTGTATTGTGTCAAAAAGTGTCAAAAATACCTCTGAATACTGATTGTATATTTTGATTTTCTTTTGACAAATGTAGTATAATGAGTAATGACCTTTACTTTGAGGGGAAACATGCAGCAACCATAACATGTTAAAATGTAGTTTTGTATTTATTCTGGGACCAGTGTTGTGAATAACGCCCTTACAAGTAACGCCCTTACAGTAAGGGATTACTTTTTTCAGTAACTTCTAACGTAACTCCTTACATTTCTCAAATTCCTAACGGCATTATGATTAGTGTACCATCGTTACTATCATTACTTCACGGCGGCGGCAGGACTCGCTGCACTGTGTGCTGTCTGTCTTCTTCAGCTCGCTTCTTCACTGTCTAACATAGAGTATATTGAATAGAGAAGGCACCGAAGGAAAGTTCCCCTTCGTCCACTTGCATTGTTTCCTCCGGATGCCTGATCTAGTTTTAATATATCTATGTGTGTCACGTGATAAGTATAAGCCAATCAGAGCCAGTCTTATTCGTTGAGCAGAGCAGAGCCATCTAGTAGAACAGCTGTGACATTGAGGGGCCGAAAAAAATGCTTATGATCCCATAGACTTAAATGCATCCGGTAACCTCGGTTGTCCCAATTCAATAGAAGTGTATATAGATGAGCCGCCATTGAAGTGGTGCCATGAAGTGAACAGGGTTTTCGTGTAACTAAAGGCTCTGGCCTCTTGTAAGGAAACAGACACAACCAGGAGTGTTGCTGCGCACACACACTAACATTTAGCTGCGGTAAAATACGCTCTCAGACGCAATGATACGAGGACGACAGCGTGACCGGAGCCTTTGCAGCGCGGAAATATAAACACTATTTTACATTCTTGCTGGTAAAGCAGAGGTTTTCAACAGGTGGTCCGGGGAGGATTCCAGGTGGTCCTCACACTAAATGATGGAAAGTTGGTTAACCAGATGCAATTCTTTGAGAGTGTAAACATGAAACCAAACGCATTTGGTTTCATGTTTACAAGAGTTAAAATAATCATCATCTGAATTAGCCCAAGTCTACACAAGTAGAGAATGTAGAAGTTTGATGGTTCTTTATATCTGTATGTTTGACTGTTTTGTTTTTTAAATCCAGCCTGATATTGTGGAAAAAAGAAAATAAATCTTTAGTTTTGGGGTCTGTGAGGCCAAAATGTTCTCAAATGGTGGTCCGTGGCTAAATGCAGAATAAACAGTGGGCCCTGGTATGAAAAAGGTTGAAAACGACTGTGGTATAGGACGTGGACGAAAACAAAAACATTGAGGTGAAGTGTAGACAGCAAGCATTGTCCTCAGCAAAGAAATTAAAGGGGAATTCCAACCCGTTTTTAAAAAAAGGTCCTAAAAGAAAAATCATTAACATGGCGAAACACAACCTCCATTTCTAGTAAACACAGAATGGGGAGATCTTTGTCTTGTCCACGCAACATCTCTAAGGCATATTAATGTCAGTAAAATGTTGAAAATGGGAAGAATTTCACTTTAAACTTGTAAGCACAAATACTACAGAAAAACACCCCTTTTTTGTATGTTTTTTAAAAAAAAGTAAAGTAAAGTAAAGTAACGCCCTTACTTTCATAATTTAGTAAGGAATAAAGTAACTAGTTACTTTTTTAGGGAAGTAACTATAACTATAATGCCCTTACTTTTTAAAAGTAACTTCCCCAACACTGTCTGGGACATAGGCTACATTTGGTCAAACATATCTCAGTGATAGGGGTGGCTGTTCGTAAATGTCACAGTTTACTAAATTCTGTTTAGTTTAATTAGCCTATATGCAAATAAACCAAATAAATCAATTAATCCAAGAAATGTATATGGTTTTGTTTCCCCCCACTGTTGGTCTCTCTGTGTGTGTGTGTGTGTGTGTGTGTGTGTGTGTGTGTGTGTGTGTGTGTGTGTGTGTGTGTGTGTGTGTGTGTGTGTGGGTGTGTGGGTGTGAGGGTGTCCTTTATAGGCCATAGTAAAATAGCCTAAAATAAATGAATGTGAATTTATTTTTTATGATAACCACAGCTAGCCAAGATAAGATTGCCTGTCAATTAGACATATAGCCTATAGCAGATAAGATAGTGTGTAGCCCATGGCGATAGGTAGGCCTAATAGGTATGCAGTTATGCCTGACTGATGACTGCAATTGCATTTAGGATACAAAACAACTTCAAAACATGTCACAAAGCTCTATATTGCAGAGAACGAGAGAAGAAAAACAATATTGGGTAGGTTATTAAATGTGCAGGCAATCCCCATTGGATCATTGCGCCTGAGAAGAGCACATCAAGTGATTGGTGAGCGAGAGGAGAGAGGGGCTCAACTCAAGTGCGTCTGTAGTTGACAGACACACACACAACATACACACATGCTGCAGCAGGCAGATGTAGCGCATCCTGGGAAATGGATCTATGATGACATGACATCCAAACAGCCAGCAGGATGATTTCCCATCATGATTATGGATTTAATTCGGCGTCATAGATTTGAATTACTTGCGCGCGTCATATTAATCTCGTCACTATTTATGATAGATGATGGTAAGTGATTTCTTTATCCTACTGTGTGCATATAGTGGTTTGTTCTGTTTTCGTTTGTTTTTATATTTTTATTTAGGTTCTAGTCGGTTTATTCGGTTATAGCTGTAGCCTAGCTGACGCATAATTAGTGATTACCATGGCTACATTGTGACTGGGTACAACTAACAAAGATTCTAACGTTGTAGTCAATTATGTTCACAACTTGCTGCTTGCTATAAAATTCTGGGGATTATATAGACTATTATCAACTTTTATGGATTCATTGTCACTCAAATGACACACGTGATGTGGCAACAACAACAATAACACGTGTAGTTGAGTTTTAGTATGCACCGGTTCAACAAACCTCGATCTGCCATGAATTTCAATCGTGGCGCGCATGACATCATTGCTAGGCTATGCTTGCCTGAATACTGCAAAGTTAAAAGAATGCAAACATGGAACAATGTATAGTAGGCCAACAACAGCAGGCCGTGTCGCAGTGAGTGACCTGTGGGGGTGCTGCAGGCCAAGTGATGCACTACTAGCCTAGATGCAGTAGTAGACCTACATGACACTACAAAGCAGTGCAGTGCACCCACACATGTTGTGCTGTTATCTTCATTGAAACACAACTACAGCAGGCCTAGGCTATGCTAGGGTGCATGATCAGTCAGGGTCTAGGACTGGAGACATATCAGAGCCTCCACATGTGTGATTCAGAACCGTCTAGATAACACAGCACAAAGAACTGTGAGTGAGGGTCATTAGCATTTGAAAGAAAGCTTACATGTGGTGGGAGGGGATGTGTGGCTGGCTGGAGCTGTCTATTGAATGGGCTATTAGGCAACAGGCCTGGGTCTGAAGTCTCCAGGGACTCGGAGCCCTCCTGGGACCAGGACTGTCTGAGAGAGGCAAGTGCAGCAGATATCTGAACTAGTGGAGCATTTTCTGTAGAAGTAAAATAAATTGTGTGTGTGTGTGTGTGTGTGTGTGTGTGTGTGTGTGTGTGTGTGTGTGTGTGTGTGTGTGTGTGTGTGTGTGTGTGTGTGTGTGTGTGTGTGTGTGTGTGTCAGCAGAGTGCCTCACAGTCCTAGCTTGATCACATAAAAGTGTAGTATCTCCCCGATCTATAGGGAATTCCCTTAGCAGCAAGATATTGGCTTTGCAGACCTGAGTTTGAAAACCCATGCAGGCATTATAATAACTCTTAGGGTCTACATCTACACATTGCTGTGAATGCCAAAAGGATGCTTTGATTCTTGTGTCAAAGTGTGATTTTTGTTAGACTGCAGCCCCTTGACTCCAACCTCAGGCTGAGTCCAGTCTATATTTATAAGCTGCAACAGCAATCTGTGATAGATGGTTCTGAAATGTTTCAGCTCAACCCAAAAGATAAATTACATGTTTCTCTCTTATCTAAACTAGTGAAAATAGTAGATCTACAGGCTCATACAGATTTTATTTATTTATTTATTTTACAAAAAGCTTCCATTTTTTTAATATTATATAAAAGTGTCACATTGTGACACCATGTAAACTTGTGGATGTGTCTCTGGACTTCAAAGTGAAATCACTGAATATATTTATGGAAATTATCGGATTGTTTTATTAAAAAGAAAATCCATTCCCAATTACCAACATTTTTTGAATTGTTTTTAATTGACGATTTCTCTTGATATTTTTTTGGGGGGTGGAAACATGTTTTGGAAACAGTGACATTGACTATGACTCTCCTCCAGGGAAAAAAAAAAGACACAAACCCAAGGAGAGTGGCTGAGCATGTGGATGGGGATGATTGCAGCTGCATCTCTTTGGCCACTTCAGACACTGATTGGCCAGAATGATTGAGCTCTTGAGATCTGATGACTTGATATCATCCATAGAAAAGATTACTGGCTTTTAAAAAAAGAAGAAAAAAAGGGGGGGGGGGGGGGGTCATTAAAAGAGCTGCGGAGACGTTGGATGTTACTTTTGACTCCTGAATCCTATCAGTGTCTTGTACAGCTATCATTCAGTCCTTATAGAAACCTGGCTAAAATAATGACTCCTGGATGCACGATTACGAAAAGACGGATTTGAATATCTGATAAAATGCAGACACACTTGTGTGCTGCAGCTGCAGCCAGCTTTCTTCATAACCCTGGTTTAACCCTGGTGTCAGTAAACAGTTCAAGCCTTTGACTCTGATGAACACACTTTAGCATGTTTGCTTATTCAATATTGTAAAAAGAAGTTCCGCCTGCTCAAGTCTTTCTCCGGGTTACTCCTGTAAAACACAGTGTCTTCATTGAACCTTTATTTATTTTAACATCTCATCTACTGTATCTCATCTATTTTGGTTTGACCGTAGACCGTAATTTAACCTCTTTGGGTTTCATGGGCAGTGCTGGTGCTGCTATAACACTATGATCTCCCCTCTGGGATCAATAAAGCCAGCTTGATCTTATTTTATTTTATTGGAAGTGGAACTATTGGAGTGCTACTGTAATAAATCCATAACAACGCTGTATTGCAGTGTCTAACATGGTAAAGGAAGTAAACAATCCCTCTGGGCCGGCATGACAATGTGTAATATAAAGATGCATTGGTTATGGTTTTTCAAGGTACCTGCAGGGCTATTCATTTATACAATTCTATAGAGCACTGTTTTTAACCAGTGCTCTGGGGACCACCAGTGGTCCTTGAGAGTTCCAGGTGGCCCCAGCTAAATGATTGAAAGTTGGTTAACCAGGTGTAACCCTTTGAGAGTGTAAAAGAAACTCTCAGGAGTTATTATTAAATAAATCTCAGGAGTTAAATTATTCATCATCTGAATTAGCCCAAGTCTAACTAGAGAATGTAGGAGATTAATTGTCATTTTGATCTGTATGTTTGGCTGTTTTGTTTCCCAACTCCAGACTGGAAGGTTATCAGCCTTTTTAATACCAGCACACATTCTATTGAGACAGGAGGATCAATGGCAAAATGGAAATTAATCTTAATCAGTTTTATAAAAGATATATTGAGAGTGAGGCCCCATGCCAGTGGGTGCCATACTGGCCACTAGAAGGCAGTGAGTTGATCCACTACTTATTATGTATGACATGTTTGTACATAAATGAGAGTGGAACGCCACAGCTCTCTGGCATGGTGCCAGGGGCACCAGGCCTGCTGATTAAAGGAGACCCCAAGTGCCGAGGAATAAATGCTTCAAATGACTGACTTCTGTCCAGGACTGTAGCCATGGCAATAAATCGGATGCAGAAGCTCTGGCACCGTGGAATTCGTTGCCATGGAAGCCTTGATGATCTGTGAGTCCCCCTAAATGTATAAATGTGTCATTAGGACTGAAGAAAAGTAAAAAATGTGGACAGTACAGGACCACAATGGAAACAAGCCCTTAGGGCTTTTAGTGGTATTATTTTAGCCTTTCTCATTTGATATGTCATTGCAAGCTCTTCATGAAAATAATCGATCAATCAAGTGTGTTTTACCAAAGCAAGCACAAGAGAGATCACGTATTTGATAAAGGGTAAAACGTGTCCACTGCCTTTCTCACTCACGCATCACTGGTACTAAATCTATTTAGATCGATATTATTTATCTCGTTTATATCAAGATAGTGCCGTCCATGGTTGCTGTGGTGTCAACATTGTGTTTTGATTATGTTGGTGACAGTGCCGTAGGGACTGCTGTGGCCAACATACTGAATGCACTCATGGTGATGATGTCAAGACAAATTCCTATGTGTGTACATGCAGAAGGCAAATAAAGGTATTTGCCTTTTGACATGTAATAATCAAGATAATAACAGATCATATACAGATACAGACTGTATCTGTATATGATCTGTTATTATCTTGATTATTGCATGTCTTTTTGATTGAGTTTAACAGTTGTTAACAGTTGAGGCTGGTTTCGTCCATTTAAAAACAGCAATATCCACAAGAATAATAAGAGAAATCTCATCCCATAATATTGGACGTACAAACCAAAAATGAATATGAACTGCAATACTAAGTTGAACATGGTGCACACTCACATTTTAGGAGAAATTGAGATATTTCTTAGCACCTCTTGGAGGTGCTAATACTTAGAAAAAGAAAGGCCATTGCAACACAGTATCACAGGAAAAAGTCAAATAGTGACTTTTTTCCAGACCCCACATAAAGTCACTATTTGACTTTCCAAAGTCAAATAGTGACTTTCTGAAGAGGGCGTGGCTTTCCTTTTGTCTTGCAAAAAAAATAAAAAATGCATCAAAACAGTAGCGGCACTGATTCGAACCGCCAACCTACTGACTACTGGCCAACCTGCTTTACCTCCTGAACCACCGTGCCCCCTGCTGATTTCAGCATAGTTTTACTGAGATTAGGGTTAGGCATAGTTTTACTGAGGTTAGCGATAGTTTTACTGAGGTTAAGTTTAGGCATAGTTTTACTAAGGTTATGGTTAAGTTTAGGCATAGTTTTACTGAGGTTAGGTTTAGGGTTAGAGTTAGGGTTAGGCATAGTTTTACTACGCCTAACCCTAATCTCAGTAAAACTATGCCCAAATCAGCAGGGGGCGCGGTGGTTCAGGAGGTAAAGCAGGTTGGCCAGTAGTCAGTAGGTTGGCGGTTCGAATCAGTGCCGCTACTGTTTTGATGCATTTTTTATTTTTTTTGCAAGACAAAAGGAAAGCCACGCCCTCTTCAGAAAGTCACTATTTGACTTTGGAAAGTCAAATAGTGACTTTATGTGGGGTCTGGAAAAAAGTCACTATTTGACTTTTGACATGTGATACTGGGTTGCATGGCAAGAACCCCAACATTGCATCTATATGGTTCACACACACACAAGCAAGTGTGTGTGCGCACACACCTGCACGTTGTGTTTTGTTTGTGTCAAGAGTGCTGCTGTGGTCAACATTCTGAATGCACTCATGGTGATGAGAGACAAATTACTATGTAGGCTACTGTATGTACACAAAAGGCAAATAAAGGTATCTGTAGATGATCTGTTATTATCTTGATTATGACATGTCTTCTGATTGATTGAGTTTAACACAGTGGTTAACAGTACTGGAAGTACAGTTATGATAACGCAAAAAGCTCAGAGGGGCTTGCTGTGTCCATTGTACGCAATTCAATCAATTCAATTTTCAAAGTTATATACTGTATGTATATATATATATATATATATATGTATATGTATATGTATATGTATATGTATATGTATGTGTGTGTGTGTGTGTGTGTGTGTGTGTGTGTGTGTGTGTGTGTGTGTGTGTGTGTGTGTGTGTGTGTGTGTGTGTGTGTGTGTCACTTTGTAGGTGCATCATCGGAGAGCTTGCTTTCTTCTGCCAGCGATTGCTCACCAAACCCGTGCCAAAACCAGGCGCTGTGCCGAAGTGGAGGTGGCGGATACTCCTGCTTCTGTGTGCCAGGATTCCAAGGCACTCACTGCCAAATCGATGTGAATGAGTGTCTTTCGCAACCCTGCAGGAACGGAGCCACCTGCGTAGACAGAGTGGGCAGATATACCTGTGACTGTGCACCTGGGTTTACAGGTGAGTGGGATGATGTTGTTAGCTTGTTCTGCGTCAGCTAAATCAGTGCTTCTTTTTCATATTGAGGACTGCCAAATTCATATGTATTAGTTATCCGTGGACATGTTAGGGTTACACATACAAGATTTGAGCTGTAAATAAAATTAGCTTCCTATTTTTTTTTTTTAATGTCTCACAATGTGACACCCTGTGAACTTGTAGATGGGTCTCTGGACCCCACTTTGAGAACTGCTGAGGTAAGATTAGGTATAGTTTCAGTGCTAAACTACGTTCTTCCTGTTAACTTTGGTTAAACAGAAAGCAAGCCAGTTGAGTGATCAAGTTGAACTCATTTGTAAGTGGCTATGAAAATACAAATACAGACCATTTGCTCTGATAATATTCCAAACTACGTTTGTATGTGATTCCTCAGTTTCATAACATCAAGAATGTTTGGACAGACATACAATTTACTGTACAGGTACCCAAATATCAGACTAAAACAAACAGACTCAAATCAAATCCTGCAGCAGAATAATGATGGGTATGGGGTCATTTATAAGAGAAACTGCTCCAGTGATTTGCTAAAAAGGATACAAGACCACCATCTAGTGGTGATTACTTATATTCTCCAGCTTAATTATAGTGGAACCTCTGCCAGGCATTCTTGAAATTTCATAAAAGCTGTCTGTGTTTGTTTTTTCATTCCAGTGTGGTTAGATAATAGCTCAGACTAATATCTAATCTGAACGTATGATAAATTATAGCCTGCCTTAAAACACAAGCAGGCCTATATCCACTCTAGCAAAAGAAAAGAGAAAAGACCAAACGTTGAACCAGAGAGAAGAGGTTTCTCTCTTCTCAGAGAGATGACCTGAAGTTGAACTGCCGGCTTTGATGTTCACAGGCCACACCTGCGAGCTCCAGATTGACGAGTGTCAATCACAGCCTTGCCTCAATGGCGGGAGTTGCCATGACAACACCAACGGCTTCACGTGCACCTGCCAGCCTGGTTTCCAGGGAGACCGCTGTGAAAACGACATTGATGAGTGCCAGGCGCAGCCATGCCAAAACGGGGCTCTGTGCATCGATGGGGTGAATCAGTAAGTAGCCCAGGGTGTGTTGGAGAGCCAAACAGCTCTGAGTTCAAAGGAAAGCGGATTCATCTCGTGAGCCGTACAGAAAGGCCATTCTTTTAAAGATTGGAGTTGTGATCTCGTGTAGCTCCATCATGACAGTTTCATTGTGTTGTATTGCAGGTACAGTTGTGACTGCTCTTACACAGCCTTTATTGGCCAACACTGTGAAACACTAGCACCACTATGCCTGTCTCAACCCTGCCTCAACAGTGCCCCCTGCCAGGACAATGACGGTAACTACACCTGTAAATGCTGGCCAGGTAATTTCTGCTCATTTCAATTCAATTCAATTCGAAATAGAGGAAATTTAATCCCATAATATTGAAGCATAAATCTATGAATAAAAACAAAAACACAAATATGAACCGCAAAACTAAGCTGAACATGGTGCAATCTCACTTAGTTTAGGAGAAATTGAGATATTTCTATCTTGGAGGTGCTAAAACTTAGACGAAGAAAGGCCATGAACCCAAACATTTGCACGCACACACGCACACACACACAGTCTCGATAAGCCATCCATGGAGAATAAATGAAGCATTTTGTTACTTAATTAACTGTCAAGCCTGAGGTTCTGCTCTGCTTTGTGTCTGAATAAATGCCAGTCGCCCACCTGTAGCATATGCAATGCTAAGAAACGTTTAAGTTTGTTTCAATATGGGGCAGATGGGGATGTGCCAATCACAAGCGACACGTGGAAAGTAAGGAATGAGAGTGACAGGTTGGCAGATAATGTGCGCAGAAAGAAAAGATGGAGAAAGAGGAGGATGAGAGAGGAGAGGAGAGGAGAGGAGAGGAGAGGAGAGGAGAGGAGAGGAGAGGAGAGGAGAGGAGAGGAGAGGAGAGGAGAGGAGAGGAGAGGAGAGGAGAGGAGAGGAGAGGAGAGGAGAGGAGGAGGAGGATTGGCTCGCCCTCAAGCAGGTTGCCAGCCATGCGGAGACGAGGCCTCGCTGGCAGCTTGTGTCTTAAACTATTAACACCCCAGGCAGTTTTCTGGGGAAAAAGAAACACACACAAAAATGTACAGTATGTTTAGTATATGAGCTGTGCAGGTGCTCAATCCTTTTCATGTCAAGGACATGCTCTTATGGGACATATGTCATATGGGCGTGTTGCTTGTGTAATTTATCCAATTTATACATATTTATGACTGAAATCGAAATAAATATATAATTCCTGTGTCGGGTGGAAACCTCATAATGTGTTCAAAAATGTTACTTTTCAGGAATCAAACTCAAGAGCAGAAAAAGAATCACATCTGCAAGCTCAAAACCTGTGGCTTTGTGCTGCGCTGTGATCTGGTACTTTTACTGCTTTTGTGTGACTCTGTAGTGTAGTATGATCAAGTAGGCTGGGGGTTTTGTAAAAAAAAAAAAAAAAAAAAAAAACAGTACAAAAAGTTAAAATGTGAAGATAATAGGTTTCTGCCCGATGCCAACAGTAACTGTCAATCTCAAGGAATTAGAATATTGTGAAAGTGTTGAAACATTGACATTGTGAAACATTGTGTTTGGGCCTATGCAGGGTTCGAGGGGCGCCAGTGTGAGGTGGACATCAACGAGTGTGGCAGCAGCCCCTGCCTGCATGGGGGTCACTGCATCGAGCGCTCCTGGTGGGTCCTCTATGGCAGTGAACCTCTGCTCCCTGCCGTCTATGACCACCAGCACGCTGCAGGGTTCATCTGTAGCTGCCCACCAGGAACCTCAGGTAATCACCACTGTAAAATGAAATCACTTAGGTTTAGGTTCAGTCTTAAGCAGGTTTTGAACCTGGGCTGAAATTTGTACTGTGAACTAGGACATAATGCCCTGTGTCGGCCACTTTATAAAGGGAGATATTGTGCTTTGTACTTCAGGCTGTATGACTCATGAAACAGTTTTCTAAAGATTGATTGATTGATTGATTGATTGATTGATTGATTAACAAATATTTGTACTTTTTTGTACTGTATGTGGTCCTTTGAGTATAAACTGAGGGCTTTCTAAGGAGACCAACTCCAGCCACTGCAGTCATGTTAGTTAGCATATATTAATATTATTATATTAATACAATTATATTATATTTGATTTGTGCAAGGTCCCTTGCAGGTGTCAAGATCAGCATGTAATGTATCAAATGCATATCCAGGTAAGTATTCAGGACAAGATTAAGATTTTCTAACTTGTGCTTTTTAAGGTGTGATTAGGGGCCCTACAGATCAATACAACAGATCAATACAAAAAATAATATATCAATATCAGAGTGGGGGGTTATGACAGACAGTTACTGCCCTCAAAATATGACCCCCTAGTCAGAAAACACCTTTGTTTGAAATAGACACTCGTGCTTTCTAAGGTGTGAAGGGGCCTAGAACAATACAATAATACAGAACAATACAAAATGAATATGAACATCTTAATACTGCCGGATACTTAGATAGGGAGGGGATGTGAAATTATGACAGGCAGTTACTGCCATCAAGATGTAGACCAGTATAGGGTATGATAAACACTGGAAGAGTTCAAGCATTGAACCCGGTGTTCTCATTCAAAGCTGCCTTGTCAATTTGTGTGTGCAGTTTGTATGTGCAGTTGCACTTTGAATGTATACAACTACGTTGAATTTAAAAACAATATAAACGATTTTGTGCCCCTCTGAATCTACAAATGTTACATTTGTACTGTAGCTACAGTATATTAACAACCCTTAGCATATTACACTATAGGCGCCTGTTGGCTGCTCAGGGCAGCATTGTAAACATTTATCCGACCAGCCACACTGGCACTGCCTTCCAATAAGGTGGTGGCCAAATAGCATTAGTGTAATCCCTGGGATCTGGGCTTTGCTGGTCTCCTGACTGGAAGCACACAGCTCTACGTCTTCAGAGAGGTGGACAAGCAACACGCTTCCTTCCCTCCTTCGAAATGGCCTAGGATCACAACACGATCCACTGCACACACAGTGCTATGGTGAATCTACATCTATAGCGTGTTATTGAGGCACAATGAGGAGGCTCGCGCCATGGATTTGTGCCATTCTTTTGCTCAGCCCAGGTAATGTGGTAGAAAGACTTGATTGTGTTGATCGAAATGTGTCATTTTCTGTTCACCCGCGATTATCTGTGTGTTCTTTTGTCACACAGTAAGTAAGTAATTCAGTAAATGTTTGGATCATTAGAAACAACAATTTATTATTATTTTCACCAAGATGTTCTCGTACTATACCGGTATATTTACTGTTGCCACTTAGTACTTGCTGTATACCTTTAGGTGCAGTTATGTAGTTGACCCCTGGACTAAAAATAGAAAGTAGTTTAGTATGCAGTGTTTGTTGATCATAGTACACAGCGGTACAGAGCATGCTTCAGCTCCAAAGACAAAACGCTGTAGAACTAAGAGGATGTGCCACGTGATGGATCAGGTGAAAGAAAGGACAGGTCATGGCACACTGGTCTAGTACTACCTTGGCACATGCACACTGGGCACTGCCAACCTGTTAAGCAACATATAATCATAGTGGCTCAGAAAGATGAATAAAGATATATGAATGTGACATGTTGATGATGGCACTTCGTTCCAGTATTTATTTTTCTGTAAGCAGAAAGATCAAAGCTGCCTACAGTACAATGGCTTTCTCTAATTTCAATCTCTTTATTCAGAGAATGTAATCACACTGTAACCTAAACATTGTAGTTTTGTACTTTTCCCATCAATCAGAAAAGGAATCAGCTGAACTAAGATCTGCAGTAACTACTTCTATCTGCACACAGGTTCCCTATGCCAGGAGTTCATAGACCACTGTGACTCAAGGCCGTGTCGGAACGGGGGCATGTGTGAGAGTCGCTCGGGGGGCTATGTGTGCCACTGTCTGCAGCAGAGCCGGGACGGAGTCCTCTACAGCGGTGCCAACTGTGATTTGGAGCTGGTGGGCTGCAAGGGACACGAGTGTCAGAACGACGGATCCTGTTCTCCCTTCCTGACCGACGGGACTCACGGCTACACCTGCTCCTGTTCCTCTGGCTTCACTGGGCCCCTCTGCGAGACCTCCACCGCCTTCTCCTTTGAGCACGGCGGCTACTTGCTCCTGCAGGTCCCCATGGTGGAGAGCGACGCCTCCTGTAATATCAGCCTCAGCTTCCGGACTGTGCTGACCAGGGCGCTGCTTTTCCGGAGGACCAGCAGAGGGCAGCTGCTGGGGCTGGAACTGGAGGACGGGCAGCTGCGTCTCACCCTAAGAAGAGAGACCTCCTCCTGGACCGGGGAGGAAAGGGAGACCCCCAGCCAGGTGCTGGAGCTCCCACACAACGTTACGGACGGAGAGTGGCACTCCGTCGAGGTAGTGCTGGGGAAATGGCTGCTCAGTCTAAGACTCAAAGATGACAGCGGGGCCTGCGAGCATCAGGACTGCCAGAGGGTGGCGCCGATTAACACCGCCCTGTCCGGCCTGGCGTCGTCGCCCCTCAAGAGCACCTTCATCGGAGGAGTGCCTGAACACGCTTATGATGGTCACACCAGGGGCGGCGAGCTCTCAGCCTTCATTGGCTGCATGCAGGATGTGTTTGTGGACTCGCAGCTGGTGGTCCCCGCAGAGTGGCTGAGCGACTCGGCCGTTAACGTGTCCCCCGGCTGCAACCACCGGGACCGCTGCCTCGACGTGCCTTGTCAAAACAGAGGCCAATGTATCAACCTGTGGCAGAACTACCAGTGCAGGTGTCCCAGGCCTTACGAGGGACAGGACTGCACAGACGGTATGTCGATGTGGTCCGGGGACCACCTGTCGTCCCTGAGAGGATTCCAGGTGGTCCCCAGCTAAATGATGGACAGTTGGTACCCAAATAGACACCTATAGATTTGTAACTCTTGAGATCTCTTGAGAACTCCTGAGAGCGTAAAACGATACCAAATGGACCCGTAAGGGTCCATTTGGTATCGTTTTGCGCTCTCAGGAGTTAAATTATATTTAAACATCTGAATTACTTCATTTTCAAGAATCTATTCTAAACAATTAGAAAATGTAGAAGAATTGTTATTTTGACCAACGTTTGGCCAGTTTAACTCCTATATTGTGGACAAAATCTGTCTGCCTTGTTTTTGGGTCAGAGAGACTAAACTCAACATCAAATACTGGTCCGTGCCTAAAATGTAAATAGCAAATAGTGGGCCCTGGTATGAAAACGGTTGAAAAACCTCTGGTCTACAGCTCTAGGGCATGAGGAAAATGAGTAGAAGTAAGAGAGCTACTTCAACCACAGGTGATGGGCGGGGGTTGGGATACTTTACCTAGTTAACAGCTAGTAAATAGTAAATACACATACACATGTCTGTATGTGTTTGTATAGGTCTGCCATCTTACTCCCACATTTTATATTCTAAGATGTTTGGTTTCCCACAAGGTTATCCCAGGTTAAAATGTTGCGTCAACATAAAGATTCCAGTTCCAAGGATTTAGACTTACTGCATAGCCAAAAAAGGAGGATAACCATCTCCAGACATACAGTTTTAAGACACTGATTGAGTTGGAAGGTAAAGGAATGAAAACTCAGTCAACATCATCATTTAATTGTGAAATTAAACAGCATCTTTGGGACTTGCCAGTAGATTGAGCAGAGATTAGGCCAGTCAAGAGTCATCACGCTTGAGTCATGAGTCAGAGAGAGAGAGAGTGAGGGAAAGATCCTATTATAGGACTGGATTAAGGTAGACTTGGAAGGGAGTTCATGTTGGAGAGATGGAGGGCACTAAAAAGTACCCAACTATGTGAAATCGCAGTCAGTAATGATTGCAATTATACTATTGTAATGAAGAAGGATGCATGACTGTACTTCCTTTCCCAAAAGTAAATTCAAGTTAGATTTTCTTCATGAAGGACACACATGCACGCCAAGTGCCACAGACAGACAAGCTGTATTGCACAATGCTTACAGAATGGGAACAAGTTTTACAGTGTTATCAGATAAGCTGTTATGTGAGATGTCAGATAGCCTATAGAGTGTGTTCTACCACCATGTGTTATCAGTGATCTAGCACCCTGCAGGGGAAAGTGCTGACACCCTGGTTACTGTATATGCACTGCAGTATACATGAGGGCTGACGGCTGCTAAAACAGCCCCCTTCCTGTTTGACTTCCTACGTAGTGAATTAGCAGAGCAGTGCTTTTCAATCAGTGCGAGAGAGTTCCAGGACTAAATGATGGAAAGTTGGTTAACCAGATACAACTCTTGAGTGCGTAAAAATGAAACCAAATGGACTAACTCCACTTAATTAGCTCCACTTAATTAAGAAGTCTACATGTACAAGTAGAAGAATTTTGTTTGTTTTCCAGCCTGGAATTGTGGACAAAACCAAAAGAAATCTTTAGTTTTGGATCTGCAGGGTGAAATGTCATCAAATGGTGGTCCGTGGCTCAAATGCTGAATAAATAGTGGGCCCAGGTATATCAAAATGGTTGAAAACCATAACCATTTCTCTATTAAAAAAATGAAATGACTTGCATTTCTTACCTGGTGGAATGAATGACACATTGCCTGGGTTTGTTTGTGTCTTCATATAGAATACGTGACGGGGCGTTTTTGGAGTGAGAACTCTCCCAGCTACGCCGTGTTCAACGTCACTGATGACCAGGGTCCCGACCTCACTATCTCCCTGTTTGTTCGCACACGGAGGCAGAGTGGACTGCTGCTGGCGCTGGCCAACAGTGACCGACCCTATCTGGCCATCTGGCTGCAGGACGGCAGGGCCAGAGTTCAGGTAGGCCTGCAACCATGGAATCATTTCTCAGCCTCCATTCTCTCGATTCCTTTCGATCAATTTTCCTGAATACCCAAGAAGGGCAGTTTTAAAATATTTGCATTAATAAACCACTTTTTATACAGATCTTCCTGATTGTTTTAGGAAGATGTTTGGTCATAGACCTTCAGGTCCCACAGTTGATTTAACAATATATCACACCTGTGCCAGACCACAGAGTGCCAGACGTATCAGTGACAAACCCCAAGGGAGTTGTAGTCCTATGGATAAGTGCACTACAAAACCAACAGACACAGTGAACACCACAAATAAGAGCAAGCATACTGCCTGATGTATGCTACAGGATATACATTAGCTGTGACCATGCAACCTTTTTCTGAATCGGTATTCTCTGTCCGCTGTCAACATCTCTGAAGTGTACTTTGTAATTCACTTAACCTTAGAGAAGAGATAGAATGCGATTGGTGATTGAAATGACATATCTTCTTCTTATTGAACTTGTACTAGTTACTGAACCTTTCTTTGAGTAGATTATGAATCTGTTATTTTATAAAATTATTTCTTTCTTATGATTGATTCTTTGGATTAACGGCTACACACTCAGGTCAACAACATGGAGATCCTGAAGGGGGAGACCGTGATCAACGATGGAGACAGCCACTTTGTGAGTGTGGAGGTGGCACGCTATGACATGGCGCTCTACGTAGCGGCCCACAGACAGGGCTACGTGGGAGTGACGCCGGTCAACGTCCGAGCGGGGGACATGGTCTACGTGGGGGGGTTCCCGGAGCACATGGATACCTCAGCGTTTGGGGGACACTTTAAGGGATGCCTCCAGGACCTCAGGATCAACGACATAAGGCTGCAGTTCTTCGGGCTGGACACCTCTGTGAGGTCCTTCCCTCTGGAGCACATGGACAATGTGACTGCTGGATGCTCTGGGGACAATGTCTGCAAGGTGAGGAAACGGTACATGGTGCATTTATGCCTTTATCCAAGGCGCTTTACATACACATTCACCCATTCACACACACACACATTGCCACACATACAGTGATGGCAGTGTAGCACAGGGGTTTCCAACCTTTTTGATACCAGCCAGGGCCCACCATTTATTCAGCATTTGAGCCATGGACCGCCATTTAAGGACATTTTAGCCCCACAGACCCCAAAACTAAAGATTTCTTTTTCTTTTGTCCACAATTCCAGGCTGGATTTGGAAAACAAAACAGACAACCATTAGTCTTCTACATTATCTAGTTGTGTAGACTTGGGCTAATTAAGATGATGAATATTTTAATATGTAAAAATGAATTGATTTTTACGTTCTCAAGAGTTACATCTGGCTAACCAACTTAGCTGGGGAACACCTGGAACCCTCTCAAGGACCACTGGTGGTCCCCGGACCACTGGTTGAAAACCTCTGCCCTAGCACATCAGGAGCAATTAGGGGTTCAGCGTTTTGCTCAAGGACACTTTGACACCAACTCTGGAGGAGCCCGGGATCAAACCGGCAACCCTGTGGTTAAGGTGTGTGGATGGGTGAATGGGATCCATTCACCCACGAATGGCAGTGGAAACCGTGCAAGGTATTGACCAGCACATTGGGAGCAAGAAGAAGTGTCTTGCTCAGGGACACATCAACACTGAACTGGCAACCTTGTGGTTACCATCCAGCGTCTCTGGCACCAGACAATTTTTTCCCCTATAATTATTTGTGTGTTTAAGCCCGTTTCCTGGCTTTCTTCTTGTTGTTCTGCAGAGGAATCCCTGTTTGAACGGAGGGATGTGCTACTCCATGTGGGATGATTTCTCCTGCACCTGCCCGTCCAGCACAGCAGGGCGGCGCTGTGAGGAGGTCAGGTGGTGTGAGCTGTCCCCTTGCCCTGCAGATGCTGAATGCAAGATGCTCAATGAAGGATACGAGTGTAAGTCTTTGGTTGTATACTGTATATGTATTACGGTGTACAGTTGTTCTCCCCAGGTTCACCAAAATATAACAATTATAGTTGAAATAGAGGGTATGCGCATGCATGAAGTCAGTTGCAAATCGAGTGGCAAGTGAGTTTAAGATTCCTTAACATTGTTTAATACAATCAGATAGTGTAGAACCTTTCTGTTTGGATGTATTTCTAAGGCCACAAAGTAGCCTTTTCCGAACTCAGTATGTGTTCCTCTATAACGCATGAAGATGATGATGATGATGTCACACACTAGCCTGGCTAAAGCCAGACCGTATCAGCTGTTAGCAGATAGGTCTGGGATAGCTCAATTGTATGCTAATTTCCAACTCTAAAGAACTGGGGTGACCAATCAAAGACACATTATTCAAATATGTTTGCCACCCCAGTTCTCTGGAGTAGGAAGTGGGCGTGCATTGTGGCTATTCCACACCTATCTGCTGACAGTGTTTTTTTTTTATTCTGTCATTTATTCGCTTATTTGGTCTGTCTTTAGCCAGGCTAGTCACACACAAACTATAGAGCTGAAAATGATTCATATAAAGGCGATCACGCCGCGGACAAAGCCACCTCGCGTCAGGACAAATCATAAGGCAATCTTTTGGGACAATCAAATAATTTCTAAGATGAAAAACGAAAACAAAAAGTGTTGCATCCTGCCGTTTTCTACTTCTTGCTAATTAGATATTGCGTTTGATAATATTGTGTTTGTTGTCATGATTTGGCTTTGTCCGCGGTGCAATCGTGTTTTTATTGACCATTTTCAAAAAGTGGAAAATGAATGAGGATTCCGTTTCTGGAACACGAGCGACGTCATGAAAGGGGCGGGACCGTGCAGCTCTATAGGGTTACAATGTAAAATACTTGTTAATGAACAATGGCATGCATCGTCCTGTAACTGAAAATGAAAATTTTCTCCTGTCCCCCCAATTTGGAAATGTTACATTCGCCTCTGTTGTCATCTCCCGGCCCTCCACTGCTGTGCTACATCACATCATTTGGAGCCACGCCCACCCCGAAAGTTTGACTCCCGCACCTAGGCCACCGTGGCCAACAAATTAGTTCAGGCGTTCCGTTTTCGCACAAAACAGACGAAAAAGAAAGCCTGAGTGTCGACTCTGTCGAGGCTAATGAACAATAAATGTATTGGCTTGCAGTTGAATGTAATCTAAACATTCTTATCATGGTCACACATTGCAATGTGTTGTTGATTTAAAAATGAAGATCCTTTATACATTTTGCCTTAGGCTGAGTAACGGTACTATTGGCTTTGCCTGACTCAGTGATGAAACTTTAACTAATGCTGAGAAAATGCCTGCAGCAAGGCTGGGTTTCCCAAAAGAATTTTTGCTATACATACATACAGTACATAACTGTAGGGAAATCCTAGTGTGTTTCCTCCACTGACTTCTTCTTTCAGTCATTCGTGGATCATTTTTGATCCACGGATGCCTTTATTTTTGGAAATAAAGGCTTGTTCACAGCTGTTCATGTTGTAATGTTTCCCAACCTGTGGTCCAGGACTCTAAGGCTATTGCAATATTAATGTAAAAAAATCTCATGTTGTATTTAAAAACATTGACATTTGTTGCATTATGATATCAATACATGGAGTATACTTTGTTAGTTCCATTGATCCAAAAAACATCTAAAAAAAAAACACAATGCATGCAACCCACCCATTTGACTGGTTATGTGGTCAGATGCATGGTCAGACTTTCAAGTGTGCCTTGATTCAGAAATGGTTGGAATGTTGACCTTGTACTGTATGCTTCCTAGCTTATCTTATATACAGTACATTCTTTTTGCAAATGGCCATTCTTACGTATATTCCTGGCATATGTATGATTTTGGCTCCATACTGTCATTAATCTGCCAGTGTGTGTTCAGTGGATTGAACTCTGGCCATATTATCCTTTTAACCCTGAGAAAATCTGGAGCAGGCAGATGTAATGCTTGGGTACAGGAAGGGCCCTATACTGTGTGTGTGTGTGTGTGTGTGTGTGTGTGTGTGTGTGTGTGTGTGTGTGTGTGCGTGCGTGCGTGCGTGCGTGCGTGCGTGCGTGCGTGCGAAAGCCTTATGGAGGAAAGGTGATGAATGCAGACACTAGATGGTCAATTATTGATACACAAAACACATTACGTTACAAAATGTGAAATCGACATGGAGTTGATTTTCTTTTTCAAGCACTTTCTTTGGACAATTGTCAATAAAGTTGTACGGTTCGAGGTTTACTCTCATCATCCATATTATAAACCGACCATTATCCCGTCCATGCAGGCTACTCCAACGCAACCTTCCTGGATACCAGCAGTGTGCTGACCTACCGGGGGAACGGCCTCATATCCCGCAACCTGACCAGCCTCTCGCTGAGCGTGCGCACGCGGAAGTGCCACGCGGCCCTCCTGCACGCGGAGCGGGCCTCCGCCTTCATCACCATCTCCATCCAGGACGGCCTGCTCACCATGGAGCTGCAGAACGCCGCTGCCGAGGAGGACACCTCCGGAGAGGGGGAGGGGGCGGCGGAGCGCCTGTCCGTGGTCAGCCTGAGCAGCCGGAGGAGCGTCTGCGACGGGGAGTGGCACGGCGTCCACCTCTTCATGGCGGCGCCCTGGGCGCACGCCTCCAGGTGGACCCTGGTCCTGGACGAGGACGCGGAGGAGGCCAGCACCTCCGCCAGCCAAGCGGGCAACCTGGACTTCCTCCAGCGGGACGTGGACATTTTCGTGGGGGGCCTGGGTCCCGACGCCGGCTGGAGGCTGGCCGGGTGCCTGGGCACCGTGGAGATCGGGGGCGTGGCCCTGCCTTACCACAGCTCCCTGGAGGTCAACTTCCCGCGGGCGCAGCGGGAGCAGTTCGTCCGCACGTCGCCGCTCCCCCCGCAGACGGGCTGCGGCGGGGCGGCCGTGTGCTGGCCGGACAACCCCTGCCTGAACGGAGGCGAGTGCCACGACCTCTTCAACGCCTACAACTGCAGCTGCGCCGAGGGCTGGGCCGGGAGGCACTGCGACTTCTTCACCGACACCTGCGCCTCGGGCCCCTGCGTCCACGGCAACTGCAGCGTCCGGGGGAGCGGCTACGAGTGCGCCTGCGAGATCGGCTACGCGGGCGCAGACTGCGAGGTGGAGGTGGACGTCTGCGACAGGCACCAGTGTGCCAACGGAGGCACCTGTCTGCACGGACCGGACAAGTACGCCTGCCTCTGCCCCGAGAACTACACCGGACCCTTCTGCAAGTAAGAGAGTCAGGAGTGAATAAAAAGTACTCAATTCTTTACATATAAGTAACAGCTCACAAGATCTGCAAGCACCTAAGCTTGTGAGTGGTCTATTTTCAAGTCGCCGAACCGGACACACCGAAGTTTAATGTATGTTTTGCAATATTAATACTAGTAACTACCGTAGTAACCAAAATTATCAAACATGGTATTTGTACAATTGACATATTGGTAATGGAGTAGAAGTAAAAGTACAGAAAAGTTGACATACTCAAGTTAAATACCTCAAGTACAGTAGTTAATTAAATTCACTTAGTTACATTCCACTGCTGAAGAGAGCATTACAAAAATAGAATAGAATAGAACAACGTTTGAGCTATTCTCTGGCAAGATGACATCCCATACGACGTGTTTGAAACAAACAGCATTATGAATATTACATATTTAGAATACACGCATCTGCACTCATTCTTCCGTTCCCGAAACGGATCTTGCGCTGTTGTGAAATAAACTGTTTTGATTAAATAGTAAATAAACACAAACACACAAGTGGAACGGTTTCTTTGAAAAGTTGCATAGCCGAGGGACCGCGGCACAAAGGAAAGCGCTGCACTGTAAATGTTTCCACATTTCGTGCTTCTGTTCAGCATTTCCAACACACCTGAAGCGAGCGAGCGCCTCAGATGCGGCGCGGCGTGCCTGCTCTGTTCCAGCGTCAGCAGGAGTGGGCCTTAAGTCTAGCGCCGTGTCGGCGGTATAATCGTGACACAGAGCTCTCTGGTACATACGGCGCCGCCACATTCTCCCAAGCCCTGTCATCTGTAGCGTTTGCCTCAGAGAACCATCAGGGGAATGCCTCCAACCATTTACGCTGTAAACACAAGTCTCTCGCAGACAATTCTCAGCATTTGCTCGCCTCCGTGCAGGGAAGCCTTTGTACAGCTTGACTCTCACAGCAAGCCACCAGACAAGGTGCACGTCTCTCTTTATGGGGGGGAACGGCTTTGCTGTAAAGTTTTCATCACATTCGTCGTTTGTATGTGTGTTTGTCTCTGTGACTACACCCCCCACCCCATCTCTCTCTCTCTCTCTCTCTAACTCCTCGTATTTCTGTTCCTCTCCAGAGAACGCGTTGAAGAACATCCATGGTACCTCCTTGTCAGGACCATGTAAGTTGTTTTTCCTATTTGTTAGGTGTTTTTCTTATTTGTCCTTTGCCTCTCAATTGGCGTATACCACATCTCTGTTTTCTTGTATAATTGGCTGCTGTAAAATGACACCCAATGCTAATAGGAGCTATAATTTGTTACTCTCAAGTTTTGTAACTGAAGGAAGCACCATTTGGAAAAAAGATGTGACACATACTGGTACAAAAAAAAATGGATTTTGGCATGTTAAAAAGACTGATAGCTGTAGTGATGTGCTGACTACTGAAAACAAAACAAAACAAAAAAAACAAATATATTAATGTTTCGGCCTGCTAGCCTTTATTAAAATAAACAAATTATATAGGCCACAACCAATCAGGTATCAAACAGATCAGTTCTCTAAATCAGTGTATCTAACTACAGTCAATAAGATAATACGTTGTAAGTAAATGACAGTGACGCATAACATTTAATATCAATCTCTATCTCTCTCTGTATATGTACGGTATATAGATAATTACACATTAGTGAAAGATCACCATAAATAATAATCCAAAAATCGACCCAGAAACAGGCACGAGGATCCAATAATGTAAAAATGTAACAATTTGTACATTTAATGTTCCCTCCTAGAAAGTAGCATATTATAGCGTGCATATATATATATATATATATATATACCGTATATATATACACACACACACACACACACCGTATTTTCCGCACTATAAGGCGCACCGGATTATAAAGCGCACCGGATTATAAGGCGCACCTTTTAAAATTGATTTCATATATAAGGCGCACTGGATTATAAGGCGCAGTGAATAGAACCTACTACAGTTAACATAGAATAGAAGCTACTGCATCATACTGCATCATATTATATCATTATTATATCAATAGCTTGTCTATAGTCTAAACACATGGATAGATTCTGTTTTCCCCCTATACCCTACCCTAGTCAGAACACATAGGTTGTGTTTTTCCCCTGCCTTAACCTATAGTCAGAACACATGGATAGATAGTGATTTGATTGACTGCTCTGCGTGTGACGTGAGTCCTGCTGTGGAATACCCAGAGCTTTTAATCTCATTATCCCGGTCACCTCCTAAGCCTCTGTCTCCCACATGGAGAGTAGAGGGAACCCAGAAATGACAGCAGCACAAATACCTTGACAACTGTTGTGTTACAGCTGCAATCTGGAAGTAAATGTGATGAATAAAACATTATTTGAACAGATGAGTATAGCGCACCGGTTCCCAAACTCTGGGTTGGGAACCATTGGTGGATTTTCATGGGTACCCTTATTTTTGTGGCATACATTTAGTTTTGAGTTAATATTATTCTAAGAAAAAAGAAAACATTATAAAATAAAGTAACTTATTGAATAAATAAAACTAGATTCTACTAAATAATTAGAAATCAAAAGTTTAAGTTGTGAAAATAGTCGATGCATATGCCTAACAGACATTGTGCATTTGTAGATCTGTTATGCCCGAGGAGGGCAAACATCTTATGTCTCTTTTGGGTTTCAACCTGAAACTCTTGGGAACTTTTAGGAAAGGTTTGGGAACATTTGGGAATCTCCCCAGTCCAAGCAGGGTTCGCTATTGGCTGCCCATAGCTAAAAGCCCAGGTAGAACATCATTGTAGCTTTAATAGGGCCCATATATAGCCTATCTCCTGTTTTTTAGCTTGAGGCAGCTTGATGTACAACACATGCACATGATGCTAGTACGTCACAGAGACTTAACCCCCAATCCAACCCTTGATGCCAAGTGCCTTGACATGGTACAAGCACACATATACATGTCAGTACTGAAATGAAGCTCCACCCACTCTGCAACTTGCATCTCCGACCAAGAAAATCACAAACGCTTTGCCGGTGGTGCAGGTTACAGTGTGGATGGAGCTTCATTTCTACCCACTCGTTCGTTCGTGGCATCTTGCTGCATAGAAATGTATCTGCCATACTGGACACCTTGCTATTTGTGGTTGAGACCTGGGTGAAACCAGTTCAACTGACAGCAGACCAATGAGACACACAACTTGTCTTTGACCCTTCGAAATAAAACAATTAAGTGCTATCATTTCACAAAAATATGAAATATTTTGCGTGACACAAATACTTAACTATGAACTTATTCATTATGAACGTTACAATTTACACTTTAGGCATTTAGCAGATGCGCTTAAACCAGAGCGATTTGCATTAAGTAGAAACATTGCAATGAATCATACAGATTAAAGTTTACCATTTCAACAGAATTTACAAAACACTATACAATATACAATGTAAGAACTTTGACTGACACTTGTAGTTGCGATTATTGTTGCGAGCACAGGTTGCATTTACTATGAAAAAAACTTTTTACTGTGCATTTCCCGTCAGTCCGTCAGTCAGCCCAGGCGTCCATATATGGTCACGCATCGTGCCGTCACGTGACATCATCAGGTATGGATGTCATCAATATTAAGCCCATATATTGTATAGCAATGCCCTTATATAGGAATGCTCATATATGGAGATCCCTGATCCTTCCATATTGGGCAGACGCTACACCTGACCTCAAATCCTTAGATCTCCATATGTGGAGCTGACCTGTTTTGAACATTCCATATGTTTATCCTTCCCCATCCGTCCTTCCTATTCAGTGTCTTCCTTTTGACTGATACCTGTGCATTTAAAATCTAGAAAAGTCTGCCTCAAAGTTATTAGTGCAGCTGTGTCCAGCACCCGGTGAAAACCAGAGTTCTCATGGCCCTACCTCATCAAACCCTATACACTACGGACACTGCCCCACTGCTACCCTTAGATCTCCATATATGGAGCTGACCTATTTTGACATTCCAAATGTTGATCTGACCTCATCGAACACGCAAGACACGCTCCATATATGGTCAGAACACAGTTAATTCCATATGTTGATCTGACCCCCATGCCAAGCGCTGGCACTCTGCCGTCACCCAGGTGGAGGTTGTGCACGCAACCTCGTTCTTTAGAGTGAGGGTCGCTTCTCGCCCTCAGGCACCTTACTGGTTATTGTTGTTGGTGTCATAATAATGATAAAAAAAAGATTTTTTTATCACTATTATGTATGTATTGTTTGTCTATTATGTGACTCTCCTGCAGGCGTCACAAGCTGCCTGTGTCTGTGTGCGGTGACGACACCAGAAACTACACCTGCTTCAACGGAGGGAACTGCACTGACCGAGAGCTGTCCTGTGACTGTCCACCAGGATTCATGGGACACCGGTATGAGAGCACTGGAGCTAGGGATGCACGCATACGGACATTCATAGCCGATACCGACGCTTAAAACAATAATTTAACAGATTGCTGATATATATACCGACATATACTTATTTAGTTTTTGTTGTTTTTATTTTCCCACAATCTACATCTTGGTAGACTACAGATAACCAACATGCCAACATACTGGTAGCCAATGCAAAATGTATGCTCATCAACAACAGATAAACATCGGCTACTTACATTGGTTGATATTTTTTTGTCGATACCGATATTCCCTGATAACCGCAAATATCGGTGTAGCAAAGGCTGTTGCTACTGTGGGATCCTCTCAGATATGTAACAACAGACTACTTGATATACAATAGGTTCAATCGTTTATTGGGTCCACACAGACACAGGTACACGATATCAAAAATAAATTAAAGTCAAATAAAGCCCAGCCGTGCTGGGAACAATACCTGCCATGCAGAATGTAGTTGAGTTGGTCTTAATCTTCATTCTCTGCTCTCTCTGTGTGTCTTCAGTCTGTTGGCCAAAGACCACACCTGCACCCCACACTCTATTAAATAGAGATGAACCTCGTTAGTCACAATCACCTGCCATTCAATAAACTCTGATACTGCTCCCCTGAGCCACTCCCTCCATCTACCTACAGCAGAGCCACTCCCTCCATCTACCTACAGCAGAGCCCAAATCAAACCCCACTATGTGGACCGATACATCGGTGGATCACTGAGAGGAGCAACCACAGAGGAAATAGATTAGGAAAACAACCAGATGATGGAGACATAAAAATGAATATTTTGTTGTAAAGGGGGGAAAAACAGTGTTTGTTCAACCATCCATCCACCCCGACACTCTGGTATCTCTTCCTGTATGTCTGACCATTTCCTGTCACTCTGCATCAACTGTCTCTCTGTTTTTCTCCAACCCTCCAATTTTCCTGCTATCCTTTGATCCTTCTCCCCCTCCTTTTACCCACCGCCTGTCATTCTCTCTCTCTCTCCCTCACCCTCTCTGTCATTCTTTCTTACCCTCCCTCTCTGTGTCATTCTCTCCCCCTTCACTCCGTCTCTGTCACCATCTCTCTCTCTCTCTCTCTCTCTCTCTCTCTCTCTCTCTCTCTGTGTGCAGGTGTGAACAGGAGGTGGACGAGTGCAAGTCCAACCCCTGTCTGAACGGAGGCTACTGCCGCAACCTCATCAACAAGTTTGTGTGCGTGTGCGACATGAGCTTCGCCGGGGAGGTGTGCCAGACGGACGTAAGCGACATTTACTTTTACGTGGCGGTGCTGCTGTGGCAGAACCTCTTCCAGCTGCTCTCCTACCTCATCATCAGGCTGGATGATGACGAGCCTGAGATTGACTGGGGGAACGACGACTGACTGACCGCCTGTGTGTGCGTGACCTGCGTGACGTGTGTGTGTGGCGGCGTGTGACGTGTGTGTGTGTGTATCCAAACATCTCTTAAAGGGGAACTCCACCCATTTTCAACATTTTAATGTGTCATTAATATACCTTAGAGATGTTGTGTGGACATGATAAAAAAAAGTTCCCCCAATTCTGTATTTCCTAAAAATGGAGGTCTGAAAAAAATCATTAACATGGTGAAATACATCTGATGACATCATCAAGATGTATTTCACCATGTTAATGATTTTTCTTTCTGACTCATTTTTCCTGAGAGGGTACAAATGGAATGGTTCACATTTGTATCCTCTCAGGAAAATTTTGAAAATGGGTGGAATTCCCCTTTAACAATGTTACTTTGAAGCACAAAGATGTCCTGACTTTCCTTGATGGCCGAGGAGATAGTTATCGCTAGCTATTGTAGTACAGGTGTAGACGCAGGTTTAATAATTGTAGCACACACACGTGTATTTGTGCCTTAATATGACACTTGGACAATTCAATTGGCAGCGCATTTTCTTTCCCCACACAAAGTGCTAAAGTGCTGCATCATTGAGGTCAGTGTTTAGTGGAGACGTGGATGTAAAACAGTAGGGATGACATATTTGTGTAGTCAGAAGCAAGGAAGTTAGGGCCTTCGTGGTTCTAAAAAATAAGGTACTAACCACATCGGACCTCATTACACACATTTGACCAAAAACTCATTCAAAATACCTATAGATATTGAGAAAGGGAACCAGAACATGCTAGATTCTAGCTTATTTCCCGGGACTACAAACTAGAACAACACTGAAATGAAAAGCACATTAAGTGATTGCACAGGATAATCCATGTGAAAAATAAAACTCACACGGGAAGCACCTAATTGGTTCCCTTACTTAGCAATGATACTAATGAAGGCCCTGTTCCATTGGGGACTGATCATAGATCCATAGATCAGAGGTCCCATTAATATCATCGGTAACACCTGTGAAGGAAGTGTTATTATTCTGTGTGTGCCCAGTGAAGAAATATGATATTCAGGATAACCTATTATTCATACCATTCATTATTGTTGTTTCAGCCATGTGTGAATTTGAACTTTGTCTGGGGGAAGTAATAATGGATGTGGCCGTCAGTCCCCAAACAGTGCTGCACAGCACACACTGCAAATATCAGATCTACAAGCTCACAACACCTGTGAGCTAGATTTGCTGTGTTGGTATTATATCAGGCTAGAGTACTATTCATTTGTCTATTTACTGTCCCCAGTGTCAGCGTGCCATTGCCTCACACTGTAACCTCCTGGACACTCATATACTGTCAACAAACTACATTTTCTGAACCTTCTTCCATGATTATACCATGATCACACCTTTTTATCCTTTCTGTCCATTCTACACATTACACCTCTTTGTGATCTACTGTATGTCAGTGGTTTTCAACCAGTGGTCCTTGAGGGGGTTCCACGTGGTCCCTAACTAAATGATGGAGAGTTGGTAACCAAATGGACCTTTACGTATCCCTGAATTACTTTGCCTTTTGTTTTTACCATTTTGAAAAGATGTTAATCGAATAGTTTAAAAAGGCAGTGTAGTTCAGGGATAAGGGGGGGTTAGCATGGACAAAAATAGATTTCACCAAATAAATGTCACCAAATTGTAGCCTGTGGCTCAAATGACCAATACCTAATGGACCTTGGTATGAAAAAGGTTGAAAACCACTGGTCTGTGTGACTAACTGACTATATGTTTAATCTTATAGTCGTCCCATGCTGTCTTCAATCACGTGTCCGTCATAGTCCCGTCCTGTGTCCACTCTCTCTCCAGTCTCTCTCCTCTGTTGTTGTCAAATAAATGAAATAAAAATGCTATTTTCTTAACCACTGTGAGATCTGTTGTTTTGTCCTCTTTTCATGTCTACTAGCTGTCATTTCTCTTCAAGTCATGCTTTCATCCAAACATCATTCATCCATGTTCACTCACAGCCAGGCTCCTCGGCATCGCCTCAGAAAGCCACTGAAGGATTCTGCTACACTTGCACTGCAACTCATTTCATCCCAGAATAGTGTGATAGATCTTCTTTTATCCAGGCTTGCTTTGTCTGAGCTTTGTCACTTATCACTACCTTTATCTTTACCACTTTCAACCTGGTTGTCCCTATTTTGGGCACGTCGCCATAGGCAAAAATTGTCAAACACAGTCAAAAATAGCCAAACTAGTAGATGCTGCCTGATGACGCTATGAACTTGTAGATCTGTTGTCTTTGCTGTTCGTCTTGTGATGCAGGGCGTTGTGTGCGTGTGTGTGTGTGTGTGTGTGTGTGTGTGTGTGCGGGTGTGCGTGTGTGAGTGAGAGAGAAGGAGAGAAGAGTGGAGGAGTCAGATGGCTCAGGTGACTCCAAATATAGCAAACTAATCTCATAATGAGATACACCATGAGCATATCCCTGAGTAACCTCAAGTTCACACAGTGTATGTATGCGTGTATGCTGGGTATACATGTAATGCTTGCGTGTGTAGTGCATACTTGTGGGCACGAAGCACACATGGGTGTGTGAATAATGTGTGTGTGTGTGTGTGTCCCTCTCAGTGCCCAGGTACAGCAAAAACGCTGAGAGGGGGTAAGAAGAAATGTACGGTAGTTTTTCACTGTCTGTTCTGATGTGGCCATCCTTTGAGAGAGCGAGGGAGAGAGAGAGTGAGAGAGAGGTAGAGAGAGAAAGAGAGAGAGAGAACAGTAGAATAGTGCTTCGCCAGCAGAAAGCAGCAGTGTGGCTCTGAACTGAACTGCCGCTTCAGCAGAGAGCTGGTGGCACTCAAGCAGGTTTGGTCTACTTTGCGTGCGCACGCGCTCTCTCTCACACACACACACACACTATGAGGGCAAACTATCTGGCAGTCACAGTGGTTCACCTCCGAGCACACACATACTGACATGAATATAGTGCATGCGTGTTAGGCTACCCACTTCCGCATAGGCTATATGGTATAAGTCTGCACACTCTACACAGCTACCTGTGTGTGCAGCACGCACACATGCACACAAACGCGCACACATGCACACACGCGCGCGCGCACACACACACACAACCTTGATAATGCTGACAGCAGGTAAGCATTGAGCCGGGCTCTGTCTGTGTGGAGGCTTCTGTGTGTGTGTGTGGCCTCGTCGCCGCATATACCTCAGAGACTGGTTAGGTAGACGTGTGCTGCTGCCAGTCTCTCTCTCTCTCTCTCTCTCTCTCTCGGTGTGTCTGCCCGTCTGTCTGTCTGGCTGTCGGTGTGTTTGTGGCAGTCAGTCAGTCAGTCAGTCAGTGACTGATGGCAGGCCCTGGCTGGAGGCTGCTCCACTTGGGATGTGTCACCACACTCTGTGTGACAGCCAGCTCTGCTGCTGCTGCTGCTGCTGCTGCACTGACAGGTAAGCACTTTTGGAAGTCAACAAAGAACCTGTAGCGAGAGAGACAGGGTGAGAGAGAGAGAGGGAAATAAAGTAGAGCGTCTTACAGAATGTGCATGAGCTGAGTATTTTCTTTTTTCTTTTTTCTTTTTTGCTGAGGTCTTGAGCTGGCTTGTTGTTGTTCTTATTAATTAGCATTATGTTAAGTCATTGATTCCCCCGAGCTTACGTTTGCAAAACCCTGCAGTTGTGAAATGTTTGCGATTTCTTTCCCGCATAAAAAATGTGCCGTTCAGCACAGTGACTACAACTCTAACGACAAGATTCTGAACCACGTAAACCTACGAGCTGACAAGGGGAAGATATTTAGTGTAGAGGGAGAACAGTGCTACCAGTGCAGCATGGATGACTTCAGTGAGTGATACTTACTGTACCTGTGGTGACTTTGTCTCTGTGATGATGGCAGTAGCAGCTCAGAGTGTCACAACAACAACAGCCGCTACGCCTCCCGCTATTACTGACGTGAGTGAGCGACGTGCATCCTCTGTCTCTGCTCTGTGTTTTTTAATCACTGTCTACATGATGAGAGAAGTGATTCAGGTCTGATTGAAAGTGTTGGGCCTGCATGCTATTCTGTACTCTTCTTTGTGCAGCACGCACACGTGTGGAATGTAGTCATTTCAATCCTGGTGGTGGTGGTGGTAGTAGTAGTAGTTTGTGGTATGTGTGCTCATGCAGCAATGCAAGTTGTTGGTGCTTTTCCTTGTTGGACCAGAGCAGAGGCGTGCTGGTTAAACACTAGTTGAACACTGTGCAAAGCTGGTCGATCTCACGAGCCGTTAATAGCCTACATCAGAACGGAACGCTCTGTGCAGAGCAGCTCTGTTTCTATGAGAGGCATCATGTCTTCATGATGTGTGTGTGTGTAACTGATGGTGGTGATGATGATGGTGGTGGTGGTGGTGGTGGTGGTGGTGCTGGGCTCTTTTTGGCAGTGGGTGTTCTCAGTCCTGGCAGTCAGGAAGTGACTGTTTGTAGCACATGTACTGAATGTATTTACTTACAGTATGTATAGCACATATATATGCATACGTTTATTTTGCACTTCAGAGCCGACCATCAGGCAGTATCTTGTGTGTGTGTGTGTGTGTGTTCCTCTGCAGCCGGAGCGTGCTTCGTACGGCTCTCGGGTGGCGGCCATCTTGGCGCCCTGCCTGGTGGGGCTGGCCATAGCGCTGGCGGTGGTGCTGGCGCTGGCCGTGGTCAGGCTGCGGGAGAGGAGACAGACGGAGGGAGGGTTCAGCCCACAGCGCCTTGAGACCCTCGCTGGTGAAGGTCCCAGCCCCCCCGCTGGTGGTGGTCCCAGCCCCCCCGCTGGTGGTGGTCCCGGCCCCCCCGCTGGTGGTGGTCCCGGCCCCCCCGCTGGGCTGGCGAGCGCATCCATCAACACGCTGGCAGCGCGTGTGGAGCGCCTGGTCTAATAACGTAGCTATAACTGCAAGAGCAGGCCATTTCTGTGTCTCTGTGTCAGGGGCGGATCTAGGCATGGGCATGGTGGGGGGGCGATGCCTCCCTAAATG
The DNA here is from genome assembly GCA_039105355.1 of Benthosema pterotum. Taxonomy (NCBI): domain Eukaryota; kingdom Metazoa; phylum Chordata; class Actinopteri; order Myctophiformes; family Myctophidae; genus Benthosema; species Benthosema pterotum. The sequence continues at coordinate 36,289,125 of CM076979.1, read as the reverse complement.
CCCTGACTGCCTCACCAGACATGGCGGCATGCAAACAACCCAAATTTCAGATAAGATATTTCAAATTCAAAGTCTTGCAATCGAAAATGGTGTGGGGGCGGCTTCATCGCCTGTGGCGCGAAGCGACACGGGCGATGAAGCCGCCCCAACACCATTTTCACCACCACCCCCCCAATTGGGAAATGTTACATCCGCCCCTGCTCTGTGTGTGTGTGAGTGTGTGTGTGAGAGAGAGAGAGACAGAGAGAGAGAGAACTACCCATGAGTCTCCATTAGGTGCATCTCCTCCACTGATTCCTTCTCTCTTCTCCCCTCCATGTTTGAAGCTGACCGCTGCCGATGGCGCCAGCAGCATCTCCTCCTCCTCCACCATCTCCCCTCCGGCTCCTCCACCGACGCCGCGCTCACGGTCAACAGCAGGGGGCGTCCTGCTATCCGTCAGCGTGGCCTCGGTGCTCCTGCTGCTGCTCCTGGTCCTGTCCTCCGCCGGTCTGGTGGTGGCGCTCAACCGGCGGGCGACACACGGCACCTACAGCCCCAGCCGCCAGGAGAAGGAGGGCTCCCGCCTGGAGATGTGGAACATCACGCAGCCGCCTCCCGTGGAGAGACTCATATGACCATGGAGGGACATGACCTGTGGTCTAAAGCCTCCGTCGCCTGACAGCGTCACACGTCGAAAATAGCAAACCTTCAAGCTCACACTATGCACCAGACAAGGTGTGAATCTGAATAAGGACGTCGGGATTATTATTCAGGACATTTTAAAAACAAGAAAGAGAATGGATTTGGAATGCCAATCCCACAGTCAGAAAATGGACTGGCCGTAACGTTTTATCCACAAACCTTAAATCAGTGCCATTCGTGTTTGTTCTAATACTAACCTCAATGTGATGTTGGATGTTATTGCTGTTAACGTAGTATAGTGTAGGCTAAGTACTGTATACTGCATACCGGTATGTATGCAGGGGGGGTATTGTAGAGCTTTTGTAGTAGGTCTGTTTGATCACAGAAATCATATAATGGGTGATTGTAATGAACTAGAATCTAGAACAACCGCACCGCGCACGTGCACACACACAGACATAGACAGACACGCATACACACAGTGCATTTTGAACTAACACAGACAACGATGACTTACTACTGACTGTGTTGTTCCATGTGAGATACCAAGCGAGAGAAATGCAAAAGCTGGGTTGTAGGAAAGCAGAGCTAGAGCTAGCTGTGATTGGCCACTGGCCAGTAATCGCAAACCTCACAATAATGCTGGACTGAAGCTTAAAGTATATTGAACAGAGGACTTACCGGAAGTGCCCTCTGATCCACTTGCTCAGAGTGCGTTGTGGGATCCATTGGTCCGGATTTACGTGAACACGCTCGATCGAACAACAGCGGAGCATGGGGCGTGTACATGTGAATACGGCCCACTGCTGTTATAAGATGGTTATAAGATGACCCCCATTTTTCAAGGCTCCTTTTGTAAAAAGAACGTTGAATGCCAAATAATATAGTCCCCTAAGACGACTCCATTTTTTAGGATATTTCAATTGAATTGAATCTTATATTTGGTATTATATAGGCTTATATAGGCTACTGTATGGGATGAAGACACGGAGGGCAAGACAGGACAAAGCACAGCAGTGAACGGCACTTCCACACCTGGCACACAAAGTTGTGCACTCCATTTTGGGGGTTAGGTACAAATATGTGGCTGTGGATTTCTCCCAAGTGCAATAATAATAATATAGATTATTAGGAGAGAAATGCAAACAGGTGATTGTAGTCAATTGAGTGAGAAGTACTGTATGATCGTGTGACAACCATGCAGTTAGCTGCATTTCATATGAATAAAAAAAAGTAAAAATAGATTAAAAAATTGATGATACCTGGGGTAGTTGTGCTGTACTAGTTGAGTTTGTTGCTTTAGTTTAGTGACAGGGCCATGGTCTGATGGCCGTCCAAACCTCCCCACCTCAAATAATATTTTGTGTTCATATTGTATTGATTTTGAATTTCACACTGTGACTTTTATTCCAATACCCATTGACACGCTGCATTAAGTTGAAAACATGCTGGCTTATTTGTGTTAATTTATTGAATGTATTGGGCAATTACTGTAGGAACAATGTAGAGCTCAGAATGGATATTCTGTTCGTATAGGCTTAGCTCTTTGTCTAATATATATAATCATGTCAATATAAAGTATACCCATTTGATCAAACGATCTATTGTTCTAGCATGCTGTAGCAATGTGTTGTGTTCCAGTGAACTGCCTCCCACACCAATTATCTCTGCAAGCGTTGTGTGTCAGATGTGCGCATATGTCAACATACAGAAACACGTACATTGCATAAACATGTATAATTTATTTTCAGTTCACAGTGCATACAGTTTTGTACCATGCATGGTACCAATTTACTCCTCAAGATCACATTAGATTGTTTAAGACAATTCCTTCTGCAATGAGAACATGCATGTTACTGTATGTATGTACTCTATGTATGTATGTATGCATGTATGTATGTATGTATGTATGTATGTATGCACAGACTCAGACAGGACTGAGTCAACCTACACTAACACACCAGGGACTGAGATGAAAAGGTGATCCACTTGTGCCACATTCATTGTCATGACACTGAACACATGGCAGATAAATGTTGTGAAATATTTTGAATAAACAATTCTTAAAGTGCGTAATGTAAGAATTGTATTAGTTTATACTTTATTTTTGCTTCCTTAACGTCATTCAGAATGTCTCGAGTTTTATGTAAGCTTTTGTCTGTTATTAAAAAGAAAAATAACTTAATGTAATTAGAATAATGCCTATTACATTACACTGTCAAGGAACTAGAGAGAATAAACGCTGCCAGTGGGGGTATATTGTTGTGTGCATGTCAGTGAAGGTTCTTACAATGAGCATACGGGTCGGCTAGCTGTACTGTAGGTACAGCATAGACCTGGTGATTATTTCACTCTATAAATAAACCGTCAGTCATGAGACAATCAATAAAAAATAGTTCTATGATACACAAACCCCATCTACAACGAATCTAAAAATTCTTGTGACGGAATTTTCCATTTCAACATGAGAGGCAAATTCCTTGACCATCCTCATTCAAGGCACAAGCCTGCCACTTCTCAGTACGCTGTCAAAGTGCTCTCCTAGCCGGGAACGTTAGTAAACCAACTTGTATGAATGCCCTGAAATGCCCCGTTTCTTCACAGTTCAACTAACATTAAGGTAAATGGAACCAAAGCTACTAAAGCTTTTACAGTCGGATCATCCTCTAAAACACAGGTGTTGACAGGACACCGTCTGAGCTATGGTAACAAACCTCTGGCTTCAGACTTATAATAGTCTGTACCCAACTGTAATAAAGAAAACAATATATATTTTAACACCAAAAAGATGCAAGGCATGTGAAGTTGAATACTAATAGGCTAACAGCCAAATGCAAGGCAGATGGGATTGAATTGTAAAATGCACAATATTATTTTTGCTCTGACAGATGTGCTAAATACAGAAACAATATTTAATATCAGCAGAACAGACCACGTTCTGGAAAATACACGTTTGAAATAAAACTGAAGTATAACACATGACACGTACATGCGGATATAACAGTAAGCACATGCAGTTAGCCGATGAATTTCCATAGAGAATGATTACACAGTTTGATTAGAATAAAACTAAAGGTGTCAAATGCTTAATTTGGATCACAAACGACTACTGTAGATACAACGTGCATGTATTGGCTTATCTGTTAACATCCTAAAAAATCATTGTCAAAAAAATAAAATCTAAAACATTCAAATATTGGGTGTCATTTATACAATATACAACACCAATCATATATTATTCATGAAAAATATACTCAAGCCAGCAAAAATACACGTCTAGTAATAGTTGAAAATAACTATTTGCATCAATACGAAATCAATATTTAACCCTTTGAAGCCATTTGAAGAGTTAGTTGAGAATGCGTGTTTGGGGGATTTACAAACAAAAGGAGAGAGAAGAGAATAATAATGATCAGAATCTATTAAATTTAATAAAGCATAACATTTAACAATTTTCAAAAAATAAAAAATAAAATAAAAGACAAAATGCTACTGAAAGAGCAGATACTCTGTCGTAAATCCCCTCCAAAATAAAACGCTGCGTAATGCGTATGTAACACCGGCAGGTGGCAGAAAGTACCGTGATCAATAACACCATCTGAAACCATTCATGTACTACAGTATGCACTGATTCAAGGGGGTCGAGGAGCATAAATAACTGTAACAACTCAAGTACCCTATTTCATTTTCAGGTCGGAATGCTTTCGCCAGACCAGGTTAATAGTGCTCGATGCGTTCTACAAGTTAAAACAACATTGCTTCTGGAAATGTGAGGAGCACCTCCTTCGCTACTGGAGGTTCTATTTAAAATACGACCGATAGAAGACACGCGCTCACCAACTCCTGTCTCTTTCTAACACTGTACCTTGTGGTTATACTGTGTGGTACTCGGATAAGGCACACTATACTACACTCACCAACAGTAAAATCCCTCAGTGTTGGTAGGAACACTGAGGGTTTTCCTGTGCAGCTGTCAACACAGACAGACAAACTCACTCACTCAGTTCTACAGACCAACTGTCTGATCGATTCATATCCATCTCAAATAATGCCATATAATCTGACACAATTATGGTTAAATATATTATGAAACATTTTGAATGTTTTACAAGTTTGCATAGTAAATTGTCTTTTTTCCCCGTTTGTGTTCTGAATGAAATAAAGGCCTGTCAAAGGATTGTTCTCTTGAGTCGCTTTGGGGGGGATGGTGGGGAATTCCTTCGCGTTTCAAGGCCTTTTAGGAACAGCCAAACACTTTATGGGCGAATCATTTATGCAGAGCAGCGCTCAGAGAGCCGCTGTTAAACCGCCATACCAACTGGCGTCTGGCATAAATCACAAGGAACAACTAACCATAAACATAATCCCGACAAAAGCGCTACAGAAACCGCCTCCTCGTTTTTTTCTATTGGTTTTGTGGCGACGCAGGCATCATGGGAAACCCACGATCTCTGGAAGCGTAGCATTCTCTCCATGGGAGAAATCTGATTTCTTTCTTTTTTTTAATCCATTTTAAACCACTTGTTTAACAATCTATAGAACCTCTCTCTGAGAAGGGTATTGCTTCGTTACAGTACAATCATCAATCATTGCATTCATTTACAGTGTCTCTAACAGAGCTAAGGACAGAGCTTGCATTTCATTACGTTTTTTTTTGCACACGTATGTTGTGTGTATGTGTTTGTGGACGAAAACGAGATAGAAAGAGGTAGAGAGAGAGGGCTAGGAGGGGATGGGACTCGGAGCAAGTAAAAGCCTGAACGTTCATTTAAAGCTCGGTGGCTTTAACTGTTTACACCATCTGAGTTAAAGTAACACTCATTCTGCTACATGACAAACTCTTCTGGCCTTGTGTTTTCAGACTGAAGACGTACCACAGGACAGGACCAACACACCTGATGCCTAAGTTATACTCTGCTGTACTGTGTCGTCCGGCGCCAAAAATAGCCAATCTGCAAGCTCACAATGTTTTGGTTTGTGAGCTTGTAGTTATTTGCGCAGAGGGACACCATTGTACAATCACGTGCAGTATAAATCAGGCTCGAGTCTGCTTTAAAGTGAGGAAGATGGTGCATAGACTTGACCGATTTTCATATCATTCATTTTAACTTGTTTTTTTTTTACTGACAGAACAGAGTCCTGAGAAGTACACAAGAGAGAGAGAGAGAGAGAGAGAGAGAGGGAAAGAGATAAATACATGTCTAAATATAAGCATCTGATTATCTGGAATGCAACTAAAACGGCATCTCAAAGCGTAAAACACATGTCAAACGTTTCTATTTATCCGGTTAGATAGAGGCCTGCGTAGTCTCTTTATCGCATGAAAGCTTTTTTTTTTCTTTTTTCCCCCATTTTCTGATCTGAAGGCGCTTGGCACTCATTCTGATAACCAAGTACCTCCAAGTACAGTCTCAACAGATTAAGACAGAAACAAATCACACCTCATTTAAGGCATAGCGATAGGAATAAATGCAAAATGTCTGAACTGAGCTTGTGTCCAAACAATCTTAAAGTGTCTTGTTTTTGTTTGTTTGCTTTTTTGTTTCTCTCACTCAAAACACAGTGATCTTAGTACCAGGTAACGGTGATCAAAGTAGAACAGTACATCTTAAATGTACTAGTGCAAAATTCAGTTTTTACTGTGTGAAATGTTTGGAACACTGTTGGGGGGGTAATCCCTTATCCATCCTGGCAATGTACCGAGCTACAGTCTATACAGTAGATGCATTCTTTTCTGCAGATGTCAGAATTCCATCCATAACTGACCATCAATATTAAACTGTAAGAATATCATTGGGGAGGGGAAAAAAGTACCAGCAAAATTCTGTGGAATAAAAGTGTGCTGACTGTGTGACGTCCAGAGTGTGTTGTTGTTGTATTCTGAAACCTGAATGTTTACTGATGCTTTATCTGTGCTTTGAGGCAGACCTATTAAACCCTATACTAAGTTGACCAGTGTGCCCTGGTACTCTAAATACTAAGACTAAACTCCTGTCTTTTATTTGTTCTACGCTAAATATCTTTGACTTGTAGCCATATCCAACCTACAAGCTGACGATTATGTCATGTTGTGAGCTTGTAGGTCTGCTATTTTGGCCGAATGTTTGCCCCAGACAGAATAGGGTTCATGTGGTTAACTTGTGCTCCAAGAATTAAGAACGATACAAAAGGACTTGAATGTGCCGGTCTGTCATTTCATAGGTGAGTGTCCTCAGACCTGCCAGTGGCCTGATGCGACTGAGGACTGTGGCTCTGGTTGGAGTAACACTGGCCTTGAGAGAGGTCAAGGCTGCTATTGAAGGCTGTGCTCAGTTGACACATGGACTCAATCTCCTCCAGGAGGCCTTTCTCCTGGACGTGAGCGGCCACGGGCCCCCTGGCCTTACCCTGACCCTGACCGGGACCTCGCCCCGCGGCCGCCTCCTCCGAGCCTCCCTCTCTCTGCCACGGGATGGGTACGGCAGACATGCGCCCGCGGCCCTTTTCCTGGTACTGTCTGACCGTCTCCTTGGACAGCACCTTCCTCCTCAGGATGCTGGTGGAGGCCGTGAGGCTCTGGGGCTGGGCCTGGGCCGGCTCTGCGGCCGGCTGGGGGTCCGACACGGTCCGGCTTCGTCCCACCGGCGGAGGGGAGTAAGAGGAGGAGGTACAGGACGACGACGGCTGAACGGGAGAACTGACCGTGGAGAGGGTGGGAGATGGTGGCGGGCTGCCCGCGGGTCTGCGGGACAACGAGGGAGAGTAGCTGAAGCAGTCTCCTTGCTGCGAAGCGGCAGGAGATACAGGGGGAGGGGGCGGCTCGGTGGTGGGACGACACCATCGCCCCGAGGGAGGCCTGGAGGCCGACACGGGCTGGGTGGAGGCCGTGTTCTGGGAGGAGGCCGTGTGCGGGGAGGAGGCCGTGTGCGGGGAGGAGGCTGTGTGCGGGGAGGAGGCCGTGTGCGGGGTGGAGACCGTTTTCTGGGTGGAGGCCATGTTCTGGGAGGAGGCCGTGTGCGGGGAGGAGGCCGTGTGCGGGGAGGAGGCTGTGTGCGGGGAGGAGGCTGTACGGTTGTGAGACACCTTCTTCAGACTTGGTTTACCGGCCAGTCTGCGCGGGGAGGGCGGTAAGTGTTTACCATAGACGGCGCTGTCATCCTGGCCCATGTTCCATCCTCCCTGCTCTCCCCCACCACTGGAGACACTGCCGTCCGCTGGAGCACACTCACTGGAAACCTTGTTCTGGATCACAGGAGATCAATGGACATGGAGGTAAGGAGGACTGTACACGCTACAGGGGTGCAGAGGTAAACGCTACTGTATGCATGGGTTTATCTTCTTGTGCTTGTACGTAGGGATCTGTGTACATCGCCACTATCAGGAAATGTAAGAAAAGAAATGTGTGTTTCAATGGATCAAAAAATCCTGTTACCTAAACAAGTTGAGACTGTACTACTGTACATGCGTCACACCTGTAAAAATGCACTGTAGGACAGGGGTATCGGAAAAAGTGTCGGATCGGCACTTTTTGGTTATATCGGTATCTGCAAATACTGTATGGGTTTCAGCCCTTATTTGTCATTATTGTTTGGCAAATTACCAGTATAACCACAGACCCCCCTAACACACATGTAAGGGGGACACTATGGCAGTTGATTAAAATGTTGGGACATGTGAAATTTGCTTTGGAGTCCCCCAAGTGAGCAGATTTAGTGAGGATTATGCTATTCCCAGTTGGCAGACTTCAGGTAAGAATTATTTTCTTTTTTGTATTATTATATACAGTATATTATTCTCTGGTATTGGCATTTGGTATTGGCTAACACAGAAATTGTGGTGTTGGGATCAGAAATGATAAAAAATGGCATCGGGACATCCCTAGTTATTATTATTACCACTGTTTCACAGTTCATTGAAGTTGAGTTTGAATTAATATAGGATTATGTGCAGGATGGAATTTACATACAGATGTGAGTGGACTTAAATTAACTGTACCACCTTTTTGTATACATTTTAAAATATACATTTAAAAGAAAAGTCATCTCTCACTGAGCGCATCTCTCACTGAGCGCACAAGCTGCTGTTGATGCAGCCTGATAGGGACAACGTGGAGTTGGAAATACCATTTGTTTTCAACGAGGGCGGCGCAAATAAGAGCTATTTTAGGATTGTGTGAAACATGGCAACTGTTTTAAAGTATTGTACAGTAACAACTAAAGCTAAAGCTACAAAACGATCTAAAATCAAGGGGTTTAAGATCATTAAAGCTGGGCTGTTGCCTGAGTTGAATGCATTTCTGCCTAGTTGTCACAGTTCAATAGAGGTCTATGTGGAGCAGTAGCTCAATACACTTTTGAACGGTGGTGTCGTAACTCCGTCCCACTTTGGCTCTGCTGTGCGTCTCCTCTCGGAACTGCCCAAAGCCACGGAAGTATTTCAAAGAGCCTCACTTTAGAGCGTAAAAAGTCCATCCTGTAGTCTGCCCACGCTGTCAGGGACACTAACTTGGGGCCGAACCGGCAACCTTGCTTTTAAGTGACTCTACCCCTGAGCCACCGCCGCCTCAGTGTGCAGGTTTATTCTTTTATAGTTGAGGTTTACTTTTTAAAAATAATTGTAAAACAGATTGTAGGAAACAAAGAAACACAAAAATATTTAACTTTTTAACTACCAATGGTGTAACTGACATAATAAAAGTCAAAATCCAAATCTTCCGGTGACGTGATTTGACGTAATTGATTAGCATGTTTTTAGCATGATCGGCTAATGGCAGGTCTAACTGGGCCCTAACTGATCAGGCCTGAATGGAATAAATTTTAGGCCTGAGCCGATACTAAACTGTCGCGTTTGCATAGAATTTGAGAATTCTCTACAGAGTAGAAGTGAAATGCCAATCAGCACAACTATTATTTCTATTATAATAAAATAATTCAATTTACTGTATATTATTTTTTCGTGGAGCCCGAGGCCCGACCCGGCTGTACTGGTTAGCATAGATTTTAGGCCCGACCTGGCCCTAAAATGTCGGGTCGGGCCTGTTCAGGTTCGGGCAGAGTCCAGGGCGGATGTAAGATTTCCCAATTGTGGGGCAGGAGAAAATGGTATGGGGGCTGTAACCGCATTTTTGGTAAGCATCAATAATAACATCAGTTGTTGTTGAAGTTGCAACAGACAACATATCTTCAACAATATCTTGGGTTCTTTTGCATGCCCTCATGTTTGGTGGGGCAGACTGGGCATTTAGGAGGGCATTTCCCCCCCATGCCTAGATCCGCCCCTGCGTCCCCCATTGATAGTTACCAAGAGACCTACCGGCCCAGTGTAGTCCAGCTCGTCCATGGAGCGGAAGAAGTCCAGGCTCTTGGCCCCGCTGAGTTTTCCTTGTTCCACTGTGGTGGTGCTGAGTGAGTCCAGGATCTCCTCCAGCAGGTTCATCTGACCTGTGCGAGACGAGTCTGACTCCAGTTCCATGGAGTAGGAGTCATCACTGTCCTCAGTGTAGGACGGAACCTCTCCACTGTCCTCAGACGAGATCCTGATGATTGGACGGGGAAAAGGACTGTAAGTTGTGGCTGTGTCATCATCAACAGGTAGTCCGGGGACCACCAGTGGTCCCTGAGAGGATTCCAGGTGGTCCGCAGGCTAAATGATGGAAAATTTGGTTAACCAGATGTAACTGTTTGAGAGTGTAAGCATGAAACCAAATGGATTATGCAGGTCCATTTGGGTCCATGTTTGCACTCTCAAAAGTTAAAATATTAACCATCGGAATTAGCCCAAGATTACACAACTAGAGAATGCAGAATGGTCATTTTCTCCAAAATCCAGCCTGGAATTGTGGACAAAAGCAAAAGTTTTGGGGTGTGTGGGCCTAAAATGTCATCAAATGGTGGTCTGTGGCTGAAATTCTGAATAAAATCCCAAATGGATCTCAAATCTTTTTTTGGCCTGGAGACCCTAAAGAGAAATTAGGTGGGAACACTTGAACCCTGGTCATCCTAGTCTACATAGTGTGTACTGTAGACTACTACTCCTTTTCCGGTAAGGTTCAGCACCTGTACATATTTTGCTGCAGTTCCTCATGGTTTAAAACACCCACAGAGACGTACAGTAGCTCAGACTGCTCAGCCCTGCCAGATAATGACAGATAACACTGGTTCCAACTATGACCACAGGGGGGCAGTATAATCATAAATAAATAGAAGATCAGATGTTTCTACACATCTGAAAATACAATGCAAAAATAGGGCAATTCATATACCTGTAAATCGCACACGTTTATTTGATAAATATGTCAGCGAGACTGTCCTAAATCATATGTGTATAACATGAAACCTACACAGATAATGGACAGATTATAGTACAGGCAGTGTTGTATAGAGAGCCTTACTTGCTAGCTGTGTCCAGATCATCATCGTCAAGGCCAAGGCCCAAACCCATGGGGGACTTGTTGAAGTTCTGCTGCCGCCGAACACACACACACACACACACACACACACACACACACACACACACACACACACACACACACACACACACACACACACACACACACACACACACAGAGTTAATTCCCCACCCCTGTGTTTGTGTGCTTGCACTGGTTCACTGTGTGTGTCAGGGGCGGATATAACATGTCCCATTTGGGGGGGGGGGGGGGGGGGGGGGCAACATGTTGGAGGTGCAAGAGAAAATGGTATGGGGGTGGCTTCGCGCCACGGGCGATGAAAAAAAATAACATCAGTTGTTGTTGAAGTTGCAACAGACACGCAGCATGCATAAAGCTAAAGGTCTGACTCAGAGAGTTTTCTGTTTTCAATATGCTGTTGGTTTAGTGGTGACAAAATTGTAGTTAGTAGCAGTAGTAGTGTTTCAAATCAATTCAATTATAAGCACTTTAATTTGAAATATCTTGGGTTGCATGGCATCATGTTTGGGGGGGCAGACTGGGTATTTAGGGGGGCATTGCCCCCCCATGCCCATGCCTAGATCCGCCCCTGGTGTGTGTGTGTGTGTGTGTGTGTGTGTGTGTGTGTGTGTGTGTGTGTGTGTGTGTGTGTGTGTGTGTGTGTGTGTGTGTGTGTGTGTGTCTGTCTGCTGGCTGTCAGTAGGACGCGGTCGCTGTGGAAACCTCGTAATGTACAAGGAAACGGCTACGGAATTACAATAAATAGCACATCTAAAGGCTTGTCGATATTTTCACCACTTTTGGGGCATTTTAAGTGTAGAATAAATAAATCAATCAATAAATAAAAACATATAAAAGTTGGGAAAGCATGAGATACAAGGTTTCTTGGAGACCTGGCTTTACAGTGCATACCACAGTGCGACCGCATCCTGTGACGTACTGTAACTGTACTGAGACCAGTTTGGATCACAGTAAGACTAAGACCCTCGACGGAATGTGATCCAACTCACTGCAGACTGCCAATGAATCACCATCACTACATATAGATCTACTGCAGCACATATCATACTATACCAGTGGTCCGGGGACCACCAGTGGTCCCTGAGAGGGTTCCAGAGAGTCAAAGTATTAATCATCTGTTTTAACCCACTTAATTAAGAAGTCTAGGCTACACAATTACAGAATGTAGAGGACTAATGGTCATTTTGACGTTTGCCTGTTTTGTTTGCGGAATCCAGCCTGGAATTGTGGACAAAAACAAAAGAAATCTTTAGTTTGTGCGGGTCTGTGGGGCTAAGATATCATCAAATGGTGGTGAAATGCTGAATAAATAGTGTGCCCTGGTATGAAAAAGGTAGAAAGCCGTAGCAATAAGGTCATTAGGACAAGCACCGTACTTTAGGACAGCTTTGAGATGCTTTTACTTTACTGAGTCAGTGTAGCATTTTGTCAGCAAGTCACTACATCTCAAAGTGCGAATGTTGTACTGTTCACAACACCACAATTATTTGACAGCTTTAAATACAGCTGTAGTTACTTATGTCTAGTATTTATGTCTATTTTCTTATCAAATCAAATTGTGCACTCAAATGTAAAATTTGATGCCAAGCTTGCACTTTTCCACAAGTAAAAGTTGGAATACCTTTACTAAAAGTTTATTGTACATTGTTATATTATCACTGTCTCTTTACTTGAGTAAAACAAGTCTAGTTGAGTATGGCCGCTGCCTATATGTTTTTGTACTGGCCCATACGTAAAATGAGCTCATTTTATTTGTCAGTGCAGAGCGGCAGTGAGTGATCAGTGTGAAGTGTACTTGTCTGACACAGTGGGTTTAATAAGCCACCTGTGTACCATGTTTATTAGGCAGGTTAAAGGAGAGAAAGAGAGAGAGAGAGAGAGAGAGAGAGAGAGAGAGAGAGAGAGAGAGAGAGAGAGAGAGAGAGAGAGAGAGAGAGAGAGAGAGAGAGAGAGAGACAGAGAGAGAGAGAGAGAGAGAGAGAGAGAGAGAGAGAGAGAGAGAGAGAGAGAGAGAGAGAGAGAGAGAGAGAGAAAGAGACTTAAACAGTGCAGGGCAGGGCCCTCCCAATGGGAAAACAGATCTGCCCTGGGCCTCCTATTAACTTGCCTTCCACTGCTAAACACACATACGTGTGAGCGTGTGTGCAACAACTCGCACTACCCCTTTTTTATTTTACTATGTAAGCGACTCATCCCTCTACTTTGTCCACAATCTCTGGTTCACTCCATTCCTGCCATCTGGCCTCTGCTTCCTCCTCCACTCTTCTCGTTGCCAAGATCTACCACGGTCTCCTCACTCACGTTAGTATTAAAATGTTACTTATTCTTACCAGAGAGGAATGTGTATCTCTCTCTCTCTCTCTCTCTCTCTCTCTCTCTCTCTCTCCCTCGCTTAGTCCCGCCTCCGTGAGTGTTTCCCTATAAACGCAACGCTCGCCACATTATCAAAGCCTGTGACTGTGGGAGGGGTCCTTTACAACCCCCAAAGGGCCATGAAGGGAGATGAGGTGGGCTTAAGAAGAATACGCTGTAGCATGTTTGTTATGTTTGCACTGTGGCGGCGGCGGGGCGGGTGGGCGGGTTACAGCGAGGGAGAGAGAGAGAGAGAGAGAGAGAGAGAGAGAGAGAGAGAGAGAGAGAGAGAGAGAGAGAGAGGAAAAAAAGGAGACTGAGAGAATGAGAGGAAGAAGTTGAAGAACAGATGAAAAGTGGAACGCGATGACACCGGGTACACACCAGAGAAGTTGGCGAGGGAACAACAAGGGAGAAGGAAAGAAGCGAGGAAAGAAGCGAGGAAGGGAGGGAGGGAGGGAGGGAGGGCAAGAAGGAAGCAAGGCTATAGGAAACGTTGAGAGGTGGGGAGAGAGACCTTAAAGACCCAGAGGATGACGTGCAGGGTGGAGGGGGGGTGTGGCAGTGGGGGGGCGGGGCGTTGGGGACCGAACCAAGCCGGTCCTGATTAGCTGACACAGTGCCAGCCAGACAGCCGGAATGTAACGTGTGGCTGCATGGGCTGGCCTCATTTAAGGCCTCCAATCGGCCAGAGAAGAGACACACACACACACACACACACACACACACACACACACACACACACACACACACACACACACACACACACACACCCACACACACACACACACACACACACCCACACACACACACACGCACACACACACACACACACACACAAATTACCTGTAGACACACTCACACTCACGCGCACTCACAGCAATTATATTAACGCAATTTTTCGATTTTTAACACAAAAACCCAAAGCCGAAAATCTGCGAGCTTTCTACAGAGAAGGTGGTGATCTGCTGGTATATATATCTTCCATTTTCAGTGCATGACGCATGAACTATAAATCAGGCACAGCTTCAACTGTAACCCCCCAAAAAGCGAACCTCTCTAAATGTTTAATCCTAAACCTCAACCTGAATCTGTTGTACTTCTCAATGAGGATAATAAAAAAAAAAACATCCTGTCGAAACGTAACAACCATTTCTCTTGTGAGGACCATGAAATCTGCAATACATGTACGATGTACAGACTATTTCTCAAATTCGACCGACTATACCAATGGGGACGTTTGGCGCACACAGACACACACAAGTATAGTAATACAAGTACACACAGTCACACACACACACACACACACACACACACACACACACACACACACACACACACACACACACACACACACACACACACACACACACACACACACACACACACACACACACACACACACACCCTATTACAAAAAAAACACAAAGAGTTAAAGTGCCATTTTCTCCATAAAAGCCAGCGGAGGAGAAATGTGTGCAGCGGCCACTTAAGCCCCTCAGCCATGGGGCTAAACATGAACACATGTGGCGGCAGCGCTGATTGGCCGGCCCCCGCTCCCCCTCCATGGTAGCTCGCAGCTATAATGAAAGAGATTTCAGAGGGGCTCGGGCCTGGGATCCCTAAACAGCATTTAATGGATTCCTGTGTCAGGGCTGTAAATCTGGGCCCAGGCCGGCGTGCCAGCTAGCCAGCCAGCCAGCCGGCCCAGCCAGTGAGACTTGGGGTGGAGGGTGGGGTGGGGGTGTATGGGGGCGACTGACTGGAGAACGGAGATGCACCTGCGAGACACTTGGGATTGAAGGAGGAAGGAGCGACGTCGTTTGGGGAGACGACGACGCACAGTCGCATAGCAAAAAATGTGCCTCCACATTCACACTGGCACATACCCGCATTATAGTAGTAAGTTGGATGGATATACCGGTGAGTGGGTGTGTGTATCTATATACACGTCACGGTGCTTGGATCCATTTAGCCAGTTCATTTGT
Source organism: Benthosema pterotum (assembly GCA_039105355.1). Classification (NCBI taxonomy): domain Eukaryota; kingdom Metazoa; phylum Chordata; class Actinopteri; order Myctophiformes; family Myctophidae; genus Benthosema; species Benthosema pterotum. Next base: position 36,273,753 of record CM076979.1, on the reverse strand, counting down.
GTCACGGTCTGTGTTTGGGGAAGCGAGGGGCCCCCCTTCTCTGTGTCTAGGTGTTTATTAAAGCAAGGTGAACCCAAACACATGCAGACGCAGGTCATGGAGGCTGGGCCTCTGATCTCCGTTACAGCCTGGGTGCACTCGGGCAGAGAGGAAGTTCCACGGGGAGCAATTAATGGATGGTACTTCACTTCATTGCTTCATCAATTTGTCTTTCCCTCTCTTAGCTGTGACCCTTTAAGAGGCTGTTAAGCTGCAACGCTCTCCAATAAATGGGCGTTTTTCATTCTCCGTGTGCCACAGAGTTAAGTTTTATGCTACTTTTCTGAAATCATTTACATAGCCAGACGCTCGACTTCTCGCCAGCGAGGTGAAAAAGAAAAGCCCTCCTTTCAGTCAAAATGGTGTACAGTAAGTTTTAAAACTCTCAAGGCTGTAACACAAGGCTAATTGTAGGCACAGTACAGTAAATAGTTGCAAATGAGTTCTCTAATAGAATATATTTTCGAATATAAATACTCTACTACCTTTTTGGTCATGAAACATCACAATTTCACAGAAGACAGCAATATCCCAACCAAGCAAACCAACATAGTTGGATATTTTTTGTCACCCTTAATTAAATTACACTCCGTTTTTCTTACACCCACACCTACACACCTTCATACTTAAGAGGCATTATGCAAAGAGCAGTGGTAAAGAGCCAAGTAAAAGATGCAGCAGTTTAACAGGAGCTAAAGAAATCATAAAAAAGGGTCAAGCTATTAAGTTAAAACGTGGCAACGTCTCGTAGTGTGGCGAAAGTCACTTGTGTCATGCTGAGAACACAGTAAAACCAGGTTCAGATCTGCGCGGCTCTTGAATGGTAAGCTGCTGCCGCTATAAGTCTTCATTACTAGATTTTGTGGAAGTCATTCAAAACCATTACTTTTGCTTTTTTTTTTATCCGGCCACCTGAAGAAAAGAAATAAATGACTAGCAATTTCCAACAGTCTAGTCTTTGCAAAAAAAAGAAAAAAGAAAAAAAAAAGAAAAGTCGCAACAGCTAAAGTAATGTAGCTGCAAAGTGTTTAGTACAGGTTACATGGCTTTACGTTTCTTGTTTGAGGTGAGGAAATGAGCGTCCGATTGGTAAATACAGCAATGCTCCAATTCAAAGATTTTCTTTTCTCCCTTTTTTTACACTTGTGCTTCCAAATGTAACAGCCAAATGAATGAAATCTATTTAAGAGACCAGGGGAAAGTCTTTATAAGTGATTCAATAAATCTATATTTCATTTCTGCAGTTATGAGAGGAAAATAGTCATCACCGTCCATTTCGGTAGAAGTATTTGGAGAAATAAACTCCCTCTCTCTCTCTCCCTCGTTCCCTTCCTTCCTTGCATGACTGGTTGCGCGGAACGACGCTGCGACGGGGGCCAAACGCTGGAAGACTTTAATAGCCCACCTTACGTTATACATTTCATATGGTATTTCTGAGTGGGCACTGATCTCACAGCTTGGCAGGGTACGCAAAGAGATGCCTGGAAAATGCAAACAAACCTCAGGGAGAGGCAGAGGCTTTGCAGAAGCGCGGGCCAACTCCGTGCATGCCTGTTTAAGATCAGCTCATAGAATGAAAGAAAGAAGATGAAAAACACAAAAAAACACAAGGAGTGACAGAGACAGCGTTAGAGCCAGGAGCACATGCTCCCCTCTCCAACTGGCTACCGCTAAAAGCACATGCCCTTCCCTTATACAAAAGGGCCCATGTTAAAAGAGGGAGAAGAGACATTATTCGCACTGTTAGAAAGCTATACTAGTCCAGTAAAATCACCCAGCGGATTGTACAGATGTGAAGGGGTGCAGTGCCTCGAAGGAGCCAGGAGATGGCACTTTGGTTTCAGCCAAGAACTGAACGGGTCTCTGGAGGAGGAAATGACCCAAAGGATGATTTATGCATATATGCTCCGTCCGTGTGATGGTGTTGCACAGCAAAAGATAGCTGATCTACAAACTCGTCCGAGCTTGTAGAGCTGCTACTTTGGACGAGCGATGGAGTGTAAATGAAGCATTATCCAGAGGATAAATGTAAACACATAAGGGAGAATGGAGAGGAATTATTTACTTTAACTGGATGAAGAATCAAAGCATGTTATTACAAACCTTTAACGGCATTGCCGCCAAAAAGGCAAACATTATAATTGTATATTGTAATATACAGTAGTTTATCAATCTGTGACTATAGGTTGGGATTGTCATTACTGTAGCTGTGCAGTTGTGCGTTAGTGCATATCCTTACATATACTGATGATATTGCACACATAATGTGCTTATAATGCCTTATGAGCAACATACATCTCTAGCCAAGTGTTACTGAAAGGCAAAACATGGAATGCACATACACACAAATACATGTGTGTATGTGCACACATGCACGGACACACGCACCGCACACCAAGACTGACAGTTCCTGAAATGATCACCATGCAGATGACATGCATTCTCCAATTATAACAGAGTCACCACACACTGCTACACTATCCTTGTGTACTGTATATGTTATTAGCCAAGCACACGTAAACATTCTCTCTGTGATGACATGTGCATACGCTTGCACATACCACATGCAAGCGTGCGTGCGCACACACACACACACACACACACACACACACACACAAATAAATATGTGAGTTAGCGACTTGTTTCTCATCCATCCTGAGCTGTGCTGCTGTTATTCCTGAGCTCTCTAAAGCCTAATATATGCTCTGTGGAACGTATGACGGTTGTCACACGGCAATAATAATGCTACTAGCAGACGGTCTACTGTGTGGAATGAATGGGCCGTAATGTGGTGAAGTGATGGTGTGACAACCAGAGCCTTGAGTGTCAACCTGTGACCACAAGCCTCCTGGCTGTCACAGTCCCAACCACGGGTCACTCTGTTAGGAAGGTTGTTAGAACACAACCACATTCTACTGTACATACAGTCATTACAAAACCTCACTCAACCGCTTCCAAAACTGGCATGCCTATTTATGCATGTCATGCCATGGGCCAATCCCGAGCTACTAAGATTATTTTATTACTCTTATATAGATATAAATATTATTAGAGGTATCTCAGTTTTTCTGTATCTGTAACGTGTTTCATAACTATGGTACTGCCATGACAACATCATTCCAGAAAGGTCTGCCTGTCTGTTTGTCTTTTCAAACAAATTTGATAAGAGGTCAGTGAGGTGTGTAAGCTTCGCTACAAAGATTGCAATACAGTACATGTGTGTGCATGTATGTAAGCTTCTTTGCCAGTTCACCTTGCATTGTGAGCTTGTAGTACAGCTATTTTTGCTATTAACAAAATAAATGCGGCTAAAGTGGTTGGCTTGGATCACAGGGTTGCACTCACAGCATCTCACTCTATCTCTCTCTCTCTCTCACACTCACACTCACACACACTCACACACACACACACACACACACACACACACACACACACACACACACACACACACACACACACACACACACACACACACACACACACCAATCCTATTTATGTCTGAAAGTCACAAGAAGTCAGTGTTGTTCTCTCAAGGTAGAGGCTGACTCCCACATTCTTAATCAACAAGCTCGGGAAACACGGTGAATCACCCACATCCCTGCGTACAGCTGGAACGCGTGTGCACGTGACACAAACACTCATTCACATAATAGTGCACGTTTCGACTGATCAGATGCAGCTTAAAATATGAATTTCATGACCCTGGTTGTTGTTCTGTGATTAATTAAAGGCTCGAGTCTGGGATTATTCATTCGGATTCAAGGACAGACACATGGGCAAATAAAAAAATGATTAATGATGAATAGAGGTAACAGCATGATTTTTTTCATCCCTCGAGCAGAGGGATGAAAATGTCTGCAGTCAGAGCCGCCATATTCATATTTCTGCCGGTTCCTGACGGCAGGAAGAAAGTGTCTATGAATTATCCAGATGAATGGGCCTCCCTGGGTCTTTAATATGCAGGGATGGTGGAAGGAGGCAGCCTAGGGGCCAGGGGGGGGCATCTCCATCTGCCAGGCAGGCCTGGGCTAGGGCTACCTGGGTAAGGCTTATGGCACGGCCACTGTGACTGAATGGGTTATATACACATACACCCATATACAGTATACACACAGTGCAATCCTTTGTGGAACCATTTGTAATGAATATACAGTATATGTTATTTAAAACAATCTGAATTTCTATACTACACCTTTCATTGATGCACGTGGTAGTGTCAGGTAGGACAGTGGTTCCAAAAGTACAAGGGTTTTCATGGTGGTGTGTTTTTTTTAAGCCTTAAAGAAAACTAAACCCTTTCACCCAAACTCACTTCATCCTCTAGTATGTTTAAGCCTTAATGCATGTCACATTGGAGCCGGAGGTCCTTGAAATTAAAGTGGTGAACAATCACTGATAGAGCTGTAAAAATCATGGGGGTGCCTGGAATTTTCAAATAAGGGTCTGGGTAGGGCTAAATAGTGTCAAATTGGGGTTGTTGATGTGAAAGGTTTGGGAACCACTGACTTACAACTACTACTTCTACTTCTACTACTACTGCTGCTGCTGCTGCTGCTGCTGCTGCTGCTGCTACTATTAAGTGGTCACCAACTAGTACTGCCTGAAGCTCATGAGCAAAGTGCATCTCCCCATGGACGAGCAAGAAACTTCCAAGACAGTTTCTCCATCTCGGTAGATGTGTGTTCGGATCCTGGATCTGGTATGATGAAACTACATGGACTGTAGCTTTTAGAGTACTACAGACCTAATGGGTTCATTCTATGAATTTTTGTAAACCGTCACAGAGTTACAGACGGATGGATTTGTACAGAGGAAACAAAGGATTTTGCTGTAGTAGTCTGGATTTGAGAGAATAAGAAAACATAAGAAAGAAAACGAACAAGAGAGGCGGGGGAGGGAAGGGGGGATGTGGGTAGGGCTGAGGGCGAGCGAGAAGAGAAACAATGGACCGCAGGATTCTGAAACTGAGAACGGACTCAATCAAGGAAGCATCGCCGGTTTCCAACGAGATCATCCGTCCGCAACCCTGATGACAGCTCTGACCTCAGAGAAGAGCGTCCAGCTTTTCAAACCACTGTATCTTTTCTGTAGGCGAGTCCGTCCGTGCACACGCAGGGTGGGGGTGGTGATGCTGTGGGTGGAGGTTGGGTGGGTGGGGAGCCAACGGTCACTGAGGCTTTCTGAACCGTCTCAGTTTGATGCTTTCGTCGAGCAGTGGTTCTCTTCCATGTCAGGGACAACCACTGAAATGTACTGTATATCGTTACTGTCGCTCAGTAACCTCTTACCTCCAGATTTTTTAAGCATACTGGACATGCAGATCTGCTATTAGTGACTTTAGGCAGGGAGCTGTGAGTATAAGTCAGGGTTTAAGCTGTGAGTATATTCAGGTTTTAAGCAGGGATCTGAGAGTATAAGTCAGGTCTTAAGCAGGGATCTGCGAGTACAAGTCAGGCTTTAAGCTGTATACAGCTTAAAGGCTTTAAGCTGTGAGCATAAATCAGGTTTTAAGCAGGGATCTGCGAGTATAAGTCAGGCTTTAAGCTGTGAGTATAAGTCAGGCTTTAAGCTGTGAGTATAAGTCAGGCTTTAAGCTGTGAGTATAGGTCAGGCTTTAAGCTGTGAGTATAAGTCAGGCTTTAAGCTGTGAGTAGAAGTCAGGCTTTAAGCTGTGAGTAGAAGTCAGGCTTTAAGCAGGGAGCTGTGAGTATAAGCCAGGCTTTAAGCAGGGAGCTGTGAGTATAAGCCAGGCTTTACGCAGGGAGCTGTGAGTATAAGTCAGGCTTTAAGCAGGGAGCTGTGAGTATAAGCCAGGCTTTACGCAGGGAGCTGCAACTAATAAGTCAGGCTTCAAGCAGGGAGCTGTGAGTACTGTATAAATCAGGCTTTAAGCACCGAGTTGGGAGTATAAATCAGACTTTAAGCAGGGAGCTGGAAGGACGACAGGACTAGAAAGACAAACTGAGCGCTGCACACAGCCGCCTTTTGAAATTGATGGACTATGTGAAATCACACTTACGTGCACACATGAAAACACACATGCACGTACGTGTGCACACACGCACACAGATACCCACGTGCGCACGCTCGTAAGCGCTGCTCTGGGACATGCCATCCCGTGTCCTGTGTGTCTCTGCACCAGTGGTCCCTGGGGACCCGTTACTGTGGCAATGAACAGGGATCAACGACAGGCTCAGGGGTGTGGTTGTGTGTGTGTGTGTGTGTGTGTGTGTGTGTGTGTGGGGGGGGGGGGGGCACATGTGTGTGCGCTACTGTGTGTGCGAGTCTGCGCCTGTGTCTGTACACATACGTCTGTCCGTTTGTCCATCTGTATGTGGGTGTGTGTTTGTCGTTCTGCGCGCGCGTGTGTGTGTGTGTGTGTGTGTGTGCGCGCACGCACGTGTTTCTCCATCTATGTGTGTGTGTGGGGGGGGCACATGTGTGTGCGCTACTGTGCGTGCACGTCTGCGCCTGTGTCTGTACACATACGTCTGTCCGTTTGTCCATCTGTATGTGGGTGTGTGTTTGTCGTTCTGAGTGTGTGTGTGTGTGTGTGTGTGTGTGTGTGTGTGTGTGTGTGTGTGTGTGTGTGTGTGTGTGTGTGTGTGTGTGTGAACATTATGCACAAGCTTGCTGCTAATCTCTGCATGCACAATAAAATCCTCAGTGTTCGTTTAACTGTATTTTTTTAATGGACTGTCCTTTGGGGTCAATTTGTTACCTTTCAGAGTGAAACGTACACTAAGGATTTTACTGTGGAGTGGAGGAGGGGGTGTGGTGTGGTGGTCCGAGGAGGATTTTTTTCGAAGGGAGAAAAAGCGGAGAAAAAAAACTAAGCCTTAATTGGGAGTTCCGTTTCTCTTCTCTCCTCGACCATCACACCTCCCTCCTGCTCTCACTCTCCAGCCCCAACACACATACTGTACACGTGTGTGTACAGTATGCGCACACGTGCACACACGCTCACACGCACACACACACACACACACACAGTAACGAATTACATATTATATACTGCAATTACTATAATATATATTACCCTTTGCCGCAAAAGTAGTGTGATGATATTATTCTGCCAAATGGGCAATATGTAATATGCCAAAACACCCTGCATTACTTATTACAAAAATAGGACAGTTTAGATATCAATGACATACACTGCAAGTTGTCGCAAATTGTTACTAAACATATCGTGTTGTATTCTTTTGCGAGTAGGATGGGAGCACTTGGGAAAGTAATAAAGTAATATGTAACATTACTCTTTTATTCAAGTAATAAGTAATATAATATTATTACTTTTTCTAAGGACTAAGTAAAGTAATATTGCCTAACACTTATTCGGACGCACTTGTACCTGATTTGTACACACCTGTGTGAATTCATGAAACTAGCCCAACTACAACTCACAGCCTGGTCGATGCACAGTGAACTGTTGTTACACTCCCACTCCCACAACACCAGCGGGAGTTCAACAAACCATGTGCAACCCAGATTCAGCACAAACAAGGGACTTGATTATTTTTGCTCATATGCCACCAAACTGTGAGTAGAAGTCCTTCACTGCGAATCCTTCAAAACCACTCTCAAAGGGCACTTACAGACGGCTGCAATTCAGAGCTGGCCACCATAAAAATAAAAAATAAAAATCCTCCAGCCACTCCTCATTTTGCTTTTCCGTTTTACCTCTACTATGATTTGCTGCTGCTGGATATTTGGATGTCTTTATTTGTCTGATGAAATGTACAAGATGACCACTATCATAAAAGTGTATTCTTAAAACAACTGTAAAATCTCCTAAGCTGCATAATAAACACATTTCATTTATTTCATTTCATTCAGAGTTAGCAGTCTGTATCCTGGTCCAGTCTGGTGTTTCTGTTTGTATGTCTTGGCTGTAGTCTATAGTCTATGTACAAAAACTCAATAAAAATAATATATATAGCAAACTATATCCTGGGGGCTTTTAAAAATATCAATCTGGAGGTTCATGAAATGAAGAAGTTTGTCCTATAACCTAAACACCATCGCTGTACACACGTTGCCGTGCAAGTCTAATACTGCACGTGTCTGCAGATTTTCTAATGACGGTACAAAGTAGACAACAAGCCAACTCTTCAGAGGAAATGCTGACCAGCAGAGGAGATGCTTTGTGGACTATCTGTGCTGTTTCCACAGAGCGGAGAGTCTGCATACCGCACAGAGATACGGACACCAACACAAACATCACACCACTGCCTGTCAGGCAGAAACCTCCTATCTCCGCCGTTTCAACTTCTGTTCGAATGCCCCAGTGTCTGCACAGAAAGTAGTGAGAACAGCCGATGAGTTTTGTGAGCCATCACGAGCTTGCAGATCTGATACTTTCACAAAATGATATTGGTTTTTAAAAAAAATAATAAAATAAATGAAAATAGTTCGTTTTGGCCGACATACAAGGATTTCACCCGACGCCAACCATTACATCTGGCACCCTGAAAAACTAATGTACATCAAAGACGCAGCGCAACACAGACAGAGATGACTGGGGATGTGGAGGAGAGAGGGGGGTGTGGGGTGGGGATCGGGATGGGGGGTGGGCGACAGAGAGATGGGGTGGGCGGTGGGGTGTGGACAAGGTAGAGAAGAGAGTCCTGTACACAAGTCTGTCAGTTAGCGACGGAACCCGGTCCCCAGAACCAACGCCGCATCGCACTGTCAACGCTTTTATAACGGGGCTGGCATATGTGTGTGTGTGTGTGTGTGTGTGTGTGTGTGTGTGTGTGTGTGTGTGTGTGTGTGTGTGTGTGTGTGTGTGTGTGTGTGTGCAGGCAGTGCGTGTGTGCATGCAGCTCGTGCATGCGTTTCCTACCCGTCTGATTTTCTGCAGTCTCCTTGGAGAGAGGCTGTTGGTGCTGGTGGGAGACCCAGAACGGAACGTCACCCCCTCATCCTCCTCTTCCTGAGAGAGAGATATGTAAATGGACCATTAAATTCATTGATTAAGTTAATTGATTGGTTATTTGAGTAATTGGTGGTTGATTCAACGAATGAATAAAACATTGATGTTGTGGTTTTGATATATTTCACTGAGCGTTGGCTACATATGGTGGGGTGTGTGGTTATTGTAGGTTTGGTTGTTGCCTGAGGTTATCCAACACAACGATCAGTGTATGAGACTCAGCCAGGCCCCAGGCTGGATAATGAGGGCCAACCACTATCAGTTGTTTATCACACAACCCGACGCTGCTTTTCTTTTAAAATTTATTCACAAAACACAGCAAGAAAATAGCACTGGATCAACGCTTTGATTCAATGGAATAGATTAACATTACTGTCCACGAGGAACTGCCCCGGCGAATGTGAACGTTCGGTAGAAAAAACATCCCTTTGGGATTCCCCCCCACAATATGGTCAGTGATGTTAGCTATAGGGATGATACGGCTCCACCACCTCTCTCGTTTATCACCCCTTCCCACCACCACACACTACAGAGTAAATAGTAAATACAGGCTGGCTATGTGACAAATGCATTAATGCACAGACAAAAATTACACTCACAATTTAGGCATTTAACAGCCGTTTAACAAAATGAATGAAGTGTGACAAGCGCAGAACACACTGGTTGTGTTTGTTGTGGTAGTTCGAGTTAAAGAATGCTCTGTGAGCGTGCGTAGTGTACTGTATGTGTGTGTGTGTGCACACGTGCGCGTTATGTGTACACAACAGAAAATAGTTAATCTTTAGTCCTTCCCCCCCGCCCCACTGACACATCAAGCTCGCAATTGCCCTATCAAAGCCACCGGGGCTTATGGAAACATACACGTCGTTATATTGGCTTTGAGGAAATCACAGGGCTTCACTGATGAAATATGCAGACAATAAAGGCGTGCGTGCGCACGCGTGCGAGAGAGAGAGGGTGTCCAATGACATGACAGGCCATAGCCAGAGGCATGCTGGTTAAAAATGTAACGGCCCCTGAACAAAGCGCTAAGCAGGTTTCACAAGCCATTAACCCTTTCGTACCATTATCGCGTTTTGGTGTTCTAGGCATCGTTATACTCTATTGAAAATAGTCCATGTAGTTGTGTAGCAAAATCCAGCTTACAGAATATTTCGTGAAGATTCTTGTAAACCATATTTTTTCTGTTCTATGGACCCTAAAGGACACAAAAAAAGCGGTTTACATTTTTTCCCCCCACCCTAACATTATTTTATCACCATGGCAACATGGCGTTGTGTATCAATCTGTCTGTATTACTGTCAACATCATTTCTCCAAATCTGCCAGCCCAATTTATACCAAATTTGGTCCAGGGGTGTATAATATGCTCTAGAAGACCCCATAAAAATGTCACCATGATCGGCCCATAAATCGCGATTATTCACAAACTAATTGTCTAATTCAAATGAAAATTGCTGGGTTTTTGCACAATGGGCTGAGACACAAGCCCTGCAAATTTGACCACAATCCACCAATGGGTGGCGCTACAGTAACCCATTTAGGAAGCAGATGCATGGTCTTCACATATTAATACAGTGATTTTCATGTAATTGCAATGTGATTCTTGTCACATTTAAGTACATTTTAAAGCACTGGGGGAGAAAGAGGCAATAGCCTTGGAATATTTTACACTAAATAAGACCACGCCCCATACCCCGCATCGAGGGACGTGGTGGTGGCATAGTCATAATACACAAACAACACATCAAATCAAAATCAGTCCAGTTAATTTTCCTGTTCCCTTCTCATTTGAACATTTCACCTTCAAACTGTCTGGCCCTAAACCATTGGTCGCAGCAGTCATAGACTGCCCAAACCTGCCCATCCATCTTCATCTACTTATCCTAGTTCGGGCTACGGGGGCAACAACTCCACCAGAGAGCTCCAGACTTCCCTCTCCCGAGCAACCGGGCGACCTCCTCCTGGGGGATCCTGAGGCGATCCAAAGCCAGAGAGTGGATGTAATCCCTCCATCTGGTCCTTGGTCTGCCCCGGGGTCTCCTCCCAGTGGGACGTGCCTCGAGGACCTTCCTAGGGAGTTGCTCAAGAGGCATCCTGATCCTAACCAGATGCCCAAACCACCTCAGCTGGCTCCTTTCCAGGCGAAGAGGCTCTCCCGAGTGACTGAACTTCTCACTCTATTTCTAAGGGAGATGCCAGCCACCCGCTGGAGAAAACTCTTTTCAACCTCTTGTATTCATGACCTTGTTCTTTCGGTCATGACCCACACTTCATGACCATAAGTGAGGGTAGGGATGAAGATAGCTCGGTAGACAGAGAGCTTTGCCTTCTGGCTCAGCGCTCTTTTTGTCACAACAGTGTGGTATAGTGACTGCAATAGGGGCTGATCTCCCTCTCCATCCTCCCCTCACTCGTGAACAAGACCCCGAGATACTTAAACTCCTTCACCTGGGGTAATGCCTCATTCCTGGACTGTACAATCCACCGGTTTCCCTCTCAATTTTCTGTATTTCTCACACTGCTCACTGAGATGCATATCTCTGTCTGGAGATGTCAATATCCACGTGGACTCACCTGACTTCAAAGCGCCACTGAATTCCTAGACATTTTAAACGTTATCAATCTTACTCAGCACGTCCGTTTTCCCACCCACAGAAGGACACACTGTGGATCTCATCTGTACTACAGGAATAACCACTCATAATGTCACCAGCATGGACCTTGGCTCCACCATCTTGGACCACCTAGCCATCATCATGGACATTGACACCCCCACTCCCTCAACAATGAAAAACGCTCCATAACTTTCCGGAACCTCAAATCTATTAACCACTACTCCATGTCCTCATTATTGTCCTACACCATATCTGACCCTAGTCCACCCACCCCGAACACTAAATTGGTCAATGTTTACAATGACACACTCTCAACCTGTCTCAATCAACTTGCCCCCACAATGACCACGCACGTCTCCTACACCCACTCAGGCCCCTGGTACACGGATCATCTACATCAACTAAAAAAACAGGGTCGTCAACTGGAACGGCTTGTCAAGAAAACAGGTTCATTCCAAGGCTTACAAACCGCATCTGGAACAATACAAAAATGCTCTCAACAGTGCATGCACCTCGATAGCTCAAAATGTGCCAAATTTTGAACAGGCTATAATAGCCAAACCCAAAATGTAATCAGAGTAAAACTTTTTTAGTTGTCCCACTACTCATCTGTTATTCAGTCCGGCAGCAACTACTCAATCCTTTAATGCAATAACTGCATCCAACCTCTCCTCCATAACCTCTGGCATGAAAACCCCCACCTGTATCCTTGACCTGATACCCATCACCTTGGTCATTGCCAGTCTTCCTGTTCTCTCATTGCCAGTCTTCCTGTTCTCTCTCCACTTATCACCAATATCATAAACCTCCCTCTCCACTGGCCAGCTTCCCCTGCTCTCATCTTGCCACTTTTACCCCAATATTGGAAAAATATTGGGGCAACTACTGACCCATCTCCAACCTTCCTTTCCTCTCCAAAATCCTGGAACACACTGTTGCCTCTCAGCTCAAGTTTCACATAGACTCCAATAACCTCTACAAAACACTTAGTTCAATCTGTTTTCCATTCCCTAGCACAGAAACCATTCTCACAAAAGTCACCAACAATATCCTGCTCTCTGCTGATTCCGTTCACCTCTCCATCCTCGTCCTCCTCAACCTCAGTGCCGCTTTTGACACCATCAGTCACTCCATTCTCATCACCTGTCTCCAATCTTCCATTGATTCAACAGGAACTGCTCTTTCCCGGTTCAAATCCTACCTCTCTGATCGACAACAATTCATCTCTGTCAAGAACTGCAACTCCTCCACTACCCCTGTTACCCATGGTGTCCCCACGGCTCTGTTTTTGGTCCCCTGCTCTTCATCTTAAACATCCTCGCACACTGTCAGATCCTCCATCACCATAGACCTCAGTTCCACTCATTTGCCGATGACACACAGTTGTATTTCTCCACCAAAGCCATCACTCCAACCAACCAATAACTGCAATAAATCAGAAATCATCATCACTGGTCCCAACTCCCTCACCAGTTCTATGCAGGATTTTTCACTCAGCATTGATGGTTCCATTGTTTTACTTTCCACCCACATCTGCAACCTTGGCATCTTTTTTGACCCACCCTCTCATTCCTTCCCCATGTCAACCATGTCACCAAAACTGCCTTCTTCCACCTCAAGAACATTGCTCGTCCCCGACCCTTCCTGTCATTTTCTGCAGCTGAAACTCTCATCCACGCCTTCATCTCCTCACGCCTTGATTATTACAAGAGTATCCTCCACAGCACCACCTCCAAAGTCCTCAATAAACTTCAATATGTCCAGAACTCAGCTGCGCGTCTGCTCACCAGCACCCGGTCCAGAGATCATATCACACCTGTTCTCTGTGACCTTCACTGGCTACCAGTCAAACAAATAATCCACTTCAAAACACTCCTGGCCCCATATAAATCGCTGATCAACCTGACTCCCCTCAATTAAGTTGCTTCTTTTTATTTTACCTCTGTAGTCACCCCCCATGCAATGTGTCTTTGGGTACTCAAAAAAGCGCTATATAAGTTTCTCCTACACCCACTCAGATTATTATTATTAATAATAGACGGTGGGGGGTAGTATTATTAATGTCCAATTATCGTAATTACTTTTGGTCAAAAGAGAAAGTCAAGTTATTTTTTTCCATTTGAAACAAAACACTGTCTGCGCGCGATTATTTAAGGTTTTTGTAGCGAATTGGTCATTTTAAATATGTTATTGTAGCGCCACCTATTGGTGGATAGTGGTCAAATTTGCAGGGCTTGTGTCTCAGACCATTGTGCAAGAACCCAGCAATTTTCATTGAAATTAGACAAATTGTTTGTGAATAATCACGATTTTTGGTTTTGAATTTGGTACTGTAGCGCCACCTATGGGCCGATCATGGTGAAATTTTTATGGAGTGTTCTTGAGCACATTATACACCTCTGGACCAAATTTGGTGTAAATCGGGCTGGCAGATTTGGAGAAATGATGTTGACAGAAATACAGACAGATTGATACACAACGCCATGTTGCCATGGTGATAAAATAATGTTAGGGTGGAGGGAAAAAATGTAAACCACTTTTTTTGTGTCCTTTAGGGTCCATAGAACAGAAAAAATATGGTTTACAAGAATCTTCACGAAATATTCTGTAAAGTACACAATGACGTGGACTAAAAATAACAGACTGCTATTTTTGAAAAATCGTGAAAATACGGCGCAGATCTTTTAATATATTATTTCAGAAGCAAACATTTAAACTCAAATCTTTGCTTCTGCGGGATCCCTAGAACATGTTTTCAGATGGGTGGTCCACAGCCAAATATAGATAATTCTGGTGGTCCTTGGCATGAAATATGTTAAGAATCACTGACACAGGAACTTAGATCTAGTTTAATCTAGTGTCAGAAACTAGAATTTAGCATCAAAAACTAGAATGTAGTGTATAATTTGGTGCCGGGAATCAAGCATCAGGAACTAGAATCTAGCACCTGCAACTAGAATCTAGCATCAGAAACGTAACGTCAAAACAAGAATGTAGTGCCAGAAAGCAGAATGTAGCTTCAGAAACTAGAATCTAGTGTGAGAAACTAGAATGGAGCCAGGACAAAATGAATTAAAGGAGCCTGCGTCAGAGCCGCACGCTCCATGTAAAGCAGCCTCCCCTGTCTGTCCCGATGAGGGAGTGTGTCTGTTATGTACTGTATGTGTACGTGTGGACGCTTCGCCGTGTTTGTGAGGTCCTACATATGTCTAATGGATGTGTGTGTGTGCTGCGTGCGAGTGTGTGACTGAGAGAGGTGTGAAGGTGCAAGACGCTGCTCACCCTTGCTTTTAACCTGCCCTTAATGTCTCGGATGCCCCTTTTTGCGTTTCTCTTGGCCTGGGACAGGGAGAAAAAAAAACACACACATACACACACACAAGCACATACACACACACACAAGCACACACACACACACACACACACACACACACACACACACACACACACACACACACACACACACACACACACACACACACACACACACACACACACACACACACACACACACACACACACACACACACACACACACCAGGCTAATCAAAACATGCTGTATTAACATGCTACTCTGCTTTCATGTAACATCAAGACGTGCTTTGATCCCAGTGGCCAAAAACACAGAGACAAAAGACTGTAAAAGATCCTGCACACTGACACAAGACAAGGTTATGTACACCATGAGGGGGGGGGGGGGGGGTCTCCTCCATGGGACCCACCAGAGCCGCTGATAGAGAGAGAGAAAGAGAGTTATGACACTCTTTGATCTGGCTGGCGGTCACGTGGTTCACGCCATTGCGTATGTTTCTTCGACACCCGTCATGAGGATTCAATGTGTGAAACCATACAGCCGTGGCTCCCAAACAATGTGTCCGGACCCATAGAGGGGGCGATAGACCATTTCCACGAAAGGTTTTAAATACAGACCATTAAAAACTCAAATACGGAAAAACAAAATATTTAAGACACAGTGAAATTAGCAGCTGTGACATGATCTCGTAGAACGGCAACTTAACTAGTTTGAGTCGCAAGGAGAGACATTTCTCTTTTGTAGTAGTAGTGTTTAGTCACCCACTGGCAAGCGTTACGCATTGTTCTCATTATCACAAAGCACACTATCATACATCCAAAAGTAAATGAACTCAGTGTATATTGCTAAATGTAGTTTTATGGCAAGGTTTATCCGACGTAACTCTTATTGCTTGTGATGATGTAAAATCATGTGAATGATATTAATCAGTTGTCGTTCTCACAGTGCCTGCTCTCTGTCAGTGAAAACACCTGGTTTGCCGGAAAAGCGTACACTGAGGGGTAATAACCTGAGGTACTGGCATTCGAATGCAGGGGCGGATCTAGGCATGGGCATGGGGGGGGCAATGCCCCCTTAAATGCCCAGAATGCCCCACCAAACATGATGGCATGCAAAACAACTCAAGATATTTCAAATGAAAGTGCTTATATTTAAAATGATTTGAAACACTACTACTGCTACTAACTAACTACAGCTGTGTCACCACTAAACCAACAGCATTTCATCATTGAAAACAGAAAACTCTCTGAGTCAGACTCAGACCTTTAGCTTTATGCATGCTGATGTTATTATTGATGCTTTACTTGCCTAATAAAAGTCCTGTAACTGAAAATGGTATGGGTGCGGCTTCATCGCCCGTGGCGCGAAGCGACACAGGCGATGAAGTTATTTGATTTACTAAACACCTCTAATTTATGATCTGTAATCACTGTCAAAAGAGTGTTCAATGACCATGTCTCCAGCTATTAGGGTTGCCATGGCAATCAAATAGCTCAGGCAGAGCCTGGAAGTTGGACAGGTATGTGCATTAAGCCTAAGTTGTACGGTACCGCTTCTGGCGTTTCTGGACAACGGTGTATATATACCAGTGGTTTTCAACCTTTTTGACACCAGGGACCACCATTTATTCAGCATTTGAGCCACGGACCACCATTTCATGGCAGTTTAGCCCCACAGACTTAAAACTAAAGAATTCTTTTGGTTTTGTTCACAATTCCAGGCTGAATTTTGCAAACAAAACAGTGTATAATTCAGATGTATATTTTGAACGTTTCTCAACTTTACTTGGATTATACTTTCATATGTACAGGGAGTTGTGGAGGGGTGCAACAATACATTTTAACAGAAAATCGATACATACTGTATCATGTTACATGGTTGACGATATCATACATGGACGATATTGGATCATTCTGGCGATACGATTCAATGCTTTGAAATCGATATAGTAACTATTTAAAATACATAGACATTGTCTTAACCTAAACTAAACCACTCTTTATAATGCTAAATTTGATGTAGTATAATGCAATCGATTATCTGCAAAGAAACAATACAATACTGGTTATTTGTATTGCAAAATGATATGATACGATATATATACGAGTACCATTTTGTTTTCATTTTGATATACTTTGATTTTTGAAATTAAAAATGCAGTTACTAAAGTATATTGTTAAACCATTTATTGTAAGATTGAGAAATAGTGTTGTAAAAAGTAGAAACTGAATAAACCTTCACACTAATCAGAGCCAAGGACAGCAGTAACAGGTGAGAAGTAACAGGCCAGTAGTAGTCAATTAGGAATGGATTGTCTAATGACTGATTACAAGTGGGAGTGAACACATTACATTGAAAGAAGACAAGGGCAGGTCTAGAGCGACAGATTACTGATTTACTGTATGCATTTAATTCAAGGTGCAAAATGTGTATTGAATCTTACATACAAGTCCACAAAGAATATATATTTTTTCCAGAGCAAACATTTTTAACTCAAATCTTTGCTTCTGGGAGGTCCCTGGGACTACATAATTTCAGATGGTGGTCGGCGGCCAATTACATGTAATTTCTGGGGTCCTTGACAGGAAATAGTTTGAGAACCACCAATATAGAAACGTAGGGTTTTTCAGAGAACTGTCATGGTTTAGAAGACATTTACAGAAATCTGGTCTCCAGTGGCTGTGTGTATGTGTGTGTGTGTGTGTGTGTGTGTGTGTGTGTGTGTGTGTGTGTGTGTGTGTGTGTGTGTGTGTGTGTGTGTGTGTGTGTGTGGTCTTTGCAGCCCAACTTACCTTAGTAAGAGTTGTGTTGATATATGCTCCTCCTCTCTGGAATGCAGAGGACACAGGGTTAAATTATCATCCAACCATCCAACCATCCATCCATCCATCCATCCATCCATCCATCCATCCACGCATCTCCCGGACCCACATTTTTCATTTTTGTTCAGGAACAATAAAGGCCAATATAAAAATAGGCCCACAGAGATCACATCATGTCCTAAACATAATGGTGCAGGTAGAAACATTCTATCTCCTCATTATTTTCTCCATGTTTTGGAGATATTTGGATTTTTGAAAATGAATGCCCTACTTCATCACACTGTGACTTCTGTCACACAAAAGTACCGGTAACAAACGTGTAGGGAAAAAAAAAACATTTTCTCCAGGTGTAGGAAACACAGATTAGGGGTGGTGGGGGGGGGGGTGCAGGTTGTTTTCATTTAATGAAACCTAAACCATTACGGACATACGAGGATTCCACACCTACACAGCGTCCCTAAACAACATTCTTTGGAACGTGTCTTTACTCAGAAACACCCTCCAAACAGGAGATTTGAGGAAGGGAGGGCCGTTTGATTGATTTCTACTTTGAGTTGTGCAGACCGACTGTACACCCCGATATCTCCTCTTGCTCCTCTTCTACACTATCTGTGTCTGACTGGCTGCATCTCTCCCTCTCTCTCCCTCTCTCTCTCTGGTGTGAGCGCAAGGCGCCAGAACAGAGCTAAATGGCTAAACAGTGTAAATGGCAGCCGGTCTGCGTTTCAGAAGAAGTGGGCAGAGGGTAGAGGGGCCGAGGTGAACCCCCCACCCCCCTCCCTCTTATAGATCCCTGTCAGTCAGGAAATGTGAACTTTAACAAACCTTTGAAGAGCACTCTAGAGAACTAATTCAGCCTCGGCTGAGGATGAGAGACAGACAGACAGAGAGAGAGAGACTGAGAGGGGGGGAGAGAGACTGAGAGGGGGGGAGAGAGAGAGAGAGAGGCAGAGAGAGAGGGGGAAGGAGACAGAGAATGGGAGAAATGAGATGGAAAGAATATGATGAGGGAGAAAGAAAAATATGGAGAGAAAGAGCAAACAACCGAGAGGGAGAGAGAAAGAGAGAGAATGTGTGTGTGTGTGTGTGTGTGTGTGTGTGTGTGTGTGTGTGTGTGTGTGTGTGTGTGTGTGTGTGTGTGTGTGTGTGTGTGTGTGTGTGTGTGTGTGCGGGGGAGAGGGAGAGAGAGATAGAGAGAGAGAGATCTGTGTTCTTGGTCGGTTCAATGGAGTAACGCTTGTGTTTGCTGCCAGATCAACATGTCATGTCGGAACGTGTCTTGTCGCATCAAATCACTTCTGTCTCCCGCTCTCGGTCTGTCTGTCTGTCTGTCTCCCCGTCCATCCATCTATCTGTCTGTCTGTCTCCACTGTCCTATTGCACGCCCTGCTTCACACAGCAAAGCACACTCCCTACGTTCATTCAGCCCCTTCACTCCAAAGGCAACAGCAGGACTTCAAACAGAGAGATGTGTCAATCACACTCTCAATTAAATGCAACTCTGGGGTAAATAAATATAGAAAATATATAAATATAAAAAAACAGGGCCTCAGATAAAAGCATTTAGGTAACAGTGAGCAAGACGGATATTCGATGAATACCTTCACGGTGTGCATCCACTGTTGGTAGGACTTTGAATTACCTGGAGGAGGTGAAGAAAAGACAGAGAGATATAGAATTAGTTGTGTGACACTTAATACCCTTTTGGCAAAAGTAGCGTAACATATTCTGATTGTTTTGCATACAATTTCCAAATGAAAACATTGCATTAAGAGGCAAGACAAGCTCTTAACCACATGAACCCGCGCATCCCTGTAGGGATGTTGTAATAGGTAAATATTACAGCCCTAACGCAGTGCATTGTGAGCTTGTTGATTTGCTATTTTCCGCATTATAGACCTGGGATTTAAAGGGGAAGTCCACCCATTTTCAACATTCTAATATGTCATTAGTATACCCTAGAGGTGCTGGGTGGACATGATATAAAAAGTTCCCCCATTCTAGAAATGGAGGTCTGAAGAAAACCATTAACATGGTGAAACATCTTGATGACATCATCAAGATGTATTTTCACCATGTTAATGGATTTCTTTAGATGCTTCTTTTTTCTGAGAGCGTACAAATGGAACCAAATGAACCCGTTAGGGTTCATTCGGTTGCATTTCGGTTGTAGCGTAACGTATTTTGGTTGTTTTGCATACAATTTCCAAATGAAAACATTGCATTAAGAGGCAAGACAAGCTCTTAACCACATGAACCAGTGCATCCCTGTATAGGGATGTTGTAATAGGTAATAATGCGGTGCATTGTGAGCTTGTTGATTTGCTATTTTCCGCATTAGAGACCTGGGATTTAAGTGCTAAACAGATGTTATTTTTTTACAGCATTACCATGTACAGACAATGACTCACTCTCCTGCTTGATTGACAAGAGACGAGACAATGAACGTGACAGAATACAATACTAATGGCTGTGAATGGAGCGCGATGCCACGGTAATGCTCCACAGAAGGTTTCCACAGTATTTGTTGACTGGCTACCACTGGCACATCCAATTAGTGTTGCTTGCAAAGCTACAGACACAGAAGAGAAGTGTTCTGTCTCATAGCCGTTATTGTTATTCCGCTCCCAGTTTGCCGTCTAACTGAAAATAAAGCGATAAAGTTAAATAATCGAGGGCAAATTTAAAAGAGAAAAGAAAAAAAAGAGAAAGACAAGCCATCCCACTTCTGAAGAATAGAATATAGATATAGGCTGGCGTCACGATGATGGATTAGGGCACAGTTTGTTCTACGGAGCTGAAGCCGCAAAGAAATAGCAGAGGATAGGATTTAGGGACAGAAACACCGACTAATAACACAGCAAAAAAAAAAATCCATCCCAAAAAATCCATCAATGCATTGCAATTCTATAAACAAAGCTGGTGTATATTCTGAGCTGAAAACTCCTACGCGTGTTTGAACGTTGCACCATGTTGCAGACCTTTGTGCTGTGATGCTCCGGCCACACTCACTTCTATAACAATATCACATTAATTTACCCTAGATTATTTTATTGAGAGTCACAATGTAAACTCCTATCCATTCTAAAACTAATCGTTTATCATTTATACTAAAATGAGAAACAAAGCTGTGACACATCTTCTCGTATCAACGTTCATCACCCACCTCTTTCCATGAAGTGTCTGTATTTTAGCAAGGTCGTAGTTATTAACGCATGGCATGTGAGTTCTCTCCTTGCCGTTTGTTTTTTTATTGCTTTTCAATATTTCGCCTCCCACTTTTACTCACCGCTTTTCATTTCTGTAGATAAGCTCCCTGGATTAACATTTTACGAACATTATTATGATGCAAAACAAACACAATGCCCCCCCCCACCCCCATCCCCCATTGATTGATTGATTGGGTCTGGCCTTGGATCACTCACTTCCACAGAAGCCTCCGTCTGTGATCTCCTCCTCAAATATGTCGCTGAAGCCCCGGCCTGCGTTCAATTTGGCCAGACGTCCCTCGATGAACTGCAACCATAAATCACACCAACAGCACCAACGCTTATTAAAGAGTCAGGAGAGGTGGGCACACAACAGGAACGCAAAACAAACCCCCTGCTTTACTCTTACACACACACACACACACACACACACACACACACACACACACACACACACACACACACACACACACACACACACACACACACACACACACACACACACACACACACACACACACACACACAGTACAAAAGTAAACACGGAAACACACTAAAATCCTGTTAATCCATTTGGTTAGATTTGTATATTCTCTGTGGTTATCCGCATAAAGCCCTCTATTCTCCAGTCAAACAGAACTGATTTGCAGCTGCATGTGTTACCAAAATGTCTTTATCAAAATAGCCAATCCAGTGACGCGTTGTGATGCTTGTAGATCGGCTGTTTCTGACTAATGAACCCCCTTCCCCACAATGTGAATGCCGATGGGTTAAAATGGTTGAACGAATATTGGGGGATTTTACTGTGTGGCATTAATCCTGGCAGATTAGGCAGGTTGCAGGTAATAGGGATTTGGTAATGTGGAGCAGGTGAGGGATTAGGGCAGCAGACTACACACTGCATGCTGTCTGAGACTTGTGGAAGTTTCATTTCCTCCCTTTGTCACATGAAGAGCGTAAAACGCAAACTCATAAATATGGCCCTAATAACCCAGACAGCTACTGCAGCTCGCTGGTGTGCACACGCACACACACATGCACACGCACACGCACACACACACACACACACACACACACACACACACACACACACACACACACACACGCAAATGTAAAATTGGTAAGCACACATGCAACAAATGTGTGAATGCACCTACGCACAGCGCACACACACACATACACACACCCACATATGATTCAACAAATTAACAACAAAAGAAAACAGCACATGAAACACATTCAGTTGTAAAGTAACAACCCATGACCAACAGCAAAGCAACACACTAAATAATAGCCTAATAATAGTAATATAATAAGAGTTCAGAAACACATGAAAACGACCGTTCCTTTTTTAATCATTGCACACATTATGAGTTGTGGTTCTCTCTCTCCGGCAGCTCGCCAAAGTGTGATTTATCCTTGGTGGTGCGTCGGGTGTTTTTGCACTGAAAATGTATAATTTTCGGTGCGAGACACCAAGGTGCAACTAAGTACAGTATAAATCAGACGTAGCGCTTCAGTGACCTGACGACCATGTGAAACGCGGAGAATAATGTCTCATTAATTCATGAGTTATGTCTAATTAATTCATTATTAATGTCCAGCAGGTCTCATTGTTAGCAGCACACATACATGATTTCAGCCTTCAGTCTGTAATTAAATGAACGTTACGTTTTAAAGTGAACCAATCTGTCCTTAACTACTTAAAGGGTTATGTGGTTTTCTGTGGTTGAAATACTCCACCAGTGGTCCTTGAGGGGGTTCCAGGTGGTCCCCCAGATAAATGGAGAGTTGGTAACCGAATGCACCCTGATGGATCTTTAACCTGTTACTGAACTACCATTTTCGTTTCTTACTGCACTATGGAAATATATGGAAGAATGCATAAATAAGCAGCGTCTGAGGGTGGATATGAAGAAATCCTGCTCAGTCAGTGGTTTTTGACACCAGGGTCCACTATTTATTCAGAATTTGAGCCACGGATCACCATTTGATGACATTTTAGCCCGACAGACCCACAAAACTAATTTAATTTGCTCTCGTCCACAATTCCAGGCTGGACATTCCAGAAAAATCACCATTAATCTTTTGTTTTTGTCCACAATACCAGGCAGGATTTCACAAACAAAACAGGCAAACATACAGATGAAAATGACCATGAATCTACATTATCTAGTTGTGTAGACTTGGGCTACTTCAGATGATCAATATTTTAGCTCTTGAGCTCTCAAAGGGTTACACCTGGTTAACCAACTTTCCACTATTTAGCCTGGGGACCACCTGGAATCCTCTCTGGGACCACTGGTGGTCCCCGGACCAACTGTTGAAAACCCCTGTGCTAAGTGGTTCCAAACAGTACAACCCTTTTCTCCCGTTCTTTTCAGATTGGGGCGCGGGGGGTGGGGGGTGAGGGTCTTCATTAGATGCTTCTAATGAGAGGTGAGACTGCAGGTTCCAGCCACTGCTCTGCTACAGTAATTCGCTGGTCTAATTAGTACAGATAATCAAACCAAAGTACCAAACCATCACCTAGCAGCCAAAGTCTGCACTCAGCCCCCCACCCCCCACCCCATCTCCTGGCCCACCAGACCTGCCTGCCTCATGGTCCTCTTTAATTACATTTCAATCAACCACGACACCGTAATCACCAAGACACCAAAGCAGGGATGACATGACACAATGCACATACACATTTGATGTTAACAAAGGCTGTCTGAAGGACGGGTCCCAAGTTACCGATAAGGAATTTTGGAACGATTTAGTAACAGATATGATACAGGTATACAACCACAGTTAACGCATTTGCAACTGACCTTGGCTTGTATTCTCAAACAGCTATAGGCGTAGCCAGGTATGGTGTAAGTCTTCTTATTGGCTGCATTGGCAGCAAATCAGTCCTGGGGCCTTGCGGTAGGCCAAAAGCATATACTGGGCCTGGGTTTACCAAATAATTACCCAGAATAATTGCCAAGAGCTTGAACAAAGCAGGGGAGTACAGCAACATTTTAACTGTGAGGGTCAGGCGATTTCTGGACTTTTTGAATTGCAGGTTTTAAGTATAATTATTTGGTAAGCCCAGGCCCAGTTCTGGTGGTGCAGGCTTTTGGCGTACTACAAGGCCCCAGACCTGATTTGCAATGAGAAGACTTACATCATACCTTACACAATTACACATACACCATAACGTGTTCAGTCAAGTGGTCAAGGAACAAATGGAGTAGAGTGAATAGTGGCACAGACAAACAAATACAAGTCCAACTCTCACCCTCACGGGTCCATTTGGTTTCATGTTTACACTCTCAAGATTTATATATTCATCTTATTCATCATGTGAATTATAAGTCTACACAACTAGAGAATGTAGAAGATTAATGGTCATTTTGATCTGTATGTTTGACTGTTTTGTTTCCCAAATCCAGCCTGAAATTGTGGACAAAAGCAAAATAAATCTTTAGTTTTGGGGTCTGTGGGGCTAAAATGTTCTCAAATGGTGGTCCGTGACTCAAATGCTGAATAAATAGTGGGCCCTGATATGAAAAAGGTTGAAAACCACTGCTCTAGAGGACAGACAATCATCTTTTCTTTCACCAGGAAAATCTCAAGGTTGTCCTCTCACAGTCAATCGTTGTTCCAGTCATCTATAAAAAAAAATACAAACTAGAAAAAGTTACAGACTCATAAAGGTCCATTTGGTTCCAAACTATCATATAGCTGGGGACACCCTGGAACTCCCTCAAGGACCACCCCTGGGGGTCCCTGGAAGCCTGAAGGTGAAACCCACTTTCAGAACCGCTGCTATAACGCTTAGGGAAGAGATCCAAAACTGGTGGGTTAACTACCGCGGTTGACCCACAGCACAGCTCCCAACATTTTGCCAACGTGACAAAAACATTCATTCTGCCGGTGTATGGCAGGCAGGTTGTCTCACGCAGCCATTATATACAACACCTTCTGTTTCTAGGGAAATTCGTCTGTCATCTGGTGTTGCAGGGAATAATAATAAAAAAAAAAAAACGCCCTGCCCCCGCAACACTCTTCGATTCGCAGCTTGGGAAACATAGCGATTCATAGAGAACGAGGGATGATTATTGATTGATGGGGAGGTATTATGTGAACAAAGGTTCCGTGGCGGTAAATTGGCAGAGCAAGAGTCCCCCCGCAGACCTAATGAAGCCTGTGTTTCACTGGCCTGTTGTCAATAAGAGGATGAGGGCTCACTGTATCAGCCTCCACTAATGCAATTCACGTGCACGCCAGCCCGCGTGCACGTGGGACGGTTGATAGGAAGCAGGTTAATGTTGACAGGCTTTCCTCTCTGCATTCTTCTCCTCTCAGCCTCCTCCCAGTTATTCTGTTTCAAACACAGACAGGCTGTTGGGCTGAACAGAGAAGGTTCCGGGAACCCAAAGCGTGTTAAAAGCAGGGGCGGATCTAGGCATGGGCATGGGGGGGGGCAATACCCCCCTAAATGCACAGTCTGCCCCACCAACCTGATGGCATGCAAAACAACCCAAGATATTTCAAATTAACATGCTTATAATTTGAAACACTGCTACTAACTAACTACAGTTGTGGCACCACTCTAAACAAACAGCATTTCATCAATGAAAACAGAAACCTCTCTGGGTCAGACCTTTAGCTTCATGCAGCGTGTCTGTTGCAACTTCAACAACAACCTGATGTTACTATTGATGCTTTACTTGACTAATAAAAGTCCTGTAACCAGAAATGGTTACAGGACCAGAAATGGTTACCCCCCCCCAATTGGGAAATGTTACATCCGCGCCCCTGGTTAGAAGAGGAAAGAAAGAGAGAGAGAGAGAGAGAGAGAGAGAGAGAGAGAGAGAGAGAGAGAGAGAGAGAGAGAGAGAGACAGAGAGAGAGAGAGAGAGAGAGAGAGAGAGAGAGAGATGAAATGTGTGAATATGTGCAAGGTTGGTCCGCAGTGTCCAGTGCCATCCAGCCTCCTGAATGGTGCAATAAACCAATGCCAATTCAATTTCGCTTTCATCTAATTTTGGATTCACGGATTCATGGATGCAATTTAACTCATTTCGACCTGACCCCTCAGAATTATCTGTGTTTGGCTGTGAACCCCCATCCCCCATCTGAAAATAATATTTTCAAATGGTGGTTTCGCAGCCAAGAACAGATAATTCGGCATAATAATTCTCCATAATATGGAGTCCCAGACTTCTGGGGAAGTCTCTGGTGACTTTTATCCCCCAAAAATAACAGATCTACAATCTGTAATCTGTTTGTAATCTTTTTTTTTTTGCATTTGTAGATCTGTTATTTTCCAATGGGTAAAGCGAATGCTAATGCTTTCAATAGCTAAAGCTAATACTTCAAAAGGGGTTCCTGTACAGCAGTGGTTTTCAACCAGTGGTCCCCAGCTAAATGAAGGAAAGTTGGTCAACCAGATGAAACTCTTGAGAGTGTAAACATGAAACCATGGTCCAAAATATTCATCATCTGAATTAGCTCAAATCTACAAAATTAGAGAATGTAGAAGAACGGTCATTTTTGATCTACGGTTTTTGCCTTTTTGTTTCGAAAATCCATCCTGGTATTGTGGACAAAAGTAAAAGTCGGTCTGAGGGGCAAAAATGTCCTCAAATGGTGGTCCTCCGTGGCTCAAATGCTGAATAAATATTGGGCATCAAAATGGTTGAAAACCACTGCCGTACAGAAATGATTAAAAGTGCAGGTTTTGAGCCTCCTGGTGCAGCTCTGTAGATTGACTCATGCACAGTGAATGAGCAGCTACTTACTGCAGGGGGTGTACAGTATATTGCTACCAGTTGAACCAGACACAGGTCTATATGGCACACCGCGCTGATGCCATATTGTCCTGGAGGAGCTGAGGTTCAAGTTGCATCATCATGTAGTAGAACTATATCATATGGAAATGCTGGCGTGGGGGATGGGCGGTTTACGAGGCTAATATCATAATGCCGTATCCATCCAGCAGATGGAAAGCTTCTGTTGAGTGTCTGTTGTCATCAGTTGAAATCTCTCCTTTTTTGCAGTAGAGTAGACTGTGTACACATTATGCATATTATGCTAATAGCATGAATACAACTTTCATTACACTGTAGTGTTTGTAATCCTAAAAATGTTATGTATCCCCACCTACCCCACCCCATCCCCACAAAGATGACGATGAACCACAAATGAGACATATAAATGAGTAAACGAGAAAAGTGCTCAGAGACGCTTCAGCCAAAGCAGAGGATATTTTACACACGCATACTGTACATGCAAACACATAGTTGAATTGTAAATGAAATAAAACAGGGGGGGGGGGGGGGGGGGGGCAGGAGAAAATGGGATGGGGGTGGCTTCATCACCGATGAAGTCGCACCAATACCATTTTCAGTTACAGGACTTTTATTAGCCAAGTATATCAGTATCAATAATAACATCAGCTGTTGTTGAAGTTGCAACAGACACGCACCATTCATAAAGCTAAAGGTCTGACTCAGAGTTTTCTGTTTCCAATGATGAAATGCTGTTGGTTTAGTGGTAAGACAATTGTAGTTGTTTAGTAGCAGTAGTAGTGTTTCAAATTATTTTAAATTTAAGCACTTTAATTTGAAATATCTTGTGTTTGGTGGGGCAGATTGGGCATTTAGGGGGGCATTGCGCACATGCACGCACACACGCACGCACACTTTAGCGAGTGGATGTGGGTCATGGCCGGAGCACGGCTCAGGAAGCCTGCTGGCCTCTCTCAGTTCAGTGGGGAGAGAGAGAAAGAGAGAGAGAAGTAAGGGGGAGTGAAGCAGATAAAGCAAGCACCCGGCCGTCCTCCTGTGCTGGGGCAGGAGAGGAGAAGATAAGCAGCCTACAGTATTTCCTCATTTATACTTGGCTGCTCATCGTGTCGTGCACCGGGAAAAAATCTGACGTACAAGC
Source organism: Benthosema pterotum (assembly GCA_039105355.1). NCBI lineage: Eukaryota > Metazoa > Chordata > Actinopteri > Myctophiformes > Myctophidae > Benthosema > Benthosema pterotum. The sequence goes on along the minus strand of CM076979.1, from coordinate 36,245,894 downwards.
CCAGAACGCACTGCAGCTCCTGTGGCACTCTGAGCTTGCACATCAGCTGTTTTTTTTCCCCCAGTGAGCGACGGCAGGCGCGCCAACTGGGCTCATTTCCCAAACGCTACCGCTCAGGGAAGGAGCTGTCCGTGAGGATGCTTTGAACTGGCACCCCTTATCAGCCCTGCCTGAGAAAAAAATACGGACCAGGGGGAGGAGGCAGAGTGTGTGTCCATGCAGCGAAACAAAAGGCTTATGTACTCTCAGGGCTAAATCACAGTCACGTCACAGAGGTATTTTTATTAGTCCATCTTTCTCTCGTGCCTCCGCCCCAAGAGTTATTTGGAGTGTGACTGTGGCAACAGTAGGTTCAGTCACTGATGTTGAAGACTTGGGGCTGAGTGAAATGATGTCAATGGGATGACAACTCAAACAAAACGAAAAGAAACACGCATGCCAACAACCACAGATAAAACTAAAGTTCACATCATTTGTTCACACATGTACCTTAACTAGCTACTGAATACACTAATGTGTGCACTGCACACACTATAGGCACGCAGCACGCATACACACACACACGTACACACACACGCACCTGTTTGAAGAGCTGCAGGTTGACAGCCTGGGACAGGAAGTTCCTCATGGTACTTGATCGATGGTTCACAAAGCTCTCCTCGCAGAACGTGATTGGTTCCCCCTGCAGACCAGCACCAACAACAACCAGATACAGTTGCATCAGATAGGGGATATGTTGCACACATATTTAACTAAATACACTGTTACTGTACATCGCTTCCCATATATGGAGTTCTCTATATTTGGGTCAGGCATTCTCAAAAACAGAGTGTCGAACGCACGCACACACACTTGTTATTACTTGTGTGAGTGTGTGAGCAGAGCAGAGCGAGCCCAAGTTAAGTGATCTAGTTTCCCTTCAATATCAACAATGGTGGACTTTGTAAACAAAGTGAAAATGCAGATTTGGAACTGAAGACTTTAGAAGATGAGGAATTAGAACAATGCAATTCAGGGAGAATTGCAGTGCGGTTGTCCTCGATGATGTAGGGCAACCAGACTATTGTTATCTAGGCACTTTTTCAGTTTAGCCGATGATGTAAAGGTGGCGTAATTAAAATTATTGTTAAAGGTTACTCTTGAAACAAGAATAAAGTGGCACAATAACAATAGTCTGGTTGCCACAGCAACCACACTAGTTATACAAAGTAGGGTGCATTGATGACATCACAATGAGTACAAAATCTGATGAGCTGATCCCGAGAGCAATTTCCATTCAAATCCTACGGCATATGATGTGAAAGTGTGATTGGGAAAAAGTTGAATTGTTATAGGTACTTTAAACATTTGTACGAGTCTCTTTTGCGCATGTTAAATTGGAAGATTTACTAAAAGTTAATAACTGTTTAATGCAGTGGTTTTCAACCAGTGGTCCTTGAGAGAGTTCCAGGTGGTTTCGAGCTAAATGATGGAAAGTTGGTTAACCGCTCTTTGAGCGCAATAATGAAACCAACTGGACCCTTGTGGGTGCATTTGGTTTCATTTTACACTCTCATATTTTTCATGTGAATTACTACACTCTGCAGGTTTGAGTGTTTTGTTTCCCAAATCCAGCCTGGAACTGTGGACAAAAGCAAAATAAATCATTAGTGTTGGGTCTGTGGGGCTAAAATGTCATCAAATGGTGGTCCATGGCTCGAATTCTGAATAAATAGTGGGCCCTGGTATCAAAAAAGGTTGAAAAACAGTACTTTAATGTGTTTGTGACTGTTAGCCATGCAAGCCAGAATAATTAACCACCTGTACGTTATCTGGTGTGGAAAAATACATTTCACCCCATTTCTTCATTAATGACAGAAAAAACAACAACAATGAAATTCAAACAAAGGCAGGAAGGAAAGAGGGAAGGAGGTATGGAAGGAAGGAGGGAAGAGGAAGGGAACATACAAATCGTGTCCCTTTAAAACGGACCCCTCAAGCACACAGTCATATCCTAGCATACACACACACACATTCTCTGCATCAACACATTATAGTATTACCATTTCTTACATCATGTCTGTTGCCCTGTGAGCTACAGTGGAGAAGGATGACAACAGAGCGACTGCAGGCCAATAGCACACAGCCCCGCAGTCATTACCCATGCGTGTTTTCTCATAATTAACATAATTCTCACACAATTTTCGGCGATGTTCTAGATTCTCTTCTCGTGTAGGAACAATGTGCTTTGTCTATTCCAGGCTATAGGCACAGTGGGACACATAAAAACAACTTTACAGCGTCGGAGAGAGACTAGCCCCGTTTTCAAGGGCTGGGGCTGGAGAATACCACTTGTCCCACATTACATCACGGGAATTCTGCTCCACTTAGATCACTGGCAGGTTTTAAAGGAGAGGGCCTGTCGTAAAAGTGGAAGTGACTTAAGGCCTAGTTGTATCATCTCTGCGGTCTCCAGCTGCTTTAGCCTCACGCTAGACTCCAGATAATACCGCTGATGAGTGATGTGCTGAAGAGGACTGCTGAGGAATTACAGCAAAATTAACTCCCACTTTAAAGATTTAAGGCTATGTTTGCATATTTCATTGGTTGTCTCATTGTCTTTCTTTTTTATTTTTTACTGTATGTGATGATTTTGGAACCCATTTTTTTCACCCAGTGTCAATAGACCTTTCAGTAAGCCCCGCCCTCTCCACATTGTCCACCTAAGGCTATGACACCGCCGGGCTCATTCATTCCAATGTAAATATCATGGACATTACACATTAAATACTGGCTCATTTTTTGGAACCAGACCTTCAAAATCTCTTCCAAATCCATCAACAAGGCATGCCCTATGCAGTGGTAAAATGTGTGTGTGACATTTATTTTTTAAAACAATGTTTTATCATATAGGAAAGCTATTGGTGGAGAGGTTTGTCTATCACATGTTATGCTTAGCTGTGACGATAGCAGTTTGAGGAGGGGCTTACTGAATGGTCTATTATGCCATGCTTCCTTCCATGCATGAGTCCAACCTGCTTCTTTCACCTGACAAGGAGGGAGTTTGAAGTTTCCCCAGCCGGACAGAGTGCATTATTCTGACCATTCCCTTGTCCAGGGAAGGATTATCCAACAGGCACGTTGGGCCCAGGCCCAGGGCCCCTGAGCTAGGGGGGCCAGGAACTTAACCCCAGAAGTCCTAAACCTAAATCATGATACGGTACATTACTGCAAGTGTGTTTGGCTTAGTTAAACATTTTGCATTTGTTTGGCTTAGTTATTTTCAGTGTTTAGTATTTTCAAACAATCCCATGCTGTAAATCCCACTGAAATGCCGATGCGCAGTGCCAGGAAGAAAAAAGCTCCGGTGTAGGGGGGCCCTTTGGCTGGCGGCGGCCCAGGGGCCCATAATTTCTTGATCCGTTTATGCTCTTGTCCCCACCATCAGGAGCCTAAGGCTGGATAGGGGAAGCAGAGATCGACCTCTTGCTCAAGGACACTTCGACTGATCCGACCAAGTGATAATCGCAATCTTGCAACCCTACTCCTATGCAGACTTTCTCCAACTCTTACACGGCAAACTAGGTGACTTCTCCCTAGGTCACAAGCTAACCCGCTTCCCCCGACGTCATATACCCCACCCCACCCCAACACAAAAATGACACTAATGAATGAATCACTATATTCAGTTTCACAGATGCACTTACAGCAGCACCGCGAATAGAAACCCCAGAGCTATTTCGGGTCGTTTCGCGAGACGAGTCGAGGCGTAGCATAGCGCTCTGCTCTGAGCTGGTGAGAAAGACGACGGCGGCGGCGGCAGCGACGCCGCAGCGGGAGGAGGATTGACGAGGGGCTGAAATTGATGACCTATATAATGCTGTTCTAATCAGCTGTTTGCTTTTCCAGCTCATTATCATTTCCCCGCGTTCTCTTCCCATTTACAGCTCAGCAAGGCTCCGTCCACGCGACCCCGCCCCCTCCCCCTTCTGTCGAAGCATATGGGCTCTCGGAGCGCGGCGCGGTGCTGCGCGGCGCAGCGCAGAGCGGAGCGGGGGCCTGAAGGAGGGAGGGAGGCTTTTTTTATACAGCGCATATACGGCGTATCGGGACGCGCGCTTGTGCGTCCTTGGGATTCTCATCAACACATGTGTGTCTGCCTGAGTAAACACGTGTTTCACGCCAAGAGTTTTATATAGATGCTAAATAAAATATGTTATGGTATTTAAACTGACAGAAAACATCACACATGTGCTTTGTGCGCTCGCACTCGCACGCCTTGCTTGTGTGTTTGTGTGTGTGTGTGTGTGTGTGTGTGTGTGTGTGTGTGTGTGTGTGTGTGTGTGTGTGTGTGTGTGTGTGTGTGTGTGTCTGTGGGGGGTGGGGGGGGGGGTGCACACGCACGTGGCCGGGCGTGTGTGTTTTGAGCATCCTCAAGTGTTTGGGTCTATAGGGAGTCTGTATGGTATAACAGTGGTTCTCAATCAGGAGCAGCTAGGGACCCCCAAAATAATCACATTTTAACTGGGGACCCCCCACAATGAAACACACTTGGAATTGTAGTATTTCAGTTTGATTTGTTTTTTAACATTGTGGATTTTTTTTTACACTTTTTGTCTCTCATCCTCCTTATATTATTTGACAATTTGACCAACGTTTCACTTGGTCAGATTGCGAATAGATTGCAAAGTTGAGGTTGAGAATCCCTGTGTTATAACCCCTTTCTACACTCTCTGAGTTAAATTGTACACTTGGTTTCAGTGTGTGTGGACAAGACGTCATCAATAATGTAGCGTCTCCACTCTCCGCTCAGGGTGTCCACACAGTCCTATTAATCTCAAAGCCAGAGGAACAAAGGCCTCACCATTTTGACAAAACGGGGCATACTGGATGGCTTTGCTCTGACTTCAACTAGATGAGTAGAAAGTGGCGGCTTTAGAAAAGGGAAAGTCAAACACCAAGGGTGGCCAAAAATGGATCCTCAAAGAGTCATGTCACGGCTCAGCTGACATTTCACTGACTCAGACAGGCTCACTTCTTCAGTTTAGGTTGGAAATCGAGAAACAAACAGGAGCAATCCATGAACCCCTTCACAAAGCACCTGGACCTGACCACTTTGAGGTGAGGTTAGACCAGGGGTTTTCAACAGGTGGTCCGCGGACCACGAGTGGTCCCTGAGAGGGTGGTGGGCCCTGGTATCAAAAAGGTTGAAAACCCCTTGGTTAGACCACACACCATGACCACAGCAAGACCACACCTGAGCTCAGAACACATTAACATCATAATTTTCCCTTTCACTGAATGTTGAAATGCAACAATTCACCGAGAGATCGTAAGGGCAAAAATCGGAAGGGAAATTCATAATATTTACTAAAATTAATTAATTTGTAATGATATTGGTCAGTCTCATGGTGGCACTATAAGGATTGATTCCTTGGATCATGACACATCTCCACATATTTTGTCCAAATCCCACAAAAGAATACATTATCTCAGGACCTGTCCGAACAGCATATTCAAAATATGATCATTCAGCTGTAATTCCCATCCAAAGTCAGTGGAATGGGCCTATTTTAAAAATAATGTCACAAATCACGAACGGAAAGTCAAACCCAACCAAACAAAGGTGGCTTCATCAAAGTCAAAATCAATCATTTGCATCCATACCGGGCACCAATGTGAAAACATCTAACCAGTTGTTGCAAAAACATGATCTGTGGTGGATAAATCCCATCCCAATTCCTTCCACATGATCACAGGGGTGACTTGACAAGTTGACATTGGGTAGCAGAAGTTGTGGGAGGGGCCTATATAGGTTGCTACTGTGGCAACCTTTGGCAAGAATGGGACAATTCTAGTTAATACTTATTACGCTATACCCAATTTTTATTTAAGAGCACTTATTTTGACTTATCCTCATATGTTAGACGTTGCTTATTGAATCCCTGTTCACACACTGTAGAAAGATGGAAGCCTCGATAGTGCTACCATGGTTAACAGGCGATATATACAGTATATATAAAGATATAAACAACATTTACAATAATAGGTTATTTGTTAGTACAGTCTTTCTGGCTGAGGTTTTACCATTTGAGCGAAACCTTATTTATACTGGGCAGTGTGTCCCACATCAGAAATAGCTCAACTCTAAGCTCAAAACCTCAGTGGAACGAATTGTGAGCTTATACATTTGCTATTTTTGGCACAGGACAGAGTTTGTATGACAGAGTATAAATTAGGCAAAAGGAAGCCATTTCTTTCGGCCAACCAGATATGGACTTCTATAGTCCACATACACCTGCTGCCAACATCCATCCCATTATTACCCGAAACCGAAAATACAACATGAGCTCCCAAAACATTACCAGCATTAGGTCAATGGACAGCAACTGAAATCCCCGTCACAGACAGTGAAGCAAATCCGGGTCTCGAAACGAAGGCTAAAATTAAACAATGACGGTATATACTGCATGTGACAACGCGAGACGAGCATATAGCAGTGAGGTGGGGGGCTGTTTTACCGGCTTGTAGCGGAGCGCGTCGCGGTACGAGCCAAAGAGAGCGGCCTGCGCTCTCAGGAAGGCCCTGGCAACGCCGCTTCCCGTCGCTGTCGACTGCTTCTTCAGCTTGCTCTTCAGGGAGGACACCTGAGAGAGAGAGAGAGAGAGAGAGAGAGAGAGAGAGAGAGAGAGAGAGAGAGAGAGAGAGAGAGAGAGAGAGAGAGAGAGAAGAATAGGTAGGAACAGGGAGCAGAAGGCAGACACAAGGAGAGAAGAGGGAGGGGGAGATGGACAGGGGGAGTAAAAGTTAAATTATCACCTCTGAAATTGGTAGAGGAAACCTCAAGCTCATTCTGGGTGTGAAGTATCACATTTGCAGGTCAATTCCAAAAAAGAAAAGAAACCCCAGATAAGAAGGAGGGAGAGAGAGAGAGAAAAGAAAGGGTGACGTTCCATCTTTTCCTCTGAGCCTCTCTCTCTGCTCTGGCGCTGGGAGAGCACCTGCTGCTTCGCTAATTGAGGAGAAGATGGGAAAGAAGAGACGGGTGAGTGTGTGTGTGTGTGTGTGTGTGTGTGTGTGTGTGTGTGTGTGTGTGTGTGTGTGTGGGGAGGGGGATACGGGAGCGAGGAAATAGAATATCTCGCCCTCTTTCCACGTCGCCACCCCCGCTACGCTCTCCATCACCTCCTCCTTTGCGTATTCTTCTGCTACCTGGCTCTCCATCTACTGCTACTCCTCCTCCTCCTCTCCTGCCCTCCTGGACGTCCTCTAGGAGGAACTCTTGACATAAAATGTCTTTAATTACCTCCCCCCACCCTCCCCCTATACCCCTCCTCTCCTGGAGTTCAGGCTGAGGAGTCGCAGGAGGAGCAGCAGGCTTCGGCTTGTTTTAGGACGACAAAAAGATTCACCCGGGCCAGAAGACCCCGGGGAGTCTGAGGAAGAAGTTGTCAAGAGCCTCTCCTCTCCTCTCCTCACCTCACCTGCTCTGCTCTGCTCTGCTGTGGCCTGACTCTGTCGAGGGAGGAAGGGAGAGAGAGGGCACAGTTCCCTGTGTTTCTGAGCCTGTGTGTGGGTTGTGTTCTCTTGTCACAGAAGTAAAGTTTGATCGGTTTGGGTTGCAAAGCAGGTCCAGATACAACTGGAATCTTTCATCTTTCTGACTAATAGGAGCACAAAAGAGCCAAGTTAAGTTCTAGCCCGTCATCGTATAATTCGTTTTTAATGTCACATTTCAAGAGACCAAGCAGCCTTTCAATGGCTTTTTTTAGGAAATAACACCAACACAATGTTTCATGAAACATTTCAGATATGATAATGTATGATAATTCACAAAACAACTTAACAAAGCAGAAAACACATTGCAAATAATGGAAAGTTAGGGAGTGTGTGAATCAGGGAATTTAATGGGTTAAAACAGGCCTGAGAATTCTAATTATTTATAAGTGTTTGACTGCACTCTGTTGTTGTTTTCTACATTTCAGTATAATAAACTATTCAATCAATCAATTGTCAATCTGAGCTTTCCCTGACAACAGAAAATACACTAGTGTAGAGCCCAGAGGGACACTCAGCCACTCATCCATATGGGGTTTAAGTGGTTAACCGCAGAGCACACATTCCAGGTAAATGGTGCATTTTTACAGTGCCTTCATCCAAGGCGATATACATAGTTTGTAGATCCCATTCACTCATTCACACACCAATGATGGCAGAAAACATTTAAGGTACTGACCAGCACATCTGGAGAAATTAGGTCTTGCTCAGGGACAAATCAACACCTACTATGGGGGAGCCCGGGTTTGAACCGGCAACTATGCAGTTACCATCTGGGGACTCGACCCCTGAGCCACTCCCCTGGGTAAAGTTCTGAGCAAAGTATCCCATGTTGCCAGGAGGGGCCGGGGTTGACTGACAGATCAGTGATATCCAATCAGGGCAACCGCCTATCTGAGTCGGTCCCCGCCTCTTTAAGCCAAAATGCTTTCAGGTTAGCTCAAGATCTAGCATTCATTGCGACAATGGTGACAGTAATCCACTTAGTAATTGATTGATTCATCAATAACGACAATGACTAATGAGCTGTTGCAATGTGTCACTCTGTGGCAAAACATTTGTCATACTTTTCATCCTCCAATACAACTTTTCGACCCAATTTAGCCTATTCGGCAAATTCCCTTGAACAGTGAGTGTGGGGCATGGCTCCTGTCAGTGCTACAGCCCACTATACTGTAGGGTGTACTGTACAACCACACACCTCCTCCTCCCACACACAGCCCATTCTATTCACATGACAGTGGCAGTGAGGAGCTTCACAGATCCAGCATAACACACTTTATATACTAGTACAGTATATACTTTTATTACTTTTTTACTAGTATATACTTTTTTGTTGCGTGCCAGTGTGTTCCACATTGGAAATAGCTGAACAGAAACAATTGGAAGTGTAACGATATACTAAATGTATCAACATATCAGTTTTACTTAAATAATCAAAGTATTGCCATCTAAACAGAAAATATTGTATTGTATGACTTTGTATCATATCTTATATCATTGTATTGAATCAGTGTCAAATCGCTAAACCAATACTACAATACAATACATAGAAAGTATTTGTGAATTGTATTTAGCAAGAAAAACACTTGTTCAAATACAATGTCCCTCTACGTGCCAGATTACTGTGTTAACATACAGTATTTACTGTGTATCCATTATAACATTTTTTCCATTAGAACAGGCACTATCCTCCACGTGTCGCACATATTTATTGTATTAGTGAAATAGTTAGTGATTCATTTTCAAATAATTGTATCATATTGTATCGCCCTAACAAACCAATCATGTATCGTATAGTCAACCATGTGTCGTGATACACATTGAATTGCTGTTAATATCGTTACACCCCTAGAAACAAGCCCCTTGTATGCTTGTTGATCAGCTATTTCTGGGCTGGGGACTGCTTCATAGGAGTAAATCAGGGCTGCCCAAAAGGTAGATCGTGATCTACCAGTAGATCACACAGGCCATGCAGGTAGATCACATGACAGTCCCCTAAAATGTATAGATCTGTAACTCTTGAGAGTGTTAAAATGAAACCAAATGGACCCTTACGGGTCCATTTGGTTTCATTTTACACTCTCAAGAGTTAAATTATATTTAAACATCTGAATTATGTAATTTTGTCCACAAAATTAGAAAATGGAGAATAATTGTTATTTTGACCAATGTTTTGACTGTTCTCCTTCCAAATTGTGGACAAAAACGTGAAAGTTCTTAGTTTTGAGTGTGAGAGACTAAAGTCAACATCACAAACTGTCAAATCAAACCCATAATACTGTTTTGTAAACATCAGTAATAGCATGTACAGGAAAACCTTCCAATTCTCCCCCTCTATTTTTCATTGAAATGGATTTTCAGTAATGGAACAATCACATTTTTGATGTGTAGATCTTGTTGAGCCGGTCATTTTGAAAGTACCTCTCAAGTAAAAAAAAGTGTGGGCACCTCTGGAGTAAAGTATAAACCTGGCCTAACGTGTGCATAGAAACACAGCATCTCTCCCAGTGCAGCTCCAAGCTGTACTCCCCTCTCAACGGACCAACCAGTAGGACTTGCTAGTGCAGTGACAACAAGGACACAATCCCCTGATGGGATTTCCCTGCACTTGCACACGCTGGCAACTGTGTTGGGCCTGGCCAAGCGAGAAGAACCTGGGAGGAATCAAACCCACGGCCTTCACAGTGGTGTAGACTGTCACTCCTGCAAGGAGGCATGGCCCATAACCTGCCTCCCTCTCTCTCTCTCTCTCTCTCTCTCTCTCTCTCTCTCTCTCTCTCCATCATTCTGTCTGTTTTGGGGTTGTGTGTCAGTACGAAATTAGGGGTATTAGGGGCAATGGGGGAAATGATGTATGATCAGATTTTTTAACGCCACGCCCAAGATAATGCGATTAATATTTAGCATGATTAACGGCAGTAAGAAGCATTAATCAAGCATTTAATTATTTGTCTCCGAAGCGTGTTTCCGATGTGTTGACCATTCTGCCCTCTAACCAAAATGTGTGTAATCGAATGCATGGGATAGAATCTGTGTTCAAATTGGCCACGGCACCATCCCCACCAGCTATGGGACGATATATCTGATCTCTGTTTACCTTAGCTACGAGCAAGATTTTAAAACATCCACACATTTTTGAGAGGCACTAGCCCCTCTTACACATGTTTGTTTTTCAATCAAGCTTTTTTTTTTAAAAAACGCCATTGACAATGAAGAGAAATTAATGTTTGTTTTTCAACTATTTTCATAAAATGTTCTCTCTCAAACCTTATGTTGTGACCGATGTTGTAAGACACACAGGTGTGATTTTTTTTTTAAAGCAGATACTACAGCACAGTACAAGTGTCCGGAATGAATTTCCCATTCGGTCAGTAAAGTCTGTGCTATCCTCCAATAATATCCTACCCATGGTGGTTACATTTTTACACTCTCAAGAGTATAGTGAACATTCACACTTTTACTGTGTACATGGAATGCATGCTGCAGCTGTATAGTAGTAGTGGCTACATTAGATGGAGCTTCCGTGTTGTGTCTGCTATTAGCCCCGCTGGAGTAAGTCAGGGAGGAGACACAAAGTGTTAGCACAGCTCATTCAGCGGACAGGGAAGAGAAGAGAAGAGAAGAGAAGAGAAGAGAAGAGAAGAGAAGAGAAGAGAAGAGAAGAGAAGAGAAGAGAAGAGAAGAGAAGAGAAGAGAAGAGAAGAGAAGAGAAGAGAAGAGAAGAGAAGAGAAGAGAAGAGAAGAGAAGAGAAGAGGGCGGCACTCAAACTGGGACAGAGACAAAACGAACAGCACTGATTCCTCTCCCCTGGGTGTTCCCTCTTCCACACTGTCCCTGCGCTGCCATTGCAAATGCTCACAGGCATCAAACAGAAAGTTTATCACGGTTAAATTAACAAGTGTCATCTCCATATTCCGCTCATTGTGCTAAACGCTTTTATGTTTATGTAAAGCTCTCTCTGAAATTAATATTTCATGTTTGTGTGCATTTTCACCCATTTCTCTTCTTTCTATTCTCGCAAATCATTAGGCTGTCTGTTTTTTCTTTCTTTCTTTTCGGTCACGCAAAAAAAAAATCAAAGTGGAGACAATGTCAGTCTAAGCGGGGGAGGCATGCACCCCAAAGACTGACAGGGGATAGGGGGGATAGCAGAGTTGACTTTGCACACAGCAGAGTTCTTTGCACCGGTTTTGAAAGGGAAAGAGACACAGGGAGAGAGAGAGAGAGAGAGAGAGAGAGAGAGAGAAAGAGAGATGCAGCGGCGGCAAACATTTTTAATGAGATGGAGACACCATCGCTGGCACTTTGTTTCCTTAACGTTCGGGAGGGGGGAAAGCGGCCAATAAAGCGACAAGTTCAAAGTTTCACATTATATACTCCAGAGTATCAGATGGCAGAGAAAAAAAGATTCTTCTTTAAAAGGTGCACAGCGGTAATGAATTAGCTCATCAAAAGGAACACGAAATATCGGCGGTATACTGTACATGACAAAAAAAAGAGAACGTTGCATAGTGCTGCTAAACGATCAGCGTGACTGGATTGCGGATGACGATGCAACGGAAAAGGCTTCCAATACGAGGCGGCGGTGGTGGTGGTGGTGGTGGTGGCAGTTGGGTGGGGGTGGGGGGGGGATTAGACGTGAGTTCAATAATTGTATTTTGAATGTGGCGCCGCCCAGGCACAGTCATCAGGTATGCCACTGCGGTAATGGCTCTGTCAGACTAATTAACCCATTTCAACTTGAGAACCCTGATTCAACACTTTAAATAAGGGCCAGTTTTCAGTAGGAGCAGTAACGGAGATACTGCACAGGATATCAGTCAGAGTCAGAAACCTCTTTCATGTCAAGGACCCCCAGATTATCTGTATTTGGCCATGAACCCCTCACATCAGAAAATATGTTGTTTCAGAGAAAACCCAGAAGCAAGGATTTGCAGAAAGCAAAAACTTGAAGATTTGAGGTAAAAATGTTCGTTCTGAAAGAGTGTATTTTCAAAGATTTGCACAGCATTTTTACAATTTTTCAAAAATATCGCATCTGTAAGCTCTGCGTTTGTAGATCTGATATTTTTCAACCGGCAAAGTGTAAAATAACAGTTAAACGTGGCTAAACGGCACTAATGTGTGTTCCCGCCCCAAACGAATTAACTATTACAGTTTGAGTGAAGCTAACGAGATACGTACAGGCATCAGAGGAAGGCCAAGGCTCTACAGGTGATAACCCTATTTGGCTGTGACCACCCATTGGGTCCAATTAGAACTATAGCATTGTAAGAGGAAGGGGAGGGTGGGGGTGGTGGGGGGGTATGTGGGGAAGCGGGGGGTACGAAATAGAGAGGAGGAGGAAGGGTAGGGTAGGAAAAAAAAAATACTGTTGAGTTATGATATTCATAATCTATGCGGAGCGGAGAGGACTTTCCAGTATAGGTCTGTTCCCCGTAGCTGTGATCTTTTCAATTTACATCAAGGGAGGGATGGCCGGGGTGGATGAAAGCGGGGCGTCCGGGACGCGGCAGCCAGCGGAGGGCAGACACGGGGCCTCATTAAGGACTGGCCCCAGCCAGCCCCCAAACAGGGTTTGAAGTGCATCACATAAAGAGCACGGGGTCAAAGGTCAGACGCAGAACAGATCTCCATTTAACTCTCCAGCTGGAGATGGTAATTAGCAGGTGCAACGATGATCCCTCCTGCACCGACGGTAACGGATGATACCACCGTAGGTGACACCCGCCGCCCGGCGCTCAGCGTTGTTGTTGTTGCTGCGCACGTGGTCGGCTGTGTATCGCCTGTTTGTGTTGGTGTGTGGGTGTGTGCGTGAGTGTGTTTGCGATTCTAGTCCATGCAGCAAGCGTGTACACAGATGCTTAAAGCTCATGCTAACCATAAGACAAACATTTCTTGGATAGTTAGATTTGACCAATGCAAATCTTTTGTCATGGCCGATAATAAAGGTTGACTCGACGATACGTTCCAAACTCTCCCGAAAATGTACAGTGATAGATACAAAAATATATATATATATATATTTTTTTTAAACAATCATGGTGATTATGGCATAATGACATATCCAAAGAACGAAGATATTCTTTCGACCAACAAAATCTGCCACCTTATACAGTAGCTACAGTAAGAAACAAAGAAGGGAATGAGGAAAAATCTCTGTTAATGTATCCATTCAGACACTGTCAGTCAGTTAAAGACAGTCTCAGGCTGCTGTTGTGCTGCAGAGACTGACAGAACACAACAACATAATGATTTCATGTACCCTGCTTCTGAACGCAGTATATTTAGAAATGCCGTTAGCGCCAGTGTACAGTACGGTATATAAATCTCCAAAATAACGACCCTGACACTCATGTATGTGGTAAAATAAATAAATAAATAAAAATAATTTGGGAAGGGGGGAGGGTGGTGCATTACTTCTTGCAAAAAAGAATGTTTTGTTTAAGATGCTGTCCAGGGAGTGAAAGCCACTGGGACGCAATTAAAGAACTACAAAGAAAAAGAAATAGTTATGAAAATCTCCCACTTTCCTTTTGATGTGCTGAAGTCTGAATTGTACACAGACAGAGACACACACACACACACACACACACACACACACACACACACGCACGCACACACACGCACGTGTACACGCACGCACACACTTCAGAAATGATGCACTATGTGTACAATATACAGTAAATGCATATACTGTAGGCTGTGAAAAACTGTAAGGTGCATAGGATTACGTACGCACATGCCATTGCACGCGTGTGCACATGCACACACACAGACGCACGCATGCACACACACACACGCGCGCACAGACACACGCACACTCTTGCGTAGGTAATGCGCACACCTCAGCATCATGCGGCGCGCTCGCTCGGCATCCATTTAAAACGCATACTCTGTGTTCTTTGCTATATAAATGATAGACCAATTAATCGCCGGCGAGGAGAAGAGGGGGAAGAAAAATGAAAGAGCTAACCCTTCAGCACCCTGTTCCGTTATTTTTAGATAACTCGTCGTTTTCACCGTTTAAACCGCACAATCACATGGATATTACTAGGTTATTATTAAGTTGTTGGGGAGGAGTCAATGGAAACGAATCGTCTACATCTTCGCCCCATGATATAATAAACGATAACTCTATGGTGTGATTATAATAAACCATTCAATTAAAGGTATTACAAGACTATGTATACAGTATTATACCGAGACGCACACTCATACACACACACACACACACCTCAGAGACACACGTTGCTTTACACAGGGAGGGAAGGCATGAAATCGGCACTGCTGGGAAACTTCTATGTGCAAAACTTTACTTTAGAACATGCAAATGGGGAGGAGAAAGAAGCAAAGTTTGGAAGTAGTTATTATTTACAATCTCTTTGAAAAATGAATTTCAAAACAAATGAAATTATTGCTATTGTTATTATTATTAATAATAATACACAAATAGGACTAATGGCAACATGTTGTGAAATGCATAGATGAGCTCATTTGGCACAGCAGTGTCACACGACAAAATCCAAAATGTTTCTGTCCGACCGACAGATTAGGAAAGCACTGCAACCCACTCACCAGTGGAAATTAAAACACTGTGGTGGTGGGAAAGAGAGCAAGAGAGAAAAAGAAGCAGAGAAGGTACTTGTGTGTGCGTGCACGACGCGCGTGGCCGTGCGTGCATGTGTCTGTGCGCGTGCTTAACGCACTGTGGCTGAATCTGGCCTTGTTGTAAGTTGTGGAACTAAAATGTTGTCCCTGTTGTCTCTGAAACTTGAACTAAAATGTTGTCTTTGGAACTAAAATGTTGTCTCTGGAACTAAAATGTTGTCTGGAACTAAAATGTTGTTGTCCTGGAACTAAACTCCCCAGTGTCTCTGGGTTGTTACTAAAATGTGTCAAGTTGTCTGGAACTAAAATGTTGTCTCCTAACTTGTTGTCTCTGGAACTCTCTGGAACTAAAATGCTCTGGAACTAAATGACGAGCAACTAAAATGTTGAGTTTTGCATACATAATTAAGTACGGCTAAATGTCACCTCTCACTTCAATAACTAACACAGTGGGTGCTAGCTGCTCTCCCCCTTTTTTTGGGGTGGGGGTAACTTCTAATCCAGATTGAACCCTGAGCACAAAGCCGCCGCCGCCGCCATCGCAAAAAGAGCCGTAGCATTTAGAACTGCTCCTCGCGGCAGTCTTTGAGGGCTTGTGGTACGCATGGGGAGAGCGGGCCGTCTGTGCTGCGCGTTTCCACCGAATTAATAAACACTATCCCCCCCCCACTCCCACAATAAAGCTCCAAATAAAGCTAAGGACGCCCATGTTTCGGTAGCTAAGTTAAGCACATTCCCGCTTTTATCCCCCGGCGTTTTTACGTCTACCTGAAGGTCCTGTTTGTTTATCTTCTGTAGTCCCTGTTCTCGTGTTCTTGTTGATTTCTTTATGTGAGTTGAATTAGTTTCGATTGCAATCGTTACACTTTGTACCGCTTTTCAATTTGAAATCAGACAGTGTTGATCATTTTAAATACACCTGCCAGTAAGTGCCAATAAACTTCCATACGAGCACAGAGCAAGCAGAGTAAAAAGTTAAATTAGCACTCAGCATTGGACAGGGTTCAGCAGTGCCCAAGGTGGAGCAACCTGGTGGACTATTATTACAGAAGAGTACAGTACAGTACAGTAGTGCTGTAGGTGTCTCGCTCCCTCCCTCCAGCACCGTAAGGATCAGAGTGGCTGAGACTTGAAATACATAAAGTCTGCTGACCCCATCGCGGCACGTCTGGCTGACGCTGACCCACAGAGGAGAGCAGGGTGAGTAGTCAAACTTTTTTTTCTCAAACTATGTCTTGAGTGTCAGTCAGTCAGTCAGTAGGCTGTGCATGTGTGTGTGTGCTCATGTGTTTGAGTGTACTGTATGGGTGTGTGGCTGATCGATGAACATTCCACGTCAACAGAGTGTAGTAATTGTGTCTGTCTGTGCCTCGCAAGTACAGTACAGTCTGTGCATGTGTGTGTGTGTGTGTGTGTGTGTGTGTGTGTGTGTGTGTGTGTGTGTGTGTGTGTGTGTGTGTGTGTGGGCTTGTGTGTGCGGGCTTTGCAGTGGAGGAGGCTTGGGTGTCTGTGTGGTGGCACGCATCTGTGTGTGTATGTGTGTGTGTGTGCGCGCGTGCGTTTGTGTGGGTGCGTGTGCGTGTGCGTGTGTGTGTGTGTGTGTGTGTGTGTGTGTGTGTGTGTGTGTGTGTGTGTGTGTGCGCGTGCATGTGCATGTGTGTGTGCACCCGCTGCTGGCAGTAGATGATGATGTAGATGTTGTTTTTCTGAGACGTAAGCGCGAGCACCAACTCCAAATTAACGCTTGCGATGTTTGATTAAGTGTGCCAGGTGATCTCAGGAGAGGCACGTTGCAGACGCATAACCTCAGCCCCCTCGTTCATTTGTAAACTTCCACATGTAGGCTTGAAACACATAGGAAGTAGGAGTGCACACACACACACACCCCGTAAATCGCCCCCACCCCACTCCGCCCCCTCCCGTCCCGTCCCGCCTCTTGATTGGGGATACAAATGATCAAATGTAAAGGAGGCTATGAGTGCATGAGTATGCGGTAGCGTGTCAGCATAGCAGCGCCACGACGCAGAGAGGGTTGGGTGGGTGGGTGTGTTTGGTTGGTGGTGGGGGGGGGCAGGAATTAGACTGTGATCTGAAAGGATAGACTCTGAAAATAAAGATGTGCCTCACCTTGAATAGAATAGAATAATACATACAAAAACAAAATCTTCCGTCGCGGGTTTGAGATCAACCGCTTAGATCGGATTAAAATAATGTGTGAGTAGTGTGTATACCATATGTGTGTGTGGATGTATACGCGTTGATGCATATATATATCTGGTTTCCTTTGCACAGCCCAGCGTCTGTCTTCAGAATGAACATGCATGGCTAATTTGCTATTCTTGGATATTTTTAATGACGAGCGCGCGGTAAACAGCTACGCTAAACCAAAAAGCCAATTATAACTTTATCAACACAACCTTCAGTGCAGACTGAGAGAGAGAGAGAGGACCTGCATATTTGCGGGGGGAAGAAAATAAATGAACACTCCTTGATCTTCCTCGGAAAAACCATGTTGTTGTTCTTTTTTTTTCTTTTCTTTTCGCTGAATATTTTCTTTTCAGGATGCGTGTCGACATGCTGATTTGAATGATACCCAGCACAGTCCCTTTGAAAATTTATATTACTAGTAATTGCACAAGTAAATATTGAAACTTTCAGCGTTTATGCAAAATATGGAAAAAATATAAGAAAAAAGGGAGGGAAGAAAATACAAAAAATAATGCAATAGTAAATCATCTCTGAAAAATAGCTCAAATTGTGTTATAAGTAGGTGTTTCAAATCATTTCTCTCTCTCTCTCTCTCTCTCTCTCTCTCTCATTATATACTGTATATAAAATATATATAGAAAAAATATGTATAGAAAAAAATATATAGAGAGAGAGAAAGAAAGAGAGAGAGATCTATATACTGTATGTATATAGTATGTATTTATATTTATATAAACTAGAATTATAGAACTGTGTTGTTTCAAAACTCTAAAAACTAAATATAATGTTCAAATTTACCATGTGTCTTTTCCCCTTGCATTTTATACTGTTTATTTAATTTAAGACAAGCAGCTTGTTGTTGATAATGTAATGACTGCCATTAATGTAAGCCCTGATGATGAAATCCATCTCTAAAGATTTATGTCCATGCCATGTTCCCCAAATGAGACAAATTCAGTACAAAAACACAATTAACGCACAGCCGTCAACTTTGTCGCGCTCAGATGCTTCCAATAATAAAAAAGGACGCCAGAAACGGTTCTCAAAAAGCCTGCTGCATCCTCTGTCAGCCCTTTTACCCACTCACTCCCTTTATTTGCCTCTTTTTTTTTTTTCTTCTTCTTTTTGGTCGAACGGAACCGCTACTGGCATGGTAGCATTTCTAATAGTCAATAAATCTAAAATATTATGTGTGAAATTGGGGGAAAAGGCCATTACGGGCGTGGACTAGTGGAGTCAGCGTAGGGGTCCTGTCTGAGAGAGCAAACGGCTAATTCGGGACAACTGTGAACTCTGAACCTGCTAAAAGCAAAGAGCACTGGTCAGCCCCGGCCCGGTAATACACTCCACATGTACCCACAGCCTCCACCGCCACAATTAGGTGGATCTCTAAAGACTCACTTAAATCAATATCAGAGTGCAATTTTTCCCCTCTTACGAAGACTTAACTTGAAACATGCACAAGAAACATTGCCTGCGGCCTTTAACTTTTTATTACGTTTTTTTTTTACGCTTTCTATTGAGAGAGCCAGAGGGAGCGGCGTGGGGGCTTTTTGGAGTGTGAATAACCAAGAAAGGCGTGCATGCACGCAGGTCTTGTTTGCTTTCAGCTTCACACTGAATAAAGCCGGAGTGTTAAGTAGCCAAACGTTACACCGTGAGAACCGAGAGAGGAACGAATGAAACCAACGAACGGTGGATTCTCTAACCGACTACAGGGAGGAAGAACAGCGGCTGGCAAACGCCGGGGCCTCCTAGTCGGAGGAGGAGGAAGAAGCAGCGCTTCAACATTAATTAAGATTTCCAGGCCTCCGTCTGACAAACTGAGCAATGCCTCAAACATCTCCTCGTGTGTAAACACAAACATCAAATGCCACGTGGCACGTCCTCATCACTAACGAGCAAACTAACAAGGGACCTGGAATTCCACTCAATTAGTACCTGTGCTCCATCCTTATTAAGCCGTTTGGGGCGGGAACGCCTTTTGGTGTTCGAAGCATTACGGTGTACTTGTAAATATAGCAGATCTACAAGCTCACAGCCTGCCACCAAGTGACACGCTGTGAGCTTGTAGATCTGCTATTTTTGTTCAAATCCTTGAATATTCTGACAGAGGATGATTTTAAACTCTTTGATAGATCAGCAGAAAAGCTGGGCTGCTCCCATTAGGGTCAATAGTAAAAAAATAATTTATAGAAATTCCTCTGTTGTAAATTTGTGCAAATGAATGATATCCAAATGATATCCAAATACAGCTTAAGGTGTAACAGTTGATGTTGATGTGTTTCAGTTAAAATAAATCAAAACTGCCTGTCTTTTCACATTTCACTGTTTCCAGGTCTCATTCAGAGATAGATGCATTTAAACTTATATCATTTATCATTTATCTAGTATAGTTGTAAAGTGTGTGAGGTATTTTCTGGGTTTTGGTGATGAGTTAATGAGCGTGTTAATAAAACAAAACCAATCACTAACAAAGCTATAATCAATCACTCTGTAAATCTGTTAAGGAGTTAACTCAAATATTTTTGCTGTTGTTGTCAGGTTCCCTGGAACAACATATCTTCGGATGATGCTCGGCAGCCACATACAGATGATTTTGGGGGTTCTTGACATGAAATATTAAGGACTAACTAACCAATAACATGGAGTTTTTTTGTTTTTTTTTTTCAGAAAACTGTCAGGTTTTAAGACAGAAGACATTTGTTAGAATCGGTTCTCAGGTCAATACGGATTAATCTACTACCCCCGGTGAAAAGATAACAGGAGATGCAACGAAATATGAAAAGGAATGGAGGGTGGGGGTGGTGGTGGTGGGGGGGGGGGGGGGGGGAACACACAAAAAAAGGAAGAAAACAATTTGTTACAATAAATATATTAATGCTGGTGACGTTTCTGTTTCAGGTGGTGTGTAATTTGACATGATATGCAGGGTATGTTCTATCATTAGTCAGTGAAAAATGGTGAGAGGAAGGGGGGGGGGGTGTGAGCAGTGTGTGTGTGTGTGTGGGGGGGGGGGGTGGTTTGGATCAAAGCAAGAAAGCTCTGAGGCTGCCACTTAATTTATCACACGGCAAAGACAAAGGCTTTCTCTCACTGCCTCTGTCGCTTTTTTCAAAAGCCCCGGCTCCTTTTTTATGACAAACTCAGTTTGCAATTTAATTTCGGATTTGAGTCCCAAGGCGCAGTAAAGTACACAAGCAGGCAGGCAGGCAGGCAGAGAGGAAAGGTAGCCGGGCGGGCAGGCAGGCAGGCAGGCGGGCAAACAG
>CM076979.1:36080266-36220266 GCA_039105355.1 Benthosema pterotum | reverse complement strand
CAGTTAAATCATCTCCTTAATAACAAGTCGTTTAGTAGCCTAGCCCGACATGTCACAATTTACACTCCCAAATGAATAAAAACAAAAAGAACCACAAGGAATATTGGAGCATATTAAAGGTAAAACATCCTGTAATGAGCATTGTTATTTTTGCAACAGTTACATCGTACAATCGCTGTGTTTTCTCTCTCTCTCTCTCTTTATTCCGGATCTAACAGTAGGCGTGCTGTGCAAGGAGCCAAACACATAAGCTGAAAAGCATATATGGTCCATATGTTGCTCTCTCTCCCCTAAGCCAGTCGCAGTATGGCATGGAACGCCTGCTGGGTCCAACCTTAAAGGCTGAAAACACCATTAGATCAACTGGTGAGTGGAGACAGGCCATGCAGGAACATGCTGGAGGCCGTGATCCGGTCTATACGGTATGTATCCTAGATGAAGGAAACGTCAGACTTAAAAGACTGGAGCCAAAACAGATACATTAAGTACCCACAAGACCAGTGTTGATAATGGACGAATTAACAAGTCATTACTGTATGTCACTGTGTGATTTTGCTCTCACATGTTCATTCTGAGCTTGTAAGAAATTTGTACTCAATGCAGAAGAATATCATAAATTGCATTTGTGCGGTGTGTAATAATAATAATAATAATATCTGGGACTTTTCAAGATATTCAATAATGCCTTACATATGTGTGTGTGTGTGTGGGGGGGGGGGGGGGGGGCAAAGGGGAACAGAAAAAAGGACAACTTAAAGAAGGACAACTGTGTGTGTGTGTGTGTGTTGTGTGTGTGTGTGTGTGTGTGTGTGTGTGTGTGTGTGTGTGTGTGTGTGTGTGTGTGTGTGTGTGTGTGTGTGTGTGTGTGTGTGTGTTTCATTATCATTTCACTTTCCACAGTGATTTTAGAAGCACAAATTGCGAATGGCACCTGCTTAGACTATCTGTATGTTTATCTGTGTGTGAGTGAGTGAGTGAGTGAGTGAGTGAGTGAGTGAGTGAGTGAGTGAGTGAGTGAGTGAGTGAGTGAGTGAGTGAGTGAGTGAGTGAGTGTGTGTGTGTGTGTGTGTGTGTGTGTGTGTGTGTGTGTGTGTGAGTGAGTGAGTGAGTGAGTGTGTGCGTGTGTGTTTCATTATCATTTCACTTTCCACAGTGATTTTAGAAGCACAAATTGCGAATGGCACCTGCTTAGACTATCTGTATGTTTATCTCATCGTATCAACATCACTTGATACATTGATGTGTTTCATTGTTTTTATAATAATTTTATAAGAATATTTAAAACCAGTAAGACACAAGAGCACACTGGCATGTCGTCTTTCAAGCCTGGTATATGTACTGTATTTGCTCTCGGGTCCAAAGAAAGGAGGCAGTGATAAACAGGCATGTTGTGTGGAGCAGCGACAGTGTGAGCAATCTGCCCTGCCTGCTCCGCTTTGTACAGTATGAGGAGCCGCTATTCACAATCACCAAGGCTTAATCGCGTTATCTCTGTGCAGTGGATCAACTAGCAGGCCTGTAGCTGCAGCTCTGCACTGTAACCCACCTCCACCTCTGCTCTTTGGCACCAATAGAAACACATGTATAGCCACGCACACGCAGACACACAGGCACACACACACACACACATGCACACCCCAATGTACGCGAAACTCAATGTCTGAATCTAATTGTGCTACCTAATGTAGGACACCCTCCCCGTGATTGAATAAGACAGCGATGAGTCTTCACAGCGTGTTGAAAATCACATTGTATTGACAGTGACGAACGGCTACTTAACCACTTAAATCCTAGATTCTATGTTGACCGCCGTCCCGCAGGGTCATTTGTCCTATTTTTTTCCCCCACCTCAACCAAATCGCTTCGCTACAAATAGCTGATCTACAATCTCACCACGCGTCATGAGCTTGAGGATTGACAGTGTTTTTTTGCTGAATATTCCACTATTCTGTCGTAGGGAACTGGATCTTGGTGTCGTTACGGCAGACCTATCCCTTCACAGTAAGACACTGTATTGGCCGTCAGCACAGAATCAACACAAAGCCTGGACATTTGTTTTTTCATCCCATCATCCCATTTCTGTAAATCACATTTGGTCTATTCGGGGGTTGTTGCCGTTTTGTTTTGATTTTTCCTTTCTTTTCTTAAATATGGCGAGCATTTGAAGTCGGGGCTCGGTGCGTGTGGATTTGTAGACGAGCCGTCGCTCTCGTGCTCCCTTCGGCTTCAATCATGTCCATTCAGATTTGGTGGATTTGCGTTGGATGGATGGTAATGAACCCCTGAGAGGGGGCTGAGACGAGCGGAGCTTTGGTTTGCTGCACCCGCAATGAAATATGGAGGAAGGTGATCGGGCCTGTTCATTACATGGAGCGGCCACACAGGAGGGGGAGGTGGAGGGGGGGGGTGGAGCAGTGCGTGAGAAATCGTGAGAAAAACCACCAGCAGAAGAGCTGGTGGGAGAACTCGCCAGCAACGCGAGAACACGCGTGTGTACACGTCCGCGGTAAGGTATAAGGTTTAAGCTGCGTTAAGTGTAGCACACTTGACACTACAGTTTTGTGTGCCTGCGTGTGTGCATGCATGTATGTATGTCACATGATGATCGACAACTACATTCATGCAGTCAGTCAGTCAGAGACCCTTCAGTCAATAGATATTCTTTTATTGGAGCAGAAGTTTATTTTTGTGTGTTTGTTGCCTGTTGATTCCTCACTGGTTAGTTACTATACTAGTAGTACTAATAGTTATCTCTTTGTTACTAGTACTAATAGTTATCTCTTTATCCAACAGAAATTACAAGTGACTCGACAAGACCGGAGGTTTAGAAACTAGCTTTTATCGAAGCCATCTTGTTGTAGAAAGCAAGTAAAAGTACTATTTACCACATGAAAGCAATGCACTTGTGACCCACTGTACCTAATTTACATTTGGAAGGCAACTCTTTGGACCATCTCAACGGTAAGTCGTGTTGCGGTGCAAAGCTAACTACAGTATACAGCACGACACAGCATCTGCACGCAGACTGATGCATAATCTACAATTAAAACAAACCGCCATGATGTCTTACGATGCGTTCATGTGGCTCTGTTGCACTTGACTATACACTATGCAAATGTACTATTTGTCACAAAATCTGTATACTGTATATAAAATGAATAGCCGAATGTGGCATTAAAATCCAGATTTTTTATCCAGCCAATTAAATTCTGAGCCGGGTACAGCCATGTCTGTGTGTGTGTGTGTGTCCAGTATTACCAGCAGTAGTCCAGAAGATGCGGGGGCAGCACAGGGATGAAGATGTGTTGCCAGTGCATAGGAAACAGCATGGCAGCTGCACCGTGGACGCAGGCGGTTAACTGTAAGGACACACACACACACACACACACACACACACACACACACACACACACACACACACACACACACACACACACACACACACACACACACACACACACACACACACACACACACACACACACACACACACAGGACAAGATCAAAGTTAAACACACATAGAGCTAAACACACGCGCAAGTCTATTGCATACTATGTTTATTGTACATTATGTGGCCGGTTTCAAACGTGAGCCACAGTATGAGAGCTGGCCTTAGGTAAACCTCCTGATGAATAAAAATATGATTAAAACGTGAAAGGAGATAATATAATAAACTTCCACCTACAATGCAGGTTTAACACAAAACCACCAAATTAAATTGTTGAATTATGTGGTTTGATGATTATTATTATTATTTCTTTTCCAGTAATGATGGCCAGACATAAGAGTTGTTCTTGAGCATCTGATCAGAGGGTACACAACAATGACAACTGTGATATCGTTGTTGTATTGTGTTGTGTTGTTAACACACACGCACACGCACACACACACACACACAACCATAAAAAGACGAGAAGAAACAGGTTGAAAGGTGATAATGAGACACCCGGACATGAATTTGTTTTGACCTGACAAACATGGGCAATAACGTAAAGACAGATAACATAACATACAGAGAGGAAGAAATGGAAAGAGTAAAAGGAGTGAGACCCCTTTTCTACCAGCCTGAACCCTGTTCAGTTCACAACCTGCTTTTAGTTCTTTAGTTTTATGTTTGTAGTCCATGAGCCAGACCTCCAAAATTGGAAAGCGAGTTATGATTATTGAGTGTGCAAAGAAATACCTATATTAAATTGTTTATATAGTCAATATAACCTACTATGGTCAATACATTCATACATGCACACAATTCTTTCATAGTAATATCTTTTGCATGCTAGACATTTTCACATATTTTTCTGGTAACGCTTTAGTCAGTTATAAAGGCACAAATAGGAATGATTGTAATGTGTTTATTAAATGAAATAATGTTTTATAAATGCCAATAATATTCTATAAGATGGTATTGAGACCTTTAAGTAAAGTGACAAGATATTCATGTTCATGTCTTTAATTTATATTTTGGTATAACACAACTATTAATGATACATGACTATCTGGCCGCTTTACTTAAAGGACTCAAAGCCATCTTATAGCATATTATTGACATTTACAAGACATTATTTCATTTAATAAACACATGGTAGTTTTGGTAGTTATAGTGTGCAGTTTCTTTGAGCATACTGTGAACCCAGGCATGTTGATTACAGCAAGGCTTTATGTTAGAAATGTTGAGTAGGGGTCCCCAGCATGTAGAAACTGCTGGATGCTAAACTTGCATGTTGAACGATTTTCATAAATGTAACCGTACCAACAACCTCGAGAATACAAAAACGCCAAAATTCCATCATGCTTTATGTACAGTAGCATGTGATGAGTCTAACTAGGTTTTTTATGATTCCAAGCATTAGTCTTGCATAAAAACACACTCTTTGGGCTGTTGACTAGGCACAGTTTTCCGTATTTTTGCACATGGTGGACGTGGTGACTTTGTTTTGTTGCTGTTTTTAGCCAAACAACACATTTTTGAACATAAGTAAAGCTTGGATTGGATTCAGAATCATGAACACTCGCTTCAATAGGTTGTTAATGGTGTAGCCACAGGTGCTTTAATGGAAACTGCTCTCTCGTTTGATTTTGGCCTCATAATGAAGTCATCAACGCACTTTGTACTTTTGTATTCCTCCACTGGATTAGAATGGACGTCTATGGACACGAGCACAATTCTTGCGTTACTGACATTAGCAGATAGCCAGACAAGGCTAGCGATGCTAAAGGCCGTTAGCATTAGGACCGTCCATTAGCGACCGATTCTACCTAAATCAAACTGAGCCCTTCTCTAAACCCCAGCGTTGGGGTGGGGTTTGCTCACTGTCCAATGCCAATCCACATACTTTAGCTACTGTTGCTTTCCTGGTCAAGCTCTCCCTTTCTAACGTGCCTATTGGACAAGGCCGGATTGGGGAGGGACTTAGCGAAGGGCTCATTGGACTGGACTATTGCCAAATATCTAAATATCTAAGGAGAAGTTACTTACATGGTGATAACAATTTAATACAGGTATGATTCTACCCATAATTAACGTTTTAATTTTATAGGTCTGGCTCCTGGACTAACAACCTAAAAGAACTGAACCAGTTCAACATTGGTGGAAAAGAGGCCTGAAAAGAGGATGAGCTTTTAAGATGAAACAAGAACGAAAGAAAGGAAGAATAAATAAAAGAAAAGAGAACAAAATAAACTTATTTGGCAATGTTGGGTCACCACATGAATACCATTACTAGCACTGCTGCTAATCCCAAAACTTCAAATGGAAAGTAGAATATGTAATCTACTGTTGGCTAGAGTCGACACAGAAATAAACTCACAAGAATCATTATAAGTTTTCCCATGTAGAAAAAGTTATTCGCGCTCAAACACAAAGCACACACAAAAAAAAAACAAAGACGCACACGCAGTATGGAAGCCAAACCCCCCACCATGCCACTGTACAGCACATCGGAGGAGAGAACTCTGGAATAATTAACCTCATTTACACACAGAGAATGAAGAACTATCACATAAAGAACAGCCATCAGCGTTCAAAGGAGCAATGTCAGGCTGAGATGAAACTGGTGCAGCAAATAAAAGTCACTGTCTCCCATTGTCATGAAGCATACGTCTCTCTCTCTCTCTTGACAAGCCCAACCGCTCCGTAGCCGAGCCGTAGTAATGTAATGACCTGCTGCACACACACACGCACGCACGCACACACACATGCACATGCACACGCACGCACACATGCACACACGCACACACACGCACACACACACACACACACACACACACACACACACACACACACCACACACACCACACAGGCTCACGCATCAGGAGAAAGAGAGGCGTTAGCTCATCCTCCAGATTAAAATAACATGATTAAATATGGAAAGAGAACAGAGGTCTGGGAGATCCGGTGGGACTTCATTAGGGCAAATTGCCAAAGAATGAAACATGAGTTAGCCAAGAGAGACTGCGGGCTGGGCCAATACCGCCGGGACCCACCCCAACGTTATACCACCACCACTTCACACTGCAACGTGTGAAGCGCAAGTACACACAGTCACACACGCACACACCACCAGAAGACCCCCACAGACCCGGCTCACTGACACACAAAATGTCACAATTGACCGGCCAAAAGCGCCCAACGCCTGGTCGACTAAAAAGGAAAAAAATAATGTCCACTCTCTGCCCGAAAATGAGAAAGAAGATGAGGGCCCAGTGCCCACCTGTCCCCCATGACCCCCGCCAAAAATATAAAAATAAAACATCAAGCACCAACATCTGAATAACTCACAATAAGGTGTGTACGTGCGCGTGTGTGTGTGCCCACTGTCCACGTGCTCCACACCACCCGAGTGTTTGTTTTAACTGCGTTCATTTTTCACATCGGTTGGAGAGGGAAGGAAAGAAAAAAAACTCGAGCAATGATCTTTTTTTTATCGTCTCCCTGCAATCTCTCATAAAACCCATTCCCACAATAGTTAAGACTTAATCAACATTTAATTGGTGTCTTGCTCCGTGTACATCTGCATATGCATATTTCCTGCTGCCTGCCGTCTTCAAATGAAACACAACAATGGCACGCTCCTGTCAGGATTAATTCGCTGGCAAACAGTTTGTGGGTATTTTTTTTTCTCTCCTTCTTCTCTCCTTCCCTTCATTCTGAAAATAAATCAATGCTATGAATATTAATGTGTGAAAGTGTAGCACTTGGCGAAAGGCTATTGTAGTGTACTTGTGGAGGACTTTCTCTCTGTGTTCTGAGCTGATGACGAACGCACTGAAATGATAGTAGTGATGAAGGGGAGGTCAACGGCCAGACTCTGTAAAAGACATACAGTAAAGTGGTCTAGTGTGCACGCACAGGCACACGCGCTCAAACACAGCCACACAAGTGCACACACACACTATGCGCACAAACACAAATTGGCATCAACTATGCTGGCACGCACAAACCTTCAGTACATATGCAGTCCTACAGTATACTAATAAAAAGACTTGCATGTTAGCACGCGCACACACATGAAACCAAATGGACGCAGTTTCATATTTACACTCTCAAGAGTTAAAATATTCATCATGTGAATTAGCTACGCAACTAGAGCATGTAGATGAAATGGTATTTTTTTTATGTGTATGTTTGGCTGTTTTGTTTCCAGAATATCCAGGGTGGAATTGTGGACAAAAGCAAGATAAATCTTTAGTTTTGGGATCTGTGGGACTAAAATGTCATCACAGGGTTGTCCGCAGCTCAAATTCTGAATAAATTTAAAAAAAAAGGTTGAAAACCACTGGTGTAACTCAACCACTGCTGGCGTGAGCCAACAGTCCAGTCAGTGCTATCTATCTCCTCTGGGAGAAGGACAGGAACCAGTCTGTGGTACCAGGAGGTAATGGCACAGAACACCTCTCTAACCTACTCTAATTACCTCCACCAGGCCTCAAGGTGAGCCCCCAACTGGCATGATTTACTCTCAGGTTGAAAGGCCTGCCCCATCTCTCTCTGTGTGTGTGTGTGTGTGTTGTGTGTGTGTGTGTGTGTGTGTGTGTGTGTGTGTGTGTGTGTGTGTGTGTGTGTGTGTGTGTGTGTGTGTGTGTGTGTGTGTGTGTGTGTGTGTGTGTGTGTGTGTGTGTGTGTGTGTGTGTGTGCGCGCGAGGAGGGTGAGGAGTGGGGGCGTCGACCAAGCAGTTAACTGAAACCGAGATAATAATTTTAGAAAACAAACCTAAACTTTTCCCCTTTCATATTTCTCCAGCCATGACCCCCGTGCTCTTTCCAAAGTGGAGGTGATGTGTGGGGTGAGGAGGCAACTTTTATAGGAGGCAACTACAGAGGAATAGCTCGCATATTTCCCTCTGATATCCCACTAAGAAAAAAATAAAAAAAATAAACTGCGTCCTTGGTTCGGGCTTTCACAAACAGACAAGGAGAAAAGTACAAGAAGACCATATAGGAAGGAAAAAAATGAAAGAGAAATTTGTTATCAAGGACCCCCCCCCCCCCCCCCCCCCTCCACACACACCCCCCTTCCACCACCCCCACCCTCTTTTCTTCTGCTCCACATGAGAGCGGGTCGCGAGAGGCTAAGGCTGATAAAATATTTGCCAGCCTGATAAATAATAGATGAGTGGAGCCAAATGGCTTACACGCTCCACAAAAGACCTGGGTGCTTAATATTCCATTCAATGGAGAATCACAGATACAGTCCCCAAGAACAAATACAGGATTAGGTCTGCTTTAGGTGCTGGGTCCAGTCCTCTGGGACAGGGGCTCTGCCCGGTAATGAGGGGCTGCCTGCCTCTCTCTCAGTGTGTGTGTGTGTGTGTGTGTGTGTGTGTGTGTGTGTGTGTGTGTGTGTGTGTGTGTGTGCGCGTGTGTGCGTGTGTCATGCCCCGTCCTCTGAGAGAGGCTAACCGATTATACAGCGACAGCCTGCATCAAAAAGCAACCCAGGTCTTTGGTTCTGCCCTGAGAGCTTTCCTAACGCTCTGCAGCTCAGATAGAAAGATGCCACACTGACGCTGGCTTTTCCCTGATCCCCTGAATGGAGCTAAAGGTCAGAGGGACAGACGGACAGGAATACAGAGGACAGAGGGACGGAGCGAGCGAGCGAGGGAAAGAGAGAAATAGAAGACGCACAGGAGAGAGGAAAGAATGGATTTCCCCGGTTAAAAGTTGCTGTAAACTTGTAAATCGGGGAAGAATGGAAAAGCTTGGGAATGAGGTTTGAATCACTACAGTGTGGGATTCCATGGAATTATGGCCCTGGGCCATCAGAAGACATCAGAAGACGCTCATCGGAGCGCTCATCATGACCGCCATGTTGGTCTGCCTTTGACTTATTCAAATGAGCTCATCCCTTGCACTGAAAACACCTGCCACGCTAGCCATGGGACGACCTTCTGCCAGCGGTGTCTCATGAATGAAAGACGACCCGACACAGACCTCCAACGCTGCAGACTACTCCCTCCCCAAAATGTTCAAAAAGCATTTAAAAGCAGCGAAAAGAGGCTGAGCCGCGGCATCAGCTGTGTGACGCGTTTCCAACGACAACCAGACCAACCTATTTCTTAAAACAAAAAAAAATAAGATCCAAAAATGTTGTACAGAACATGTCATGAATGAAACAGAATGCAAAACATGAAAATAAGTGGCAAACACTCAACAGAAAATGTTGAGCCTACTTTAATCCAAGATGGAAAAAAAGCAAGACTTGACATCTCTAGTTTACTTACTATTATTCCAATGCACGTGGACATTTCACAGCTGATCACAGCTTCTGTACCATTCTTTAGCTCCATGGTAACTAAATTCATACTAAAGTGTATTTTTATTTTGCCTCTAGTGGCTCCAATTGGGACGGCCCATTTTTCTAAATTGACCATATACAGTAATTGCCCAAGCTGAAACAATAACTTGGAATGTGAATCATTCAATACAAACAGTCGCAGGGAAACAAAATAAAATAAATGAGTGCCAGCATCATACACATTTTGGCTCCTACAAACATACTTAACCACTAGAATCCTAACGTGTGCATGTCACTCATAATGAAGAAAGTGAACATATGGCAAAAATAACTCGTCAGCAAGTTCACGTTGAGTCGTGGCTCGTGATGCAAGCTTGTAAAGATTTTCCCTCTCAGAGACTTTAATGAAATCTAAGTACCTAAGTACAGAACCCCTGGTAGACGCCAGCTAACTATGTGTATCGGGTCTCTAAGTGGTTAATGTCAAGAGTCTCCCTGCCTGTAGACTCCCATGGTATGCTTTCTGCCCACGTCATTCCCTCTTTGGCCAGGGAACCCGGACAATGTTGAAGAGAAATACAGATGGAGAGACTTTGAGCAGAAAGAGCCAATGGGAAGATGGGCCAGAATTCACTTCACCACTCACTCAGACATGCACGCATGCATGCACACGGATTGACATGTCAGCTTATTATAAGTAATGTTGTGCTTCTTTTTCGGTAAAGTTGCTTTGTAAATATTGGTGGTTGTGTTTTGGGGGGAGTTATCCTCCCAAGGGAGACCTGTGCCGCAAGGGACACTTTTTCTAATTTGCCAGTATAATCATCAATGAAATGGTGCTGCTTACTGGCATGCCAGGGTCCAGTTTTTTCTCCTACAAAAATCTATAAAATGATGACCAGGCATTGGTCATCCGCTGCATACTGTCAGCACAGGGAACTAGTTAAAAGCAGCAATTTGGTTTTTGCTTTCCTTCCTACACAAAATGTTGCAGGAATCGTATGGAGAGAAGGTGAGTGTAAATGGCGAAACATGAAGCCTCACTGCACTTGGAGAGCTTAAAAAAGTTGAAGCTAAGCTCAACATTTGTTTTTCCACCCCAGGTGTTGAAGGCATCCTTTAAAAAAAATGATTTAAGCCTGTTGCTTTGCCACTGGTAGTGTGAACGCAGCATAACGGCTAGTACAAAGCTTGTCATTTATCACCTGTTTTTCCTGAAAGTTGCTGAAATGATCTCCTATCTGCGATACCTGTTTTCTGTTTGCTTGACGTTTGGCTTGTCTTGTTGTGTTGCCACCATACATAACATTTGCTGTGACACTTTTCCCACTGATTCGCCCACATGCTGTAGACCGAGATGACTGTACAGACTGCGTATGCCACTTAGTTTAAGTTCTGTCCTTATTCCTCCTTGCCTTCTGAGGGCTGGTGTGTCTGTCTGGAGCTAATTTGCCGGACCGATCAATGTGAGAGTGACTTGTTTATACACTGCCAGTACACCTCAACATTTTCAAATAGTTAACTTTAATTTCAATAAGAATTGTGTGGGTGACGTACAGTATAGGCTCAGTTTCTCCCTTCTACCTCTCTGTCCATCGTATACAGTACCGCACGTACAGTACATTCACCTACAGATGAGGGATATTGAAGCTGAAGTCCTATCAAGGCCACACTGGAGCTACACCGTTACCATATGGGAACCCGAGAGCCACACGACTCCATTTTCTCAGACGTTAATTTGTTAATTGGCTTAGTTGTGTGTGTGAATCTCACTCTTTTGTCACGGCCGCATGTGGCCCCGGTTTGTGACATCGCACTCCCTCCCAATGCTCTACCCTCCCACCTCTCACCTCAGCTTCTATTCACTCTACACTCTGCTCCTTACAACAAGAGGGCAGACGACCTTCACCTGCCCTCTCCTACGCTGTCCTTCTGTCTGTTTCCATGTCCCTCTTGCCCCATTCGTGATCTCCATCATTACGGCAGCGCCGTGTGCCTAGAAACAGCGACAAGAACTGAAATCGCGTCGTACTTTTCTTTTTGCGTTCAGCTTGGCGGATCTCTCCCAATCTCTCTCTCTCTCTCTCTCTCTCCCTCTCCACCTTCTCCTCTCGGAGGAAGTCACCAATTACAGGCGCCCTGCCCCCCCCATCCCCCACCCACCCACAAACCCTCCCCACCCCCGCCCCTGTTGACAAACACCCGGTGTCAGCCGACGGTACAACGCAGGTGTGCCACTAACAAGTAGGTGGCACAGGGAGCGAGAGAAAGAGGGCACGCAGGACAGCGCAGACACTACCTAACACCAGGCCGCCCACGCATGTACACACACACACACGCACTCACAAAGACATACGGTACAGGCACCTGTGAAAGTGGGAAACACACATGCGGTTGCGCAGGAAAAAAGACGAGGAGACACAAATGTCATGTAAGCGCAAACTTGTACTTGTGCGTGCGTACACACCCGCCCACGTACACACGCACACACATGGCACACAATGGCAAGTCAGACACATAGGCTGAGGTATGTCTATTGAAATCTAACAAGGAGGAGGCGAGGGGACACACGCCGGTGTTCTGCAGCCGCCCAACAACAGAGAGATATTAAAAGCCAGAGAGCAGGATGCAAAGACACACAGAGAGAGAGACAGAGACCATGTCAACAAACAGAGAATGGCAAAGGATAGAAAGGGAGAGAGGGGCTCAGAATATAGAGAACCAGTCAGAGAAAAAGAAAAGGTGAGAGTGTGTTTGTGTGTGTATACTATATATATATATATATTAGAGCTGTCAGTCGATTAAAATATTTAATCGCGATTAATCGCATGATGGCCCATAGTTAATCTTCGATTAATCGCAAATTAATCGCATATTTTCATGAGTTCTAAATATACCTTAAATGAGCGTTTTTTTAAGAATATTCATATCAAGGTCAATTATTTATTCTGCATTTGAGCCACAGACCACCATTTGATGACATTTATTTAGACTTCCAGACCTAAATTAAAGAATTTGTCAACGATATCATTCGAACGAACATGCACATTTTGTAGAAAGTTCTCTACATTCTCTAATTGTGTAGACTTATTTTAAAATAACTTAACTGATGCAGATATTTAAAAATGATTCACCTGCATTGGCGAAATTGAACCAAATGGACCCACTCGGCCTTTGGTTTTACTGTGAGTTAATCTCGCACTAAAAAAATTAATCGAGTTAACTCATGGCTGAGTTAACTCGCGATTAACTAGTTAACTCGGACAGCCTTAATATATATATATATATAATATATATATATATATATATATATATATATATATATATATATATATATATATATATATATATATATATATATATATATATATATATATACTGTATAAAAACACACAGTATATACATTATATATTATATACTCTATGTGTGTAACATTTTAACATGCTGGATCTTATTCTATTGCGTGCCAGGAAGGGCAACAGTAGCGACCAACGACCAGGGCGGGACTAGTTGCTTACCTACCTTCTGGTCGTGACTAGTTGTTAGCTCAACCAGGTTGCACCTATTTACCCTTAGGGTAAGGGTTTGGTTAGGAGGTTATGCTAAGTGTTTGGTTAGGGTAAGGGTTTGGTTAGGAGGTTATGCTAAGTGTTTGGTTAGGATAAGGGTTTGGTTAGGAGGTTATGCTAAGTGTTTGGTTAGGGTAAGGGTTTGGTTAGGAGGTTATGCTAAGTGTTTGGTTAGAATAAGGGTTTGGTTAGGAGGTTATGCTAAGTGTTTGGTTAGGGTAAGGGTTTGGTTAGGAGGTTATGCTAAGTGTTTGGTTAGGGTAAGGGTTTGGTTAGGAGGTTATGCTAAGTGTTTGGTTAGAATAAGGGTTTGGTTAGGAGGTTATGCTAAGTGTTTGGTTAGGGTAAGGGTTTGGTTAGGAGGTTATGCTAAGCGTTTGGCTAGGGTAAGAACTAGTTGCGACCAGGTTGCAGCCTGGTCATTGGCCACTGTTGGATCTCTCTTGCATTCTGCACCTGCCCACCTAATCAGGTAACACTTTTGTATAGTCACTATAAATGAGGGTGGTAATCACACCTGTGCATACAAAGCACCTGGTGAAGACTACAGTATACAACGGGACACGTGCATGCAGTACAATGAAGCACATATACACAGTGGAGGCCTTAACTATATTTCAACCCTTTCAATTGAAAGGGGCCCCGAGCCTTTTTTAATGGTTTGAGCTCAGCTATGCTGTTCATGCTTTGATAATACACACTGACAGAAGGAAAGGTACTATATATACATTAAACAAAAATATAAACGCAACACTTTTGTTTTTGCTCCCATTTTTCAGAGGATGGACTTAAAGCCCTAAAATTCATTCCAGATATACAATATAACCATTTCTCTCAAACATTGTTCACAAATCTGCCTAAATGTGTGATATTGAGCACTTCTGTTTTATTAAGATAATCCATCCCACCTCACAGGTGTGCCACATCAAGATGCAGATTTGACATCATGATTAGTGCACAGGTGTACCTCAGACTCTCCACAATAAAAAGACACCCTGAAATGTGCAATTTTCTTTTGCCTTATTGGGTGTATGGGCCTCCGAACCAGTCAGTATCTGGTGTGACCACCATTTGCCTCATGCAGTGCAACACATGTTCTTCGCATAGAGTTTATCAGATTGTCAATTGTGGCCTGTGGAATGTTGGTCCACTCCTCTTCAATGGCTGTGTGAAGTTGCTGGATATTAGTGGGAACTGGTATGCGCTGTTGAAATGGTAATAATGTGGTAATATTGTGTTATTACCATTTTTACAGTGTGTACCAGTTCCCACTAATATCCAGCAACTTCACATAGCCATTGAAGAGGAGTGGGCCAACATTCCACAGGCCACAATTGACAATCTGATAAACTATGCGAAGAAGATGTGTTGCACTGCATGAGGCAAATGGTGGTCACACCAGATACTGACTGGTTCGGAGGCCCATACACCCAATAAGGCAAAAGAAAATTGCACATTTCAGGATGTCTTTTTATTGTGGAGAGTCTGAGGTACACCTGTGCACTAATCATGATGTCAAATCTGCATCTTGATGTGGCACACCTGTGAGGTGGGATGGATTATCTTAATAAAGCAGAAGTGCTCAATATCACACATTTAGGCAGATTTGTGAACAGTGTTTGAGAGAAATGGTTATATTGTATATCTGAAATGAATTTTAGGGCTTTAAGTCCATCCCCTGAAAAATGGGAGCAAAAACAAAAGTGTTGCGTTTATATTTTTGTTGAGTGTAATTATTAATTATACAAATTATGACGTGACGCCCGATCCTTAAAGGGGAATTCCACCCATTTTCAACACAGAGAGTGTACAAATGCAACCAAAGGGTTCATTTGGTTCCATTTGTACACTCTCAGAAAAAAGAAGTGTCTAAAGAAATCCATTAACATGGTGAAAA
Source organism: Benthosema pterotum (assembly GCA_039105355.1). Taxonomy (NCBI): domain Eukaryota; kingdom Metazoa; phylum Chordata; class Actinopteri; order Myctophiformes; family Myctophidae; genus Benthosema; species Benthosema pterotum. Next base: position 36,205,065 of record CM076979.1, on the reverse strand, counting down.
TACTGTACATCTTGATGATGTCATCAAGATGTTTCACCATGTTAGTGGTTTTCTTCAGATCTCCATTTCTTGGGAACACAGAATGGGGGAACTTTATCATGTCCACCCAACACCTCTATACTAATGACATATTAGATCTCTATCTCTCTCTCTATATATATACAGTATATATATGTATAGAGAGAGAGAGAGAGAGAGAGAGAGAGAGAGAGAGAGAGAGAGAAAGAGAGACAGACAGGGAGAGAGACAGACAGACAGAGAAATGGCAGAGGAGAAGCAGACAGGGAAGCGAGAGGCAGCTGGCACTCTGGGGCCAGGTGGATGGATGTGCTCCTTGTTAGCATAGGCCTGACAGTCTGACGAGAGGGCTGCTGTCAGGGCTGGGCCTGCCTCCGCCAGGCTGCCTCCGCCAGGCTGCCTCCGCCAGGCTGCGGTGAGGGGATGAGGGGATGCTGCAGGGCTGAGACAGGGCCTGTGAGCCGCGGGGCGGGGAGGAGGGCTGAGAGAGGGGTGCCCCGGCAGATGAAAGACGCGCGGGGCCTCCCAGCTGACTAGTTAAAGAGGAAAGGCGCGACGCGGCCCCCATTATACGGCCCCTATACGACAAGGCCTGCAACGCTCGGCCGGCTCCGCCGCCACCCGCCACTCCGGCCCGTGTTTTAGAACAGCGGTGTGCGCTCACCTCCGGTCAACGAGACGAGCAATAAGTCAACTGATGCATTGTTGTAAGATCATGATTTATTCCTTTGCTGTTGGGCTGCTCGGCAAGACGCGCCGGGGCCATGTACCGGCAGCCTGACACGCCGTGGGTTCCACACTGGGGGCTTCAGCGCAGACAGCGCCTAGAGCAGCCATAATATATGCAGTGGATCTGTCTGCGTTCTCTCTCTCTCTGTTCCCCCATTCATCCCTCCATCTGTCCATCTCTCCGTGCTTGGCTGAGAGGCTGGACAGTGAGAACGACCAAGCGAAAGAGAACAAGCCGAGAGATGGCAAACGGAAACTACTTAACCGAGTGCCCATATCTCTGATTTACCCTGTGTGGTGTTGGCCAGAGCACGGCAAATACAGTACACTTCTTGTCAATTCGGTGTCAGCAGCAGCAGCGCCGCACGCAACACTTCGGCAAAAAGAAAACGTCACTCTCGACAGTGATTGATTATATATTTTCTGTCCACACACACAACACACACAATGTGATCGGTATAAGTGACAGTGGAGTTTAAAGTCACGTGCCGCGCGTTCAGACAAGTGTGTATGCATGTATGTACACACTGAGCTGGTTTCAACCCTCCTACGGTAGCATTCGTTTCTAACATGGAAGTGGAAGGTCAATCTGTTCGAGTGCGTATATAAGAAAAAATAAAAAGATAAACAAACAAATGAGGGGAGTTTAATACAGCCAGGCCTGCCAGTAATCCCAGCGGAGACGTGAAACGCCTTTGTACTCCACTAGTGCCTGACATATATAGCTACCAAACCAAAACACATCCCTCCCCGAGGAAGACGAGTGGATAGATGGATGAGTGGATGAAGGATGGGGAGAGGATAAAAAAGGTGTACAGAGGTGGAGGTCTGATGTTGTGGAAGGAAAAAAGCGCTTAAAATATCCTGTCGGCATACATTCGTTAAACAAACTGGAGAGGGAGGAAAAAGATTTGTCTGCGTGCGCCGCGGTCGGCTGTAAATCACCGGCCAAAATCACCTCCGTCCGTCTGCCTCCCCCTAGGTGGAAGGAAAACAAACCCCCCCCCCCGCCTGCCCGCCCTCGCCCACGGGTCTGATAATTTACACCCCGTAACCCCAGTGTCACAGGGCGTCCGCTCCGAGCGGAGGCGCAGGCGGGCTGGGGGTTTCGAGGGAGACGGGGAAGTGGGGAGGAGGGGGTTCAGCGGAGGAGTGAAATTCTCATAGGGTTGGGTAATTTCTACAGCTCCCACAGAGTCTGCGTCCACAGGGAGACCTTGGGTTCCGTCCTGGACTATCCACCCACCCCCTCCTCCTCTCCCTCACCTCACAACCCTGGATGTGCCAGCGCGCACACGCACACGCACACGCAGGCACACACACACGCACACACACACACACACACACACACACACACACACACACACACACACACACACACACACACACACACACACACACACACACACACACACACACACACACACACACACACACACACACACACACACACACACACACACACACACACACACACACCTCAGCCGCAACCTGCAGATACTGAGGCAGAACTGGCTGCAGATGATGGAGCCTGGATGACATCACTGCTTTTCTAAACTAAACTGTCATAAACATTTGGCTCCAATGCCGCAGTCATACAGATAATGAAAAGGGATAGAGAGAGGGAGAGATGGAGAAAGAGAAAAAGAGAGAGATGGAGAAAGAGAAAGAGAGAGAGAGGGAGGCAGAAAGGTTGGCTTCCTCCCTGCACCTCCAGACTAGCAGAAGTGACTGAGACGACGGGAGAGAGAGAGAGAGTTACAGCAGTAATAAATGGATAATTTAGGGCATTCTTGGCCATTAAAATATAGCGGCTCTTAAGACAAACAGTCAAATATAATCAGGCTTCAGTGCAAGTGCTCTGCAGCCTGTCAGGGAGGGAGATAGCGAGGAGGCATGCCGGGGCGCTGGCGGATCAGGATCAGGGCATGGCATGGCAGCCCCCGTGTCTGATCAGTGTTCTCACTTCAATACTTGGGGAGTTTGATATCCTGCTGGAATATTGATGAAGATCGTGTACATTCAAAAGGAATGGGGGCTGCGCCGATTTGAGATACTCAGATCAGAAAAGGCACCAACGCATTTTTCCTATATTGGCCCCGAACCCTACTGCCATCCAAATAATACATGAACCTAAATAAGGCTTCCTTAAAAAATCAACCCCACTATGAGTTCTGTGCTGGAGACAACTTTCCGTGACTTTCGTTGCATAAGACGGATGAAAAAGGAGAAAATCTTTAAGCATGCGAAGCTAACATCTGACCGCATGACTAAAACGTGATATATTTAGGAACGTCATGAAGGGGGACAGCGGACATCACGTTGACCAGGGGCGGATCTAACATTTCCCAATTGGAGGGGCAGGAGAAAATGGTATGGGTGTGGCTTCAGTTACTGGACCTTTATTAGTCATTTATTAGTTTATTAGTAAAGAATCAATTGTAACATCAGTTGTTGTTGAAGTTGCAACAGACACGCAGCATGCATAAAGCTAAAGGTCTGACTCAGAGAGGTTTCTGTTTTCAATGATGAAATGCTGCTGGTTTAGTGGTGACACAACTGTAGTTAGTTAGCAGTAGTAGTGTTTCAAATCATTTTAAATATAAGCACTTTAATTTGAAATATCTCTGGTTGTTTTACATGCCATCGTGTTTGGTGGGGCAAACACGATGCCCATGCCTAGATCCGCCCCTGACGTTGACTTTGAGCGCGTCTGAAAAGTAGGAGAGGAGAGTGGGGTAGAGGAGTGACTCACAGTGCTCAGCTTGCTGGAGGTAACGATGATGCGGCGTTCGTGGAGCATGCTGGCGTAGAGCTGCAACATGTTGTTGACGTCCACCGCCACAAAGTACTCCGTCAGGTTCCGCTGAAGCGAGAAGGGCACAGAGTGACACACACACACAAACACACACACGTCATGTTCTCCACCACTCACTTAGACGCTTACAGTTCTACACGCTGTGAATGTGAAGTGGGACTGGGCTGTTGGCCAGTAGTACCATACAGGCTGGAATGTTGGTGGTTACACTTAGCTCTGTGCAAAGCAGTGGTTTTCAACTAGTGGTCCCGGGGACCACCAGTGGTCCTTGAGAGGATGCCAGGTGGTTCCCAGCTAAATGGTGGGCAGTTGGTAACCAAATGGACCATTACAGATCTGTAACTCTTGAGATTGTAAATAAAGTTTTACGTTCTGAATAGTTACAGTAAATTACCCTATTGGCCTGAATATAAGACTATGCTTTTTTCCCAATGTAAACATCCCCAAAATGGAGTCGTCTTATATTCAGGGGCTATACTATTTGTCATTCAATGTTTTTGTTTCTGTAAATGGGTCTTGAAAAATGAGGGTCGTCTTATAAACGAGTCGTCTTATATTCGGGACAATACGGTATATTTAATCATCTGAATTACTTAATTTTCAAGAATCTACAGAATTAGAAGTGTAGAAGAATTGTTAGTAGTAGTAGTAAAATGGTTGAAAACCACTGGTAAATAGCCTGGTCTAGCCCTCAATGATTTTGGCCTTGGGGGGCGGGGGTGTCGTGGGATCCACACGGCGGAAGTGCTGCGCTCTGATTTGATCTCACTAACGTGTCGTCATCTCCGGCCCCTCCCCCTCCCGTCCACTGCTGTTCTACGTCACATCATTTAGAGCGACGGCCACCCCGGAAGGTTGAACGCCCCTCAAGGCCACTTTCCAACGTGCGTTAGTCCAGGCTTTCCGTTTTCGCGCAACGCGAATGAAAATGAAAGCCTGGGTGTCGAGGCTAACTGGTAAAGGGATCAGAACACTGAATACATAGAGAGAGAGACTACAGACAGAAGCACTTCTGCATATAATTCGTACGACTGATATCTGCTGCAGTCATATGTATTTTTGGAGGAGAAAAAAATGCCATCAATCAACTGTGCTTGAGGGAGCAAAAAGGGCAATTTTACTTCTGCAGCCTGAGTGATCACCATATTAATGGCATCCACTGCTTCTAATAGTCAGGATGGGTGAAACGTAGAGCATGAATTCCAGCCCAGCATGTGCGAATGTACAAATACTGACAACTGACATGGAATTAATTAGTATTTTAATTATTTATAATTTATTTATTATATAGGACGGTGTAACACGCCAAAAATAGCTAATCTATGCAGCTAGGGTTGTGCCAATGAGACATTTTGGCCGCTAATTAACTGCTCTTATGGCCGATAACCGATACTGTTGTCGATATAATCTCATTCTGTATTGAATTTTACTTTTACTTTTGTCCATTCTGAGATATCTGCAGAGGCTGCAATGCAGGCTTAGGCAAGTCAGATTTACGTTTATATTTAATACTTGTAGGTTCAAGATTATTTATGTTTAAAGACAGACCAATTAACAACAAATCAAACAAATTAATTAAATTAATCGATTAATTAATCTGATTAATTGAACCACTGCAATTAATCTAAAAAACAACTAGAATCGGCCGATACCGATGTGTTTGCCGATTAATCTCCCAACACTATATGCAGCGCATGAATATTGTACTTGTACATCAGCTATGCTCAGCACAAGACAAGCACCCTGTATGACGGAGTATCACAAATTGAGGATTAGTTGGGAAAAGAGGACACAGAGTCAAATTTGAAGCGAACGCTGGGTGTGATCGCGGAGCGCGCCGCGCGGCAGCAGCAGCACCGGCGTCAGCACAAGACAAAAGACTAAAGGAGCTGATGTTATCGCCTGGTGATGCAACGATTTCAAAAGGTGATGGCGGTGTGACGGCGTCGTCTGATCAAAAAGTGTTCCAGGTAGAAGAGGGAAGTTTCGCAAAGTGCATGATCTCTCTCTCTCTCTCTGGCTCTGCGGCGTTGAAGACTTACGCTCTCAGGGATGGTTGGCAGTCCATTGATATCCGGGGCGATGAAGTAGGAGTGCTGTGAAAAACACACACACACACACACACACACACACACACACACACACACACACACACACACACACACACACACACACACACAGGGCAGAGAAGAAGGAAGGTCACCCAATGAAGCGCTGAACCGCTCACACACAGGAGAACGAGAGGAAGGGGAGGGGAGAGGAGTGGGGGGGGGGCCTTCACTTTGTTCTATGATTTATGGCCCATCTTCTCCTCTGTCTATATGAATTGCTGAGCTGGTGTCTGAACTGTGGCGATGCTTTTATCAGGCCCGGAGAACAAGAGAAGCGCTCCATAGCAGCTCGGCACCCCCCTATAGACACACACACACACACACACACACACACACACACACACACACACACACACACACACACACACACACACACACACACACACACACACACACACACACACACACACACACACACACACACACTGCACACGGCCATGTCTCCGGTGGAAAATGGGAGTCTTTATTTAACCATTACAAGAGGCCTGTTGCCGAACGTTGATGGACACGTGCACACGTGTGTACGCCAAGTGCACGGGCGCACGCACGCACACACGCACGCACGTGGGTTCTGAGGGGATCACAGGGCTGCCTGTCTCACTTTGGGAGAGCAGGGCAGGTTCAGTGTTCAGATCAAAGAGGCCTGAGCGAGTTGCTGTACAGAGACAGGTAGACATCGCACCACCAACAGCAACATGCTCTCTCTCTCTCCATCTCTCTGTCTCTCTCTCTCTCTCTCTCTCTCTCTCTCTCTCTCTCTCTGGGCCTCGGCTCAGCCATCTGTTGCTGCTCCGTTTGCTAAAAATCCACAGTAGCACGGTAGTCTCCACACTAACCGCTTCTCGCACACTAGTCTCCGACTGCCAAGACCGTGTGGCGTTTTGGGAGAAAACGCTGCATTTCATTTCATTTAAAATGATGCCACGACGCCGTAGCTGTGGCATTGTTATTCCAAACACAGCGCCGACAACCGTGTGCTCGAGATCCAGAACGCATTTATTATTTTTCAGGAATGCAGGCCAAGCTTAATTTATACTTCCGTCACACAAAGGTGTCGCTTGCAGACGAGGAAAAGGATCTTCAAGCTGGCGGCGACGCGTTGACAACAATGCATGGCAGTACCTCTGTGCGCTGGTCGTATAAAGTGAGCTTCGCTTACACCAAAACATACGAGTGCAGTACAATGTAATGCGCTGTACAGAAGTGGTTCTCAACATAGGTTTGCAGGGACCCCCGGCATCGTTGAGAGGTCTCCAGGTAAATTTCTGGTAGTTAGGAACCAAATTGATCTTTATACTGCAGATCTGTAACTATGAAAGTGTACAATTGGAAACAAATAGACCTCACAGAACGTCCGTGGTGTAATGGCGTATCAAACTGGGGGGGGGTCCCTGAAATGAAAAGTGTTGAGAATCACTGCTACACAGGACAAAAACAGCATCCCACCAACACCATCACCATGACCCTAAAGAGTGCAAAGGGCTAGAGATTAAACGGACATGCTGAAATGCAAAGTTAAGAAAGTGTCTGTCCACCACCACCACCCGAGAGATTGGAAGTTTAGTTTGAACAAGAGAGGGAAAGAGAGAGAAAATAAAAACGTGTTAACAACCAAAAGTATTGACTAATGTTTCCTGGCGGTGTGAGACGGTTTCAAACTATATCTAGATGGCACCTAGTGCTGGACTCACTTGGCTAGAGGCAGAGGAGTTCTATGGATCTATAATAGCATTCATTGACAAAGTGCTGTTAGCGACGCCACTGTAACACATAAGACAAATGACTGTAGAAGCAGCATTATGACAGTGTGCACTTCACTGCAGTTGAACTACTATCCAGGGATGTCCAAGTCAAATAAACAGCAGGCCAAAATAGAAACATGGGTACAAGTCGAGGGCGGTCTGTGTTTCAACATGCACAGGCACCAGTTACAAGGACATCTCTCTCTCTTAACAGCTAAATAAATGCAAAGAGGAAACTGCGTGCATTCAAACTGAAATGCATAATTAAAAGGTCAGTTTCCTGTTATGTGATCATCACCAAGCACGGATTTCATAGTAAAATGAAAGTAAAGTGTGTGCAATATACAAAGGGCCAGTTCTAATACTAATTCAGTATCATCCCATGAGCCAGAGATATTTTGACATATGTGCACTATACTGTAATGTATGTCCAAGCGGAACCTTTAATCACTTGTACAGAAGTTATGTAGGCTTAACTGTATAACACGTTCTGGAGTCTAGTGGTTTTTCAACCAGTGGTCCTTGACAGGGTTCCAGGTGGTCCCCAGCTAAGTTGGTTAACCAGATGCAACTCTTGAGAACGTAAAAATGAAACCAAATGGACCCTTGCGGGTCTGTATACAGTATGTTTTGCCCGTTTTGTTTCCTAAATCCAGCCTGGGATTGTGGACAAAAGCAAGAAATGTCCTCAAATGGTGGTCCGTGTCTCAAATTCGGAATAAATGGTGGGCCCCGGGTATCGAAAAGGTTGAAAACCCCTGCTTTACACCACCACTCTGTGGCTTTTGTGCATGTCTCGGGCAAAATAAGGCAATGATCAGGCACGCAGCCATGCATGTACACACACCCTGATGTTCATCTGTCCCACACCTTTCTGGGCCGTTTGCTTGCTTGCTTGCTTATCTGGTTTCTTTTTTCCTTGGCTTTATTTTTTCCTAGGACATGTTTATACAACAACATGGAATGTGGGTTAACTGGAGAGGCATCAATGAGATTTTTTGAGCACAATTGCCTCTCTGCTTTAAACATAAACTATAAAAGAAGAGAAGAGATGGAAGGGGGGAGGGGCGGGGGTAAGTTTTGATATTCAGAAAGAGAATACAGCAGCATGGAGTGGCATTAATCATTTACATGGTTTGATTGTTTTCCAGAGGAAAAGAAACACACACCAAGGCCCAGGATAGTTTGTTTTTGTTATATTTAAAAAGATAGCGTGGCTTATTTGGCCAAATTGGAAACCCGCGGCTCCCATGCGATTAGTGCAGCGGCGGTTCCAGATTCCACAGAAGTCCTCTCTCTCTCTCCCCCCTACTCCCGTTTTCCCCTGCTCACTCATTCTGCTCCACTCACCGGCTCCTTGTTTTGTGGATCTCTCAGTACTTGCCCGGTGGCAATATACAACTGCTTATTCTTGCACATTGAGAGACAGAGAGAGAGAGAGCAGAGAGAGAGAGAGGGGAGAGAGAAAGCAGAGAGAGAGAGAGCAGAGAGAGAGCGCAAAACAGGGTTCACACTTGAAAGGGGACAATGATCCCTTTACTCGGCTGCAGCAACGACACGCAGAAAAGAGAAATCACTCTTTTAGGGAATTATTCTGCTTCATCAATTAAATATCAAAACAGTGGTTTCTACAGAAAACAGATGAAACCGTCACCCCTGTTCTCTGGGCTTCTCTTCCAATGAAGCTCCAACATCAAAATAAAATAGAAAGATCTTTCTTTGTAATAAAGTAATAATAGTAATAAAATAAAAATAATAATAAAAGGACACAAAAATAAATATATAGCCATAGCTATTGAGTTTGTAGGTCTGTTATTTTGGAAAAATCGTGAAAACGTGACACAAATCTTTGAATATTCTGTCACAGCGGACGTTTTTAACTGCTTTTGGGAGGGTTCCTGGAACTACATATTTTACGACGGGGTCGGTGGTTATATACTGATGATTTTGGGGGTCCTTGACATGAAAGATTGAGGACCACTGGGATAGAAGCCGTTTGAAGACATGCAGGATCAGTTCTCAGGTCAGATATCTTGACTACCTAACATGTGCCTATAATTGTTACGGCTTATCGGCGTAATTACACAGGTCTTCTTTAGAGACCTGTGTCTCGTTTAGAGACCCGTGTCTCATTTAGAGACCTGTGGCACAAGATCACCGGTAGCCTGAAGCCCCACACTGCTTAAAAAAGGACATGATATTAGTGAACGCGCAGCCCCACTCACTGTTGTATTCCTATATGGGTCAATCCTACAACACAGGGAGACAAGAAGAAAAATAAAGTGTGTGTTTTATGCTCACCAGCCATAGGTCCTGGTGGTGAGATAGTGTCATGTTAACTCAAACACAGGCTGGCGTGTATAGACGACGTGTGCTTGTTAACATAATCTCTTTGCCCTTGATAAAGTCGGACACATGATGAGTTGTGAAAGAGTTACGCCGGGGTTCAGAACGGATCCTTTATCGGACCAGAACCCGTTAGAGCCACTTGTGTTTCCAAACAGAGTGTCAGTCCTTGATCTCTCCCACCCACACACCCACAAGCACCCTCCAATTCATTTCTTTGGCTACCTAGGCCAGGGGTTTTCAACAGTGGTCCCTTAGGAGTCCAGGTGGTCCCCAGGCTAAATGATGGAATGTTGGTTAACCATATGTAACTCATAGAGAGCGTAAACATGAACATGTTTACACTCTCAAGAGTTAAGATGTTCATCATCTGAATTAGCCAAAGTATACACAACTAGAGAATGTGGAAGATTAATGGTCATTTTGTTCTGTATGTTTGACTGTTTTGTTGTCGACAAATCAATTTAGTTTTGGGGTCTGTGGGCCTAAAATGTCATCAGACGGTGTTACGGTAGTCCTTGAAATTCTGAATAAATAGTGGGCCCTGACCCAGCCCATCCCTCCCTCACTAGACCGTCTCCTCCTCGTTCCTTCTGCCTCATCTTTCGGTGAGTCAAGCCTGATTTGCACTTTGTCGAACAACGGCCGACCTCCAAATCTAGGAGGTTGATGAGCTTGTTGCTTTGCTGTATTTTATAAATAACACATTACACGTATGCAAGTACACTGGTATACTTACCACACTCAGGTTTACTGGCGTGAAGGGCTTTGGCACAGGCAGGTCATACAGTGTGTTCAGCATGTCATTCAAGTCATTTTCCTGGAGAGGGGAAACAAGTTGTACAAAACACAACCAAAACATCAGGACAACAGTCTTTAATCATTTTCTTTTTCATGTGTCAAACGGAAAGACCCACTAGGGACGAGGGGTCTCCCTCCAGACACCGCATCGAGGCCCAAAGAGCCCCCCCAAAAAAACATCCGACTGGCACACGTTTAACGAGCGACGGCGAGGTTTGGGGTAGACGGGCAGCGTACTTATTATCCCGGCAGCGTTGATTTACAGCTTGGCCTGTCGGTAATTAAGCAAGGGGGTCGCCTGGTCCAAAAAGACAGCGGCTTTAAGAAGCCATCAGAGAGGGCCTGGCTGGACCACAGAACAGGCCCCGGGATTATTCATCCGGTATTTACGAGCTCTGCAACAAGGCGGCTACTTCTCCAGCTCTGTCGCGGGGCATAGAGGCGCTGTATACGGGACAACAGTTGGTGACATGCAGGCCTAGTTAAACTAAACTAACTGACTGACTGACCGACCGACTGCAGTGAACACACTGCGGTCAGAGCTCACAGGTTTTTCTCTTTTTGCTTTGCTCCGAGAAGTTTGCCTCGGTTTTGGCCAAGAGTCACTGCTTGTTTGACAAAGTCTGTGCGTGCATCTGCGAGGGGATGAGTGCGTACTGTACTGTATGTGCTCGAGAAAGAGAGAGAGAAGAGGAGGAAGAGACACAGATAGACACAGAGAAAAGAGAGAGATATGGTGAAGAGACAGAGGAGGGAAGATATGCACAGTAAAATAAATCCACTGCGGTAGACTGTACAAATATAACCGAATGGAGCTGTAAGGGGTCCATTTTGGTTACATCTGACCGCTCTTCGGGGGTCAAATGAACACTGAGGATTTCACGGTGTACAGTGAGAGCAGGGGAGTGAAGGGTTTGCGATCGAACAGCCTCCTGTCATGAGCAGCTCAATGCTCACACGCATGGTCAGCAACACGGCCTGGGGAAACAGTTCATTTACCCCCTCGCCTTAAACCCTCATCGCTCTTCTGTCTTCTCTCGTCTGTCAACATCCCCCTCTCGCCCGGAACGGACAGCGGGGAAAATAGAAACCAAATCATGCACACTAACACTTCAGTCACACAGGATTTTGTACACAGTGAAATTCTGAGCGTTCCTTTAACTCCCCGAGACTGTACACAACGCGTAACCGATCCGGTTGCATTCGTAATACCCTCCGAGCTTACAAAATGGATAAATTAACATTGAGGATTTTTTTTTACTGTGCAGCAATCTTTCTGTCTCTCTCTCTCACTCACTCACACACATACAGAGACACACTCTAGTATGCCGTCTTCATCCGTCTGTCTCTCTCTGGATTTTATTATGCTGTGGAATTCATATTAAGTGACAGAGCTGAATGTGTTTATGAATGTGGCCTGCATGTATGTGTGTGTGGGCGTACACGTGTGTATGTGTGAGTCTGTGCGTACATACAGTACGTACGTTATGTGCGTGTTTGTGGGTGCAGCCTCCTCTTAACAAGGCTCTCTGCTGATCACCCCTCGCTCAGAAACTTTGGGCGAAGCTGGGACAACTAGTAGCTGTCCCAACGCGCTGTGCAAACCCCCCACCCCATCCCACCCACTCCGCTCCCTTTCTCTCGCTTTCTGCAGTCTCTCTACGAGGGTACACCACCTACAGCCTATGGTAGACGCCGCACAACTCCCTAGTTTGTTGCACACTTTGAAATTCCCCTCCCACTGCTTGTAGAATACAGTGAATAGTCAGGGGGAAAGGGATATCGCAAGATGCAAGTGGTTGTACAGTGTGTGTGTGTGTGTGTGTGTGTGTGTGTGTGTGTGTGTGTGTGTGTGTGTGTGTGTGTGTGTGTGTGTGTGTGTGTGTGTGTGTGTGTGTGTGTGTGTGTGTGTTCACGTTTGCGTGCATGTTCCCTAAACGATTTGTTTTTCCAAGTAAATCATCGGGAATAACTTCCAGTGTCAGATCAGCGTTTGGTCTGTGAAATGTCAACATGGTTGTGTGGTAACAACGCGAGGCGCGAGTCGAACCCGACGCGGCAAACAAAAACCTCTCACACACACAAAAAGATTCCAGCGTACAGAGAGGGAGTACACAATGCAGAAAAATATATCTTACCACAGCACTGCTTTTCAAAAAAAAAAAAAAAAAACGCTGTGGTATGGCTTCGTACTCCCTTCAAAATGCATGATTTAGGTGCAATGTGAGTATTATTTTACATGGAAGAATCATATGAATAAAATGAACAACAATTTAGGGGCTCTTACCTGGCGTTTAGTTAAGTAGTCTGCCAGCGTATTTAGCAGCTTGTAGTAGATTTCGAACCATGGAAGATAACTGAAATGGAACGAAGATAGAGAATGAGCGCATTGACAGTAATAACTTGTGTCATCATCAGAACATCATGGGTCAATTATAAGGTCATCAGAACATTATGGGTCAATTATACTGGAGTAGGTTATGGCCAGTAGTGTTGGTTGGTTGATTTTGTGTGCTTGGTTATTTTACATTATGGCTCATTTATAGTTGGTTGTGCATAGTGTACACACACCAAGCATAGCAGATCTACAAGCTCACAGATGACGAGCACAAAGCGCAACCGAGTAGAAATCAGGTCTTTACGACTTCATTGCATGGCTGCAGGCAGGAAGCAAAGGTGAGGCGAGCACGAGGTGTTGTGACCCAAATAAAAAGAGATCAAAGATTCAGCAGACTTTTATAATGCATCACATTTCTTGTTTTTTTTAGACATCGCCCGAGGAGAAAATAAACAAAACCAAAATTGCATTCTACTGTCCACGTTTGCTCGGTGTCAAGCGCACTGGCGTTTACAAGATGCCGAATGCCAAAAAAATAAAAAAATAAATCTTCACAAATAATATTTCATTTAATGCCGCGCTAGCAGGTTTCATAAACATATATGCACGTCAATAAGTCATTTAAAATGCAGCGCAGCACATTTACCATTAATAGCTCATATCTATGTGGATCCGTGGCCCAGAGACACTTATACATAGCTACAGTGAGTAGACTGATAAATGGTATCTAGTCCTTATTATGACATTCTTCGTACCCAGGGCCCTGTGCATTCTACGCATTCCTGGCGTGTCTGCTCTTTGAGATGGTAGTAAAGGGAGGGAAGAGGCAGGGGTGAGATAGAGAGAGAGAGAGAGTGAGAGGGAGGGGGTTTTAGGCTCTTCCAACAAAACATTGCTGCGCCATATAGCTTGCGTTGGATGAGGAGAGAGAATGCAATGGTTTACAAGCATGCAGCTCCCAGATGCACAGACTTAGCCAAGGCACAGCCTGCGATGCCCCCGCGCCACCCTCCCTCCTGCTTCTCCCCCTCACTCTGCTTTCTTTATTTGACCCTTTGCACGTAAGAGAAAATTCCTTCGTCTTATCTAATTAATGTAAAATAAATAAATTCATTAACAAGCTCAAAATAATTCATACCGTGGTGTTTGTGTTGGGAGAGCTAATCGCCAAGAACACCCACCATAAGCTAAAAGCATCTGCAACATGGCTTTCTTTATATAAAAAAATAATAAAAAAAAGGTTGACATATTCTTGGCCCAGTCGACTTGGTTTCGTCGTGGAAGGTGGCCAACATTTTTTTAGGGGGCTCAAAGGTTGCGAAAACTAGGTACATTTTCCATGTCATGCAATAACAATAAATATTGAAACAAGGTTTATGAATTTTTATTTCGGTTTTAGCATGCATCTTTGAACATTTCTTGCATAATGATCTAAGGCCTGCTTAGAATCGAGATGAAGTACTGTACACACAGAGACTACTCCCGTAAATGTTTCATTAACTGGGGGCTGATCTGCAAGGGTTGAAAAATGAATTAACTTCAAGATAATTATTCAATCAATCAAAAGCCGACCATTGCTTTTGATTGTCATTATGCAGTGCTACGTACAAATGATAAACAGTATTAAAAATATATGTGTTAAAAACACAAGAAACACATTTCATTGGTTAAAAAAGTTGAAATAAACAAATCTAGGCCTATGTATAAACAGAGGCTTGACTAAGTTTTTATAAGCCAGTGAACTCCTGCTCAGGCTGTAGATCAATGAGCATGGGTCACTGGCTGCTCTGTAGACTGGAATTAACGGACAACAAGAAAACAATAAAGTGAACCTAATGCAAATTTTCATATCGCTAAATCCGCAAGCGGCCAATGACAGGCCAGGTTCCCGGAGAAGTGCAGCCAAGCGCACCAATCAGCAGAGGGCTGAGTGACCATTAGTCTGAAACAATCAGCTTCTTAACATGCCAATATTTTGACGTCCGCCTGGACATTTTCCACAATCAGGTCACACTCTCAGGAGAAAGCAGAATCAAACATGCATATGTTAATTCACATGCTGACCGCTATATTAACCTGAAGACCTATTTCTGCCATGTCAAACAAACGCAGAATCCATAACAATGTGCAGCACAGAGCACTCACACGATCTGCATATGAGGTCAGGTTACAGTGAATTAGGTGGAAAAAAAAACGAGGAGGCTATAAGTTGGGTCTGTTATCGTGGCTCTGAGGGGGTGAACAAAGGCTGGGGTGTTATCTAGTTTCTCTTCTTTTGTTTAAAACGCCAGGCTCCTGGGCATTAATCCTTCATTTTTCACCATTAAACGGGATGTAAATAAGACTCTGGCTGTCAGAAGAGCCGTCACCCTCATTACTCCCCACACCAAGATGCTGTAAATCCTTTGTTTTAGAGAGAAACACATGATTGCTGCTGGAGGCAGCCAACCATGGCTTATCAAGATATCCAGTGCTTACGTTTATATCGCACAATAGGAAATGCCTTGTGTTCAACTCAAAATGCATTGAAATTAAATCTAACTTTAAACTTGCATTGTTTTGCTCCCTCCACCCTCCCGCTCTCTATGTTGATGTAAAGTTAAAGTTTGGAAAGCTCGCAGAGATACTCCTACTCGTCACAGTTCATTGCTCAGATCTGTTTTTGCTTCACAAATCCTGCGATAGAGAAGCGAGGCATCCATCACTGGCGCGCTCCAAGCGTGGAGGGCCCCGCAATCTCTCCTGCCGTTTTAAACACACGTCTTCTCAAAGTGCCGTGTACTCAAAGAATGAGCGGCTAATCTACAGCCCACTCATAGACCCCTCCAGCTCCTCATCCCCAGGCTCACGGACCACCTCACAGAGGGAGGGGAGTAGAGGGGGGGGGTCTGAGAGAGGAGAAGTGGCGCAAGAAAGGGCATCGGGTCCTGTAAATGATGCCGTTATGGACAGGAGTTCCCACCATCCAGTGCATTCAGAAGTCATGCTTTTCAACATTGGTTTCAACATTGTACAGTGCATTTTACATAAAAAATATATGTAAAGAAACTATTTACAAAAAAAAAATTGCAACGCCTACAACTTTAATACCGCTTCCAGACATTGCTATGTCAAGTATTACAATTGCTATATTTACAACTTGGCTGTTAAGTTGTTTGAGTACAGGTCCATGCTGGTGAACCTACAAAACATCCTCACTGTACATTTATCTTTATTGTATAGGCCTATTCATACTCCAGTTTTACTGTAGGTATTTAGGTGACCAACAAAACGGCGGCCAGTAAAAATCAAGAGAGATGTGTTTGGCAGAGTGGTGAGAGGCGTACCACTGTAGACTGACGTCATGTTGTATTTTCCGGTGGTCACTTGGACTGGAGTATGAATAGGCCTTAACTCTGACAGACAGAGTAAAAAATGTACACTTTCTAAATTATCTCTAGGGATGTGTACTTACTGTACATCTGCCCTGTTTTCTGCCACAAAGTACCTGTTGGGTGTTAAGCATAACGCTATTATTCATATTCCCCTGGACGGGTCCTAAATCTCCCCCCACGTCCAGGGCCCTGGAACCATAAGTCAGCTTGCACCTTGTAGCCGGCTCAGTGAAAGATTTGATTACATCTTTACTCTGCCGGGTCAAGGGTTAAGTGCAGGGAAGGAAATGTCCTCTGGCAGCCCCGCTAAGTGACCACTAACCGGAGCAAGGCCGGGGATCCCAAAGCCTCAGCCGTCAAATAAAACCAAGGAAAACGGCTTTTTCATCTCTGAGCCGCTAACATGTCCAACGGCAGTGCCCTCCCCCCCACCCCCACTCTCCCGCTTTCCAAATGTGAGAGAATGAACATGGGAGAAGACGTTAGGGGGATAACAGTGTGGAAATGTTTGTGTGTGCGGGGGCGTGTGTGTGTGCGTGTGTGTGTTAAGAGGTTTCGCCTAAAGGAAGTGCGGCCCTTTCCAGTCGGGGTCTTTAGCCACAAGACTACAAAGGGCTGTCCACATAAAACTGTCCCAGTCATTAAGGCACTTCCTCCAGTAAGCAGAGGTGACAATTTTATGGTCCCAGCACTTCAACAATTGCGGAGACGCAAACTGTTTTAATTACTTTTATTTTACATCCAGAGGAAATGATAGATTAAATGAAGGTAGGCTAAAGTAGTAGTGGTGGCCGAACGCTCTTCTCTTTTAATCTGCCTCACAGGCTAGAACACCACTAATTCATTCTGATCCTTCCATCATATTATCTCACTTTAAAAAAATATCCCTCTTCTGCTCAGTTTAATTATTATTAATTTACCGCTTTAGGAAAAAAAGAGTGTGTAACTGGCAAGTCAAAATTTAAAGTCATTCTGAATCTGAAATAACAATAAAAATAAAACGAAAGTGCAGAATGGGGCAGGTGTGAGTGTGTGTGTGTGTGTGTGTGTGTGTGTGTGTGTGTGTGTGTGTGCGTGCGTGCGTGTGTGTTGGGAAGGGGGGGGTCATGCAGGATTCTGCTCTCATATTTTTAAAGGTATTCATACACGGTTCATATACTGTAGCTACTTTGAGACGTCTAAAGTATGCATTATTTATTTCTATCACACCTTAAAATCTCAGTTTTAAAGGGCTAACTAAACACTAAAAACTAAAACAGTCCGCAGGAAAATAATAATGATTAAAAAAAAGTAAAGAAAAACATGTGTGTGCACACAAATACAGACACACAAAAAACTTTATAAGTACGTTTTTTGTGTTGTTATTATTATTATTATTATTATTATTATTGTTATTAAATGAAGCAAGCCATGCAAACTACTCAGAATGCATAATGAATTTTATACATCATATGTCAAATGAATTAGCATGTCGAACTCAGCGAGAGGGACAGGGGAGCCTCTGCTAATTGGCAGTGAAGCTTCATGCATAATTATGGGCCAGGCGTCTTTGCCGTCGCACTGTGGCAGTAGCCGTGTAACGACTCAGAGTAGGGAGAGAGAGAGAGAGAGAGAGAGAGAGAGAGAGAGAGAGAGAGAGAGAGAAACAAAGGCCATGCAGAGACTGGCTGAGGAAGGGAGGGAGGGTGGGTGGGAGGGTGGGAGCAGGAGGGACAGTTCTCGACAGCAGCTCATAAGGGCAGTGACAGACCCACCACTGTCCGTCAGGAGACACAGTCGGACACACAATTGCGCACACACACACCACCCAGAGCAGCAATTACACAATCAATCTCACGCACGCACGCACGCACACACACGCACGCACGCACGCACGCACGCACACGCACGCACGCACGCACGCACGCACGCACGCACGCACACACACGCACGCACGCACGCACGCACACGCACACACACTGAAAGGCCGATGTATGTGGCTTTTTGTCCACTTAAGCCCTCAATAGAATTTGTGAAAAATCAGTGACTTTTTAATTATATATACACAGGCTATGGATACATATATGTTTTTTATTGTGCTTTGTGACACTGACCATAATAGCCACGGTTCAAGTGCTTAATAACATCTTTCAATCAACTAATTCCGCTAATTCCACTAATGCCATTGAAATGGCTTAATTTCTCCTTTTCATTTTATGCTATCATCTATGAAAAGCACCAGGTCATGTTGACACTTTCCTAAATTCTTTTAATAAGCTCGCACATTGAGATTAGCACTGGGGTACACCCTCGACATAATAGGAGAGTAATTACATTTGCAACACTAGAATTTAGTTATGCTTAATTAAATGGAAATTATAGTGATAATGGCCTTTGTTACAGTGCTATTAAGAGGGGGAATGGCTTTTTACCAGGCACGGTTGTGAGTACCCTATTCAAATAGAAACAGTCCACCAATGAAATATCAAAATGCCACAACTTTTAAGTAATCATATGTGCACACAAATCATAAGATTTGTGTGGGAAGACACGGAATATAGACTTGTTTCTCCTGTACAGCAGAACAGTGTTTAGCATTTTCTCAAATATATAACTGAAATCAACTTATTTAAAAGGAATGTATATAATAATAATAATATAATAATAATAATCCTGAGAGTGGTCCATACATTGTATGACAATAGGATCCATAAATAGGAGCTCTCATTAATGAAGTAACTCGGTGACTGGGTTGGTTCAAACGCATTTAATTGTGACTTTATGCTTACTTGCATGAAGTAACCACGCGAGTAAGCATGCACACCAATAATAGCAAATCTACAAGTGCTCAACACATCACAGCCTGATGCATTGTTGTGAGCTTGTAGATCTGCTTTTTTTGCTGTGCAAACATCACTTGTACGTGTATATTACCTTTGACTGTGAATGAATAAAAGAAACCCGAGACTGTGTGCTCTGAGACCGTGTGTTTGTTTTCGTGAATGTTAATTGTATTGTAGGCCAATTCATCAGTGCATCTATATTCCAGTTTTGTTATACAGTATAATGTGATGTAATTAATGTAACAACACTGCAGTCACATTCAAGACACATTTTTATAATCTATTGAAGATAAGATTCATTCCCTCAGTTTTTAATTACAGTGAAAGATGACTGTGTGTGTGTGTGTGTGTGTGAGTGTGTGTGTGTGTGTGTGTGTGTGTGTGTGTGTGTGTGTGTGTGTGTGTGTGTGTGTGTGTGTGTGTGTGTGTGTGTGTGTGTGTGTGTGTGTGTGTGTGTGTGTTTGTGTGAGGGACATACCTGAGCAGACATATACAGACACGGCAGCCTTGGGTGAGTCGGCAGAAGCCAAACCTCTGCTTGCTGTCGATGTCGGTCAGCACAAAGGTGAAGTTCTGACCCACCTGACTCTGTGATACCCTGAGACCAGGCACACGCGCGCGAGACACACACACACACACACACACACACACACACACACACACACACACACACACACACACACACACACACACACACACACACACACACACACACACACACACACACACACACACACAGACCAAAATGATGCAAAGATCCCAACAACAACATCAGACAGAATGGCAAATGGGAATAGTACCACATACTAAAATGAAGATAAAAGGGAACATTAATAACATGTAATAAGTTGCTTGCAGTGCCCACTGCGTTGTCCCTCGCGGGGACAATTTGATCTCCTGCTTTATTAAAGGCCGTCAGGAAAAATAGCCTACATTTAATTTAATTAATGTAATTTAATTCAGTTAATACAACATACAGTTCTCTGTATGTCACGCTACACAAAAACAGAAAAAAAAATCCAAATGTTTAAACAATGACCTGCCATCCCAATGCACAGGAATGACAAACTTTTCAAATGTGTCTCACACACACACACACACACACACACACACACACACACACACACACACACACACACACACACACACACACACACACACACACACACACACACACACACACACACACACACACACACACACACACGCAAACACAGGTGTGTACGCACGCACAAACACATGCACACACAATCTAAAACTAAAGGGAGCATTAAGTTCCCCAAGGCATTGTGCAATAATATACAGTATATGTTCACCTGCCACTAGATGGCAGCAGTTCAGCTTCGGTGGAGGAGCATTATTCTCCCCCTCTCTCTCTCTCTCTTTCTCTCTCTCTCTCTCTCTCTTCTCTCCCACTCCCTCTCTTCTCTCTCCCTCTCTCTTTCTCCACCCCCCCTCTCTCTCTCTCTGCAAAGGTACTTTTAGATGTCATTTTCCATGCTGAAAATAAAGAGCCCAGTCCGGAGCTGCATGGGAGCTGCTGGCCAAGTTGGATCAGACTTTATATATTTCTACAGCACGTTGTTGGACAAAGCTTAATTTATTCTCCATCGCTTGCTGACAAGAACACGAATTTTCAAGCTATAACAACACGCCGGCGAGCGACACTGCCGCACTACGGGGTATAAATTAGGCATTACATCACACACACACACACGCACACACATGAACACACACACACACCAGGGGCGGATGCAAAATTTCCCAATTGGGGGGCAGGAGAAAATGGTAAGGGGGCGGCTTCATCGCCCGTGTCGCACACATACCATTTTCGGTTACCGGACTTTTATTGGCAAGTAAAGCATCAATAATAACATCAGTTGTTGTTGAAGTTGCAACAGACACAGCATGCATAAAGCTAAAGGTCTGACTGAGGGAGTTTTCTGTTTTCAATGATGAAATGCTGTTGGTTTAGTAGTGACACTGCTGTAGTTAGTTAGTAGCAGTAGTAGTGTTTCACATCATTTTAAATAGAAGCACTTTAATTTGAAATATCTTGGGTTGTTTTGCATGCCATCGTGTTTGGTGGGGCAGACTGGGCATTTAGGGGGGCATTCCGCCCCCCCCCCCCATGCCTATGCCTAGATCCGCCCCTGTAACACACACACACACATACGCCTCAGCATTCGACATACAGTTAACGCTGATACAGTGCTGATGAAGCACAGGCAGCATGTTGGCATTATCTGCGCCGCCGTCATCATCATCATCAACGTCACTATCTATCTCCTTTAGGACTTGGTTGTGTTGGATGTGTTGTTGGCTCACTAACACGCTGCTATACTAGCATGTACTGTTACACTGTTATTACTGCACTGCATGAGAATGTCCTGTAACTTGGAATTGAAAAACAGGAAGTGCATATCGTCGACCTTTTGAGTGGAAACGTCAAACAATTAGTCCAAAAGCATATCACTGAAATAAAGTGTTGTGGTCCTGTTTCCATAGAACTGTTGGGTATTCAATTCATGAAAAGAAACACACACACGCACACGCACACACACACACACACACACACACTCCTTCTTCTAGTATGTGTGTATGTCATGCGCTCACTCACATGCACGCCTGCACGTTTGCGTGCGTGCATGTGTCGACAATGCAGTAGGTATCTGGACATACAGTATGTTACCACCTACTACATGTGTTGTGTTGTTTGCGTGCATATGTGTGTGTGTGTGTGTGTGTGTGTGTGTGTGTGTGTGTGTGTGTGTGTGTGTGTGTGTGTGTGTGTGTGTGTGTGTGTGTGTGTGTGTGTGTGTGTGTGTGTGTCCACATGCGTGGAGGAGGTGCACGTGAAGCCTCAGTGGTGATGGGAATGGGGAAGTGCTGGGAGTGGAGGAACCGTACCTTTCCACGTCAAAGGGAAAGCAGAACTTTGGTACCGTCTGCAGGACCTCCTGAAACAAGAACAGAGAGAGAGAGAGAGAGAGAGAGAGAGAGAGAGAGAGAGAGAGAGAGAGACAGAGACAGAGAGAAAGAGAGAGAGAGAGAGAGAGAGAGAGAGAGAGAGAGAGAGAGAGAGAGAGAGAGAGAGAGAGAGAGAGAAAGAGAGAGAGAGAGAGAGAGAGAGAGAGAGAGAGAGAGAGAGAGAGAGAGAGAGAGAGAGAGAGAGAGAGAGAGAGAAAGAGAGAGGGAGGGAGGGAGAGAAAACATTGTTAGAGATACACTCAATTAAACTGTGAGAGCACAGAGAGAGAGCAAAGAGAACCACAATGGTCCATTTGTGAGCTCCCGGGTCCCCAGGGTGTATTCTAAGTGGGCAGTATCAACTGGCAGAGCAAAATGAGGATTAATGTTAGCGCTGCTGATAGTGATCTGACAAAATGTTCCCATCAACACGCTGTAGCGCTAATGCACTTAATCCAAATGAATTGGCAATCTAGAGTACTTCAGCTGGCGGAACGAACGGAGGCACGGAGAGAGACCCAACATTGACTTCTGTTCTCTTTTTTTCCCCCTTTAAGAATGGAGGGGAGGGAGCGAGCGAAGGAGGGAGGGAACGAGGGAGGGATCTCGGGGTCTCCCCGATCAACAGCTTAAATAATTAGCAGCGAACGAGTTCATCGATTATCAGGTGCCAAAGGGAGATGTAAAGTGAGCGGAGTGAGAGAGAGAGAGAGAGAGAGACAGAGGGAAGGAGAGACAGGGAGAGACATGCAGAGGAGGAGGGAGAGACAGAGAGAGAGACAGGCAGAAAGACAGACAGACAGAGAGGGGTGTGGGGGGGGTTGTGGTGGCAGATTGCAGTGACAATGGGCTAAGCAGCTCTGAGGGGTTAAGAGGTGTGGTGGGGGGGTGGGGGGGAGGCCTGCGGGGCTTTACCTCCCAACATCTCCCCTGTGGTTTAAGACGGAGCGTGTGTGTGTGCGTGTGCGTGTGTGTGTGAGGGGGTGGGCGGGGGGTCCGCTGGTGCCGGGCCTTCCTCCTGCAGCATATGGATTTAGACATGGAGCAGGGACACAGTGGAGCACCATATGGGTTAGCTACACCACAGCCCCAGACCAGCCACCACCACCAGGCACCAACCAACCAACCAACCCACCTCCATCTCCCCCCTCTCCTTCCCTCTAGCAGGCGTACTGTAGTGTAGTTCATTTCATGTCAAGGACCCCCAAATTGACACTAATTAGCCCCGCAGACCCACATTTGAAAAATACATGCTAGGGACCAGGTACATGCACTCCCCCATAAGAGAAGATTTTTACAGCTTTTTAGCAGTGACTCTCGATCTGTTTCATTCCAAGGACCCCCCAGTCTAACTGTGTTAAATGTACTCTGAGAGAGTACAAATGGAACCAATTGGTCCACATCGTTCCATTTCTATATGCTCTCTGAGCTACCCCTTAACCCATTAAGGATGGGAATCCATATTTGGATCCTGTACAGTATGTACAGTATTCAAATATTCAATTTGGTTTTATGCTGATATATAAATATTTAAAGTTTTTCAAAAACCTTAGGTCAGGCCTAAATGTTAAGGGTCCATTTGGTTCCTAACGATCTCTGGAGTCGCCACTTTGTGAAGCCATGCTGTAGTGTAGTTGATAGAGGCGGAATCCTGGGGTGGTGAACTTGAGGCCTGTCTCTCACTTTTTTATTTCCATCCGTCTCTCTTAGCTAAGACCATCAGCAAGCCAGAGGTCTGTCTGACCATGACCATGACCATGACCAATACTACAGAAGACTGCCTCTCAGGCTGTCTGTCTGTCTGTCTGTCTGTCTGTCTGTCTGTCTGTCTGTCTGTCTGTCTGTCTGTCGGTCTTCCCGCCCCTTCCCACAGAATGTGTCTCTCATGATGGTGTACAATTATAACATAACATACAACATAACATAGCAGGTGCCAACAGTTACCCAAACCACCATAGCTATATTTTCACACACCATTGTACAACAATTATTAACAAGTATTAAGTGGTTAATCGGATTACTAAGTATAATATAAAAGAAAATCTATTTGAATGTTTTGATGCTTTCGTGACATGCTGCTGCTGTGCTATCATCAAGTAGGGTATTAATTTATGACAAAACACAAAAACTCAGACACAACACCCCCCCCCCCCCAACTGCAACACAGACAGCCACAGACAAACAACAGCAACAATGAGCTATGATGGAGATGGGGTAGCTGCATGCGGTATACTGTATGTGTGTGTGTGTGTGTGTGTGTGTGTGTGTGTGTGTGTGTGTGTGTGTGTGTGTGTGTGTGTGTGTGTGTGTGTGTGTGTGTGTGTGTGTGTGTGTGTGTGTGTGTGTGTGTGTCTGAGCACCATGCATACTTGAGTCTGCGTGTGTGACACGTGTGAGTGCCTGCCTGCTTGAAGGCGTTTGTGCATTGAATGTGAGAAGGCGATTAAGCATGTGTGCATGTGTCTGTGCTGCATGTGTGTGTGTGTGTGTGTGTGTGTGTGAGTGGGTGGGTGGCTGACTTTGACTAGGCTATATGTTTGTTTGTTTGTTGTTGTGTATGTATGCCTGTGCATGTGTGCATGCATGCATGCGTGTGTGCATGCGTGGACACAAATGTGTATGCGTGTGTGTGCCCACATATGGAAGCGAGGGGGGTGGGGGAGGGTGCGGGGGAATGGGTGGGAAGCGCTTGTTTTTACTTATCAGGATCTGTGATAAAATTGAGAACTCAACAAAGACGGAGGGCTCCATGGCAGAGGGGGTCTCTCTGTGTGTGTGTGTGTGTGTGTGTGTGTGTGTGTGTGTGTGTGTGTGTGTGTGTGTGTGTGTGTGTGTGTGTGTGTGTGTGTGTGTGTGTGTGTGTGTGTCTTGGCATGTGCGGCTGTAAAACTGTCACACACATCAGAGCTGCCATGGCGGTATGCACTCGCTACTATTATTAACCACTCTGTACGCACACCAATATGTTCCAGAGAAGCGTCCCTGGCGCACTGCACACAAAACACACAGGCACATGTTTGCGGGTGCGCGCGCACACACACACACACGCACACACACATACTTCAAATAATATTTGTCTTCTCAGATTCTCCACTTATCATGGCTCCGCCTACAACAGGTAGAGTTGTGTATGGAGTGACAGGCCAATGACACTAAACTAAGCAACGGCCAAGATATCTTTCTGTCAGGTTTTCGACCACACCACAACACACAGAGAAACCTTTTTCAATGACATCAATTTAAAACACAGACAGTGGCAAAATTCCAGTTTTCGTATTTCTAGATCTCAGGGCTGCATTTGACACGGTCGACCCAAAAATATTACTAGTAGACAGACGGAAGAAGAAGAACTTTCTGGCACAGTAGCAAACTGGATTGAATCATATTTAAATGATGCTGCTGTGGTGCTACTGGCTCCCTGTGTGTCAAATAATTAGCAGCTAGCAGCACAAATTAAAGAAAGAGCAACTGATCGTTATAAATGCTGGAAATTCAAAAAGTATCAATTACTGGAGTGATGAGAAGGCAAAAGCAGGGCAGCTACCGGTATGCATGGGGAGACGCGGCGTTCAAATCCCTTTGTTGTGCGTAGAACAGACATCACCAACCAATATTATACGACACCAAACAATGACCCAACAAGGACTGACTGGAGAACAAGACAATAGAGGGCTGATTACAATGAAACCCAGTTGGAGAAGACCTGAACATAGAACCATGAAAACTAGAACATGAGCACAGGTTTGAAATATAAAAACCTAGACAAGGCAGGCAAAGTCTGATGTGGCCTATGTTTTAACTTCAATTATAATTAAACAGAAATAATAGATGTTATATACGTTTTGGAATTTGATATAAGGAATGGAAGAAATCCTACCTGACTAACGCACCCTATCTCTGCATAAAAGAATACAAGGATACTTGTACAACAAACATTTACCCTAAAGGGCAATGTTGTGCTGAAACAACAGAGCTTGTTAATACGACACAGTGGAGAAGCAGGAGTTAAACTATTAATCTGGTGTTAGTGAGGCCAGATGTAGTGTTTCAGGTCAGTTACAGTCTTGCATGTTGAGCTTGAGGCCGAGACATCGCTGATGTCAGACTGACATATGCATGGTCATACTTACTTACTTTATATGGAGGTGTGATATCATGTGGCATCCATAGGCACCCATATATGGAAATGTGACATTCATAGTAAATGTGACCTTCTCTGTCTATTGTATTAAGTAGTGACGGAACCCTGGCCTGAAGTAGTCTATTGATGTAGTCCATTGTCAATACAGGATCTACAACTAGCCTACTTCAACTTACAATGGTAGTACAACAAATACATAGAATTAGTCACTGCATTCTGCTATGCAGGTACAGTCAATCACATTTCAAGTACTTGTAATCTTTTTTGTAATTTTCTATGATTGTATGAATAAAATAATATTTTTGTCTAGATATGTAAAGTAAACATCTGAAGATAGTCCTAGCTGTTCCTGTAGTACACTGTAACACGTGGGCTTATAGATCTCTTGTTTGGGTGGGGAAGAAAAAATGCCTTTTTATATTTATTTTAGCCTATAATCACATTCCCAAAATAGAGATGGCAGGTTGAAAGTGGCTAAGTCAGACAAATGCCTGAGGAAAGACTCCCCCGGCTCCCTGGTGGGTCCCTGGGGACTCAAACAGTTGGCGCGTCAACTGCATAATCATCGCCATGCGTTCGATTCCCGACTCATTTGGTCCCTCCCGTCCTAGCTTCCCTATCTTTTCTTTCTCTCTCTCTCTCCACTCTTCTGTCCTCATAAAGCTGAAATTCCATAAATATCGTCTTTGGGGATAGGAGGGGGAAAAAAATGACAAGAGAGAGAAGAGAAAAAAATTGCAGTTTTTAGCAGAGCTAACGCGTCACACTCGTTCAACTTCTCTTTTTGGTACGAAAACAGCAGACCGATGTCTCATGTGTGATTTGAGTCTCACACTCCTGTTTTTTTCCCCCCTCTCCTCTTCCATCAGTGGGCTTTTCTCCACCACCATACCTGAATCACTGACAACAGACATGCATATGCACCTCTCCCTCTCTCCCTCTCCCTGTCTCTGTCATTCTCTGCCTCCCTGTCTGCCTGTACTGCACCTCCCCTCCTGCTCGCTGCAATATTTGGAACCCCCTGTACCTCTCTCTCTCTCTCTCCCCTATCGTCTCTCTCTACCACTGGGCCCTACAGTATACCAGAGGGATCTCTAGACAGGAATGGCAGGCTTTGCCACTCTTGTTGCCTAGTACACCCCCCCCCCCAAACACCCCCCCCTCCTCCTCCTCCTCCCCTCTCCCCCTCCTCAACCACACACACCCACGCCACACGCGCGCGCACACACACACACACACACTCCCCCTGCTCCCCATTTTCCCAAGACAAAAGAATATGAGGCAGCTAATACATTTACAGCTCTAGGGGGGTGTGAAGGAGGAAGCTGTTGCTAGGCTGGGCCTAGGAGACAGTGGAGTGTGTAAGTGTGCGTGTGTGTGCGCGTGCGTGCGTGTATGTGTGTGCGTTGTTTATCGTCGGTGGAGACAGGGGTATCACTCAGCGAGACAGAATGCTCTCGGTTCTCCCCAGCGGACGTGTGTGCTATCGCTAAGACGCAACGCTACACGGCACATAGCAGCGCTGGCGCGGCGCGGCACAGCACAGCACAGCACAGCTCTTCCTCGCCCTCCTCCTCCTGCCTCTGAATAGCAGGCTATACGGCGCTATGTTAGAGGGTGGTTGAAGGAACCTGCCCACACAGGGCAGAAATTTAGGCCCTTCCTTGCATGCGCACACACACTGAAATGATTTTCTTTTACAGAACTGTAGGGTTGATTAAACCAGTGAGTAATGGTTGGAAATGCATGGCATTGATACATGGGACTGATCCAAATTCCCTGGGGACTAGGCTCACAGGCACGCACGTACTCACACACACACATTGCGCATGCATGCATGCACACACACACACACCCTTCTCATACATAGATACAAACACCTCTCAGCCATCCCAGAGAATCACATAACTCAAAGTCATAGACTGAGAGAGTGTGAACAGGCAAGGGGGAAGAACACACAGTAAAACCCTGGGTGTTTTACACGTACAAATGTAACCAAACGGATCTTTCAACAGCTTAAGTGAAAGGGACGTAAAGACGAGTCCATTGGCTTTATTCAATGGTTGCCTGAGATGCAAAGACGAGTTCTGTTGAAACCATTGATTGATCCACTTTAATCGCAGTCGATGGTAACCGAGTTAGAATCTTCGGCTAACGTTGGGCTCCATTTCACCTAATAATGTCTAAAATACGCAAATGTATGTGCGCATGGTATTTAGGTCCATATCTGAGCGCAATGTGACAATCGGTGGCCAGAATGATGTTGATTTCACTTCACTGTGCATGAATTTGGCAATTTGATCGTCGCAACAGCTAAGAAGCATTCCAACTCTGGGTAATCACCCGGATGACCGATTGGCTGGCAGTGACCCCTCTGCATCCAATAGCGACGCTGGGATCGTGGGGGTGGGAGGGGGATATAAAGCTACGGACACAAGTATGTACACAAGTAAGGTACATAAAACGCACATGATTGCTGTTTGTGTTGTTTTGGTGTTGGGATTAATCAATCAATTAATAATGCCTATAACTGGCATCCCTGCGCTTGCCCTGAGGGCAATCCCTGTGTTTTGTACACTGTACCTTGGTAATGTGAACCCCACCCACAGTGGCATTACCAGCAGACAGGAATAAAGTTCATCTGCTGAGATTCCTCTGCAAGTTTCATTAATGATATAAATAATAATGGATTGCATTTTTAATAGCACTTTTCCAAGTGCATTCATACACTGGAGGGAGGTGGAGTGGCAATCAGATCACTCCTCAATGGGGGGGGCCTCAGTGTCTTTCCCAAAGACACCTTGACATGATCTAGAGCTGGGATTCGAACCAGCATTGACCCATGGACCATTGAAACTATACAGTACAACCTATACAAAGTACATACATATACATGCTGCTCCATATTGGGGTCAAGGATGCTCAAATATGGAGTGTATGACGAACGCAGATACATTTCTGGCATACATACTAGTCACGCACGCTGCGTTTGAGTGATTTGCTATATATACAGTATGTTGTATAATATACAGTATATATTTTTTAAACACAACCTTGTATTTTGAAATAAAGACAGTGTAGAGGCATTGAGGAGGGAGAGTGAATGTTGTGGAGAAAGAAGGCCAAAGAGAGATGGAGAAACACACTGAAGGAAGGAAGGATGGAGGGAGGAGGGGATGGAGGGAGCGAGAGGAAGAGAGAGAGAGATGGAGAGACAGAAGCGTCTAAGTTCACACCCCTCTCCTCAGGCACAGAGGACTCCTCCCTGGGGGGACTTGGTCTTTAAACCCCTGTCCTGCTTTATATTCCCCGGCTACTACAGCCACACTAACATAACCGGCTAGAGCCAGTGGAACTTAGCCCACTTCAGCCCAGCTGGGCCCGCAGAGCCCTTGGGGCGGTGTGTGAGGGGAGGGGGGGCACGGTGGGGCGGGGCTTTTCTGAATGCAATCGGAGGGTAGGATAGCATCACCTCCCAGAGCACCACCACCAGATTAATAAATGGAAACGTCTCTGTTAACCACAAATGTTATAGGCATGAAGTGGAAATAATAAAATGCCATTCAATCTGAGAACCTTAGTTTCAAGCCTTTTAATTTGATTGCCATACACCAGTGGTTTTCAATCAGTGGTCCAAGGACCACCAGTGGTCCTTGAGAGGGTTCCAAGTGGTCCCCAGCTAAAGGACGAAATAGTTGGTTAACCAGATATAACTCTATGAGAGCGTAAAATTGATGTTTAAATGCATGTTTACACTCTCAAGAGTTAAAATATTCATCATCTGAATTACCCCCAGTCTACACAACTAGAGAATGTAGAAGATTAATGGACATTGTCATCTGTATGTTTGACTGTTTTGTTTCCCAAACGCAGCCTGGAATAGTGGACAAAAGCTAGTTAATCTTTAGTGTTCAAATGGTGGTCCACGTTTCCAATTCAGAATAAGTAGTGGGCTGTGGTATCAAAAAGGTTGAAAACCACTGCCATACACTGATTCTTCTCCAGGCAGTCAGAAAGGAGAGCAGCAGACACCCCCTAACCCCTGGGGGACCACGGTCAATTATCTGTATAGGGTTTAAGTCGTTAACTGATCTAGATTCAGTCAATGTAGACAGGCGTTATCTCAACAAATAAGTACATCACGCTGACCTGCTGATGTTCAGGTGCTAAAATCAATAATACCCTTTTCCACGCCACTGTTGAAAATCAAAAGTAGAAGACTGTAACTTGGTGTTACATAGTGTTATACTCAATTACAGTCAGTACAACTATGTAATAAGTGTATATGGCGATAACTCCCCTATCCAGTCCTCTATCCTCTCCACTGCTGCTCTCTCAGTGATTCTACTGCGCTGGACTGAGAGGGAACAAAACGGAGGGTTTCACTGCCCGTTAAATATGTACCATTCTAACATACTTGTTATAGTCTTCATCCCGGTTGGGCCATAAGGCCTGCTTTCTAAGGACTACAATTGATTTCTCTGAGGCAGTGCAGTGCACAATATACTCCAGTCTATTGTACTGTACTGTATGTTCACTCCCGTTTCCAGTCTGATGATCCAGAATCTACTATAGGAGTGGTTTTCAACCTTTTTCATACCAGGGCCCAATATTATTCAGCATTTTAGCCACGGACCACCTTTGATGTTGAGTTTAGTCTCTTTTGTCCACAATTTAGGAGAGATCATTCATTTTCATTTCCTAATTGCGTGAGGGTCCATTTGGTTTCATTTTACGCTCTCAAGAGTTACAGATCTACAAGGATTCATTTGGTTACCAACTGTCCATCATTTAGCTGGGGACCACCTGGAATCCTTTCAGGGACTGGTGGTCCCCGGACCACGTTGGAAACACCTGTACTACACCTGTACTATAGTGTGAGGGCTTCAAACCTGTGGATCTGCTCACTGCTCACAGACTATTTTGGGTGGGAGCACAGCAGTTAAAGCTGATTAATACATTAAAGCTGATTAATACAGTATATTACAGTATCTGGATGATTACCGCTACTGTTCGAGTGGAACACCGTAAGTCGTGCACGGGATGCACACGATCGAGAGAGACAAGTCTACAAGGAGACAGGGAATGAGAGGAATTTCGACATTCGACCCTGTCGAACCAACATGTCCTAGACATATCACAATCACTTGTCCGTTGTCGTGGCAAGTTTAGGCGATTCCATCGTTTACAGTTAACTTTTGATCATGAGAGGTGATGCAGTGCTCAGCCAGGCATGATAATCTTAATAAAATCCTGTAATGCAGTGGGGTGGCATTAATTTTTTAAATCTTTTAGTGTTTAAGATTATAGAGAGGATAATCTCATAAGATTATCCTTAATTGTGCGATGCAACTCAATTGCAAAATCGGTATGGATTTGAAAACTCCTGTTGCCAGCTTGAAGCAGTTTCACCATGTGCCCATGAAGTGTCGCACACACACACACACACACACACACACACACACACACACACACACACACACACACACACACACACACACACACACACACACACACACACACACACACACACACACACACACACTAACAGACCGTTAGTTTACAATTCTCTACTCACTACAGCTGAGCACATTTCCGTTGACACGATCATGAGTTTATTTGTGTCGATTAGTAATGTTGTATTCAAATTCTACTGAACCACAATGGGCAAACAGTTCAAAGACTTTCACAGTCTCCCACTAGCTCAGAAGTTGTCAGAACACTGGCTCTTAAACCGAGCTGGATTACATTGTGTTAGTCTATTACATCTCTATATTCAAGAACATTAATATGAAACCAATATATTAGGTCCAGCAGGGGCAGAGTGAGAAAAATGTCACTTCTTGATTTTTGTGGACAGAAATGGCTCTGAGCTGGCGGCAGGCCACTGCCCTGTGCTTGTACAATAAAATCCAGTGTGTTAATTGAACTCCGAAGAGTGTTACAAAATGAAACCAAATGGTTCCATTATGGGCAATTTATGCTCCCTCAGAGCTGAATTAACCTCGAGGATGTTATTGTGTGGTTGGTGGCCACCACCCCACTGTCAGCCATGAAAGTAAGATATTAAATAATGTATAGTATGTAGTTCTATACGTTAGTGAATTTATAGTATATTGCAGAGGTTTTCAACCAGTGGTCCAGGGACAAGCAGGGCTTCCTGAGAGGATTCTAGGCGGTCCCCAGCTAAATGATGGGACAGTTGGTAACTCAATGGACCCTTATAGACCTGCAACTCTTGAGATCTTAAAATGAAAGCAAATGGACCCTTGCGGGTCCATCATTTCATGCTCTCAAGCGTTAAATTATATTTATAGATTTGAAATACTAAGAATGTACACATTTAGAAAATGTAGAAGAATTGTTTTTTTGACCAACATTTGCCAGTTATCTCTCCTAAATTGTGGACACAAACTAAAATACCTTAGTTTTGGGTCCGAGAGACTAAACTCAGCATCAAATGGTGGTCTGTGGCTAAAATGCAGAATAAATAGTGGGCCCTGGTATGAAGAAGGTTGAAAACCTTTATAGTGGACAACATGAAATTTTAATATACAGTACATACAATCACCAAGTGATTATACAGTATGTACATACACTGTGTGTGTATGTATGTGTATACAGTACACACTGTAGTATGATAAGTATGTATCACTATACATAAAGTGGCAGCCAGTGAATGTATTGTATATTCACTGTTTGACAATGAGTGTACAGTATGTGATATGTAGGGAAGACTGCAGTATGAGGCAGATCGGTACACTCAGCTCCTCCAGTATAATGACATCCCCCAGCAGGTCTACTGGCAGATCAGCGCTGGAGACCACTGTGTCTCCTCTCACCCATCCCTCACCCCTTCCTCTCGCTCACTCTCCTGCCCTCTTTGTCACCTTTTCTCCCCCCCAAAGCCCCCCCCCCCCCTCCGTACCGACTGTCCTTTTGCACCTCACTCTGAAACCCCCTGTCGCCCCCCTCAGATCCCCCCCCCCCCACCCCCCGCCCCCTCACCCGTCGACACCCCCCCCCATCCTCCACACCCCCCTTTCCCCAATTAGTGTGTCTGTGTGCGGCTGGCCAGCCGATCTCTGCCCGTTCCCTGCCTGCGTTGGTGCGCTCACCCAGCCCCTCTGGCGAACATGACAAAGAGAGAAACCTCAGTATTCAAACAGACACACTGCTTTCAAACGCCGAATGGCAGGGTCGGCTCGGGCGCAGCTTTAAGCAATATATTTAAATTCTCCTTCTCTCTCTCTCTCTTTTGGAGAATTTGCATGGATATGCATTCATTTGCAACACGGGAAAGGCACAAGGACAGCTGAGCCTTAGTTTGAAGAGAGAGAGAGAGAGAGAGAGAGAGAGAGAGAGAGAGAGAGAGAGAGAGAGAGAGAGAGAGAGAGACGAAGAGGGGGAGGGAGGGGGAAACTAATAAATAGATGCAGAATTAAAAGCGGCCTGATGTTATGAGACCTTGATTGGAGAGAACAGTGCATGGTTTGAACACACACGCAGAGTCAATAGACATGCACAGTTTAAAACACACACGGCCACAAACAAGATACTTTCCTGTATGACAAAACTTATACTGACCTACTTATAAAATGGTGAAAAATGTGTGTGAGAAGCTAGGGGGGGTGTCTGGTGGTGTCTGTCTGAGATCATCTGAGAGCTTTATTACACAATCCACACCATGCTTCTAAAATCATCTCCAAACCACACCGGATCCACTTAGATTATTGGCTGTGATGCTATAATGACAGACCAAGGAAAAAGGAGAGGATAGATGGTCATGTGAATAAGAGAGATATATGCAAGAAGCAAACAAACTCGTATATATACTTAAGAATAATTTATATGTTTTATATACAAGTGGTGTGAATCGCATTGTAAGCTTATAGGTCTGTTTACTTCACCATGTGAACATGACCACACTGTCACACAACACAGTATGAAGTAAGCATTAGTGTAAACCAATATGGGGTATGTATTGCTGAGCACATGCTGAGTTACGGTTAGTGTCAGTGTAGTAACTTCTGTGCAACTTAACTGTAATTA
Source organism: Benthosema pterotum (assembly GCA_039105355.1). NCBI lineage: Eukaryota > Metazoa > Chordata > Actinopteri > Myctophiformes > Myctophidae > Benthosema > Benthosema pterotum. The sequence continues at coordinate 36,170,803 of CM076979.1, read as the reverse complement.
ATTTAAACATTTCATAGTTATACTGTAGCAGTAGTTATAGCAGGCACATGAAAACATCATTCTAGAATAACAAAGGTGGGTACTACTCGCGTGAACGAAAAACCAACACGCTCAGTTTTGTTCCATGAGCTCCCCGATAAAACCTTCACATTATAACTTTATGTAACATGCATGGGGCTCCCATCCACAGGAAAAGGGAATTATAGCAACTACCATTTACAACAGGAGCACCTAGGCTGTTAGCAACAGCTAAATGCCACGTACACAGTTTATGCTAATGTTTATTAAAGGATCCATTAGAGACACCTGACTGAGCCTCTAGTCTTCCTGGGATCCTAAGTCATGATGTCTATTGTCTCGTGAACCTGGTAGTGTCCAGTGTCCACATCAGTGGCTGTGACACAGCATTTAACATGATAAACAAAAAACGGAAGCGCTTACTGTAACTTAGTGTCAAAGGAAACGCTTAGTGCAAGTGTCAGGGTGTTAACTTTCTCTCATAAACTCATCGTGCGACTGTGAATCGCACACATTATTGTCAATGTCATCTTTCCTATAGACTATCATGCCTGTCTCAATACAATAAACCTGATTGCTATAGGCAATGTTATTCATAAGAATAAAGTGAAACATTTAGAATAAATAGCAGAAAGACAACAGATTGAAAAAAAATCTAAAAAACAGTTTGGCACTGAATGATAGATCGGTTTACATTACTACTACAGAACAGTTGGTCTAAAGAACACAGTGATGACATATAATTGCAACATAAATACTGTAGATAGTCTAATATATAACTGTGTGATAAACACCTGTTACAAGCTGACATGAACTGGAAATCCTGTTTGTTTTCAGATCAATATTTCGTATTGTACTACACAGATACTGTAAACTGAGACCTTTAAATTATGATTTTCATATTCCCGAATTACTATATCACATGAGCAGGCATTAACACTTGTATTTACTTCTGTAAAAAATAAATAATAGGTAATTAACCAAATTAATCCAGTCCGCCCACAAATGAATTCTTAAGAAGTGCAGCACTTTCTTCAAACTTGTGTTAGTTGGCCGCAGTATGGGGACTGACTGTTTCACCCAGGTGTACAGGTTTAGGAATTATGTGCGTTAGGTTAGGGTCAATATTAGTTGTAGGCATACTGCTTGGGAGTTTAAGGTGTGGGTTAGATTTAGGCATAGTTTTAGTTAAGGCAAAACCCCTGAGAAAGAGGAAGTTCCCAGCAGTATGAGTGAACAGGGGTGTGGTCTGTTGTAGATGCACAGCAGTAGCCATGAAACACGGATAAAGATGAAGTGTATAAAAGTATACAGTATACAGAAAATAGCTCTCTGATCTGTTTCACAGCAGATCAGAGTCATGGCTGAACAATTATGTCTGAGTAGATATCACTTGACAGTATAAATTGCAGTCCAATTCTGCATTTTGGTATGGCGGCATTTCACACCTGATGCATAATTTGCTCATATGAACAATTTGGCTAGGAGAGCGTCAAGCAGATGAGGGAGATTTTACTCTGAAAACCCCCTCCTTTCATTTCCTCCGAAAACAGGAAAGAGGAAACATCCTTTAGTACATCCCTATCATAAAACAGATCTGTCTTTAGAAGTGGCAATATATATTCTAAACGATTTGCATGAAGTAGTCAGAAATTAGGAAAACATCAGCATCATGACGAGTCTGCGAGGGAGCAGAGTAAACCAGAGTAACCGGGCACGGAGCTGACAAGGTGTTAGTGGTATATTCAATATGCTATATCTATCACAATATATTGAATTGATCGAACATCATGGTCAATGGATATACAGTATATCGACCGAGAGGCTGCTGTATCGATATGGCAATAAACGTCATGAATTATCTGGTGACCAGTGTTGACAATTGTACCTCTGTTTAACGTTATCAAATCCTCCCTTGCAAGTTGCAATACACTTCCCAGACCTCTTGTTAGGATGTTTAGACATTTTATTTTGATTTAAAGACCTCTGTGAGCCTGAGTGTTTCATTATATTTGTGTGACATGGTCATTATTTTTGAATAAATGTATAATCTATATATAACGATATTTAGTATATAACATATCATCGTGTTACATATCATGAGATTGCAAGCAATATCCACCTCTACAAGGCATTGCCTAATGCCTATCAACAACTGCTCTCAAAAAGCAATCCTGTGTTAATAGCAATCCTGTGTTAATATTATTGACACAAATAGACCTTAAAGGACCTTTATTTTTCAGTTCATTTACAGTATTTCCAAAAAAGTGGTCCAGTTGTTATTTTGTGGAAAAAAAGATCCTTGTTGGCTGTTTCCCCTATGCCAACATAAGCTTAGAATGGGGCTATGGGATGTTGTTCTATTTAGATTGTCTAAAATGCAATCTTTTGCAATATATTTTCTCTCCACCATGTCAATAGTGTGTTGACACTCACACTTTCACTTTTGGTTCAGCAGTAGTTCAGCTGTCGCAAACGGTGGGGGGCGTGTTGCAGTTTATGGCTGAACCACTGCTGAACCAAAAGTGAAAGTGTGAGTGTCAACACGCTATTGATATGGTGTAGAGAAAATCTATTGCAAAAAAAGTATTTTGGAGCGATGGAAATAGGTGAATTTGAACAACATCCCATAGCCCCATTCTAAGCTTATGGTGTTGATGTGGGAAACAGCCAATGAGGATTCCCCCCCCCCACAAAACAACAACTGAACCACTATTTTTTGGAAATAAATCAACTGCAAATAAAGATAAGAATGCCTTCTAGGGTGGAATTCTCCTTTAAGATGTGCCCACACATCTGAGGCATCTCATGCTTTTATTAGAGAAGATGTGTCATTGTGGAAGTCCTCCACATCATACTGTAGGTCAGGTGATCTGTGCCCAGAATCGCACGCAGAGCAAAGTCCCTGCTGTGAAAGCACCAGCCCATCAAACACATTTTGGCATTTTGACAGACAGTTACATTAATTTAGTCGGCTTCCTCATTCCTAATCAGCTACGCGTCATAATCGTATTATCACATGTGTACCACTGCTTAAGGACCACTTCACCAATTTTGAACGCAATTCCCTCTCTCCCTGGAGTACAGTGGGTTACATGCAGTGTTTCCCGTGGTTCCAATCTAGAACTGAGCCTCAAAGGCATAGATAATGGTATAGAAACGTACTGTAGATGCCTCACTGACCGCTGCAGTTCACTGGATCGCTACGTCATCTCGGCCTGAGGTCTTTGGCAAGCAGAGCTGTCTGTCTGTCAATCAGAGTGACTACAGCGGTGGTACTACAGGCCATTCACAGCAGGTCTTCGCTGTACCAACTTAAGATAAAAATGTAATGTGAGTTCCAAGCTGCTGCGCATGCCCCTTATACGCTCCCACTGGGTTAAAAATAAGGATCTTTGTTGACAGTCTTATCAAGGTGATTGACATAATCTGCTGTCCTTCGGAAAGTCCAAAACACACACTTCAACAACAAAGACTTCAAAGAGTGTGCTTAGTAGGGTTCGCCCCAAATAAAACCACAGCATAACCAACTAGGAGCTTTGGAGGTTAACCTCTTCATTTGTTCGACCTCTCGTTAGTTCTAACATTATTAACCCTAACTAGACTCTAACCCTAACCTAAACATAACTGCAAGCACAGGAGCAGCACCATAATGCATGTTCAACCACCTTAATGAATGTTCGGACTAACAGGACTTTGGATCTATGGACAGTCCCCACTTTGGTAAGGAGATGTGCAAGGCATGCTGGTAGTGAAGACTAATACTGTATAAAGTGCAAAACAAAACAACTGATTCAGGTCATAGGGCACCAATTTAAAATATTAATATATTGTTACCTTTATTTAAACTTATACAGTTGAGGAGCAGGTCCACCTTGAGGTAAATCATAATCACTGTACTACTAGGCCTGTTCTATGGAATGGGTGAACAATAGTATGTGGTTCTCAACCAATGGAAAGTGTTTGGGGTTGGGACTCGGTCAGGAACACTACTTGCTCAACAAGAGGCACAGTGAATGAATATTTGAGCGGTGAACAGCATCGCTGCTCTGTGCTCGGTTTGCCGGATAGTCCAACAGAAATGAATGCCATTTCATCACATATTCTCGCTCACATCGCTGTACACAGTATGTCAGGAACAGGTGTAAACAACCAGAGATGTAATGCGCCGTCCTGGCAACAGGTCCTGACAGTTGAGTATAATTTTGTTTTTTGGCTCAATGCAGTTCACTCATATGAGCGCGATAGAAATACTGTACACTGCGGGTATCTGTAAGGTGATTTGTCTGTCACCATACACCCCACCACAGCACACATGCCTACATTATGCATATGCACACAAAAGAATACAGACAAATTCCCCTGATCTGGTCAACTAACTTAAGTCACTTGGGAGAATAATAAAACCACTGAAAAGAGACTTGTTTGTATCCATGCAAACAACAAATAAGGTTTGTCTATGTGACAACTGCAAGTTAACTGCAAAATAATCAACTTTGATTTTACTTTTGGTGTTGGGTGGCTGGTCACCCATGCTAGCTTAATTGTCAGTAGAATCTGCTCGTTAGTAGAGCAATTTTAACTAAAAGTTATTCATGATTTATGTCCTTTAACCGTCCATGTTTAGGATTACAAAGAGAGGATTTATACTAGATATGTAGCAGCTACCTCCTACCCTGCTTCCATCATTGTTCAGAAGCCAGCATCACATCTCAGCAAGTGACAAGGTCTGCAGCAGATCTACCTACGCATTCGCATATTCAACTTTAGCTAGCTGTGTGTGTGTGTGTGTGTGTGTGTGTGTGTGTGTGTGTGTGTGTGTGTGTGTGTGTGTGTGTGTGTGTGTGTGTGTGTGTGTGTGTGTGTGTGTGTGTGTGTGTGTGTGTGCGTGTCAAGAACTGTACTGTATTGAACTGGAATTTTCCCAGGGGGTGGCGGGGACAAATTGCTAGAGAGGCTAAAGGCTTATGGAGACGGAGACACACACACACACACACACACACACACACACACACACACACACACACACACACACACACACACACACACACACACACACACACACACACACACACACACACAAAGGCAGAGGCAACGGGTGAAAAGGAGACAGGAAGTCATAAACGAGAGAAAACAAGACAGATAAGACGCTTAGAGAGCGAGACAGGGATGGAGAGACAGCGGAGAAGCATGATTTAGAACTGGAATGGAAAATCTGCAGAACTGTACATGGAGAGAGAGAGAGAGAGAGAGAGAGAGAGAGAGAGAGAGAGAGAGAGAGAGAGAGAGAGAGAGAAAGAGAGAGACAGGGAAAGAACAATGGGCCGAGGCAGAGTCTTCTCTCAGACCCTGCAGAGATTCCTTTCATTAGGCTTTAATAGTATGCTGCCGGCTTGCCATCCTGACCCGTGCTCTGTGCCGGTAATAAGAACGGCCTTCAGAGCCGGACCAAAGCACAGAGCTGCTGGAGGGAGGGAGAGGGAGAGAGAGGGAGGCAGGCAGGCTGGCGATGGTGGGAGTGGAAGGTGGAGGGGAGGCGTGGGGTGGTGGGTGGCGAGGAGGTGTTCTTTCAAATTGACACGGGGGCGTTACATTTTCACATTCTCGCTCGCTCCCCGGTCTCCTCTCGCCCTGGACCGAGACGGAAGAGAGAGAGAGAGAGAGTGAGAGAGGGAGAGAGAGATGGAGAAGTGGATGGAGAGATCCATCCGTCTTCATCCCTCCCTTCTCTTTCATGCCCGTCGTAGTTTCCCTTCTCTTAACTGGTGACCCTGTGCAGAGAGCCCTGTGCGGATGAGGGAGGTTATTTTGGTTAACAACGGCGCCAGGTTAGCAGGGCCTTCTAACCCCCCCGAGCCAGTGCTCAGGAAGAACTGACAGGTGTGCTTGTGTGTGTGTGTGTGTGTGTGTGTGTGTGTGTGTGTGTGTGTGTGTGTGTGTGTGTGTGTGTGTGTGTGTGTGTGTGTGTGTGTGTGTGTGTGGTGTGTGTGGGCGTCACCCTGATAGGAAGTAGAAACCCTGTTTTCTCAAAATAGCTATGTGAACCTCCCTTCTGGAGCCTTAGTTTAGGCCTTTGAGCAGTGTGGAGGTGCTAACCCAAGGACAAACTGAAGGCCTCGTCTATGGGTCTCCTGTGAAGCCATGTCTGCAGTTACAGTTCCTCCCAAAAACTAGGATGGAAACCAGTAACTACCCAGGGGTAAAGATAACCCACACTGTGTCCAGCCTCGCTAATGGTCACTCTGACCACATTTTGGCCGGTAGGGCTGCAAATAACGATTATTTTCGAAATCAAATCGATTCATCGGCCGATTATTTAACCGATTCATCGAATAATGGCTCTTTTTATTTAGCTATCACCTTGAAGGTGGATTCCACCCATTTTCAAAATTTTCCTGAGAGTCTAGAAATGTGTCCGAAAAGAAAAATCATTAACATGGTGAAACACAGCTTGATGATGTCATCAAGCTGTGTTTCTTTTTCATCACGTCCACACCACATCTCTAAGGTGTATTAATTAATGACAGTAAAATGTTGAAATAGGTGGAATTTCTCACACTGAACAATGGAAAACTATGGTTAAGTGGGAAAACGGGTAAAAACAGCAGTGATTAGTTGACGGGCCGATTAATCAATTACTAAAAATAGTTGACAACTAACCGAATATTCGATTCAATTACGATTCATCGCAGCCCTTAGCTATCGGCAACTTGCTGTTACTCAGGATGAATTGGAACATTTGCTTTCTTGACGCGAGTGAGAATGCTATTTCCCCACTCCCACCTCAAATCCATTCTTGGCAATCAGGACTAACTGAGTCACCTTCAATGAAGGCACTCGACACTCGACTAGGGGACAATAATAGCCAATACTATAAATAGTTGATAAACAGACCGTATACTGTACCGTTAGTACATGTCCTTCATTATACTGTAACTGCATCTACAGTATATAGCCTAGAGAGGGAGAGCCCCCCGCCCCTTTACAATCGAGGTATTTATGTATATGGGGGAGGGCATATTGAATGGAGAATAAGCATTTGGAGCCAACAATAACTGTGTGTATTATTCTGGTGCTAATACCCTGTCCTGCTGATGTCCTCTCTACACATCACAGATGGGCTCAGACAGGGAGAGCGGCAGTATTATGCTGCTACTGAGATCTTCCACTGAATATATTACCATGTGATAGGGGGAGAAGTCTCACTCCTCTCTCTCACACACTCACTCACACACACACACACACACTGGTAGTACTGGGCCAAGAGAGCTGCATATGCCCCAAACACACAAGCAGGAGATTCATTAATGGAGTGCCAGGAGGAGAGGGAGAGGAAAAAAGTGTGTGTGTGTGTGTGTGTGTGTGTGTGTGTGTGTGTGTGTGTGTGTGTGTGTGTGTGTGTGTGTGTGTGTGTGTGTGTGTGTGTGTGTGTGTGTGTGTGTGTGTGTGTGTGTGTGTGTGTGTGTGTGTGTGTGCCAGGCAGCCAGGGGGGATTTCCCTCTTTAAGCTTTCAGCTCCCACTGGGCTCAGCTCGGTTGTGTGAACCCTGGTGTAGGCCTGCCTCTAACACATGGCATCACACACACACACACACACACACACACACACACACACACACACACACACACACACACACACACACACACACACACACACACACACACACACACACACACACACACACACACACACACACACACACACACACACACACACACACACACACACACACACACACACACACACACACACACACACACACACACACACACACACACCTACCTCTATAGTGCTCAATTCAGACATGCAAACACACCAGCTCATACACAAAGAATGTATACATTGGAGCCCAGCAGGGGGCTGCCGGTCCAACTCTGGCTCCTAAACCTTAGGCAGAATGGAGGATATCCCATTGACAGATGTGAATGTGGAATCAACAGGAGAGGGTCCTCCCCGTCATGGTCCCCGTCACCTCCCTCCCTTATTAGCCCCGTGGACAAAAACATATGCCAACTAGAAAAAGTGCCCTTCCGGGCACAGGTCTCCACCAGGAGCATACGAGTTTGGAAGGTTAGCTGTTAACAGTCGGACACACACACACACACACACACACACACACACACACATTTTTACAACAGGTCGTTGTGGAAAATTTGGGGCCGAGATTCATGGTTGGCATCCAGGGAGTGTGTGTGTGCAAATTATGGACACACAGCGCATGAACGGAGTGTAAAAATGCCTTCGGCCTGATGGAGACAATAAATTTGAGTGCTAATTCAAAAGTTCTAATTTGCAGTGACACAGCAGCAATCTGGAATCAGGCGCAGAAAGCTTGTGTCGCCATATTTCAACTTTAAAGGTAGGGGAAGTGATTTCACTTTTGTCAGATATCACCCAAAAAATATTTTTTTTCTGTTAAAATGCTCTATTATAAGGTGTGGAAACCACATATGAGTTTCCCCCTCCCCCACGTTAGCAGAGGAGCTAATAAAAGTTCCCCAGGTCACCACAATTCTCCTCCAATCAGGAGAGAGCAGCAGGTTCACATAGTGTAGCTACTTTGGGGCCCCTAGTGCACCAGGCTGGTACTACACCATGAATTTCAAATCACTTCCCCTACCTTTAAACTTTCTCTCGTAAATGAAAGGCCATCTTCAGCGAAAATAGTCAGCACAATTTTTTTAAATTTGGACAACCTTTCATGCACGTGCTGTTGGCCTGTTGTACTTCCCAAAACTGTAGAGCGTGTGCAAGTGCACATCTTGTTACCGGGGAGGACTGGAGAGGAGTTTACAAATCACCCAAATCACTAGTAAATGCTCCTTTGAACAAAAGTGTTTCTACATTGTGGTGTTGCTACTATTGCTTAAGTAAAACCAAATGGAAGTATACTTCCCCCTCCGCTGCGGGGATGCAGCGTTGGAGCCGAAGTCAAACAGAAACAGAGAGGAGTTCCGTTCACACAACTAACCATCTCCCTGTTCCTCATTCTGAACTCTCTGTTCCCTCACAGGAGACGAGCTCACCTGGCTGGGAGAGAACTTCTCCTTGAGGTGGTGAGTCACCGTTCACTTGGTCCACACACTCCTCCTCCTCCTCCTCCTGCACGTACGCATACAGCTGCACCCCAACACACCGTCTGTGATCATTCACTGGAGCTACACCCTCCCACATAACAGCATACGGTAGAATAATGACTTCTAGCACATGGATAAAGAGCATCAGATGGACTGTGCCAGTTTACAACACATGCAGAACCACTACAGCTGCAGGTTGTGTATAGTTTAGGGGTGTACTGATATAATAACTGCATCGACAAATCGATTTTTAATTTCAAGAATCAAAGTATATCAAAATGAAAACAGCAACACTGACACCAACACTGATGTATTGTAATGTATTGTGTAATATTGTTTTGCAATGCAAATAATCGGTATCAAATGGTTTTCTTTTTCATTTTTTAAATAAAAAAGTAAAAAGTGGTTTAATTACTTAGTTTAGTACTGTATCGTGATACATACCGAATCGCTGTTGAAATGTATTGTTGTGAATGTCGCCAGGCAGAAACCTTGTATGTCCAAAACCGTTCCCTTTTCAGGTAAATGGTGAAATTTGTTCCCAATGTAGTTAATGAATGAATATTTACTCACAAGCCCATGTTAATCATTCTCAATAGTTCTATTTACAAAACCCAGACCAATAACCACTATCACCTTAAATACATTTTTGAAATCCAACCATAAATGTGTGAAATATGTGTCTGTCTACAAGTCTGCAGTTGACTTTTACACTTTTACATGATGAAGTTTGGTATTCATTCATGAAAACTCATTGAAATGTCGAGATACAATGTTGCTGTCTGACATGACGCATGCATTGACATTTACATATTTTATACAATTATATGATTATAATTCGTATTATTTTTTCCGGTATGCCGATTGTTGGATCACGTAACGCGAAACCATTTTATCGCAGAAACAGAACAGGCAATCTGATTTTACAAAGCTAAAACATAATCATTAGCACCCAGACAGCGTGCCAAACACAAACAGCCCACCTCCGTTGTCAAGGCTGTGTGCACGCAAACAAGGCGAGTAACATCTGAGAGAAATCCTCGTGTGCCAGGGCTGCTACTTCAAATGATCGTCAAATATGACTCTGCACCTCTCTGCTTTCAAGACGGGATGACATACTGTTGTCCAGCTATAGTCACAGCTTGAGTTCGCCTGTCAGCAAAGCATATCTAGGGCCTGCAATGCATTGCTGTACAGCATTGGTTTTCAACCAGCGGTCCAGAGACCACCAGTGGTCTCTGAGAGGATTCCAGGTGGTCCCCAGCTAATGTTGGTAACCAAATGGACCCTTATAGATCTGTAACTCTGGAGATCGCAAAATGATACCCAATGGACCCTTACGGGTCCATTGGGTATCATTTTGCGATCTCCAGAGTTAAATTATATTGAAACATCTGAATTACTTAATTTAAATGATCTAAATTTAAAATTTCTAAATTTTCTAAATGTACACATTTAGAAAATGTAGAAGAATTGTTATTTTGACCAATGTTTACCAGTTACCTCTGCTAAATGGTTGACATAAACTTGAAAATCCTTAGCTTTGGGTCCGAGAGACTAAACTCAACATCAAATGGTGGTGCGTGGATAAAATGCTGAATTAATAAATAGTGGGGCCTGGAGTAAAAATGGTTGAAAACCACTGGCGTACAGCATTTTCACTAAGATTCTTCCACAGGAGGAAACTGTGCAGCAGCTCTTGAAAAGAAACAACAAGAAAAAACAACAACAAATGTTGTCTTCTATAATACAGATGTATTAAAGTAGATAAAGCCACCACTGGCACTGTCCACCTGCAGCTCAGGAAACACAGCAATCAGTGGTCCTTTTTTTTATTCCTTCCACAAACCTAGAAACACACTCCGACTGGTCTTGTTTCAGCAGCCAGTACGGCGTGCTGCTGTTGGAGAGATGTGAGCAGCGGGGCATAAAAACGCTTCCTCTCTCCCTTTTCCCTGTGTGCTTTTCTCTCTCTCTCACCCAGGCTTCCCTTTGCTTCTCCCAGGAAGTCAGCCCAGAGGTCAGCGCAATCAGGACCCATGAGCAACAAAAGGGCCCCTAGTTAGGCGTCCGGCTCAGAGCCCGAGCCAGAGGGCAGCTCAGCGGGGCAAGACTGTCCATTAGGCAGGGAACCCTGGAACACCCCTGAGATGTGGGGAGTCGAGGGCTACAGAGAGGAATAAAAACACCATCAACTCACGCTCCCTCTCTCTCTCACACACACACACACACACACACACACACACACACACACACAGATCATATAGAGCCTTGTTTGACACCGCTGTCAGGGTGCAGTGAAGGGGAAAGATGAGACCCTGTGACACACAGAGACGTCGTACACATGTGCGAACACAAACACACCCACGCACACATGCACAGGACTATAAACACACACACGCACGCACGCACACACAGTCACCCACTCTCTCTCTCCACACACACAAACCAGCATGTGTTCCCATCTCTGCCATCTCTCAGTGTGCCTCGCCCAGTGCCATCCTGTTGTATTTTTTTTATTTTATTTTTTTACAGAGATGGCCATGTGCCTTGTTGTTCCACTGCGGCACTATAGTCTGCCTTCAGCACACACTACTCCCTCTGTGACATCACCATCCTCATCCATATCCACGTAATCGTACACAAACAGTGCCCCAGGGTATATAGTTATAACATCGGTTATATCATAAGACACAAAGCCAAGGAGGTTGCGATTGGTCTAAGCCATGTGACAACAATATCTACGTTTGTTTTTGTCAAGGGAAGGGAAAGGTTTGTTCAGATTTAGGTTATGCGCTTGTGAAATTATGAAAAGGAGATTCAACACGGGCTTTCAGGCCCCTCAGGCTATAAAACGTCTTCTTTCTTTTGGTATTTTTGCTACAATGTTGAGGAACCAAAACCATGCTATATGAGATACACTGAACTTTTCTTACCCAAATTACACTGAAATGTAATCTTGATGTAAATGTAATGGGAAATGTAATCTCCCCATAGCAATATTTTGATTGGCTGAGCAACGCACATATTCAGGATTACACACACACACACACACACACACACACACACACACACACACACACACACACACACACACACACACACACACACACACACACACACACACACACACACACACACCTGTGTGAAGTGAGGGGTGCTCTAATGTGCGTCCTCACTTTAGTCATCTATGTTTGTGTTTGCACTGGCCTAATGTGCACAAACACTCAAAACTAGGAGGGGTCTAGCGCCCCTCAAAAGTGGGAACCAAAAAAAGTGTTGCACACCAATTGTGAACTAAATCTGCGTTGCTGCTCATTATCATTATCCTGTGCTGTTGTTATTTCCACTGATGTTCTTTCTCCTCTACCAATTTCCCCTCACGCATCTGCTTCATCATCTCACCATCACCTTGTATCCTATTCCGTCTCTCACCCTCTCTCTACACCTTTCTGCTTACCTTAGCACCCCCCTTTTAGCTCCTCCTTTCATCCTGCATCTCTCTTTAACCTCACAGACGTCCTCCTCTTTACCCCTGCGTTCCTGCTCCACTCTTCCTTCTCTTCTCCGTCTGGCCTAGCATCCTCGTCCCCCCCCCTGGGTGCCATCTTTGGGTCCTGGGTCGAGGAACCACATATCATTCCTTGTCAGCAAACACTCCCTCCTCCTCCCTCTCCAGCAGCACACTCCCTCCATCTTCACCCTCGCAGGGTCAGCGATCACCTCCCTCAGGACCGGGGAGGGGGCCACCGCCCCGGCCTCCAGCATCCCCTGTCTGTCCCCACCTCAACCTCTAGATAGAAACCCGCTCTCTGCATTACCCTGGCCTGGGCTGCTGGGCCACCAATCACACGGCATCAGGCGGGCCGCCTTCTCTGGCGGCGCGTGGTATGAGGGAGCACCCTCCAGAGACATCTTCCTCTGCTCTGTTTCTCTGCTTTTTCTCTTGATCCGTTTCCATCCCTTTGTCTCCTCTCTCTCTATCTCTCTCTCTCTCGGCTTGCCTATCCACCAGTGTCAGTGGTGAGGGGGTGTTTAGCCTTAAGGTTAATTCAGTGGAAAGATCTTTTGAAATAATGTTGTGTTAATACACTTTGCAGTGGATAAACGGATCAATATTCACAATGGATTGGGGGGGGGGTTAACACACAACATCATCCACCACCACTACACAAATGTGGATAACTTAGTGTAATATTGTGGAATTGCTATTTGTGAGATCAATAGTCAGTGGTTTTCAACCAGTGGTCCTTGAGAGGGTTCTTCGGGGGGTCCCCAGCTAAATGATGCATAGTTGTTTAACTAGATATAACTCTTGAGAGTGTAAACAACCAAACGTAAGGATCCATTTGGGGTTTCTTTAAATATACAGTATGGGGTTTCATTTTTAATATATTCATCACCTGAATTAGCACCACTTAATAAGTGTTAAGTATTTTAAGTCTGCAATAACAATAATATCAAAGTATATTTGTTCATAGTACATTTTTTAAAAGCTGCTACTATAAGTCCTAATAATAATAATACACATGTATGGAAAGTAATGAGAGTAAAATACATACTTGCAACACCTGGTTTTCAAGGTTGCAAAGAGCACAGGCAAAAATGTGTGAGAGCGTCACTTCCAGTAACAGTGGATTATCAACAGAAGGCCTGGCAACCAGAACACCTTTTCCAACCGGTTCAGTTAACATTCAGAACCAGTTTTTAGTCCATGAGCCAGATCTACCCAAATTGGAATGTTAAATATGAACCGAGTTGGCAAAACCATACCTGTATTAGACTGTCAGGGTAAGTAATATAACATGCTATCCCTTCCCCAGTAGTAGCTTTTTCATGTTAATTTTTTTGTCCTTTTCATATTTTCTGACATGATGTCTAATTTGCATATTTAATATGCAATATTAATATGCAAATACAATTTCATAAAATGAGCAATACAATAAATCATTGTCTTTAGGTAATCATGTCTGGACGTTTCATGGTGATAACTATTAATTACATTTGAGTCTCACAGACAGTATAGTATAGGCCTACTGTCTGTAGGTGAAATCACATATTCCTATAAATAAATAATTTCATATATTACTTGCATACTCAATTCATCATTAATGTTCCAATTGGTTCTGAACTGAAACTCTTCTCAGCCGGTGGAAAAAGGGCCACAGTGTACCTACAGTGGATAGCAGAGGATATATCCATAACATCCAGTATTTAACCGTGTTGAAAGCTGCAGTATGTGAGACAGAAAAATGCTGTTCAGGAGTAATTTGCGATTTCCTGCCAGAGTGGCCAGTTAAGGGAAATGAGAGATAAGGTCTCTGGTAACAGAAACACTGATAAAAGAACAGCAGAGAGAGAGAGAGAGGCAGAGAGACAAAATGAAAACAGTGAATTGGGCAAAGATGAGCCCTCATTCATCAGCATGACTCATCTAAGCCCTGAAGAACACACAATCAAGTGCCTGTGTGTGTGCTGTATGCGTACGTGTGTGTGTGTTGTGTGGTGTGTGTGTGTGTGTGTGTGTGTGTGTGTGTGTGTGTGTGTGTGTGTGTGTGTGTGTGTGTGTGTGTGTGTGTGTGTGTGTGTGTGTGTGTTTGTACTGTGTGCATGCACAGTACTCACAGGAAAAGGAGTGAGGGGAAACGATAGTATTTCAAATAGGTGATACTGTTCTAGCCCAACAGAAACGCTCCATTGACCATAATCATTCATAATGCGTTTGAATATGGTCTATGAGGACTGAAAGTACACGGCTAGTAAGTACACATTAACGTTTCCCTACTAATTTAATTGATTAGGCTTATATTACTCTACCAGGCCAGGCATTTTATTCAAATAAAGCAATCAAAATAAAATGTACCCAGTGGAAATCTCTATAATAGCAATACTCTTCAGAATGATGTGGCAGTTGATGGCAGTAATGCACACAATCTCTGGAAAATGGTCGCAAAACCACCACAGAGTGCTGACGACTTCCGGTTCACAGTCACACTGTGTTGTTTGCATCAACATGAAGGGCTTGAATGGTGTGATTTATTATTATAATAAATAAGTAAAATCAAGCCGTAACGACACGCCGATTGTTGGATTATGATCAGTGATGGACATACAGAATGCCATTGACTGCCTGTCGAACTATTGGTTGTCAGACTGTGTAGTCTACTCTATACTGTGATGTCCTGCCAGTCTCCAACACTAACCTTATGAAGGTAACCACAACATCGATATGAACCTATGTAGTTTACAGCTGCTCAAACAGTAGTAGCAACATTGAACTTTGGAGAGAAATGGAATGTCAGAAAATAGCCCTTGTCTAGTGAGCTAGCATATGGGAGCCAGCCAGTGGCCGAGCTCTTCAGAATAAAAGTACCCGCTACATTAAACAAAAACAATTGATTTGCACATAATGTGTACATTAAAACACAGTAAAAGTTAAGTATGTAAATGACTATATACATTACAACACAAATTATATTTCTGTGTATTTTATTAACATTTACACAGGCATTAGCAAATGATCTAAATGGATGAATGCTGTTCACTGGAGAACATATTTACTGTATGCACATATGCATTTGTTTTGTATGTTGTTGTTTACATAATGTATTGTTTTAATGTGCAAATTGATCATTTGTTTAATTTAGCGGGTACTTTTATTCTGAAGAGTTCAGCCACTGGAAGTCTAATCCTAGGTCCCTCATCTTAGCTCACTAGACGAGGGATATTTTCTGACATGCTGTTTCTCCAAAGTTCAATGGTGCTACTGCTGTTTGAGCAGCTGTGAGCAACACAGGTTCACCCCGGTGTTCTGCTTATCTTTATAAGGTTAGTAAGGTTAGTGTTGTAAAAAAGCAAGAAAAAGAGTAATGTTTGAGCAGACTATAGACTACATCAGTCACTTTTCCATTCACTGTAGTAGAAGAGTTGCCGTGTTACTCCACGCACAGGAACTACATTTCCCTCTGACCATGAGACCCATCAGTGAATTGGTCTATACAACACTGAATAATACGTTGTACTAAAAACTCTTCTCATCATGAACCTGTGCAGAGCATGAAGCTCAAACGTACCACTTTGTCACCTGTACTCTAAGCTACAGTGATGCCGATACCGATTTTTGGATAAACCTACACTGATGTTACCAATGTTTTGGACAATAATAGAATATGACCTTGAAAACGACTTAAATAAGAGTGTACGTGTGACTTCATCATTCACTTTTGTGAAATAATAATTTCACGCCTTGGTTTTCTTTCTTTTGCTGTTCTATAACAGACTGGAGCTGGCCAATGCTACGCCACTCAATTCACCGTTTCCCTTAGCAGCACAGGAGTGCTAGTCTGGGAGTCAGGTGATAAACATGACATTTGTGGGTGTGTGGTCATGTATAGCCCAGGCCAAATCCATATACTGTACATACAGTATCTCTGTCAATAACATAATGAGCACAGCTAGCTGGCTTTCTGCTGGTAGTCTGACAGAGAGGGAGGAAAAAACTGAAATTAAAGTGGTGGTGTTTTGTAGAATGAAGAGTTACCTACAGTTTCCACAATGTTCCAAACAATCCTTCGTCTGTGGAACTTCCCGAATGTTTATTATAATATTCTCTGTCCTCTACAGAGAAAGAAACCTGCTGTACGTTTCATTTTGCCTTACTGGGACGAGACTGGCACCAGCATTTTGCACGCATTTGCTCGTGTTTGTGTGTGTGTGTGTGTGTGTGTGTGTGTGTGTGTGTGTGTGTGTGTGTGTGTGTGTGTGTGTGTGTGTGTGTGTGTGTGTGTGCGTGTGTGTGTGTGTGTGTGTGTCTGTGTGTGCGTGCGTGCACGTGCGTGCTGTTTTTCCCCCACAACGTTGGGACGAGATCTGAGAGGGAACGGACAGATTTCCATCTGTCTGCTTCATTTGCAAAAAAAAAAAATCCTTCTTGTGATTCAAATATATGCTTTAGTCGTCTCTCTCTTCTCTCTCCCTCCCTCCCTCTCTCTCACTCACTCACTCTTCTCCCTCTCTCTTTCCAAGTCTCCTTCCATCCCTCACTTTCTTTCTCTCTCACTCTCTCTCTCCAGCTTTCTCCAAGTGGCATCTGCGGATGACCGTGGTCGAACAGTCTCAGGGGCCAGAGAGGAAGGGGTGGTGGGGGGGGGAGAAATATTGAGAAGAGAGAGAAAGAGGAAGAGCAAACGTCTCTCTCACTTCACATTTCCCCAGCACCACCCTGGCGTGCCAGCCTGCAGTCTGTTCTCCTTTGAGCTCCTTTTCTACCAAAGTAAAAAAAGGGAAAAAAAAATCAATTCATATTTCCATAATCCACACTCCTGTCTGTCTGTCTCCCTGTCTTCACCACCCTCCTCCTCTCTCTTTCCTTCCCATCTCCCCTGGGGTAGACTAACCCCTCCACCCTGATCCTACGGCCTACAAATGTCATTACGCTGTGCAACAATAACAGGCCAAACAAAAGGGGGCCTTGCTCTGAGCTCTGAGCTCCTCTGTGGAGACTGCTGGCCGCTGCTACCATATGCTGGCCAGTCCAAGCCAGAGAAAAGGGGAGACCGACGTGGCTACAGAAGAGAGACTACGGCCCCCACGCACACAAAAAAAGGGAAAAGAAGAAGCCCCTAATCCTGGTAATGAGGCCCGTGAATGCAGCCTTTATGTATATGGGGGAAAGGGCCAATCCCTCTGTACACAGCACGCTAACTAGCCGTCGTAAGGGCCGTCTTATCCTCACAAACGATCTGGACCACGACTGAGTGAAAGAGAGACAGAGAGACGGAGAGTTGGTTTGTGTGTGTGTGTACACACACACACACGTGTGCACGTGACTGTGCGTCTGTCGTGGTAGGCCACAGTCAAGAGCAAAGAGGCGGACACAAGGCATGTCCATGTACAGTGCACTAAATCCATCCGATATCAATTTGCTCCTTTTTTTCTATGTTAGTTTCTCTTCTATTCACTCTTGTGAATTGTGTGTGTGTGTGTGTGTGTGTGTGTGTGTGTGTGTGTGTGTGTGTGTGTGTGTGTGTGTGTGTGTGTGTGTGTGTGTGTGTGTGTGTGTGTGTGTGTGTGTGTGTGTGTGTGTGGCTTGCGCATGTCTCTATCTGTGAAACTCTCTCCCTCTGTGATGGAACACTGTGGTTCTTGCGGGGCAGGCAGACATCGCCCGAAGCATCTTCTGACTAACCCGGTGATTCCTCAAAGTGGATCAGAGGCCAGAGAGCTGTTTAAACTCATCGGCTCGACTGCTGTGCCCAGCGCTGGGGCGAGCCTACGCATATATGTTTCTCTCCTTTCTCTCTCAAACTCTCCCTAGTTTATCCATCCGTCCATGTCTTTCCCTTCTCCCTGTGATGGAGGGCTGCTGCAGGGGACCTGCTCCGCTCCGCAACCTGTTTCGTGTGGCAGACACCTTTGTGAAAGGAAGAAAATACAATGCGTTCTATACAATATCTCTTCTCTTTGTGCCACTTCTGCTAGAAGTCTAAAGGCCACAGCGAGACGCTTGAGAATCTTGCGTGAACCAACGAGACGAGAGAATGTTTAAACCAAAATACAATGTATATAGGACAGGGTTTTTCTTCGCAGCGGCTTTATTGAAAGTCTTATTTTGAAAATAAGTAATCGTTTTTCTGATGTCTTGACCATTCTGCCTTCTAACCCTCTGTGCAAAAACGTCCGGGTCGCAGGTCCCAGATGTACCGCTCATTCCCATTGAAAACGGCAGAACGGCGGAAAAAACAGACATTAAGGGGTACACAATCAGAGATAACGGCATTCAAATGGATGAATAGGACAGAATGGGTGCGGGTGCAAAGAATTTTAAAAAAATTGTCCCAAATGAAATGCGACAAAACGGCAATTGCATCAAAAGATGGTTTAAAGAATGTAATCAATTAATGTATGTGTTTATCGTGCCGCTGGTTTACCTCGGCGCAGCCGTGTGTTAATACTCAATTTGCGGCATTTATGGACATGCAGGTGGATATCGTCCAAAAACATATCATTCACATATCAGCATGGACTGGGTCTGTTGAAACTGTGGTGATGAACTTGGAATACCATATCTCAGACTGTCATGTTGTGAATGGCACAATGTGATTTCACTTTCAAATTCAGATAAACATTCAAACCGAACCAGGGACGAATTTTAATTTAGTCCTAAAAATCCTGTGTGTCTGAGTTTGTGTGGGCTTGTGATTTTGTGTGTGTGTGTGTGTGTGTGTGTGTGTGTGTGTGTGTGGTGTGTGTGTGTGTGTGTGTGTGTGTGTGTGTGTGTGTGTGTGTGTGTGTGTAGAAGAAGAAAACAACTGTAACTCGTGGCTGGCTCACGCACTTCCCCTAGTGAATGGTAGTTGACGTACTGTATATTACATACACACACACAACATTGCAGCATTTACCTCCAAGGGCATTTGGTATTCAGAACATTGGTTCCGCAGCACAGTGAAATCTGACTCCACAAATGCTACCTGTTTACCAATTGGTTGGGAAAACGGACCCAATAGAAATGGGGAAACGTGATGGAGCCGGGGTGAAAGAGAAGAAGAGGGACGGGAGCCAGGAGAGCGAGCGTGCATGGGGATGGGGCAGGCGGGTGCATTCCTATCACAGTTGCATGATAATTACGGATTCGTCAGTCATTGAAGACCCGCTCACTGCTGTCCATTAGTAATACAAACTCAGAGAGAGGGAGAGAGAGAGAGAGAGAGCGGGAGGTTCACACTGAGAAAGCATGGATAGGGCAATGGTGGCATGGTGAGCTGAGGTGAGAGGAGGTTGGGAGCAAGCAGGAGAGGAGATTTAACTGGCCAGGAGGGAGGGGGGAGAGGGAGAGGGAGAGAGAACCAGAGAGAAGGACTGAGTGCAGGCCCGGATGTACATTTCCCAATTGGGGGGGGGGGGGGGGGGGGGGGCAAGAGAAAATGGTATGGATGCAGCTTCATCGCCCATGGTACGAGACTACACGGGCGATGAAGCCGCACCCATACCATTTTCGGTCACAGGACTTATATTAGGCAAGTAAGCATCAATAATAACATCAGTTGTTGTTGAAGTTGCAACAGGCTCCCAGCATCCATAAAGCTAAAGGTCTGACTCAGAGTGTTTTCTGTTTTCAATGATGAAATGCTGTTGTTTTGGTGGTGCGACAATTGAAGTTCGAAGCAGTAGTAGTGTTTCAAATCATTTTAATAATTATAAGCACTTTGATTTGAAATATCTTAGAAATGTGGGTTTGTTTTGCATGCCATCATGTTTGGAGGTGGTGGGGCAGTCAGGGCATCTAGGGGGGCATTGTTGTCCCCCATGCCTATGTCTAGATCCGGCCCTGACTGAGCGAGACCTATACTGTACAGAGACAGGGGACGGAAACATGGGAGGGCAGAAAGGTAAAGACAGACAAACAGAGGATAGAGACAGAAACGGAGAGAGGGAGAGAAGTGGAGAGAGAGGGGGAGAAAGGGAGAGAGAGAGAGAGAGAGAGAGAGAGAGAGAGAGAGAGAGAGAGAGAGAGAGAGAGAGAGGTGGGGGGGGGGGGGGGGGGCTGGGGGGGGGTGTGGAATGAAAAAGAGGAGTGTGTGTTCCAACCTGGTCTGTGTGGTCCTGGGGGAAGCTCCACAGCACGGCTGGATCTAGAGGTAATTGACAGACAGCATTAATCAGCGGGTGAGAAACACACCGTCTTCAGCTAGCTGCCTCAGAACACATACATATTAATGAGCAGGGTGGGGGCAAGGCTGCTGAGAAGTCAGCACACACACACACGCACGCACACACACACACACACACACACACACACACACACACACACACACAGTAGCTACAGTAGCATACACACTGTGAAAAGAGAGAGAGAGAGAGGCTAGGAGCTCTAAATATGCAAATGTGTATTCTCGGTGTAGATTATGATAGGCTATATTATACGACACAGCGTGCGTTTCTCAGGAAATCATACCCACGCGTACGGAAATCAATACCACCGTTTATCCCTGCGTTGCTACTAGCCTAGCTGTGAGGCGAGGCTCCAGTGTTTATAGTGGGGAAAAGGAGGCGCTTTTCTTTGGTGGCCTGTGGTTGTGAAATATTTGATTTATTTATTTAGAGGAGTGGACTATACTACGGAATATTATGGAAATATTCCTTCTTCTAAAAAAAAAAAAAGCGGTGCTGCTGCTCGATTAACATATCCTTCATCGGTCTGTCAAACAGCCTAACTGAAGTTTGGGTTGTTTTTTTTCAGTGATGGCCTGAAACACATTAAAATGCCCAGTGTTCATTTACCCATCTGAAAAATGGAACCAAACAGCCTCTTATGGGTCCAAACTTTACACTTATGGTGAATATTATTACTGTATATCCCCACGTCAGCCAGGATATGATGCACCGATTTGGACAAAGCAAACGTTTCCATTCATAAGCACTATGAATGGAAACTACTAGAGCAGGGGTTCACATACCATACTTCTTCATGTCAAGGACCCCCGAAATGATACTCACTAGCCTTTTTATTTGAAAATAAATGCCCAGTACCCCCATAATAGAAGGTTTTTACTGCTCTAGCAGTGATCTTCAACAATTTCCATTCCATTTTCATTCCCTGGCCACGGGTTGAATTATGCTACTCATTTCATGGCATTTCTATCTCCTAATGTATATTGTAAAATGGAACCAAAGGGAGCCAGAGTTACAGAACCATAAGGGTCCATTTGTCCTATGTATCATTTAGCTAACCCTGGCAACTCTCTCAAGGACCCCTTGGGGGTCCTCGGACTGCTGCACCCCACTTTGGACACCACTGTACTAGAGCCTTAAGTGTATCATTATCAACCCCTAGTATCACCCACAAGAGGAGAGAGGAGAGGAGGTCACAGTTGAGTTGAGTATGTATTGTATGGTTGATTCACCGTATGTTAACCAACACAGGAACTCCCTCCAGTAAACTCCGGCCTGTTTGCATTGGGGTACATATGCTTGTGCGGCTGAAAAGAGAGCGGTCACCCAGCCATAGCCCTCTGAATGCAGGGGCCTCTGCTGAACAGGGTTTCCACAGCTCCAAGGTCACACTGTGACCTCAGTGTGGAACAGTGTTGAGCTGGAGAGATGAGCTCTCACATGCCAAGTTCACCGTCATGGACATCAGACCAACCTCCCCATACCCCCCACCCGTATCTAAACACACTTGACTGAATATTATAACAGCATTGCTGTTGGTAGCCTATATGTGCCTGCCTGGGGGGGTTGGTTATCTAGCCGTACTGTACATTAATATATGCATCTCAGATCAGAGCCAAATAGTAATTCTGCATAAGTTTAACACACAGGGATCATTTTGGTCTCTCATGGGCATATTATTTCAAGAAAGACTGTTCAATTGTCAGGGTATAAGTTCAAATAACATGCATGGAGCTTGACCTGAAGACGTGCCCGGCGTAGCCTATAGCAGTGAGCCTTCACTTCACACACACAAGCAGCAACCCACTGCTTCTAAGACCAGCAGCAACTTCCAACGGAAACTGGAGTGTAACTTTTATTCTGGCTGGGATTCATTCAGCGTGAGAAAACAATAACAGCAACAGCATTTCAAAACACCTTGGTCTCGTTGGCAGGGGCGGATGTAACATTTCCCAATTGGGGGGGGGGGGGGGGGGGCAGAAGAAAATGGTATGGGTGTGGCTTCCCTCCCATACCGCACCCATACCATTTTCTGTTACAGGACTTTTCTTAGGCAAGTAAAACATTGATAATAACATCAGTTGTTGTTGAAGTTGCAACACGACACGCAGCATGCATAAAGCTAAAGGTCTGACTCAGTTTTCTGTTTTCAATGATGAAATAGTGTTGGTTCAGTGGTGCCGCAATTGTAGTTAGTTAGTAGCAGTAGTAGTGTTTCAAATCATTTTAAATATAAGCACTTTAATTTGAAATATCTTGGGTTGTTTTGCGTGCCATCCTGTTTGGTGGGGCAGACTGGGTATTGCCCCCCCCATGCCCATGCCTAGATCCGCCCCTGGTGGGGGTGGGCTGACAGATGACAGGACACGGCAGCAGACAGAATCAAAGACGCCTTACATAATCCTGTTGGGTGATTTCACGGACCGCGTCTTGAAAAGAGCAGAGCAACATGAAAAAAAGACAGAGAGAAACAGTGCCCTCAGCTCTGTGTCCCATAGTCACCCCCTGGTCCAACCTCAACAACTACCCCCCACACACACCCATAATACACCCCCCAGCCCACCCCATTATGATCTGCTGGAGTTAGGGCAATTTTATGCCGATTTTCTGGGTGAGAGGATGGGAACTGCTGCCTCAGAGAGTGAGAGAGAAGAGTGTGAATGAGATATAAGAAGGGATACAGAGAGGGGAGGGGGGTAAAGATGGTAATGGGGGATAAGTAGCAAATATAGGAAAGGGAGAAAGCAACAAACAAAAAACAAATGATCAGGGGAAAAATAGAGATGATGTGAGAAAAGAATGGAGAGGAAACAAACAGTCTACTGTCGGGGTTTTCAACCAATTTTGAAACAGGGACCACCACAGTGACTGAGAAGAATCATCCTGGGGACTACCGATATTGCTGGGGAGGATATGGGCGTGGTGTGTGGCTGAAAAAAATAAAATTCCATCTTAAAAATCACAATGTTCATTGCAGCTTTAGTTACTGTACGTAGTATGAGCCAGCAGACACGTGCCATTGAGAGTCACCATTATAAAGAAATGTGCCCATAATCAACCCGCACAATCCAGTACAGTTTACCTTTATTCGAACTCACTCTTCAGTGGAAGTTCTTGATGTACCGGTAACTGTCTGACAACATCGATGCGTCATCATAATGTCACCGCCAGGTCATTTATGCACTCACTGTTTCCCCAACTTGTGCTCACGCAATAGTAAAATACAAATCGTCAAAAGACTGGAAAGCCTCGCCTGCACCTGCACCGTCCCTTTGGTACACCTCGCCGTTTACGAGCGATTGTCATATCGGCTGTTCAATAGGATGGACAAATATGACTTAAAGTGAAGATACTATGACATGTACATATTGGGAGTTTGAGTGAGCCCTAATGAATTGCATCAGTGAGCAACATGGACAACTCGATTTCTCTAAGTTGGGGCTGGGGAGGAGTGCTGCTAGACTTAATTGTGTTTCCGTTTATTGTTGTTGTTTTGTTTTGTGTTTGTTTTTGTTTCATTGTGTTGTCTTTGACTTAAAATAAAAATTAATAAAGTACAGATCATAAAAAAACAAATCTTCACTTTACTACATAAGGCATGGACACTTGGACAGGGTCCACCACATGCAATACCTCCAATGGTCCATGGACCACCAGTTGAAAACCCCACGGTCTATTGGGGACCACAATATGTAGACAGGTTAGGGGGGAGCGTGCTATAAGTAAACCTGCAAGAACGGAATGTGTGGCCACGTGTGACCACATAAACACCAAGCCTGTTTGTGCTCTACTATACGGTAGACTCTGCAAGAGCTGCAGAAACAGAGAGAGAGAGATGCGGGTGGGAGGATAGGGGAGGAGGTATAACAGAGCGCACCACCACCACCACCACCACCAACCACCACCTCAGCATCTCACACACCTCAGGATGTATGAGAAAATTCAGAAACGCTGTCTTCCCGTCTTACTCCGCACCACACACTCGCTCTCTCTCTCTCTCTCTCTCTCTCTCTCTCTCTCTCTCTCTCTCTCTCTCGCACGCTCCCTTTCCGCTTCCCCATCCCGTTTCTCCATCCCGTTCTACCTCCAACCTTTTTTTTTCCTCTCTCACACTTTTTTTTCCTTCTTCACCTGCCAATCTCTCTCTCCGCTTGCTTCTCTCTCCACACAGCACAGCCTCCTTCTTTCACAGCTCTTTTTTGACTCTCTCTCTCTCTCTCTCTCTCTCTTTCTATTTCTCTCCAGCTCGCATACGTCTCCCCGATGCGCCGTCTTACTCGTTCATTCCTACACAATCTCTAAGCTTATTTCTCGCACTCACTTCCCCTTCCATTGCCGCCTCTCTCTCTCTCTCTCCTCACACTACTCAACCTTTGTAGGATCCTTTTTTTTCACGCTCTCGCTCTCAGTATCTCTTGCTATTCTCTTCTCCCGTTGCTCATCTCTCTCTCTCTCTCTCTCTCTCTCTCTCTCTCTCTCTCTCGTTCAACTTCATCCCACCCTCGCCTGCAGCCCTCAGCGTTTTTCTCCCTATAACCCTCGTGCGCCTGCTTGCCTCCTGCTGCTGTATTGTGGATGTGATGGTGGTTGGAGGCTATAGGAGACCAGGGGGTCCCCAACCAAAGTGAGTGTGTGTGTGTGTTTTGGTTTTGGTTTCATTCGTGCACTCTCAGGAGCATTTAGGGAATGGGCGGAATCCCCCTTCAAGGTGATAGCTAAATAAGAGTCATAATTTGATTAAAAGGAGAATTCCACCCATTTTCAACATTTTACTATGTCATGTACCTTCAAGGTGTTGGGTGGACATGATAAAAAAGTTCCCCCATTCTGTGTTCCCAAGAAATGGAGGTCTGAAGAAAACCTCTAACATGGTGAAAACATCTTGATGACATCATCAAGATGTATGTTAATGGATTTCTTTAGACGCTTCTTTTTTCTGAGAGCGTACAAATGGAACCAAATGAACCCGTTAGGGTTCATTTGGTTGCATTTGTACGCTCTCAGAAAAAATGTTGAAAATTGGTGGAATTCCCCTTTAATGAATCGATTATGAAAGTAATGGTTAGTTGCAGCCCTAGTGTGTGTGTGTTTGGGAGGAGGAGGGGGGGTCCTGAAGGAGCTAAGCCCCTGGAGTTGAAGGTTAGGGAGGCGAATAGGACCCCACCAGAGTCCCCTGGGACCTGGCCGCCCGCGGGACATGAATGTCACGGTGACAGAACGTGTGCAGTGGTTAATCCCCCCCACACACCCACCCCAGTCTCAAGCACACGTCAACGTATGCTCACGACCCCTATACCTCTGACATGTACACACACACACACACACACACACACACACACAGTTACTTCAATCAACGGATGCTGCATTTCACAGAATGCTTGCCACCATATATATATATACTTTGTCCTCTCTATGTCGCGTAGATAGTACAACGTAGATACCACTGGTATTTGGTAGGTAACTCACAATTCAGTGCAATACATATCCAAACTAATCCAGAATACAATACATTTGCCAATATGAACGCAAACGCACCAAGCTGCCACAAGACAAGACGCAGGAAAAAAGCCTGCTGTAGTTTGCAGCACTGCCCTCTACATCAGTGGTTTTCAACCTAGTTCATATCAAACCCCATTAATTATTTAGGAATTTGAGCCATGGACCACCGTTTCCATGCTGCATTGATGTTGGCACCGGTAGGAAAGACTGTGAACAAAATGTTAACTCTTGAGAGCAATAAACCAAATGGACGCATTTGTTTGCCATTTATACATCATTTAGCTGGGGACCACCTGGGACTCCCTCAAGGACCACTTGTGTTCCACAGTCCACTAGTTGAAAAGCACTCTATGTTGCAGAGAGATTTACCACTATGTAGCATTGAGCTCAGTAAGATACTAATCCACGCATTTTATTAACCACTTAAACCTACATAGACTGTTGACAGAGGTGCCCCAGGGAGGGGACGGGAATTGATTCCCCTTTTTTTCTCGCTCAACACCAAATCTCTTCAACAAAAATAACAGATCTAAAATGTTCAAGGCAATGACTTGTGAGTCCTCAATTTTCCTGTCTTCACGTTTCTGTCCTCACTCACCATTTGATTTTGATTTGATTGGCTTTGCTTAGCCAATCAAATCATCGCAATGGGGTTCCGGTCAGCAAATAAAATCATTGGTATGGGTTACACACAAAGCTGGGCTAGCACCCCTCACAACAAAAACAATATTGTTGCTCATATCTTGCTCATACTATACACATACTGTAGCAGCTTGTCTATGTACTGTATGTACTGTATAACACACATTTGCACAAATACATATAATGGCTAATACCACACATATGCAGAGATATACAAAACAAAATTATTTATATACAGCATGCACATTGTGAATAATACATAAATGTTCATTGGGATCTAAAACAAAGATATGTTGCTTAGTGCTGCTGAGTTGTCCATCTACATACAGTATTCTGAAATGCCTCTTTTACATTTTCTTCAAAACACATTCCTACAGATTTGGTCCAATCCTGATGCAAATAAGCACAGGACTCATTATCATGTCATCACATTGTATCTGACAGATCTTTGGGATTTCATTCATTTAAGGTTTTGATATCTCACAAATATTTGGGCAGGGCCTATAATGCAATTTCAACCACATATATGTCATGTCAACAATGCAACATCCAATCCTTCCTAAAGTGGAACTGCTTCTAATACAGTACACTATGTTTTGGACAGGGGTAAAGAGGCTCCACCATGAATTTAAAATCAAATGTATTATATAGATTTCAGCTGTTTTTGTTTGTTTTGTCCTCCTCACCACAGGGAGGGGGTCATTGAACCACAGTGGAAGGTAGTGGGGACTGGGATGATCCATGGATACCAATGACTTGAATGGAGGCAAAGTTAAAGGGAAAGGGGCTATTAATTGTTGAACTGTTTGTTGTCTTTTGTTTTTTACTTTTTTGGACGAAATAGGGGGGAAATCTGGGGTCTTAACAGCAGGTGAGGTGACGAAAATTGGCTGACGTGGGCGACAGTTGAGTTTGATTGGCTGACACTCAAATCGCCCAAGTATCACCTGAAAATCTCCATTACATTTAATTGGTGTGGGGGGGGGGGGTATAAATAAAGATATACCGGGGAACCTAAAAACACCCAAAATCTTGAAAAACGTCAAAATCATGGTGGAGCTCCTTTATTAAGCCGGCGTGTTAAAAATGGCCCCCCGGTCCCAGACACGAACGGACCGTATAGAGGGGTGAATCTAGACGTGTTTATTGTATCTCCCGAAGCTGACAGAATCTATAAAGAGCTGTTGCAAACTGTGTAGTAACAGTGTGCATGATGTGACACCGCTGACGGCCCTGAGTGACGAGGAGGGAAAACGACCTCTGGTACGTTTCACCCCAGTCTGCACAGTGCAGACAGATCCGCCGGGTGTGAATTGAATTGAAATCACCTATCAGTGAGTTCAGATTCCTCTCTTCACACCCCGCGATTGTGGCAGCGGTGGAGAGCAAACTGTGGCGGGCCAACTGCAGTGGCTGTGCCATCAGCACCGTTTGGTGTGTGTCGTGGTGGTGGTGGGGGTGAACACACACACGCGCACACACACACGCCAGGGGCGGATGTAGCATTTCCCAATGGGGGGGGCAGGAGAAAATGATATTGGGGCGACTTCATCGCCCGTGGCGCGAAGCGATGATATGAAGTCGCACCCATACCATTTCCGGTTACAGGACTTTTATTAGGCAAGTAAAGCATCAGTAATAACATCCGTTGTTGTTGAAGTTGCAACAGACACGCAGCATGCATAAAGCTAAAGGTCTGAGTTTTCTGTCTTCAATGATGAAATGCTGTTGGTTCAGTGGTGTGACAATTGTAGTTAGTAGCAGTAGTAGAATCATTTTTAATATAGGCACTTGAAATTTGAAATATCTTGACTTGGATTGTTTTGCATGCCATCATGTTTGGTGGGGTAGTCTGGGCATTTAGTGCCCCCCCCCCCCCCCCCCCCCCCCCCCCCCCCGATGCCCATGCCTAGATCCACCCCTGCGTTTACCCGTTCACCATTGTACCCGCCTAAATGTGCATGTGTGTTTACACAGAGCGATAGCAGGCAGAGCAGTCTGCGTCGTACAGCAGCGTGTCCATTGATCCCTGTGGACTTCAAGCATGGCTAACCTCCTGCAGACGCCGCGGGCAGAGGCAGACCCCCGAGCAGCGACACACACACACACACACACACACACACACACACACACACACACACACACACACACACACACACACACACACACACACACACACACACACACACACACACACACACACACACACACACACACACACACACACACACACGCAGAGGGGGGGAGGAGGGAGGGAGCTGACAGTCACAAATCAATGTTTGGGTCGCTCCCGAGATGCCCGTCTTTAAAAGTCGATACGGTGAGCTTTGATAGGGGCTGAGAAGAAGGGAGGGGAGAGGTGCAGCAGAACAGGGGTGTGTGTTGATAGCTTGGTGGAGTGTGTGTGTGTGTGGGGGGGGGTATACATGTGAGGGAGAGAGAGGGGTGGCTGGGTGGATTTGGAGGCAGAAAGGGGAGTCACAGGGAGAGGGGAGGGGGGTTAATAGGTGAGGGGTTGAGGGAGACTGGAGGAAGGTGAGGATGAGGGGGGTCGGTGGGGGGAGGCTACGGAGGAAAGGAGAGGGCTAATAGGTGAGGGGTTCTGGGAGCAGATGGGCTCTGATGGGAGGGGAGGGAGAAGATGGTGGAGAGGAGGGCAGGTGAAGTATGGGAGGGAGGGGCGGAACTGAAACGGAAACTTCCTCCTACCCATGTTTTACAGCAGAGATCAACATCATCATCATCATCAAAACGATCAAAACATTTGTATCTGCACTATGAACAGGAAGTGAGTAGTGATGCATCGAATATTCGGCAACAGAAAATACTCGGCAATAAATGGATTAAAATGCATTTTCGGCCTATTCGGTTTCACCCCAAATTGGCAAAAAAATATACCATTAATAGTGCATGCAATTAATGTATTCAAAAGTGATGAATAAATGTTTTATGGACCCAAAATAGTCATTATTATTTAGGTTAGGTTTTGCTATAATCATGTCTTTTGCCATAAGCTGTGGTAGGTGCAGGCAAGACAGTAATGCTAACGCTAATGGTTTCCTATATTCGGTCTCGGCCAAGAATTTTCATTTCTTGAGATTATTCATTAATCACATCATTCTCACCACTTCAACTCTATACTGTATAATTTGTATATAAACCTATAAAAGATCTGAAAGCTCAAGTTTGTTGATCTGCTTTTTTGCGGGTGGCCAGAAACTCAAAACCTATTTTCACAGAATTTTTGGCCATTATACAGTAAAGGTACCACATCCAGAATAGTGACCCTCGGGTGTGGTTAACCTTTGTGCACAAATAGATGCTTCTTTCACCAGTACATGTTAAGGCTGGTAGAGGATGGAGCACCCACTGCCGCCACTGCCGACTATGGCAAAGAGCTGGTTCTTATGACTCCAGGCGGCGCGTCAGTAATCTACTGCTGCATGCAGTGAGTTAGGCAAGGTTTGGCCGCTATATCACAAAGCTAAAAAACAGCTGCTCCTCCTCCTGTTGAATGACACAGGGCCGTATGAAAATAGAAGTGACAAACAACAAGAAACAGCATGTGCCATATGCAGACATACACCCACGATGCAAGTGAGGACTGTGGAGATGTGTGCAGTGTGTGTCTGCCGAGTTCATCTCAGGGGCTCAACTGGAGAGGCTCTGAGGCATCGCTATGTCTTTAAAAACTCTGGGAAATTTCAGGCAAAGACAAAAAAGAACCCAAATCCACTGTGAATACACATTTAGATGAAGGCCCCTGGCCTATAATTCTCTATACTATGCGAATCAAACGCAGTCTTGAAGCCCTCATGGCCAGATGAATTCCAAACCATGCAAGCGTTCTCAAGGCATAGAAAGTGCACTTTTTTCACCTTCTTCCATGAACTAACTGAATGTGTGTTGTGAATAGGGGGCCTGTTTGTTAAGAAAGGCCAAATCCCATATGGTGAACAGCAGCTCTTCTGGTGAGAAGAGAGGCTGTGAAAGCCACCGGCAGCCCCTCTCCTCCATCCCAGCTCTGGAGATGAAGGCATGTAGCGCCTGCCTCTCCTTGTTCCTCCTTTCTCTCGCTCCCTTTGCCTCCTCTACTCCCCTCTTTCTTGGCCAGGGGTTAAACTGCTGCACTCTAACCTCCCTGGCAATGATTCCATTCACTCGGTGTCTATCGCTCGCTCTCCCTCTCATCTCTAAGAGATTTATTTCACAGTATGTAGTGGTTGGGATTAGCCCCCCCACCCCCCCTCCTTCATATGCCCTGGGACAAAAGCATTGTCTTAGCATCGGCCCGTTCGCGGTTAACGGGAGGAAGCTAGCGCTACTTAGCGTCCACAATGCGGGCATTGTGGGCATAGGGGCGGCGAGGATCCCTGCCTCGGAGCCCGTCTAGACTTTGAGCTGGGGCCGATTGGAGGAGGACTGGGGGGGAGGAGGAGGAGGAGAAAATCCCATCAGCCAGTGGAGTGAAAGTTAACTAAGGTAACCTGCTGTGAACCTGATGAAGATGTCAAGCCAACATATGGCAAAAAATGTCTATTGTCAGAACAGGGAGTTTTCCATCCCCTTCGAGGGAGAGTTGGGTGGAGGAGGCAGTGGTGGTGGTGGTATTAGTAGTGGTGGTGAGGGCTGCCTCTAGGAAAGGGAGTCGAGTGGTGGGTTTGCAGGGGAGGGGGTTCGGGGGACTGTAGAACCAAAAAGGAAGGAACTGTGGTGGTCATCGTTTTACTCATGGATCAGTACCCTTATTCTGTCTGGGGGGAGGCCCAGCCCCTCCACTCACAATTAAAGGAGTAAGCAGATTAGCTGGGATATTTCAAAGGCCATGGCAGAAAGAAAAACACACTCACAAACGTTTAAAAAACGGGCTGTGTTTTTTTTTCTTCATCCCCCTTCCTCTCGTGTCCCCCTCTCCTCACCCGTCCGTTCCCAAATTGCACACCGTAAATAGTATTACATTTCATGCTGATTTAGTAAGCATAGGTCTCAAGAAAAGGAGGACATCGGTCTTGACGACGAAGTGGTCCTTAACTACACTAATACAGATTGGTCACACTGTTGTTAACTGAGGATTGATAAACATAACGGCCAGGCTAAGCTACACCACACAACGGGGCAACACAACGGGGCGACACAACGGGCGCCGGTTAGGTGAGTGTAATAACGGAATCAGTGAATTTATCTAGACTAATGGAAGTGAAATTTAAAAAGACCAAAGCACCACCAAAGGCTCTCAATCAGAATAACTTTCATCAAACTAACTACATATACATTAGCCTGGCTCCAGCCCTGAATGGCCATGTTAAAAACTACTACCTTATTTTTCCCCCTGCGATTTAAGGAATGGTGTCCCTTCCTCCAGTGTTGTTATAGTGTTAATTGAAAATACAACTACAGCAGCTGATTGGCCAACAGACCTGTCACTCAACATTGTCGGCTCCTCCAATGCTTCTTTTTTTAAATTATTGATTTTGTAACCCAGTTTTTCACCCTGTGCCATTTTTCCTCAAATGCTTTTTTAAAGATGTGGCAGGTTTTATAAACATCATCATCCGCTTTTGTTCACATGCTAGTAACACTTGTTGGCTGTGTTTGTTTGGTTAGCAATCAGGCTAGCAAATTAACCACATTAATGACAACAACATTGTCTGCTTTCCCAATATTCTTATGGGTTGCTAATATGAACCAATGGACCTTTAGCTAAGCCCCGTCCTCTTGTTCACCCTAGGACACTTTCCAGCCGGGCTCATTCATTCCAATGGACTTTACACTGGTTCATTTTTGGAGCCATACCTTCAAAATCCACCAACAAGGCTTGCCCTATGCAGTGGAAAAATGTGCGTGTGGCATTTATTTTTTGTTGTTTTATCATATAGGAAAACTATTGGTGGAGATGATTATCTATCACATGTTATGCTTAGCTGTGATTGGACCATAGTACTAGGTCCATAGTACATAGGGGAGGGGGTTATCTAAAGGTCTATTGTGAAGACTGACGCTATAACGCCCATCCCAAAAACTGATATGGTGGAGAGGAACTTCAGTCTGAATAATGAAGTGAAACGAAATTACAAATCACACGGCGTGAGTTCAGGCTACATACCCCAACCCTCCACCACTTGCAGTACAACATAACATATCAATTATCAAGCCCATCTAAGAACACAGCAGAATCATAATGTGTTTTAGGCAGGGGAGATGCATTCATGAGCTTCAGACAGGCGTATTGTCACCCAGTAGGTATACTTTACACCCCATGGACTATACATATCTCAATGGAAGAGAAGGTAACCCACTGCAGATGGGCTAGTTCATATATTATATTCCTATACTTAAAATCATGTTTTATTCATTAAAAGGTTCCAGGCTGCAGCTTTAATGTGGCTTATGAGACATGTACAGTACACTGCACAGAGAGATCACTCCAAAAAGCTTAGCAATGGAGAGTATATTGAAAACACTATAATAATAGTAAAGGCTCTCTTTCTAGCCAGGGGACCAAAGACTGGCCCTGGGGGGGGTGGAGGAGGGGCTAGTTCTGAAGAACACAAACAACATCCACAGCTTCACTGGGGGTGGAGAGGAAAAGGAGAGGGCTGCATGGAGATGATGTGACCCTATTAATGCCACATTAGTTGTTCCGTCTTCTCAGCTATCTGAGAAGAGAGGTTCAACAGGATTTGCGAGAGAAGGGGGCGAGAGACACAGGGAGAGAGAGAGAGAGAGAGAGAGAGAGAGAGAGAGAGAGAGAGAGAGAGAGAGAGAGAGAGGGGAGATGTGGAAGAGATACTGTCTCCAGGCTAGTTGGGATGCAACCCAATTTCACAGCTTCACGAATGAGCGGCACAGCATATGGACGCAAGCTTTGTGACAGCCTCTGTGTATCACCACGTATCAGCGTTGATGTTCCCAGTCAGATTCCATACTGGTCCAACATTATGTCAAACACCGGCTCCGCATGACTGCATCTTCAGCACAACACACAGACGGCCCGTTTGTTTTGTTGTTTTCTTTCCCTTCAGTGTGTACAGGATACAAGCAGTATCTCCGAAGACATAAATTCAATGTCTCCAAATCCCCCCTCGCTTCCATCCAGCTTCCACTCTGCTCCAACAAGATGCTCATTTAATTCAGTGCCGCTTAATCGTTTTAAATTTTGATAGTTTACCCTGCCATATTGTTGTGCTCAGGCTAAACTGCACAGCTACTCATCTAAAGCATACCTTATAACTCACGGACATACTGGAAACGATATATTTATCCCTGTTTAGAGAAGGTACCGAGGGACTACGGAGTTTTGACAGCAGTACTACTGTAACAGGCCAACAGTGATGGTTCCATTGTTGCATATGCACCAAATGAAAAGCCAACATATCTTGAGGTAATCATACATTTCTCTCCATATGGTCCAACCATCTGTATGAGTAAAAAAAAATCTAAAAACATAGCAAATGAATAACTATATTATTAAGCTAATATGCATAAAAAGATGTGAAAATTACCTGCACTGAGAGTTCAGTCTACTACATTACATTAGCTTTGACTTTACCAGTCTCAGAGGGTGAATTATGTGGGGGAAATGATAGGCGTGGGTTTTTATGACTGGGCTAAAGGATTATTATTTTGGTTTGCCAATATGTCCTGGGGATTAACATTGGGTTTATTATTACTGGTCATGATTACACATTAGCCTAAACGGCCCAGTGCCATAGTGATCCGCTTTGGACAAGTGGCAATTAGCATTTAGTTTCCTAAACCAGGCCCAGACTAAATTCCTCGCTAAGTTCCGTCCAGCGCCGCTGACAAAATCTAAGAACACCGGGGACGAGTTAATTTGCAGGCTTTTATTGGTGCTTTAAGGGGAGACTTACTTTTCTTGTCTTTGAGGTGGTGGCAGCACCATGATGACACTATGTATAGCACAGCAGCTCCTTGAGGTGCCGAGAGGATCGATCTCCGTCAATGTCATATGGCAACGGCACCCAGAGGCAGCAGCGTGCTGCTGATGACACTGTAAAGCCTTGCCTTTGGCGTCTACATGCTCCGTGCCGTCGAGCTGTGATTTGAAGTTCACATGCAAAGGCTGACAGACAGACAGGCAGCCCTCAGTCAGTCTGTCAGTCAGTCAGTCAGTCAGTCAGTCAGTATTTCCACGGGGATGACAACACATCTGTATCTGTTAAAAGGATACAATAGTGTCTATTCCTTCCCACATTCACAAGAGCCTCAATAGGGTGTCGGATTGATGGGCAAAAAACTCAGACGGACGAATATAAACAACAACACCACCACCAAAAAACCCTACACTTACTCAACTGACACATGGGAAGTTTGCCTTTCTCGAAAACTGTACTATACGATAGAAGAATCAGGAAAGCCCATCATGCATTCCTTCCTCATATTCCAGAGCAGTTTAGCATGGATTTTCCGATTCTCTCGATTACTGTATTATACTTTATAATGTATGTTGGGGCCAATATATACTGTAGTACATGGCAGACTTTTCTTCGTGGGTGTTTCTTTCATTCTTTAATGTACGAGTGTTTGAGAGACACTGAAGCAACCTATTCTGTTTGCTATTCGCACAATACGAGGTATACATCTGTACACAAACACAATTGAACATCATGTTCAGAGCACGCTCTGTCTCTTGACAAGTGCATCTCTGTCTCTGACAAGCAAAACATGCACCGGCTGGCATACACTACAGCAACACTGAGTGGGCGTGCAAACTAAAGAAAAGTGATTAAAAGTCACTTGTTTCAATCTATCCATCCTGACCTGCTGCAAGCAACAGCAAGCCGAGTAGCAACGTCTTTCAAACCTCAAATGTTCATTCAATGTGTTTGTAGTAGTTGAGCGAGAGTGGATTATTTCCAAAGTCCTGATCCACGTGCCTGTCATGCATGCATGTTCAGGTGAGGTACTCTCCTTGTTTGTAGTCAATACTAGTTAGTTTCATTGGTCCAGGTTGATGTGTGACATATCAGTATGGATTTGAATGATTGAAACAAAACGAGGACTGATGACTGTCACATGGTGACAAAAGTGACATCACATGTGTCCATGTTAACCCTGCCTGGATGTTGTGGGCTTTCACAGGACAAAGTATTTCAATCATCCTGTATATAATCACACAACAATAGTATTCACATAAGTAAAATATGTCAAATGAACCTTCAACTTAATTTGAACTGAATCAATTATTATTTGTTTTTGTCAAGTCAACACAGCAAACATTGGTGGGTCCAAAGCCCTCTGTAATAGAAACAACTAAGGCAAACAGAGAAACCAACAAAGTAAATCATTGTCTACAGTCTATATGTCTACAGACAAAATGTGAAGTGTATCTGGAGAGAAAACATTGATGATGAGGAGTGTGAATGAGTACAGAATGTGGCCAAATTAACATTCTGAATCATACTATGGGAGACATTGAGTTCTTGTTACGATTTAAGAATTTTAAGAACATTCAGTAAAGCTGAATGTCATACATACAGAAATGTCCATCTTGTATTAAAAAACAAAAACAAACAAAAATCATGATGAAAGAATAAAGCAATAAATCACAAGAGGCCTCAGGTTACTATTTGATGCCGTTTTGGGCATGGTGAGACATGCCTGTCTCTTTTAACCATTATAAAATAGTACAGAGCAAGCTGCACCGCACATGGTTTATTGCTGTTCTAAAGCAGCGGTTTTAAACCAGTGTCCCGGGTATCGCCAGTGGTCCTTCAGAGGGTTCTAGGTGGTCCCGAGCTAAATCGATTAACCAGATGAAAAGTTGGCTAACCAGATGAAACTCTTAAGAGTGTAAACATGAAACCAAATGAACCCACAAGGGTCCATTTGGTTTTAGTTTTGAGTCTGTGGGGTGAAAATGTCACCAAATGGAGGTCTGTGGATCAAATGCTGAATAAATAGTGGGCCTTGGGCCCTGTTCTAAAGTGATTACAAACATGGCAATACTATGCCTATGCCTATAATATCATGGAACTATTCCTGATTCACAAAACTAACTACACTTTGCACATCTATAGCGCTGCGGGATCAATGTAACACCTTGGAATGATATAATGTGAATGAATGAAGGTGTAGATTACCGTGAGATTTACATTGAGGTCTAATTAGAAAGCAGCCAATCAGAATCAAGGGCTGTATCTTTGGATCTTATTTGATACATAGCAGTTATTTGTAGCTGCACACAGTGCCATTGTTTTGACGTTTCTTTTTGGGTTTGTTTTCCCTGGCTTTGGGTGTCTCTGGATTGCACTGTACTTCATCATGCATCACCCTATCATCACATAATTTTCACATGCACGTGAAAGGAAATAAGCCTCTGGCTTTCCTGCATTTTATCCTTTGATAATCTTGTGATAGTGTGTGCATTTTACATATGCTTATTTCTATTGCGACAGTTGGTGGCAGATTACTATGACAACCTGAAAAACCTGTCAGTGACGGTCTGCGTCACACCACCATATATGGCCATCAGTCCATCATCGCGTCACGTCACACCACCATATATGGTATTCAGTCCGCCGCACCTCATCACGACACTGATCTCATATCGAGCCGGCCAGAAAATCCATCTTTCCTCAAAACTCAAACCCTTTTCATCTCCATACATGGACCTGAGCTGTTCTGACATTCCATATGTTGATGCACCCCCCCGGGACCCATCCTTCCTCTTTTTGGCCGATACTGTACTTTCTCTCTAGATGAGCACTAGTTCTCAACAAGCCCCAAAAAATCAAGACACTGCAGGGTTCCAGTGTCAGTGTCTACAGTAGTAAGTAGAACAGATGACCGACGGAACTTTGAGTGTGACTGGTCTGAAACCTGATTTATTGCCACAATCAATCAGAAACAAACCATTTGCAGTCTTGAAGAAAGGTTGGCTCGCTGTAATGTACCTCCTTTTCCGTTTATTCTGTACCGCATTTGCTATTCAAGGGCACCAGAGTCAAAAACTCACAAAAACAATCCACTGTAGTGTGTGGCCATTAAAATGTAATTATAGCTACAACAAACACAACAAGATGCCAAGTCATTAATGGAAAGATATAGCCCACACTTTGTCCAATGTCTGTCACCAGAAATTACAAAATGTCACAGACAAATTATGCCAAAGCACGTTGGAGATGGATGAAAATAAACAGCAGCACCAACGTTTACAATTCCTGGCCTATTTGAACGGAAGTGTTGCGTCAATGAGGGGTCAGGAATGCTATGTTTGTGGCGTGGGCTGATAAGAGTGCATAGAGATGGCACAACTCTTTCTATCTCAATAGCTATGTATGGTGACCTTGTTGCCAACATATTGGGATTTTTGTTTTTCTTTTAATGTACACCGTTAACATTTAATAGAGTCTGAAAAGAATGTTCCGGGATAATTAACACTATACACTTTACGCTCCCGTTTTCATTTAAAGTTTTTAATATGTTTTAGGGCATATGGGGTTACTATCGGACAGAGTGGAATAGGTAACGCCTTTTGATGACGTCATCGGAAAAAAACATCCGTTGCATTAGCACGCAAAGGCTTCTGGGAAATTTAGGCCCCCTGCATTTCATTGACGGCGGTGGTGCGCTGCGGGCATGTTCCTCCTCCGCTGTTGTTGTGGTCGCCACTTTGGATTATCTTTCAAGACTACGGCAAAGCATCACACCATTTCAATGTACATTTTCATGAAAAGGATAATGCCGGCGCAGTCATTCTGCAGTGAACATGGCGTTGCAATTTCATTAAATCCGCAGTCAAACTGTTAATGACTCGGGATGAATCAAGGATATTGACCTGCCTTTTTATGGCTGTTTTTTCATTTAGACAAGACAGTGTGGGCTGGAAATCCAGCGAGGTCAGAGACAAGCACACGCAACACCGTTCTCCAGCTGGCTTCAAACGGGCAACACTGTGTTTACGTGAGAGACACCCTATTCAGTTAGCTTACAGCACACCCCAGGAATACTGACCTGCCTGAGTGAAAAGAAAAAGAAAATGTAAAATTAGGAATGCTGTCGACACAGCTGCTTCCCTCACATTAATAACTTCTTAAAATACACAATCAACACCCTCTGAGAATATCATGACAAAAACAAAAGCTCACAACGAGAAGAAGACTGAGGCAGGTAAGGGAATTTAAGGGTGCACTTGGGTTATAAACTGAGAAAAGCATGCTCATTCCCTCTGGCCACGTGAAATAAGAGCATGCAGTGTTTATGTGCAGTGTGTGCACGTGTAACGTGTGTGCCACATGTGTGTGTGTGTGTGTGTGTGTGTGTGTGTGTGTGTGTGTGTGTGTGTGTGTGTGTGTGTGTGTGTGTGTGTGTGTGTGTGTGTGTGTGTGTGAGTGTGTGAGTGAGAGAGTTTGTGTGTGTGATAACAAAGACCTCGTGGGTGAGTCACATGCTTTGCGATGACAAATGGTGAAGCGGCTCAGACCTTCACAAAGGCATCAAGATTGACCTACATTCCATGCACTGAAAAATGGGACAGATCCCAAATTAAGGGCTGGTAGGCCTATACCGCTTGCACATAAACACCATCATATTCACAGTCAAATGCAGGGCATTGGCCGACGCAGCGGCAGAGCTGATGGGAGAGAGATGTATGTCCCGAGGGCATGGCTGTTGACATATAAATAGTGTGGAGAGAGAGAGAGCATGCAATGACAACACAGACAGCAGACCTGGGCCAATATCACTAATTCTGCCTGACTGGGGCTTGGCCGTGATGCACAAATTAAGGTCTTAATGACAGCATTATGAAAGTGCATTTGTTAGGACACCGCACTACTACTGTAGGCGTGTTGTTAAAACAAGGAAGCCATGTGCTCTCGTTTGCCCTTTATGCATAATCTAGTCTGTCTGCACGGCAGCGGTCGTGGCGGGGGTGAACAACAGCAGCATGCTCTAATGTTGTTCTGTCTGCTTGAAAATGCTGCGATGACAGCGTTATACGGGTTTAACTTTATGATACAAAACAGAATTATCCGTTATCTGGCCAATTAGTGTGCAGTGTTCTGATAACATTGCATGTTTAGTGACCATGCTTTAAAATGGATGCATGTACAAAGAAAGCAGCCAGATTTTTTCACTAATGTTTCTCGAGAATCTCGACACATATGGACATGTAGTATATTTGATGGCATTTGTCTTTTCGTCTTTTGTGCTAATAGGGTAGACCTATATGTCAGAGGTTTTAAGAAATAAGGTCCAGACTCCAGAGCATTTCAGGCTAGCCCTAACAGAACAAGAAAACACTTGATTCCGCTTGAATGGCATTTAATTATTATTACTTCAAGTGTATATGTAATAATAATAATACATACGATTTATGTAGCGCTTTTCCAGATACCCAAAGAGCAACCATTAAAGTCTAAATATAGCCATGGTTTATGTGCACTAAATCACATGGGAACGCAGCTATAGAAAGGTGAGTAGGGTGAAAACCCCAAGGATGGGGTTCCCTGACTATCAGCCAATATCCCTAGAATGTCTAATCTACTACTCAAAATGCATTAAAAGCAAAAATGTCTAACACGACAATTACATCATGACATGTTGTAGATCTTGAACCCTGAGATCTGCTATTTGGATTAAACACCGTTACCATAACTCTAAGGTTTTCGGTCAGCTGTAATGACATGGCCAAAATAGGAACGTCATGTTTAAAGTGGTGATTTTAACTCTAAGAGTGTTAAAAATAGTCCCATGGGGCAACTTTCAGAGTTAAGATCAACACTGGTTTTTGCTGTGCAGGCAAGAATTGCCATTGTTTTTAAAATAAATGTTGGTCCTGCTGATGTAATCTACCCAGTCCGTCCACCCAAAAACTTGTTAAATTCCTGTAGTCACAAAATCTGCTCAACATGACAACCCATGAATGTCAACAGATTTTTCATCTCAGCTTTTTTATGAAATCCCATTTACCAGACTTTGGCAGATTAATAGGAGCAAAGCTACAATAAAGCAGGAGTTAGGCTAATCCTGTTCATTTGTGGGCAAAACTAGGCCACATCGGCATTACATGCATATGAGCTGGCCAATCATTGTTCTCTTAAGTCAGGATAAGTGGCATGTGTGTGTGTGTGTGTGTGTGTGTGTGTGTGTGTGTGTGTGTGTGTGTGTGTGTGTGTGTGTGTGTGTGTGTGTGTGTGTGTGTGTGTGTGTGTGTGTGTGTGTGTGTGTGTGTGTGTGTGTGTGTGTGTGTGTGTGCGCCATCTGCTGTGCTGCTGACCTGTTAACATACATGCTGCTGGTCATCCATTCTCTACACACAGCAGGCCACCAGCTTATGACCGTGATGACTCAAGTGTTTTTTTGGACGTACACCAACAGAGCAAAAGCAGACGTCGATACTGGTGTTTCAACAATACCTGATATTCCCACAGCTCATTGGAATAAAACTGTCAGTGGTAGGAACTAGGTAGAGTATACTATGAATGTATTGAAAAGCGCGTGCGTGCACATACACACACAGACACACACCACTAAAATACAAATTCGGTGAGGCTGTGAGAGAGGGCAACTGTTCTAAATTCATCAAAATCATCCACTTTTAAATTATTGATCGGGTCCCTCGTACTTTCCCCCCTCACTTTTTTTTTGCCATGCAAAGGCAAGTCTAAAAATAGCCGATGTGAGCACCAGTTCCTAGAAGTCTTTCCATGTTCTCCCACAGTCTGGCTGCATCAGTGAATTCAGATGAGGCTCCTGCAGCTCAGCTCTCTCTCACAGCTTCTGTCTCTGCCTCTCTCTCTCTCACACACACACGTCACGAGCAACACACAGAAAATTCATGTGCATGCACAACACAGACACATGGGCGCATGCCCAGAAAGCATGCAGGCTCGCTCTCACATACCCCTATACAA
This sequence comes from Benthosema pterotum, assembly GCA_039105355.1. Lineage (NCBI taxonomy): Eukaryota > Metazoa > Chordata > Actinopteri > Myctophiformes > Myctophidae > Benthosema > Benthosema pterotum. The sequence goes on along the minus strand of CM076979.1, from coordinate 36,129,015 downwards.
AAATAATTCTACTGAATTATTGTTTCACATGAGAATATTGCAATTTCTGAAAACGTGATATTGGCTCTAAATGCACACCTTTGGATTCTTGTAGACGTGCAGAGGAGGAAATATTATCCAATAGGAAAGAAAAAAAAGATTATACCGACCCTCCTTGATCAGGATAACACAGATATTAAGTGCAGATGCAGAAAAAGAAATAGTGCTCCAACTCAGCTTAGCTAGGTTACTATCAGTATCGGCCAGAAATGTTCGGATGGGATATGAAAAATGTAATGGATGATGGATCCATGTTGATCATTTGGCTATATACGGTAGATAATGTGTACAGATGTGCGTGAAGTTTGGACAAGATTGTATGACTAGGACCTAATGTAAAAAAAAATACGTTTTGCAAAAGATGGACTCCTGTCGGCAATAAAATAAGACAATGTTAAAAGGGTGGTATTTGTCTTCCTCAACGTCGTGTGGATGTGTGTGCAAGGATTCACAGCAACTGGACAACTTTAAGAGATCTTAGCCAAACAAGGAATATGAAAGAATCAAACAGATGCCTCTTGTTAACAGGAATATAGTGTAGATCAATGAAAAGAGTAATAAACAGGGAATATGATAGAATCAAACAGATTCCTCTTGTTAACAGGAATATAGTGGAGATCAATGTAAAGAGTAATAAACAAATGTTCTCCTGGTGGCTGTATAAAAGTCCAAGCCTCCGTCCCCTGCGCATACACGCTTGACACAAAAACAAATAGGACTGTCATAGCGCCACCATGAGGCTGATTTGAAAAGGCTCAAGTGGCAACTCTGGGCCTAGTGAGAATGTGCGTGCGTGCAAAGTTTCATGGATATTGCATGCCATGCCACTTGAGCCACAAAATGTAGCAGTTCTCCGAACTTTGGAAGCCTATCTTAGATATCACAGGCAATCAGGATCATGGAGTATGAAATATCAGAAAGACATGATTTGTTTAATGGCTATAGAGAGACTGGGTACCGATTTGTGTGATGTTTGGATTGCACTGTAATAGTATCCAGCCTCCAAACAGAAACTTGTCTCAAGTCCAACTAAACCAATAATGTATATTTTGCAGTCTGAAAAGGGCATTGTGTCGACAAACAATCTCCTGCTATAGTACATCAGCCATTAAATTACCGGGGGTGTATGTCTGCAATGTTGGATACAACGTCTCACATGTGAAAATGTTCTTTTTTGTATTGGGTGAAAAGAACTAAATGTAAACATGTGTATGTGTGTGTGTGTGTGTGTGTGTGTGTGTGTGCTTTTTGTGTGGCACCTGGACAATCCCAATGACCTCCTCTCTCCCCCTGTAGGGCCAGTCTGCCCCTGTCATACTCACAACTCGTGATAATGGTGGTATGAAATGCGCGCACGGGGGGGGCAGAAAATGAAAAAGATCCTATGAACAATTTCATCAGAATGGAGAAGAACTGTGGCAGAACTGTTAAGAGTGAGTCCTCTTACACAGATGAAGCAGTTTCATACGTGGCATAATTTCACTGGCCTTGCCCTGCCCCTTCGGTTACTACAATTTGGCAAGAGTTTGTACATTTCCTGTCTGTGAGGAGAGTACAGGATGAACTCATAATCATACATTCAATTCTATGTCACCTTTTTCAATTATCCAAGTTCATTATTTACAATCACATTTTCATTTTTTCCTGAGTTGAAACGTGAAAAATGCTTGCTTAAGAAAAAAAGATTGAGATCACACTCTTTGCCGTTTAAAAAACAACACAGTCATACTGTATATGATACCAATTTGTGGCAAGCCAACTCCCTTATTGACCGCGATCGGATCTTCTTTGTTTCCTCTCCAATGCCGCGGCTCAAACCAGTTCGATCGGTAAAAAAGCCCTTATTTTGAAGCTCAGATCTCCTAAACAGGATGTGCTGTTTCTGTTATGCTGTGTCTGTTGTCTTGCCTAATCGATCATCTGGCGATGTACCCAAAAACATCCGGTTCACAAGTCAGGAAGAGCTGTGTAGCCCTGGCTGCTTAACCCATGCGCCAGCGACATTGAGGGGGCAAACCGGAGGAGAGCCGTTTGAATGCATTGGAGTGAATGCATGTCAATGGGACGGAAAAAAAAAAGTTGTCCCCAATTCTGTCCCAAATGAAAGTCAGCAACGGGATGATCATCAGACGATGCGCACGGACTAATAGTTGGATTAAAGAATGAAATCTACATTTCCGCGTGATACGAGCCGTCGTCGTGACCGGCGGGGGTATTCTAACGGGATGTCCACGAGCAGCGCGTGGACGGCAGAAAAACTCCCTTAATTAAGGTACTGTCAGGATGAGTCTGGCATCCGGCAACAAAATATAATATAATATAAATATAATAACAAAACAATATATATTAAACTCAAGAATTAAATTAAGGTTCCTTTCACAGCTAAAGTTTACTGTGGATTTATTTATGCACTTGTAGAAGCACGTAGAATCCAGCATCAAACTGTCAACATAAACAAAAATGATGAGCTGATAATTTTAGGCATTATGGACTACAAATTGGCCTACAAACCAATGAATAGTCAATGAGAAGAAAGTGATGGAAAAATTCACTATTTGTGGGTGTGGCTAATAAACAATAAACATGCTTCACACAAGCTGGTAAAAAATACAAAATACAATGTACCCATCAGGCAGTAGACCACTACAGAGCTTCTGAATAGATGCTTGACAGATGACCGGGTGCTACAAATGAGTCGCAACTCCTGACACAAACAAAAGAACAAAGCTGTGGTACACAGAGAATAGCAGGAACAATGGCTAGACGTAAGTGGACAAATATGTCATCTAACCAAAATCAATACACATGTACTTGCGTATAACTTTCAAAAAATAATATTGCCCTGAAAACTTTATGGAATTCCAACCTCAATTAGTGAACATCATTGCACAAATGTCTCATCCACTGCTGTGTTTTTGGAATATAGTTGTCTTAGATTTCTGTGGAAAAATAAGTGCACTCTAGTCCAGTAATAATATCACTTGACCTGCACCTAATTGCAAAAAAAACAAACTCAACTGATTTTGAATCTTTAATATGCCCAGAATAACATACAAAAAGTTGCCTGGAATTGTCTGGGGGGAAAGTTGTGAAAATAGCCTCTCTAAAGTATGAGACTACAAAAAACGTTTTTTGTCCATTTCTGCTAGACTTCACCATGCTAAAGCATATAACAATTTGATTGAATGGTTTACCAAACATTTCTCAGTTGTTCCATATGTATTTCTTCCTATAGAATCCAGTTCTGCAATGTACATTTTTGTATTGTGCATAATTATTGAATTTATCAGCATATTCACACATGGGCGGAAATGACAGGAACAATCCTATAACAATTTGTTAAACGGGTTTATCAAACTTTGCTCGGATGTTCAGTATGTATATTTTCCTCTAGATTCAATTTTTGCAATGTACAGTACTGTGCATAATTAATGATAATTAGTATATTTGACACATAAGCGCATATATCATATATTAACACTATGGTCCCATGTTTACAAAAATGGTATACGGTATGTTTGCTAACTGCAAAATAAGATACTAAGTTGAGCCTTTCCATAGCATAGGTCGAGGCTAGGGCAAGTGATATGGGCTAAGATGAAGTCTGAAGGAGCGTTTTCAGACTGTGGCTGAAGATTGGGAGCGAATCTGCAGTTCTGTTTCGCATTCGGCTCTGTGTCGGCTAATCTGAGTGCTCTGGAGGGCTTGTATAGGGTGCGATCAGACAAGAAATATAGTTCCATATTGTAGTTGCTTTGAATGACGGCATCCAATATTCGTACTGCAGACAGCAGCCAGGAGCCAATGGAGGGACCAAGGAAGCTGTAGTAGGTTGGATCAGTGGAGAGGCTTAAGTATGCCAGTAAGGATGGAGTTAACAGTAACGAGGGAGTTATGCTTTGAAGGAAGCAGGGTGGCAGAGGGTGTGTAGAGCCCAGGATCACATTAGGAATAGGCACAGGGTGATGTCTGAAGTATCAATCTACAAGAAAGGGTGATACATGTCATGTAGCTGTAATGTGTGCTTTGAACGAGAGCTGGCTGTCCGGGACAACACCAAGGTTCCTGGCTGTTGGAACAGATGATACCAGGGTGTTGTCAATGGAAATGGTTCGTTCCGGCCCTATGCTCAGAAGAACCTCAATCTTGAACCCAGAATTGAGAATATTGTTTGCTATTATTAAGCAACACTGGTCAGAACAACAACGATTGGGTATCTGAATGATAATTTAACAAAGCTTGCATTGATAAATTCAGTAGAAAACAATTAGGCCTACTGGCAGAACAACCTTTATGTGTTGAATGTAACACTAGCAACTTTGCACCAAACAAATCCTGTAGGATGGAAAAAGTTTTTCTGGAGACACATTCCACTCAGTTCATGGAGACTTAATTTTCAGTCACCTCATAATTGAGGTGACTGAACAAAGAGGTCAAAGTCAGGCGTGGTCTCATGCAAGGAGGATTCAGTACATCACTCAAGGCAGAATCTCATGGCCAAAGAGAATTAGCTCTTAACTAAGCCCCTCAACAATCCGGCCATGTCCAATGGGCATGCTGGAAGAGGAAAGCTTGAAAAGGAAAGCCTGACCTGGGTGGCAACAGTTGCTAAAGTATATGGATTGGCATTGGACAGTGAACAAACCCCGCCCCAAAAGGTGGGGCTTAGAGAAGAGCTTATTGAAGAGAACTTACTGATACTGAGTTCAAAACAAAAAGAAACTATCCAAGGTGCTGAAAATGAACAAGTTGACCAGATAGATGTCCATGCACATGAATCAATTCGCATCAGAAGTGGCAAGGCATTTAAAGACTGGCCAAGCCATAGATGAAGAAGTTGTGAAAGGCTTGTTAGAATCATCAGAGACACTTGACAAAAAAGGGAAGGGCCTAAGTCAGCCTTTCTACAGTACATAGTGATGAAAACAAGACAGAACTGATCAGAAAATCTGAAGGAATTTAAACATCTGGAGACAGTGTACTCAGATATATATTGATTATCATACACCAGAGGACAATGGCTGCAAGTGGCAATAGTCTTGTCCCAGTTTGGTTCACCCACAGAGTTTTCACCAAGCCTGAACAGGAAAACTCCCAGCTAATGAAGGGAGAAAAATCCTACATCCTTTTCAGACATCTTCTTCCTTATTAGAGAGTGACAGTGATTTTGTACTAATGCATCAGACAAATGACTTTTAATAACACTTGACAGTTGATCTCAAATCAAATATCAAATTATCCATATACAGTAGATTATCGAATTGTTTCTGCCCATGTGACAAATATGCCAATTATCAAATTATATATGCTCAAGATATATTGCAGAATTGCATTCTATAGGGAAGAATACACAGATTACCTGAGAAAAGTTTGGTAAATCAAATTTCCCAAACTATCAAAACTGTCAAATTGCTATAGGGTTTTCCCTGTTATTTCCACCCATGTCAAATATGCAAATTATCTTATTAATTATACACAATACAAAAATGGCCATTACAGAAATGGATTCTACAGGACTAAATAACAATCAACTGAGAAAAGTTGGGTAAACAATTTAATCAAAATGTTACAGGGTTTGACATGGTGAAATCTAGCAAAAATTGCCAATAAGACTTTTTTTTTTTTTTTTTTTTTTTTTTTTTTTTTTTTTGTAGGGTCATACCTGACAGGCCATTTTCTAAACTTTTCCCTCAGACAATTCCAGGCAACTTTTTGTATGTTATTCTGGGCATATTAAATATTCAAAATCAGTTGAGGTTTTTTTAGTTGCAATTAGTCCAAGGTCAAATGACATTATTACTGGACTGAAACAATCTAATTATACATACACATCAACATATCAAATTAATTCCGCCTATGTGTCAAATATACTAATTGTCATTAATTATGCACAATACAAAAATGTACTGTGCATTGCAGAAATTGAATCTACAGGAAAAGATACATACTGATCAACTGAGCAGAGTATGATAAACCCGTTTAACAAATTGTTATAGGATTTTTCCTGTCATTTCCGCCCATGTGTGAATATGCTGATAAATTCAATAATTATGCACAATACAAAAATATACATTGCAGAACCGGATTCTACAGCATGAAATACATATGGAACAACTGAGAAATGTTTGGTAAACCATTCAATCAAATTGTTATATGGTTTAGCATGGTGAAATCTAGCAGAAAGGGACAAAAAACGTTTTTTGTAGTCTCATACTTTACAGGCTATTTTCACAACTTTCCCCCCAGACAATTCCAGGCAACTTTTTGTATGTTATTCTGGGCATATTAAAGATTCAAAATCTGTTGAGTTTGTTTTTTTTGCAATTAGGTGCAGGTTGACCCCTTTTTTCCCTTATAATGCCTGTGGAAAAATAAGTGCACTCTGCACCGACTAAAGACACAAGCAAAAGTACAGCTAGAACTGTCTGTCTAAGGCCAGCCACTGACCCCTAGCTAGCCTCAATGCAGACAAAAAGAAGTTTGCTACAGAAAGTTGGACTGTTGGTCAAACAAGATCCCGCAGACACACTCGAAAGAGAGAATGGAGTGGGAGGGGACTTTTCAAAGTTCACTCACACTGCGTGTGGTCATTAGATATCATAGCGCATGGAAGTTATTAAGACTTCCTAAATTCTTTCTAGAAACAGGGAAAAAGTAAATGGCAGCTGAGTGAGATCATATTTTGCTCTCTGTAAGGGAGCCAATTTAGCTAAGTTAAATGGGAAAGACAAGAGAGAAAGGCAGAAGGGCCGAGAGAAAAGGAAACAAAGTGTGAGACCCAGGGGTGCTCCCAGGAGTGTGAGTAGAGGAGTGTGGCCTCTCTAATGACCAATCAACACCCTCCTAGCTGCCGCGGCATCTCCTAGCCCTCCAATGGCCTCCTGCCGGAGTGTGAGGCCATCGTGACCCCCACACACATTCCGTAGCCAATCAGATTGCAGAACTGTTGTTCCTGGGTCAAGGAGCAATTTTGACATTTTGCAGAATGTCAGTGTTCAACCTTTTCTAAAAGTTCTACTACACAGGCATTTTGCTCTGCGAATACCAAGGGTGGGTGTATGGGGGGGAGAAGAAAAACAGCATCGCTGTATCTGTGAAAATGGAATATCACAGTTCTGCTTGAGGGGCCTACAGCAGAGAGGGAAGCAGATTGATAACGAACTAGCTAGCGGGAGGTGACACTTGGAGACCTCCGGGTCTCAGTGTGAATGTTCTTGAGGAACAGAACAAAAGTAACTTTTCGTAATTGGTGCATTGGAGCAAGTGAAGTTAGAAGGCCATGTGAATCAAAAGGAAAATGCTCCCAACTTCTGCTTTCTGGTCCCTTTTATTCTATCCGTAGGAAACGGGGAAAAAAACAGATGCATGTGCATCAATATGGAGCGCATTTAAATGCCCGCAAAGAGCCGTCTTCTTGGGATATCGAGGCTGACAATGAACTTGTCAATACTCTCATGAAATATGTGACATATGTTCAATGGTAACTGATAGGCCTTCGCTGTCACAACGCAAAAGTGGCACAACAATGTGATCAAAGCCAGATGAAAACATTGACAGTTTTGTTGTGTTTTTTTAAACAGCAAATCGTTCCCCTAATTGCAGCACAAATGCCGTTGTAAAATTGATATGGTGATCTATTAACTTTATTGCTTTGTTACTGGGAGCAATCTGGCTGGAGGGAGCGGGAGAGGACAGGTAGCATCTGTCCCCACCTACTGCCTTGGCAGGGCTAGCGTCATCTGCTAGCTTTGGCAGCATCTTGGAAACACATCAATATGGCTCTATGTAGCCAGGACCGCTAGTAGCTAGCATGCCAGTCACGCTCTCAGGCAACGCACGCTCGCTCCTGAGCATCCAAAGTGAACAGAGCCAACTGAGCAGAGCTCGGCTGGGGCTGAACAGGGAGGCCAGGTCTCCGTGGACAAGCATGGGGAAAAAAGGGCCGTGTCTGTCATCTGTGGTTAGAAATGTGGAGCCAAATCCCGAGTTGAACACTGCTGCCATTCTACCCAAATGCATGCAGTTTTTCCAGTCTGGCTTATTTATTTCATTGTTCTCAGGAAATCTCCACCACTAGCAGCAATGTGTTATTGACTGACTCGGGGACCACTACTTTGAGGGCCTATCAAAATGCTCAGATAGATTGATAACTAGTTAATAAAACAAAATCTATATGATAACATGAAATGTTCTTAGTTGCAGCCAAAGTTGAGGATCCAAAATTGCTTGGCTAAAACTGAACTCTCAGAAACTATCTCCTCTGCCAGAGCAATAATCAAGCCATTAGCTTGATTTGGATTCCTGTACATCAGATTTGAAGTTCAGCCCATGAGGTCATCCTCCTACAACAACGCTGACCATGGATGAGCGGTCATCCTGTTGACTGAACATCAGAAAGGCACAGGCTTCTTATGAAACCATGTTAATGCAGTGGTCTAGTTCAGTGACAGGGTAAGTGAGGCAGGACCATACACTGTAAGCACTTTGCAACAGAGTAGACCACGTTAAAGTGGTCTACTCTCTACTCTATGCAGCTTTAGGGTAATCGGCATCATTTCTTAAGTTTACAAACTATATAAAGTGTGTTCACTGGAATGAAACAAAATAGCATTGCAATTGATTAAAGTGTATTGATTTGCTTAGTTACTGTGAAGGTTAAAGGTAATAATATAGGCAGCTTTAATGTGTAAAAAAATCTGTTTGTAAACAAATTTGAATCCAACTCCATCTCACCTCCACTTTATTGGCTTATTATGAAACTGCTGGAGACTGCTGTGCTGTGATTGGCTAAACGCTGCCGCACTGCCCACATCCCCAATCTCCCACACACTCACGCCTTGTTATGAGCCCGGCGAAAAAGATTTGTTGACAACAACAAAAGTTCTGGACCTGCAGGGCAAAGCAAGTGTCTGTCTGCACTGCAGGGAAACAGCTGCAGCATCAAAGTAGAGGCATTATAGAGGGGGAAAAGGCAAAAAAAATACTGTATATCTATATGCAGTACATGTACTTTTTTTTGGGGGGGGGGGGGGGGGGGGATCTTATTTGGACTGAGGCCGATTCTAAAAACTCCTAAATCCTAACCTAGGTTTTCTGAAAAATGTCCAGAAGGGTTAGAAGTAAGCCAAAGGGGTACCTGCCAAGAATGGGTTAAGAGTGTTAAGAGTATATTTTATTTGCCATATAGATTTATACTGGGATATTCAACTGTATTTTGGTACCTTACCTTTGTTGTTTTGCATTTTTATTATTTTTGTATTATTACAAAATATTGTCTTGGAGCCAGACTGAGATAAGTTCAGCTTTTCAGAAAATGTTAAACACCTTTAAAGTTTTACTTGCAGAATGCTTGTGCATTGTACAGAACTACTCATCATTGATCTGAGTCATCTGACGCCAAACGAACCAGCTTACTACTACAGTATAATAAAAATAAGCCTTCCTCCTTCCGGTGCGCATATGTGTACGTGCCTCAGTGGATACTGGAGCTCACCAAAACAAATGCAAACCCGTTGACACAGGAAGTAGGGTGCTTGGGTGGTGTAGTGGTAAGATATCTGCCACAAACCACAGAGTACAGTGGTTCTAAACCCATTGCAGTGAATCTGAACTACCTGCGAATGATTTATAGCCACTTTTGGAGCCGTAGGACAGAAGCACTACATACTCTCGGTATTCTAAATCCATTGCAGTGAAGCCGGATTCACTGTGATGCATTTAGAAGCACTTTTGGAGGAGTAGGACAGAGGCGCTAGGTCGTCCGGTAGGGATTCCTCCCTGGCAGGGAGGAACTATTACTAGCAGCAACTAGCCAAGGGTTAATAGGCAACGACTAGGTTGAGAGAAAAATGGGTATGAATAATTAACCTTGTAACCACATTGAGTGGTTACAAGGTTAAGTTTTCACATCTCTCTATATAATTCTAGGAATCATGTCTGTCTGTCTGTCTGTCCACTTCCTGTACAATGCACCGTGTCATTTGTCTGCTCTCCTAATGCCACAGTGCACAGACAGCCTCAATGAACCTCGTGTCACACAGCCCTGTCATCCAGCATCACTACGCACGGCTTATACGCACCGTGACCGAACATTATACCCATCATTTTAATACATTTTTTTCAAAAACTAACCTTCGAGTCACTGGATACAGATTTAAAAAAAACACTACGTGTCACAGACATACATTTATTTGTGGTAATAGTTTGTCGTACAACACAGAATCACCTCCCCTTTTGGGTACAGCGTTTTCTGTTCTCGCTGTTTCGCCCGACAGGTGACTGATCCACACGAAGGCAACGTTCTCTCGGCACGGTGATACATGCGCTACTGCGGTCCGGTCACCTACGCCTTATTTCTACTACCACTGTAGCCTCGACGCCCAGACTTTCATTTTAGTCCACGTTGCGTGAAAACGGAAAGCCTGGACTAATTTGTTGGCCAGGAAGTGGGACTCAACCATTCGGGGTGTGTGCCGCTCCAGATGATGTGATGTAGCACAGCAGTGTTGGGGCGCAGGGCGGGGAAGGGGCCGGGGATGACGACACGTTGGTGAGATCAAATCAGATCAACTCATCTGCCGTCCAGATTCGGACAGCACACCGCCAAAAATCATTTCAGGTTAGGCCAAGCTACTACCACTGCAATCTACACCGTCTGGATATTAACGCGCGGCGGCCCACGGCACCCACTCCTCTCCAGATTTATTTGCAAGTTTCAACTATTCACTCAAACACCAAATTTCCGCGTGTGCGCCTGTGTAAATGGGAAGTGGAGTGGGAAGGCAAGAATCTGCAGCTCGATACCAACACAACACACTGTGGTGTCATGTAACGCCGTGTGCTGTGTGCACACATAATCACACACACACACGCACACACGCACACACACACACACACACACACACACACACACACACACAAACTTCAAGCTCACAACATCATAGGTTGCCAAAGCCAAGCGTTTGCTTAAGCCAGAGCTAAAACAAATGCAGGGTAATTGGCTTAGCCTTTGATCTGCATAACTCACAAAATACATATGGGACTACCAGGCTGTGTGACAGAGCATAGGCTAAAAACTAGGCGTCATTCAGGTATTCATAATCATTGTAACAACCCCCTGGGTTTGTTACAATTATATTCAGAATAGTAATGTCTATTGTCTAACATTAATTTTGTGCCCAAGTTCCACCCAACTTTCCAACATCAACAATTCCCACCCAATCAATGTAATCTAGACATAATTTCCAGATCATATAATACACAACGGGTATAGGACTAGTATACTCTAATTTAACAGTCTGTCACATTGGCTCAAATGTGCAATGTACCTTTAGTGAACAAAGATCAAAGTCAAGTAGGGTAAACCCCTACTTTACCTTTACACTTGACTGGCAGAAAGCTGTGACACACAGGCTGTTAGCTTCCTGGAAGCACAGCACAGCAAAGCACAGTCAGGATGTGGTAAGAACGGTCAAAATACTGCTGTGGCATCAGCAGATCCTGATTACACCTAACTTTCAGATCACGCAAGCAGGATACACTTTCATGGGACATTTTTCAACATGGGATAATGTAATCTAGGCAGTGGTGGGAGTATAGAACAACTGAACCGGGAGAACAGAGAATCAAAATCACACCATTAATCATGCTTCTGCACTTTAAAAGTATAATTAGTAACAAACAACCTTGTAGGGAGAAATGAAAATGTTTGAACAAAGGCAAGTGAAACATTAGGCCACTTCTCCAAATGGTAGACCTAAATGTTCCACACTGTGTTGCTATGACAATGTAATTATAGCCTATGTCGGACATTACTGCGGGCTGTTATTTGTTTGCCTTCATGAAGCAATGAGAAGATAAAGTGTGAATATGATGTGCTTTTTTGGCTACGCCTTCACATGTTGGCAGTAGGAGAAACAGGTCTAGTTTGTGGTGAGTGATTGAAGAGGTTTCACAGCCTAGCCAAAGCCTGTCTGGTGTGACTCATAGCAGTAACTCAGCGAGCTCATATCAAAAGTGTATGAAACGCAGAATGACAGAACTGAGACAAAGTGTACAGTCCACATGAGAAAGGTCAGATGTTGGGGCTTAATGCACCTGTAGGCCTACAAATCTATTCTTCACACACAATCCATCAATTTATGCCGAATATAATGATGCAAGCTCATGCAAAGCACAGTTCATGGGTTAAGCTGTGACATTCAAAAGCCATATCATTTCAAATCCCTCGTACCTCAGGTACATTTAAGTTTGAAGAAAGGGAAATTGATCCAATAACTGCAGAAGAAGTGGCTCAGTCCTTATTTGGTTATGTGAAACCGCTCCTTTTAAAGCAAACAAGGCATCCAAATCATGAGCCTCAGCTGGCAAATATTATACAATGACATCTCCTGAGATTCCGTCCATCAAGACGACTTCCTGAATGTCAGGGTTCTGTTAGCCAATGAGGAATTGGTACAGTGTAGTGGCAGGCGTCCTGCCCAATGCCGGAACAGAATGGGTGTTCTCCATCTGCCCTAAGGGGTGTGTGTACACATGCACAGAACTATGTAGCTGTCCTCCTGAGAGAAGGAGTCCGGATATGAGCCTGACCCTGGATCAGACATGGGGGGAAGTCCGTTATTACAGTATAGGCCGGTGGTTTACGAGTATGGTTTTAAATCTAATATCAGAGCAACATCCGAGGATATTTTTTCCCCTCTGCTATGGTCAACTCAGCAGCTGCACACAAGTGACCCATCCATAGCACACCTCTTTAACGTCAAAACCGAGCGGGGAAAACAAGGGAGCCGGTGTAATATGCAGCACAACTGTTTTTGCACGATATTTTACTTAAGGGTGACACTGGATATTGATGTGAAATATAGGTTGTTTTGATTCCCATACTCCCATATAACGCAGGAATACAATGTTGTTCTTCAGTGGCCAAAATCATTTCCTGGGTTAGCCTCAACACTCAAATTTCTGCCCAGGCCGACTGCAGCATCTGGAATGTTTGACCATCGCAAAGAGCACAACATTCACACCTTAATGCTACTTGCTGACCATACATACTGTAGCAGAGACTTTCCCAAACTGCCTGGCTCACTGCCAGAGCAAAATTGCCTTCAAAGTTTACGATTGATAGCTTTGATTTATGGTTTGCTTGAAACCATAAATAAATGATGTACTTCTTTTTGGCATATCGCAAACAACTACCATGCATTAATAAAAAGGTTGCTGTTACACACCAAGTCCCTTTCAAAAATATGACCGTTCTTAGGTTTTCTAAGTGATGCTGCACAGCACATATACCTGTAATAACACAACAGGTATATAGCATTCCCTTTACGTTGGGAAGAATGACTCAGACATCTAAACACACAAGTTAACTGGCTCAAAGCGCTGGAGAAGAGCACTGCGGGGACTAAATAATGCTTCTGCTATAGCATATATACAGACTGAGTCACACCATTATCAGTGAATACTGTAATTATTACGCATCGCAAACAGTAATTTGTGACAAACATAAGGGAGTTTCTTTTCAGTCCGGGTCCCAAAAGACAATGTCTGCATAATTGTAGGGACTACATTTGTGAATTTTGTATCCTGCCTTGGAAAGCTTCTAAAACAAAGCGAGTGATTTTTTTTTAACTTAGAGGGAAAAAATAGTGATTATTTATATGCATCTAGGGTGCAATTGAGTTGCCTACCTTCATTTTCAGATGTTGGACATGCCACCTGTAGAACCAAATCAAATGTTCTTTCTGGATTCAACCTGAAATGGAAAAAAGAGCAACATTTAACGGTGTGTAGTGTACGTGTCACTGTAGTGTAGTGCCCGTGAACAATGTCAGCAGCGGAGTAAGGACAGGTCACACATTGAGAAGGGGGGCTTTTAATGTAGTAGGACTTGTAGCAGCAGCAGCAGCCTAGCAGTAACTGGTAAGCTAATGTCAGACCTCATACGGGTGTTCATACACCCATCTCCATCACAGACAACAAACTTAGAACGATCTAAAACTCGGGGGGCATAATGCAGCCAACGATACTGTACAAGCCGGCCGGTGGGTTCGATTGCTTGGCTAGCAGAGCTGCTAATTCGTGGTCAGCCACAGCAGGCTGACCCAAATGCTGCCAAGCCAGCTGGCCCTGCCTGCCTGCCTGCTAATTCCACTCCACTGTCTCGCACGCTGCGTGAAACATAACATTCCTTCGTGTTACAACACGACCACGTCCACACACCGTGCTGTGCTAAGCGGCTAGTAGCTCCATGTTATAGGTCTATACTAGTTCGACAAGCGAAACGATAGCAAGAGAGAGAGGGCGAGAGAGGGAGGGGGGAAAAAAACAACAAACTCGTGTCTTACTTTATCCTGCTGTCCATGGTTTACCACCACATCGCGACAGCTCTGGGCTGTCCGTCCGCAGCAGCAGCAGCAGCAGCGCGTCGGTGTCCACTCCACTGTCCACACAGACAGGCTGACTGACTGATTGTATACTTTACGTTCCGAAGCAATGTGTGTGAATGAATACCTTCCTTCCGTAATAACGGCGTACCGTACGTAAAAGCGGCGACAGTGATTGTCCCCCCGAGAGGCTGAATAGTGTAAAGGGATGTCCTTATTGCCTGTGTGTATGCGTGCCGTTAGAAGTGGGCCGTTTCACTTCCAGCTCTACGGTGCTGCTGGTATTTCCCACAACAAACACACTCCAGGAAGTGCTGTCAAAGATTTAGTGACGTCACGTCTTCTGATGATGAGCACCTTGCTGCTGGGGGCGGGGGGGGGGCTTCTCTTCAACTACAGACTGTGATTAATGCTTTTATCTGTACTGTAATGCCGGGGTTTTCAACCTTTTTTTACTCCAGGGACCACCATTTATGAGCCACGGAATTAAAGAATTTTGATTTTGTCCACAATTCCAGGCTGCATTTTGCCAACAAAACAGTGTAAACTTCTTAATTTAGTGGTGCTAATTCAGATGATGAATATTTTAACTGCAAAAAATGCAGTTTTAACTGCAAAAAAATTAACTGCAAAAAATGCAACCTTGCGGGTCCATTTGGTTTCAATTTTTACATTCTCAAGAGTTACATCTGGTCAACCAACTTTCTATCATTTAGCCTGGGCCATTTAACCTTCTCAAGGACCACTGGTGGTCCCCGGACCACTGGTTTTACAACCCCTGCTGTAATGTACTGAGCATTGGTTGACTCAAATTGTGTATTTTTGGTAAACGTTATTACCGTATTATGACGATATACTAGTTTCTTTCCAGTAACGCGGGTCAGGAAGGATGATGTTTTGCACACCAGAGGTTTTCAACCAGTGGTCCGGGGACCACCAGTGGTCCCTGAGAGGATTCCAGGTGGTCCCCAACTAAATGATGGACAGTTCCCACTGAGCACAACACGGTTTAAAACACGTATGGTCTAAGTGTAACACGCGATTTACACCGGCTATAATGGGTGTTGTATGGTGTTTTTTTTAGACCAGTTTATTTAATCCGGTTTTGCAGACATATTGATAAAATATAACAACCGTACGTTGCATACCTGATCTCTGCATGCAGCATAAACACATTTAAGGGTTGTTAGTGGGTAAATAAGCTTGGGTGTTCATCACGTGTTGACAACACCGCTGTTACACGTGTTTCCTACACCAAATCTAGACCATTGCCTTTAATGTCTTAATGAAAACTCTTTAATTGAAGGAACAACTGAATGCTCCATTAATATCTCCAAATGTTGTAGGGAAAAAAACGTTTGTGTTGAAAACGTATTTTTATTAGACCTGCGCAGTGACGGCACCAGCCCTGTTCCACTAGTGGATTCCTCATTCATTTTCCTCATAGACTTTTCGAAAATGGTTAATAAAAACACGATTGTGTCGCGACCAAAGCCAACTCGGGTCGTGAGTGACAAATCGTGACAACAAACACAATATCGTCATATAATATATAATTAGGAAGAAGTAGAAAACGGCATGATACAAGAATTTTGGTTTCGTTTTTCATCTTAGAAATTATTTTATTGTCCCAAAAGTTTGTGTGTGTCATCATGATTCGTTATGACTCGAGTTGGCTTTGTCCGCGGCGTAATCGTCTTTATATAAATTATTTTCGAAAAGTCTATGAGAAAAATGAATGGGGAATCCATTTCTGGAACAGGGGCGGTGACGTCACTGCGCAGGTACGTCACCATGAGCACTAGACGACTGCGCATGCGCGGAGCTGCCGGTGCATTGTTCAAAGCACAAGGAAGTTCTTGCAGAGGAAGGATACACATGGCGTCGAGCATTTCTTGGAATAAACCTCAATATGTTATCCAACCCCCCCCAAAAAAGAAGCGACTTGCGTGTGCAGCAAGGTGAGTGCTAACAGAAGTGGTTATTTCATGTTTTACTATCGTTTTGGTTAATTTTACCGTGCTAATGTAAATGGAGGAGGAGGAGGAGGGGGCGGCGGCGGCGCACATGATAAATAATGCCTCTAGTCCAGGGGTTTTCACCAGTGGTCCTTGAGAGGGTTCCAGGTGGTCCCCAGCTAAGTTGTTTTACCAGATGTAACTCTTGAGAACGTAAAAATGAAACCAAATGGACCCTGGCGGGTCCATTTGGTTTCATTTTTTCGGTCTCAAGAGTTAAAATATCCATCATCTGAATTAGTCCAAGTCTACACAACTGAAAGATTAATGGTCATGGACAGAAGCAAAATAAATCTTTAGTTTTGGGGTCTGTGGGTCTAAAAATATCCTCAAATGGTGGTCCGTGGCTCAAATGCTGAATAAATGGTGGTCCCTGGGAGTCATCAGTAGTTTTCAACCTTTTTGACACCAGGGCCCACTATTAGACAAAATTTGTGCCACGGACCACCCTTTGATGATATTTTAGCCGCACAGAACCCCAAATACTAAAGATTTCTTTTGTTTTTGTCAACAATTCCAGGGTGGATTTTGGAGAAAGCAAAACCGTCAAACGTACAGATGACCATAAATCAGGGGTTTTCAACATGTGGTCCGGGACCACCAGTGGTCCTTGAGAAGGTTCCACGTGGTCCCCAGGATAAATAATGGGAAGTTGGTTAACCAGATGTAACTCTTGAGAGTTAAAATATTCATCTGAATTAGCACCACTTAATTACGAAGTTTACACTGTTTTGTTTCCCAAAACCAGGCTGGAATTGTGAACGAGAAGATTTCTATGGCTCTAGTGGTTCTCAAACCATTTATAGCGACAATATATAGACCCACATCTAAGTTAGAAAAACTAACTGTTTTACTATTATGCCCCCATCTTAACAGTAGAATGTTCCAACACCTGAATAGACAGTCTGGAGGACCACCAGCTGCTCAGCAAGGACTCCACAAGGTAATCTTTCAAATTAATTATAGAAATGAAGATCACAAAAGTGATTGTGCAGTGAGTGTCTAAATTCTGTTTTCATGATAACAAATGAATTTTACACTCTTGTTTCAGGAAATGGTGATGAAGACTAGGAGGAGGATGTGAGTGACTTCCACCAGACAGCTGAATGTGCACAGGTATGTAAAGTTCTATTGTGCTGTTACTTAATTTCAATTGTCTGTATTGCTTATACATGTCATGATATGTACAGTATGTGTTTTGAGCCGTGCTTGCGCAGCTTTTTAATGTCTGTCCTTTTTTGCACAGGATGTGCTCAGCTGATTGGCTGAGCAAGGAATATGACCGGATGGCGCTTGGATGGTGCTTTTTAATATGTTTGGTGGTTGGCAGCAGGTAATAAGTATTGTTTCTGCCAATTCTTTCATGTTATAATGTGTGAGTGACAAACATCCTGTTTTCTGGAGTATACTAATCTCTGTAATGGCCACTGACTGTTAAAGCTCCTTATTGAATTACAGTATTTTAAAGGATCACTAGGCCTATGGCTATAATTGTTACTAAATATTTTCAGGAGGTTATCTAATACTGTAATAATCTTAGAAAAGGGAAAAAAGAAAGGGTCATTAAAATCTTGAGATTTTTTTGCTTATAAGTTTTTTTTCCCCTCTCATTTCAGAGTTGGTTCACAAGATCTTGAATGGAGCGGCGCACAATGGAGAGGAGAGCCAATTCTGTGTTGACTGACCACATCAAACAGGCCCTGCACAAAGTAGTGGCGGTGGGCGTGTATAAGAGGGCAAATAAGTAGCCATGGCATTCATCATTATTTGGCAACATTTGTATGTTATTGTTTGTCATGATTTAGAGTTGACACTGCATTTTTAACACTATGGCACTTTAGGAGTCCACTGCTGTAGTTCTGTTGTTTTTTTTGTTTTGTTTTTTTTTTACAGCCAAGCACATTTGCAACTGTTGCACGCCTTCCCCCATTCACCAATGAAATGTGTCAAAATGCCTGCACTGATGTCCTGTCAATGAAGAACAGTGGTTTTTTAGGGGTCCATTATTTAATTTGCATATGAAGCATGGGCAACCATTTTACATGTAGCTCCTCAGAACAAAAGATATGTAATGATTCCATTTGGTACAGTTTTGTCCACAAACATTATAGTGTAATACAACGACTGCAAAATTGAACCAAATGGACCTGAGAGGGTCCATTCGATTTCATACTTGAGATATTTAAGGTTCCATTTGGTTACCAACTTGCCATCATTTAGCTGATGACCACATATACCCACCTCAAGGACCACTGGTTGAAATCACTGTTCTAGTCTGATGACCAAGGAACCCAATTTGTTGTGATTATTGGAGTGCTAATAAAAATGAAAACATTGTTTCCAACGTTGATGTGTTAAGTATTTACCAGTGGTGGTAATTGTCAGAAAATTGTGGGTTTAATTGCAGCAAGGTAAGTTTTGACCCTTCCCTTTTGCACTCCAGGAAAAAGATCTGAAAGAAAAATCATTAACATAGTGAAACAAATCGTGATGCGTCATTGAGATATGTTTCAGCATGCTATTGTTTTTTATATGTCCACTCAGCAACTCTAGGGTATATTATTTACAGTGAAATGTTGAAAATGGATGGAATCTCCCTTTAATCTGGGTGTTAATTAGATTGGATACTTTATGCCCACTTCCAATTTTAGACGTTTTTACCGATTTTTAGATGTGTTTTATCAACGTGTTTTAGACCAGAAAATGGGTCTAAATTAGCTCTGGCCCAGAGCTCCACTGATTCTGAGTCTGACTTCCAATGCAAGTCAGACTCAGAAGCAGTGGAGCTCTGGACCAGAGCTAGGTGTAAATCACGTTGATAAAAACACGTCTAGAAAATCGGTTAAAAATGGTGTAAAAGTGAAAGTTTAAAACACGTCTATAGACGTCTAAAACAACGACGTCTAGAAACGGTGTTGGGCTAGACGTGTTTTAAACTTTCACTTTTACACCATTTCCTACCGATTTTTTAGACGTGTTGTATAGCCACAAAAACACGTGTTATCAACGTGTTTTAGACCAAAAAATGCCCAGAGGGTTGGTACTTGGTAACCAAATGTACCCTTGTAGATCTGTAACTCTTGAGAGTGTAACATGAAACCAAATGGAGCCTTACTCGGGTCCATTTCGTTTTACACTCTCAATAGTTAAATTATATTTAAACATCTGAAATCTGAAATACTTCCTTTTCAAAGAAGTATTTCAGAATTGCTATTTTGACCAACCTTTTGCCAGTTATCTCTGCAAATTGTGGACACTGTGGAACTTGTGGAACTTGAACATCCTTAGTTTTAGGTCCAAGAGACTAAACTCAACATCAAATGGTGGCCCATGGCTAAAATGCTGAATAAAGAGTGGGCCCTGGTATGAAAAACACTGCTTTACACTGAAGCTGAATAATAACCCTATTCCATACGTACTGTATGTTGTGTATGCACAAATGTAGGCTACTATGCAAACGCAGTGCTCATTATTAATAAGCTGAGTCACTGACCGGTTTATTTGCATTCAGGAATGATTTATTTGTCCCTCGTGGTAAATGGAAGCCCAATGGCATAGATTAGATGTGTTTCTCTCTTTCTCTCTCTCTTTCTTTCTTTCCCTCCTCCAGAGAATCTGTCTGGATCAGAGCCAATTTTCTTCAGGCTGACTGGGAGGTAATTAAGTGGCAGCAGACTGGGGCAGGCTGTCTCAGGCACCCTTATGAAATGATAATGGCAGGTCCGTTGCCTTTTCTTAAAAAAAAAGAAAAGAAAAGAAAAACATGTACACGCGCGCACGCACACACACGCGCGCGCGCGCGCGCACACACACACACACACACACACACACACACACACACACACACACACACACAGGATTTGGTACCATGAAAATGGAATAAACTATTAAAGAGTAAGTATAGGCCTAACTGACTTACACTTATACACTACAAAAACAGGATGGTTCAAAATCGATACAAGCATACAGGCCTATTTATTATGCGAGGGCGTATAATTAATTGTGACACTGTTCTGTCTAAGTAAGATTTTTCACATGATATTTTGACCAGTAATGTGCAAGTTGTCTGGGGGAGAATTAACCCCCATGATGTCAGTCAGAAGACACGTCATGTTTCATTAGCCAGAATGCAGGACTTGACACATAATCAGTGGTAGCTTACAGCAGTAGATAACCTTGAGAAGGCCACTAATGTCCACTCATCAACCCCACAGAGCTCAGTCCAACCTATCATAGGCCTACTACTTTGTATCAGGGGCGGATCTAGGCGTGGGCATGGGGGGGCAATGCCTCCCTAAATGCCCAGACTGCCGCACCAAACATGATGGCATGCAAAACAACCCAAGATATTTCAGTGCTTTAAAAGTATTTGAAACACTACTACTGCTGCTACTAACTAACTAGGCCTACTACTAGCTACTATTTGATCATTAAAAACAGAAAACTCTCTGAGTCAGACCTTTAGCTTTATGCATGCTGCATGTCTGTTGCAACTTCAACAACAACTGATGTTATTATTAATGCTTAATTGACTAATAAAAGTCCTGTAACCGAAAATGGTATGGGTGCGGCTTCATCATGAAGCCGCCCCCATACCATTTTCTCCTGCCCCCCCAATTGAGAAATGTTATATCCGCCCCTGCTTTGTATTTCTTCCACCAGTAAGCCTATAGTTGTTTAAATCAGTCAGTGCCATGCAGTAAACTAATGGCACCCATACATCTTCCATTCATCATGTCAAAAATCTGGAAGGTTGCCTGAACGTGTTGATTTTATTATGGCTATTGCAGCATTGCAGGCTGTTATGGGAAGGAGGGGTTTCCCCCAGCATGCCCTGGGAGCCCACCCACTGCCCACAAATTGTTGTTCTTTGTGTAATTGTGTTATTTACCATGTGAATCTGTTGTTGGGATGTATGTGTGATTAATGTTAGTTTACTATTGTTTTATTATCATGTGTGTGTAATCGGGATAAAACTCTAGGGATAACACTCTCTCATCATTATCATCATCATTCATGATCATTATCACTAGACCTGTAAGTGTCTGTTGGCCAATAACCTACTTGAGATTTGAGAGTGAGGTTGGGAAACTCTTAATACCCATGGGCAACTTGTCATATCACCTGCTTTAAAGGACCACTTCACCACTTTTCAACCATCTTCATTTAATTGGTCCTCGCTAATGTACATGATATTTTTCCCCTATTCGGTCTGTGTCTCAAGAATGCTGTGGGCAGTTCAGAAACCTGCTGTCTTCCATGCGCATCATCATCATTTTAACAATATGTTCTTGAAAAATTATTTACTGTATTTGTATTATCTGTAGAACGATGGCTTCCATTTTTGCATTACAACTTTTCAGGAATAAAAAGCCAGCATTTTCTATTAGCTTGTAGGCCTATTCGATGATGCGCATGGAAGATGGGCTTCTGAACTGCCCACAGTCCTCCTATGAGACACAGACCGAGTCAGCATGTAGAGTTTTAAAGTCGGTGGGGCGAGCAGTTCTCGACTTACATGCATTACAAGTTACAACCGTACAGACATGCAAAGAAGTGGAACAGCGCCAGTGACAGTGTGACACTCCCACAACATCAGAGGGAGTTCAACAAACCATGAGCAACCCAGATTTGGCACCCAAAAGGACTTAAAGGGATATTCCACTTTCAAACTACTACTACTACTACTCAGTCTCATGTGAACACGTCAGACAGTTTATAAGTTACTCCTTTCAGTATTTAGATATTTAACCCCTTTCAGGACGGGAATCCATATTTGGATTCTGTACAGTATGTACAGTAATCCATAATTAACTTTTTTTTGGTGTGATATATAAATATTTCAAGTTTTTCAGAAACCTTAGGTCAGGCCTAAATGGGTTAATGTTCATGTTAGTGTATCCACCTCCTTGGTATACAAACCCATTGTAACTTAAAACTCCATTTTAGCCATTCCACGGCTCTCTCCTAATATGTGAGAGGGCCGTGGAATTTCATTTACAGTTTTCATTTATTTTTAAAATATTGTTTTATTCATTTGGGTGGGCATTTTCCAAAAAATATTTTAAAAATAAATGAAAACTGTAAATGAAACCAGAAACTTCTTTCAATGACATCATCATATTAGCTTGGATTCCACCATTAATGATCTCATTGGAAGAAGTTTCTGAACTGCCCACAGCCCTCCTGTGAGACACAGACTGAATAGAAAAAAATAGTGGTATTTTATCATGTACATTAGTGAGGACCTGTTGTAGTGTTGTATGAATATACGTTGAAAAGTGGTGAAGTGGTCCTTTAATGACATATTAAAATGTTGAAAATGGGTGGAATTCGCCTTTAAGACATGCAAATCCCTTGACTCCTTCAAAAGCACTCTCAAAGAGGAACCTTCGGATGGCTACAATGCGAAACTGGCCTCCGTAAAAATATGATTCCCCCAACCTCCCCTTTTCTCCCTCTCTGTATATTTCTCTTTTCCCTTTTATCCCCCATATGATCTGCTGCTTCAGACTTCAAGGGACTAAATATTTGTCTCTAAATGTTTGATGAAATGAAAAACCGGTTGGCTACCATGGGTTGTCCAATCACACATATCAGTCTTCTGTTTTTGTGGAGTTGTGGTTGAAGTGTACTGTAAATCTCCAAGCTGTTAATAAACACTTCAATCAATCAATCAATCAATCAATCAATCAATCAATCAATCAATCAATCAATCAATCAATCAACAAGGCTGAGATTGTGACCTACAGCATTGTGTGTTCTGTGTTGTAGCTGCTTAGGAACAGTAGAGGCGCTGTGTAAGTCGTTATGCAGTTTATGGTCACATGAAGAGCAGAGGAGGAAGCTGGAACCTTGGTTTGCACTTGCAGCATGGACTTGCAGTGAACCTTTCGAGCTTTCGTTCATTCATTTCTCTCTACTGGATGTTGTTTTATATAAAGTTCTTGATGTTGCGTGTGCCCGTGTTTCATTGGCATTGATGGGTCAGAACAGAATACGCATATGTCCGCAGCTCCGCACAGTGACTTAACCTTAGAGTCTAGAATCTAAAGTATTTGAGATTTGACCGACCAAAACATCATCATTATAACATGATTAGACTCAGATCAGATGTTCGCTGTTGTCATTGGGTGGGGGAAACATGTTTATTCAACGTTTCGCGAAACCGTTTGTCAGCAGATGCTTCTTCCATCCACATCTTTATAAACGACTTATAACCATGTCAACACAGAAGCTCTCCGAAGAAAAGTCAAAGCCATTGATAAGCAGCAACAAGACGTCACAGATCAATAGCAGCGAGCAGCAGAAGGAGACGGAGTTCAGTGAAGTGGTGACAAGTGTCATGTGTGTTGAACTTGACTTTGACCAAGCTGGGAAACAGTTCACTGAGGATGAGCTGGCCATATATAACTTACACCGAGAGGCATGTGAGGTAAGAGGCAATATGCAGAAACATGATATTTGTTAATAGAATAGAATCAATATTATTAATTGTCTAGATGTCTTTCTTCCCAGTGCATTTCTGCTTGACTGCAATTATTCCTATTCAGAATAAAAGCCATGCATCGTCTGATTCACTTGCTGTTACATTTAAATGTGGGCGCTGTTTGCGTGCTAATAATTCTCTGCAGTGCACTTACCCATTAATACCAGCTGCACCTGATCACTGCAAACGTCATCATCACAAAAAGTTTGGGGAACACAATTGGCAGGTGGTGATGATATTTGACTAAGTAAACGTTTTCCGCCACAACTTTGACATGGATATGAAAGTAGAGGACTATATGACACCACACGTCTTTGGAATTATTTAATGGGTAAGTGCACAGGGAATGATTAGCACGCAAACAGCGCCCACATTTAAATGTAACAGCAAGTGAATCAGATGATGCATGGCTTTTATTCTGAATAGGAATAAAAGCCATGCAGGGCTAGGTACCCCCTGGGACCCTCCCCACCACTGGACCACTGGTTGAAAACCACTGCTATAGGATAATAACATTGTGTAATAACAATGAATGTGATGAATGTCTTATAAATGTCTTTATTTATTTAAAGGAGAGAAACATTCATCCATCACCTTCATAACATTCGTCCATCACCTCTCTCTGTCTCTCTCTCTCTCACTCGTGTGTTGGTGCTGTTATTTGTAAATGCCCGTGGGGTTTTATGCACTAAATATTGTGCCTCTGACTGTGCTTGAAGTTGAGGCAAGTTGGCCACGACCTGGGGAGGCTTGGGTGGTAAAAGCACAATGCGTGGGGGAGTGCCCGGCTATGCCAGCTTCACTATGTGGCTCTGCAATGCCATGTGAAATGACAGGCCATGTCACCAAATACCCTGGGGCCTTTTGCCTTTGTGGCCTGTCAAAGCTCACCAACTAGTGGGTCCTCAGTTTGAAACAGACTGAGAGATGACGTTTTCTAACTTCCAAAGCAATGGCAGATAGTCCAATGCTTTTCCCTTACCCAGAAGGTGTTAGTGTGTCAGTCTAGTAAACAAGGTGGGTGTTTAGTTATTAGTTATCGCAAACGTAGGCCTTGTATGTATGTAGATAGATAGTGATATATAGTTAAGCACCAGTGCTTGCTTTATTGTGCTTTATTGTCCATTATTTATTATCCATTATTAAGTGTGTGGGTGTGGGTGTGTGTGTGTGTGTGTGTGTGTGTGTGTGTGTGTGTGCGTGTGCGTGTGCATGTGCGTGTGCGTGTGCGTGTGCGTGTGTGTGTGTGTGTGTGTGTGTGTGTGTGTGCGTATGTTTATATGAATGTCTATTATGTCCAGGCAAAGAAGAGGATGTATGTAGACCCAGCCAGTGGGTATAAGGTGTTCACAGCATATGCTCACCTGCAGAGGAGAAAATGCTGTGGCAGTGCATGCAGACATGTGAGTTCTGTTCCATTTGTCACATTCTGTCATGTTCTCCTCTACTGTTGTCCATTCCTTGCTGTGTTCATCTGTTCTGGGCTGGCTGTTTGATTCTGCTCTGCATTCTGTGCTATGCTATACAGTATAGTGTTTTCTTTTCTGCATGGTTTTGTATTCTGCTTTAGACTATTCTTTACTGTCAAGTTCTGCTTTGTGCTTGTCTCCTACTGTCCCATGTTCTTCCACATATTTTTAGGCCTAGGAAATGAGATGAAGCATCAGGCTTCTCAAGAGGTTTATCCTTTCAATAAAGAATTATACAGTACATACCTACCGTAGATTACCAAATAACAGCTCTCACTCTTATAGCCGGCGGCCGCCCTCTACCAAATAACTCAGTCCCAGTTTCTGACAACATTTTGCGTAATAACCACCTCGTCCAAATAATTATTTGGAAAATGTTTGGAAACAGCCTCATTTATATTTTGTTGACTTAAGTTGCGCTGAAAATAGAATATGTATTTTCAGAATATCTAGGTGATTCCATCCCACTCAAAAGATCCCATATGCTTGGCATATGGAAACTTTTGGCAGAATAATAATTGTCCTTGTCCTTGTCCTTATCAAAGCTTAAAATATATACACTTTTCCAAAATGCTACAATGATGGTATGAGTTTTGTTTCTTGTGTAAGAGTGTGCTGGTTCTCTGGAAAGTTGTTCAATTGGTTGCAGGACAACCAATTTGTGAAACAATGCGATGCAATCTTGCAGCGGAGATACCTTAGATTACCAAATAACAGCCCTCACTCAGATACCTAACAACGGCCCAGGTTCTGACACCATTTTGGGTAATGACTGCGTCATCCAAATAACAGCCTAGTTCCTTATAAACGCCTGTGGTCTGAATCAATTTTGCATATTAAAAGCCTGGGCTACTACTATTTATATTTCTGTGGTGTTATTTAATCGTTTAAGCCCAGGGTTTTCAACAGGTGTTCTGTGAACCACTGGTGTCCCGTGAAGTTAAGAAATTCCACAGAAAAATAATTTAGACTCTCAAGAAGGCTTGCCTCACTGATTCATCATTCTTAGGAAATGTGCACATCATGTCATCATGTTGAGTTCAATGGTCCCCAGCTGGATGCTTGATGGTGGTCCCTGGCTCATCAGTTGAAACCCCCTGGCTTAAGTATTGAACACTTTCACAATGGCAGATTCTTTGGGCAGTTCTAAATAGGAAACTACTTTACTTTATTGTGATGTACAATTAACTATACGTCTTGGGTGATGAGGGCTTGTTTTCTCTTCATACCATAGCCTAAGTGGGTTTGGCGAAAGGGCCATTATGTGGAGTTTGCATGTTATCCCTGTACCCTCCTAGACCTAGGGTAAGTAGCCTCTCAAAAACCTGCTTCCCACTGGTCAGCCCGGATTTGTAAAGGAACTGGTTGGAATAACGTGTTCCTTCTATGTGCTACGTCCAAACAGGAAAACTCCTCACTGTAAGGTGAAAAGAAGCGTCATGGACTCCTCATGCATTGATGGAAGCATGATGTCAGTCTGTTGCTCTCCCTTTGATTACATTAGATAACTGGGTGGGGAAAAATGGGTTACAGAAATTGTGCAATGAAAACGAAAAAAAAAAAAAGTAACTTGTATCATCCATTCGGTTCATTGAGTTAATATTTCATTTTTTGTCCTTCTCTCACCCCCTGCAGTGTCCATACGGCCAAGTCAACGTGAAAGACCCAGCGATGATGAAAAGGTTCAATTCTCTGTTTTATGTATAGGTCTATAGTTTCAGGTGAAAGCCAAAAGTTAAATACAGTATATTGCGCCTGTTTTGAATGGAGCACATCACATGTAGCCTGTCTCCTGCCTGTCGTTATTTTGGACTGCTTTGAGAGTCATTTTTTAGCAGCATACTAAATGATGAAATATGGAGTAGTGTCTGTGCAATACCCAACTGCTATGAATCACAACTATTCTCAAGATTCTTTTTATTCTCATAAGATAGGAGAGAAGGGAGGAGGGATCCATTTGCTAGAACCTCATCCTCATGTAATATAGTGATATTGTACAGTCATCTTTCTGTGAGTGTCCAGTGAAATATCATCATGCATGTGGTTTTTCAACGGCATTTAATATATCTTTCCATTTGGGTTACAAATACATTTGCAGAGGTTGTGGGAGTATGGAGATGAAAACTCTTAAGTTCATTTAAAGATCTTTGCCTCCAAGATAAAGGCCGTGGAGGCGATCCAAACCACAGATAGTTGGATGAGGTGCCTGTGCTCTTTTACTTTGCATTTTCTTGTTATTTGTTCTCCCAATTGTACAAATGCATGAATATTAGCTTCATTTGCTGCATTCTGTTGAGTGCTAAACTGAACTGTCTACCTTTGACTGAAGTGCAGTGATGTTAAAAATAGGAAGGGGCCAAGGGTCAGCGCTCACACTTGGCTGCGCTGCTTTTACACCACTTGATGGAATCAGGCTGTTAACAAACATGCCATGGACATCAACAGCCTCCCTCCCCACTGGACTTGCAACTCAGCCTCCTGGCAACACTTGGCTACTGCACAGCTCCCTGCGGCAGATCCCCTGAGCCACAGCCTAATGAACTCTAGGACCCTCTCATCACAACACTGCAATAGATCAACCCACACACACAGTGTAGGCCTACTACGCTACACTCCCAAAACGCCCTGTAGCTCGTAATAGGCTCATATAGATTAAGGGTTAGACTAAACGCTACACTTTGTAGCCTACAGAGACGGAACAAGGAAAGGTCAACCCCTCATACAGTATCTCCCTACCTGTGCGTGCAAGAGTTTTAAAAAAAAAAAGAAAAAAAAAATCAGCGTCTTTATTTTATGATCGCATGTAGGTAGGCAGCGCAATGCCCTTGGGCATTCTAGCTGTGAACCTGCCACACACACTTGGCTGTCTCCGCTTGATTGGGCAAACAGCGTCGGGATGAGTGAGTGTGTCTGCCGTGGAATTCTGTCGCAGCCGCCTACTGGCACGGCCACAGTTTTCCTCGGCAGGTGGGTCCCAAAGGCAAGTGCTTAGTGATCGGAGCAAAGCCCTGTGAGCGGCTACAAGGAGATTCATGATCCCAACAGTGCTGGGGAGGACAGGTTCGCGGGGACGCATCGTCAGGCGGGATGAGAGGCGAATTTATTTGGTGGAATTTTGAAGCGAGGCAGCGGAGCGTACGGAAACAACATTTCTACACCGGAATGGCGAGGGTGTCACACTCATCAAGTACCTGGGCCCGCCTGCCTGCCGTGGCTCTCACAGTTTTGCCTAGGGACTTGTCTGTCACATTAAAGTAGATGCATTGCCATTCAGGGCCTTGGCGGTCCCGCAGCCTGACCATGAAATAGGCCAACTTTCATGTCTGCCTCATCCCTCCACGTCTTCCCACTCCAGTGATGGCACAGTTTGAGGTTCCCCACCCCCCTCCCCCCTTCGTTTTCTAGCCTAGCAGTTGGTGACTGAGTCGCAAACAGCAGAGCAATCCCTTAGACAGATTTCTGGAGAAATTCACTTAGAGAATACAAAAACAAGGGGGGAGAGGATCTGCCCCATCCTCTCAATTACTAGATCTGATTTTCATACTATTGAACCCATTTAAAAACAACAATGTTTGGCTCAGCCGATATATATTGTGTAATTGACATTATACATTTTGAAAAGTCTTCTATACTTTTGAAGCTGCTGAATGGCACTTACTGTATACCTAAGTGGTGATGGAGTTGGTATGAATATCAGCAACATGGTCTAAACATCATTGTAGGCTCTAAGTTACAGATGTTAATTATTTTAATGGGAAATGTAATTTATTCATAACATTACTGTGGAAAACAATAATATGCCTTGTTTATTGATTCATGTTTTTTTTTTTTTTTTTTTGAAGTATGCAACATCACCATTCTGAACATAATAAAAAAACGGATACACAACGGATTGATTTCCATTAATTCAGTGCTGAAAACAAGTTTAAACAACCAACTGGGTTTGCAATGAACATCTCTGATCTTAAGCTAAAGCATATGATTTTGTTGGAGCAGGGTGGCAGGCAGTTACAGTATACACTGTATACTGTAACTGCCTGCCACCCTGCTCCAGCAAAATACTGTATACTACACAGTATACCAGTATCTTAGATCTCGGCCTGATCTCAAGTAGATCTCAGGAGATGTGGGGGGGAAGAAAAAAAATGGAAAAGAAAAAAGAGCGATTTTCGTCATGCATTTGAAATGGAGTGTCTGTCTGTTGTACAGTTTATGAACCTTATATGACATAAACAGTGGTAAAACTGGTTACTGTCTGGCAACGATGCAGAAACATTTGACAGGCCAGGTCATCACCCCTGGTATACTTGTTCAGCACCCCACACCCACCCCATTTCACATGCAGGCACACACACACACACACACACACACACACACACACACACACACACCAGCCCTGCGGCCAATGCCCCAACCACAGTCAGTTATATAGCGTCTCCATCATTGTTGGCCAGACCAGTCAGGAACTGCTACAGGGTTGGTAGGGGAAAAACTTGAGTGTTGATGCCTGAAAGGAACATCAGTCTCAGCAACTGGCCTGCGTTTGCGTGTGTGTGTCCGTGTGTGTGTGTGTGTGGCGCGTGCGCGCCTGCGTGCATCCTCAAACACACGCACGCGTCTTGATATTCAAGCAGCATCTGAGCAGCCCCTACATCAACGTCTGGTCGTTCTACACAGACAGTGTCAGCTCGCCCCAGGGCAGCAGCTCCACGGTGGTCAGATGGACAACCAGATCCCTGTGGTAGAATTAGTGATATTAAAACACACACACACACACACACACACACGGCCACCAAGTGACAGTCAGTGCACCAGATTCCTTTAGACAGACAGGCCTGCAAATAGCACAGAGGAGCAGTCGGTGTCTCCTCCAGACCTCAACTGGTGGTCAGGTCCATGCCAGGCTGGATTGAGACTGCCAGATGAGACCGGATACCGTAAGGGTCACGCAGCAAAATCCTCTAGGTTAAATTTGATGGTGTAACATATCAGAGTTAAAGTAACACTGATAATTTCACACAAAGCAGGCATGTGGCTTGGTGCAAAACTATCAGTACACCAAAATTAAATTCCCATGGGATGGCCTGTTTCCATTGTATATTATGTCTCTGCTTGTCAAAAACAGCAGATATAGACATACATAGTGTTAACTATAGATC
The DNA here is from genome assembly GCA_039105355.1 of Benthosema pterotum. Classification (NCBI taxonomy): domain Eukaryota; kingdom Metazoa; phylum Chordata; class Actinopteri; order Myctophiformes; family Myctophidae; genus Benthosema; species Benthosema pterotum. The sequence continues at coordinate 36,098,454 of CM076979.1, read as the reverse complement.
CTATACATCCTCAACATTATCAATTTGAAACTGTGCAAGCACAATCAAAACGATCCACAAATCCATTTGGTTATATTTGAACACTCACACAGTATGCATTGCCTACAGTGTATTATAGAAGAAGGGGGCAGCTTACAAAAAGTGATAAAAGTATAGCATACATACATATAACCCATTACACTGACAGAAGCTGGATCCTTATAATCTGGGACTATACGGTTAGGGATGAAGGACAAGTAACTATCTATTATGTCTCCATGTCCTTTCTAGTGTGGCCAGATATGGACTAATACTATACCCACCATTCCCCACGAGGATACTAAGACTGGGTCCCCAGAGGAGGGGAGGCTGGTGGTGGACGGGGAGAGGGGTGGCTGTGTGCTGTCTGAGCTGTTTCGGGAGGCAGGGAGGGGAGGCAGGCAGCAGTTGGTGTGCAGAGAGCAGAGGCTCAGGCTGGCTAGTTAAGAGCTCCGCTCTCCTATCCTCCATCTGCCAGGGACCGGGGCTGTGATTTGAGCTCCAGCAGAGCAGAGCAGGGAGGAGATCGAAGGAGGGATGGGGGTGGGTGGAGGGGGGTGGGGGGGTGGGGGTTGGTTGGAGGGAAGAGTGAGAGGGATAGGGGGAGTGGGAGGGGGGGGGGTGCAGAAAGGGAGGGAGGGGGGAGAATGGGGTGTGCGGCTGGAAGAGACACAGAAGAAAGAGAGTGAAAGAAATGGGGAGCTGGAAGAGAGGAGAGGGGAGAAGAGCGAAGGAAAAGGACCTGGCGAGAGAAAACGAGGGGAGAAAAAAAAGACGGGGGAAAAACAGGATGTACTGTAGGTGGTATATGGCCGGGTATTGTTGAGATTCCTCAAAATCCTCACATACTGTTGTAGGTTTTTACATCAGTGCTCATGCAAAGAAAAACTGTATATTGCACAAGGGAAATTTGCTGTAGGATAAATTGATTAGTATGAATACCGGTATGTTAAACAATTAAAACCAATGTGTGGTTATAGTATGTGCCTGGCACTGCCTGCATACATTACATTATACAATTACAACAAGAAACTGCTCAATGTTAAATATTTCCAGGTTGCCCCACTGTACGCCAACCGGTACAGTGGGGCTCATGCTACCCAAGGGATATAGAGAGCCTTGCCATGCCCCCCACCCTTCTCACCCCTACCGCTCCTTCCTAGCTCCATGCACTCCTTCATTCTGTCAGTGTTTACCCTGTGTTTCCCTGCACCGTGGTGGAACCTGGGAGAGCCCTCCCACCACCAGCTCCACACACACCTTTCCTCTTCGCTATATCTTTCTCCTCGCCACCTCACGCACCCCACCCTCCCCATGCATGTTCTGGGGAGGGTGAGAGAGCTCTTCCATGAGATCGAGTGTCACTTGAGGTGACCCAGAAATGATAACTCCAGATGAACCCTGGATGTGTGGTAATCTACCACCGTGCCCTACAGCAGAGAGGCAGCCAAGGCATGGAGGATGCAGCCCATGCAGGGAGCCAGGCACAGGCATCCCCGGCTGTGTGTCTGTCTGTGGTTGAAACCGTAGAAAAACAGCCACATGGCTGCATAGTCTGTCAGGGTATCATACTCTGAAAGGCTCTGCATGGTGCGTGTTGTGGTACACAGTGAAATGCATCTGTGTGCAGTTGCATTATTGATGAGATACATCGCGATGTCAACCGAGCGGAAGTAGCAGAGCAAAATGACTGTTAGCGGTATCATTTATGCAAGCAGCACTGAGGTGTAATTAATTGTCACCCTTTGCTACTTGCCCCTGCTCACTCACACATTATACTGTTATAGTATAGTTACAGTGTGTGTGTTTGTATGCATGTATATATATATATATATATATATATATATATATATATATATATATATATATATATATATATATATATATATATATATATATATATATATATATATATATATATATATATATATATATATATATATATATATATATATATATATATATATTACACACATACCATAAACGGCATAGATGATAAATGATATAGATAGATAGATGGCATATGTCATCATGACTTTCGGATTACCCTTTTTTAATACAAAATGCATGTTCCTTGTTTTATTTTTCGTTATTAAATTGTCATGTACGATACGTTGGTATATTTACCATGGGTGCATAACCATTTCATGTTTACATAACATAGCGGAATTGCTGAATTGCCAGGGCTATACCATATAGGCCCATATTGCTGAAATAGAAAGATGTGTATTTTAGCAGGACACAATTAAGGTCTTTTTGTGTTATGCTTTTAACAACTTATGTATGTCTACAAATTGCAAAACGTTAATGACGTATTCAATCAATCAATAAAACGTGAAAATATGGGGTCATTTGAGATATAGCTACCAAAGTGAAATGCATCCGGCTGTCTAATTCTTAAATGCGCACATTCGATACATATACTGTGCTATTATTACTTTGTGGAATTGTTGCCATAAATGATGGGAGCTGTGAGTGGAATTGTTAATTTGTTACAGAGATGGAGCGTTTTACCTGCAAGGCAGCGTCACACACACAGCCTATGACACCTCATCGTTTATTTTCTTCACGTGATGGGCGGTGGGCAGTCCGGAGGAAACGGAAAAATCTATCCATGGTTTGATCCTACGAGGCATTGGTTTTCAACCAGTTTCATCTCATCAAGGTCCATTCTTTATTCAGATTTAGAACCACGGACCACCATTTGATGAGATTTTACTCGCTCAGACCTCAAAACTAAAGAATATTTTGTTGTCGTTGGATAACATTTTTCTGGGCTTCTTGTAGAAGTAGGCTAATGCAGATAATGTCACTCTTGAGAGCATAATACATGGCAAATTTCATGTTACACTGTTAATAAAAACTATAAGGGTCCATTTAGCTGGGGGCGCCTGGAAGCCCAACGAGGACCACTGGTGGTCCCAGAACCACTAGTTGAAAACCATTGATATGAGATGATGGCGTGGCTGTTAGCTGACAATTTGAAATATACAGTGGCTATAGTTCATTAATATGCCTTTATATTTCAAGTGGAGGGGAGGGGGTGGGCCTACATGGACTGCATCTGACGAAGAAAATAATGAAATTAATTAAATGTCTTTATTTCAGTTTACAAGCCTTTGTATCAAGGGATGTATAGCTTGTAGATAAATTAATAAAATACAGTTGTGAATATAATTTAAAGTCTCCGACATTTTACATTGAATTTGGTTTTGTTTTGTTTGGCATGATATGGGCAACACAACAACACACAGATTAGGTGATTGGTTCAGTCTATAACCTATCAATTTCTCTAGATCAGGGATATGGGCCTGTGGCACTCATATCATATATTATTTCGTACGTTCGTACACGTTGATATATAGGCTATTAATAGTCAAGGAAAAAAACATTTCTATTATGGAGTATATATGTTTTTGGATCATGCACTTTTCATTTTCTGTTCATTGTTATTGTGAGGGCTGTCTGCATATGGGAGAATATTTAAATGCAGTTCTGCTCGCCAAGCGGTGGGTTTGTTTTAATTGACACTCGCTGGGACTACAAGAAACAAGGAACAGCCCCCATCTACCGGCAGATCCTCATCCAGTCCTCTATCTCCTCTATGCTCTGTGCATATGCAGTCCGAAGCCTCTCCCATGCGCACTGGGCTATAAACAGAAGGAATCTATAGACCATCGCCTCAGGTAAGACCATTTAAAATATTTCTAAACGAATAACCTGCAGTAGGGACGTTAAATAAGCGAAAATTGCACAAAGAGCAACGAAGAAAACATGGGGAAAAACAGCAAGCCATGCCCACACAAGCCTATACAAATCCTGGGCAATATTTCCATGCTTAGGGATGGGATAACAGCCTATACGAAGCAGATTCTTATTCGTGATGCAAACGTCAGTAACATAGACCCTTCTTTGGTTGACTAATGCGACTATATGCTATCCAATGTGTGTCGCGGTATACATATATTTATATGAAAGCATCGTAGTTCGTATTTGAGCACAATACGCATGTTTATTGAGCTAACTGGAGATGAGCATTAGATCTATACTTGCCATAATTTTAAATTTAATTAGGTCAAAGCGACCACATAAAAACGACATGGGGGGATATAGGTATCTTAGCCTATATTTTATTACATTTTTTGCAAAAGGATATGAAATGGTGAAATTAACTTCATATAACATAAACATCTAATAGTCTGACAAGATCGAGTTTAGACCTAAACAATTTGTAAGCGTAAAAATATTTCACGTGGCAAAATAATAAACAAGGACAACATGCCAAGATTAAATACTTTTATGTCAACTAGCAGGGTTAGGGTATTTTAGGCCTCGATGTTAATTCTGTTTCTTTGATAACTAGAAACATTCGTTCAATTCCATCGCAGAGGCAAAACGCACATCTCATTCACGCCATTGAAATGACATATAACGGTGGCTATAGGGTTTATAACTCAAACGATAGACTAGAAACAGCTAATTTCATTTTTTGTCACCAATATAGGTGATGTTGTTTATATACCCTTTATCCCTGTGTATTAAGCCAGCAAATATTTAATTGAAAGTCGTATTCCACCCATTCTCAACATTTCACCATGTCATGCATATACCTTAGATTAGAATATGCCTTAGAGATGTTGTGTGGAAATAATAACAAAAAGTTCCTCCATTCTGTGTTTCCTAGAAATGGAGTTCTGTAAAAAAAAAAAAAAAAACATTAACAAACATCTTGGTGATGTCATCAAGGTGTGTTTGTATGTTAATAATTTGCACATCTCTAAGCCAGGTAATAATAATGACTGTAAAATGTTGAGAATGGGTAGAATTCCCCTTTAATAATACAGTGAAGCGAATAATACAGGTCGCAGGCGGTGTTTTAGCAGACCTTTGTATATAGATTTCTTTGTTCGGGTGAATAGATTAAATGTATAAGTTTAACCGTGCTGTGGCAGACTGTATGGGGTGTGTGTGTACCCGCCGGTATGGGTCCAACACGTCCTGGAGGGTCCAAGTACTGTCTGAGCGCTCCGTTGTCAGGAGACACCCAATTAAAAAGACAACACAACTTCTGTGTGGGACAAATGAAAATGTAACACGTCTTGAGATGATTGGTGTTGGCGAGAGGAGCGTCCGCACCTGCAATCCCATTGAGCTTTGGTTAAATCTATTAATGGGCCCTGCAGGATGAATAGGGAGTTGGACTATTGTTCTGTGACACTAAACTATTAATTCACGCGGTCCGCCGGGCTTTGGTCCGGGGGCCATGCAGATAAACTGTAAACATAACTCCTTTGCGTGGTGTCAGGGTTTAGACACGACGATAGATTTACTGTAAAGTTCAATACTGCATGGGGTCCTTTTGCACTTCGATCCATGCATAGTGACAAATAAAAAAATACGCCTGTTATACCCTTCCTATGCCTATAACTGTCCTTTTCCTATGAGACAGTCATTATCAAATAAATTATAGCCGGTAGCTTGCTTAAGTTGTAGTCCTAATATAATTGGCATTTAAAAGACGAATAGGCCTATACACCTATCGTGTTGCTTATTGCTAGAAGTGCATAATATAATATTCCATTGAGTGCAGGTCATGAATATGCCGTTAATGGAGCAGATTGTGAGCTTACAATATAATGCAGTTAGCAAAACACAAGTGTTGCACATATACACAAATGTGTTACTATTTGGAACGGTTCACACACAAATATTTCACGTTTGGTCGTGCATGGACTATGCATCGTACTTTACAGGCCTAGTGCAGGGCTAGCTATATTGTGTTCGTTTATATGTTATGTGTGTATATATATATATATATATATATATATATATATATATATATATATATATATATATATATATATATATATATATATATATATATATATATATATATATATATATATATATATATATATATATATATATATATATATATATATATATATATATATATATAATGCCTACCTGTCTCCGCCCTAGCCTATCACTGATCACTGCCCCGCCCCACACAGTGCGCGCGAGCATGCACGAACGCACTACTCTCTCTCTCTCTCTCTCTCTCTCTCTCTCTCTCTCTCTCTCTCTCTCTCTCTCTCTCACACACACACACACACACACACACACACACACACACACACACACACACACACACACACACACACACACACACACACACACACACACTTTATAAGCAACAACACATTAAACCAGCAATTTAATTAAAGTATAGTCATTTTAATAATATATGTATTTTTTACAAACTCATTGTCACACTTATATAGTAAAAATTGTTATTGCTAATTGCACAAACAAAAATATTATTTTACCACTATATATGCCTACAGTATAATAGACCAAACAGTAGTAGTAGTAGTAGAGTAGATCAATAATAGAGAGTTTGCCTTTAACGGAATTGATTGTTAAAAGTTTTAAAGCAGGTTAAATAAATAATATAGAGGCCATACGCTTGTCTGCCATAATATTTCAAGCATGAACCCACGGTCATGGCTACTCTAGCACAACAGTTTATGCTAAATATAACTATATATACAGTATATACAGCACCACGAACCTAAATATAAATGGAGAAAAGTAATGAAAATGTCAATACCAAAAAGTAGGCTACTCGTCCATGCTCTCGCAGCCATACAGCACCGGGGGTTTGAGGGAAGAGTGACAGCTCTTTGTTGGTGAATAGAAATCAGTAGCAATGGAGAGAGAGAGAGGGAGAGAGAGAAAGAGGGAGGAACTCCTCCTACCAAATTATTCAGACTGGGCAGAGCTTTTGCTCTCTTCACAAATAGGACACGGCTCTCAAATCCAGGCAGTCCCAACCTGACCTTCAAGCACACGGAACCCCTAACGGGAGATCGAGGGACTTGTCGAAAGAAATCACAAAAACAAAAACTTATGCCATTTTTGGCATTTATTATTTGAGAGTATTATATATAAATCCACCACCACAACGTCGAGCATCGCATCATTTGGACTATATCTTTTTCCCTCCCCTTCCCCCTTTTTCCCTTTTTTCCCCTTTTTTTCTTTTCTTCTTTTTTGGGGGGGAGAGAGAGAGACATTTACGGAAAAACGGAAAGCTGTTCTTTTCACTTTAGCCTTTGCCGTCCCACTCCTCCCACCCCGATTCTTCAATCGAGTTGTAGTTTCTTTCTTTCTTTGTTTTATTTTTGCACACTTTGACGGGAAGGTGAGCTGAGTGTTTGGCCGTGTGTCCTGCAGAGCCAGTTGGATGCGCTGACAGACAGACGGACTGCAGAGGCGCAGCGCTGTATATGGAAGTTGTGGGCTGCAAGGCAGAGGCAGTAGGCAGTTGCACGTTGCGTCCAGGACCGGGAGCCATGCTTTTCCACGGGATCTCCGGGGATCACATCCAAGGGATCATGGAGGAGATGGAGAGGAGGTCGAAAACGGACTCTCGCCTGGCGAAGGGTATGCAGCTAAACGGGAGAGAATCGGTAAGAGCGATTTTTGTTGCATGCTTTGTTTTGTATTACATTACATAAACTGATAAATGTCACAGTTTACGCACAGGACATGCATGCAAAGCTATAGCCAAACTCCCAAACACAACAGTGTTTATACAGACGACAAGAGCCCATATTACACTATACTTCAATTAGAGTCTGTCAACGTATAGAAAACTATTTAGCTCGTAATTCTATTTGGACAGGCCTCAGTCTCTTTCTGTTTTTAAGAGGCAGTTCCACAAACTGAATGACAAACCCAACTTTAACAAATTTAAAAAGTCGCCTGAAGATGCAATAAATATCATGAATGCCTAGTCTATACATACACATTTGTAACCATAGACAAGCTCATGATTACACATCATCCGTATCTTTATTTTATTTTTTATTTTGCTGTGACACATGGGCTTATATTTTACATTACAACACGTGTTGCCTAAACCAAATCATATATAGTCATTATAATTAATATAATAATTGGGCATATAATTATTGTTATTTGCTATATGCTATATTATTAGGATAAAGTTGTATTTTTTGTTTGTAGGCCTATTAATTTGCAGGCATCTTAATAGTAGACCTATAATTAGCTAGGCCACCTTCGCCGAGTTCATATCTTGGTTACAACAACAATGGTTTTCCAGATACACTCCTAAACTCCCTATTATACATTGTTCTGTAGTTCTTAAGGTCTCTGTGTATTGTTTCCGTCAGTGAGGGTGTAGTGAGGCCTATAGACTAGGCTATACCGATGTGCGTTTAAAATAGGCCTTTTTTTATTAACTAGGGGAACTCTGAAGTGTGAAATGTCCGTAAGTAAATGTAAAACGATTGTCACTTTGTTTTATTAGTTGTTTGTTTATTTCTATTTTTTATTGTTGTGGTTTCACAGCGGTTTCAGAAATCCCACGTATACTAGGCATAATAGGCTAATACACTCGTTTGTTTTTCCTTTATTCACATCCACTGCTATACTATACCCCCATGCAGAGCATCCCTTCTATGAGCCCGGAGAAGCCTGCTCTGTGTGCCGGCTGCGGGGGCAAGATCTCGGACAGATATTACCTCCTGGCCGTGGATAAACAGTGGCACCTGCGGTGTCTCAAATGCTGTGAATGTAAACTGGCGTTGGAGTCGGAGCTAACGTGTTTTGCCAAGGATGGCAGTATTTACTGCAAGGAGGATTACTACAGGTAAGAAAAAACAAGGTTGTGGATGTCTGTGTTACGCCATTTTAACACGCACGCATGCACGCATGCACGCACACACACACACACACACACACACACACACACACACACACACACACACACACACACACACACACACACACACACACACACACACACACACACACACACACACACCAAGCTATTGGTTATTGGGAGGCATGCTAATCATACAGCTAACATTTTAAGTAATAGACTATTTAACCTTTTGGGATAATATATTCGTGTGTGTGTGTGTGTGTGTGTGTGTGTGTGTGTGTGTGTGTGTGTGTGTGTGTGTGTGTGTGTGTGTGTGTGTGTGTGTGTGTGTGTGTGTGTGTGTGTATCCTATATACTGTACTTGCCAGTTGTAGCCTGGCTCATGCATTAAGCAAAATACTTTATTACAGTGGGTTTTCAACCAATGGTCCGGGGACCACCAGTGGTCCTTGAGATAGTTCCAGGTGGTCCAGCTAAGTTGGTCAACCAGATGAAAAGTTGGTTAATCAGATGTAACTCCTGAGAGCGTAAAAATGAAATTCAACTTACACTCTCAAGAATTAAAATATTCATCATCTGAATTAGCCAAAGTCTACACAACTATAGATTAATAGCCATTTTGATCTGTATGTTTGACTGTTTTGGTTCCCAAATCCATATTGTGGACGAAAAAAAAAAAAAAAACTTTTGGAGCCTGTGAGGCGAAAATGTCCTCAAATGGTGGTCCGTGCAGGCTCAAATGCTGAATAAAATAGTGGGCCCTGGGATCAAAAAGGTTGAAACCCCTGTTTTAAACCCATTTTCAAAAAAATCCTGATAGGATACAAATGTGAACCAAATGGACCCTAGCAGGTCCATTTGGTTCCATTTGTACCCTCTCAGGAAAAAGGGGTCTGAAAGGAAAATCATTAACATGGTGAAATACATTGATGATGTCATCAGATGTATTTCACCATGTTAATGATTTTTTTTAGACCTCCATTTTTAGGAAATACAGAATTGGGGGAACTGACATATAATGACATATTAAAATGTTGAAAATGGGTGGAGTTCCTCTTTAATCCATGCTATTGATCCCAACTATATGTTGGTGCGGTTTCTTGACTCGTTGTGTGCTTGTTCCAGAAGGTTCTCCGTGCAGAGGTGCGCGCGCTGCCACCTCGGGATATCCGCCTCGGAGATGGTGATGCGCGCGCGCGACTCCGTGTACCACCTGAGCTGCTTCACGTGCACCACGTGCAACAAGACGCTGACCACGGGCGACCACTTCGGCATGAAGGACAGCCTGGTCTACTGCCGGGTCCACTTCGAGACGCTGGTCCAGACGGACTACCACCCGCAGCTCAACTACGCCGAGCTGGCGGCTAAAGGCGGCCAGGGCCTCACCCTGCCCTACTTCAACGGCACCGGCACGGCGCAGAAAGGCCGGCCGCGCAAGAGGAAGAGCCCGGCCATGGGGATAGATATAGCCAGCTATAACTCAGGTGAGACGACGGTGGCCCTGCTGTACTGACTGTCTGTTCCACTGTAGGCCTACACCTGGGTTACAGTGCTGGCTTGGGTTGTGTGTTTAGTGCCATATGGGCTGTTTCTGCGGAGCTAATACCAGAGCATTACTATTTAATACACTTTAAAGCCGTACCAAAAGATGTAGGCCTAATAATGCAGATGATAACCGATATGATAATTGCAGTATGCCTAATACCAAATATTAATATTAATGTTAACATCAATATATGGACCTGTAGGCCTATATTATATTATATTATATTATATTATATTATATTATATTATATTATATTATATTATATTATATTATATTATATTATATTATATTATATTAATGGTAATACATATACAATTAATGACGGAAATACTACTAATAACAACAATAATAATTCCCCCGTGTGTTCATTGTGATATTTTTTAGCCGACCGTATGCCCATCCTCCCTTTCGAGGATCGACTTAAATAAAGGTGTTGTTGGTGATTCGAGGCCCTGTAAACGTGTATGGAATATGATAATGACTGAATCTATCTTGTATGCAAAACAGCAGTGTAGTATATTATTGCCTCGGGCTAATTGATTTGTTAGCTTTACCGCATGTGTTCGTTTTTTTCTTTTACGCATTACATTAACACCATTTCTTTCCACCGAGCACCACCAGCCTAGCGCCTAGCACATGCTGTCTCGCGGTGATCGAAATTTGACCCCATTGTCAATCAGCTCATCGACTTTTATAATTAAGATTAATATAGGTCAGAAAAGGTACGCGGAGTGGACGACCTGTGTGCACGTGCAGGGGCTACCACCGGTAATGTGGGATAATTGAGTAGTATAAACCAGCCACCCGAAAGCGTCAAAGTAAAGCGCTCCCCATTTACCTAAATTGGTTGTCATACATATTAAGACTACTTGGTCATTTTAGGTCCTAAAATAAGGCACTCAAAAGAAGGGCTGAATGTTATAATCCGGCCCCGGCAGCGTCACTTTTGTGTTCGCTTTTCAGAATTAGTGCGCGGTTGAGAAAGTTCGCCATTGTGTGCCAAGTTTCCCCATGTTCTTCATGAATGGAGAGGAATAAGGATAATCTGGCGTGTTAATTGTTCTCCGTTAATTGAAGGTGACGTTGGAATCCCTGGCTTCCAACCAATGAATAATACCCCGCATGAAGGTCAGCACAGTTCTCATGCTGGAACAGAGGCGAGTGCAATGGGGCCTACAATGCATGCATGCTGCTCTGGGCCATGGGCTAGTTCTCAGAACAAGACACAAAACAGTCTGTAAATGATTTGTAAAGAGCCACCGTGCCATGCGTAGGCTGTTAAAAAAGAGAGAAAAAAACGTTCACAAAAAAACACAAATTTCACTTATAGCTCAAGTACTAAAGAAACCGATGTAGCCCATAGGCTATACACATGATGCATTTAGCAAAATACTGAACAGGGTTGTCTTTTTTGCGTTAAACGGCAGGCGTGCATAAAGCTTTTCCAAATGAAGTATTCTACATAACCAAAGATACTTACAAATAATAATAATATAATAATAATTACAGTTTAAATTAATAACACTCACCTTCTGTTGATTGAACTTTGTCCCATAAAGCACCCCTTAAATATATCTCCAAAACACATTCCACATCAACACCCCATGGAACCATGAATGTGCTTTGAATTGTCCCTTGTGAATTAATTGGTAAATTTGCTGTTTCAAGAGGAATTCCACCCATGTTCAATATTTTACTACAGAGTCATGTAGACATAATAAAAAGTGCCCCTTTCTATGGAACTGTATAGAACTGTAGATATAGAACAAGAAATAAAGAAAAATCATGGTGTATCACATCTTGATGATGTCATCACAATATGATTCACCGCATGTTATTGATTCTTTATTTTATTTTAGTGTAGTTTTATTTTTTCAGACCTCCATTTCTAGGAAACACGGAATGGGGTGAGACTTACATATGTCCATACAACATATCAATTACAAAGATGTTGAAAATGCGTGGAATTCTTTTTAAGGGTATTGTATTGTACAGTATCATCGGACACAGAATCACGGTGCAATCGATTCCTGTTAAAACAGGATAAGAATGAATGTTTATGTTGTCTCTATACAGTAGTATAGGCCCATGCAGGGAAAGGTTGTAGCCCACTGTGTATTTTAAAACCACACAGTACAATTTGTGGATATAGAGACCCCTAGTGGGCGATCTGAACGAGACATAATCCAATAATACCCATGACTAATAAAACATTACAATATTAGATTACATTACTTTAATATACTGTATATATTTTTATTGGTGTCAGTGGCAAGGTTATTTCATACAGAAAATATATATTTTCCATGCACAACCAAAACTCTCTTAAAAAAACAACAACACAATAATATACACCAAAACACAAATGTTTTTCTTTTATCTCTCTACTCCCAAATGATCTTAATGTCAATCTGCATTTACATCCACCTGTTGCTGCTTATAATTATGGTGACTCATGAAATCTTCAACTGTCAGAATAAATTAAGCATCTGCTTTTTAGTTAACCTTTCCTTTATTTCACTATATTTGAATTGTAAAATGTACCACCATGGGAAAAAAACATCTTTGTATTATTTCTAACAAATGCATACAATATGCTGACTATAGTTTTCTTTTGCATCTGGAATAAAAATAAGAAACCAATTAATTTGTCAGCATTTTTATTATAACAAACTTGAGCTAATAATAATAATAATTATGATTATCAATAACAGAATAGTATCATATAATTATAATGAATGGTGCACTGACTGTGAACATTAAACATTAAGACATGCACTAATTTGATATACTATAGTTAACTTGTGCAGTTTATATTTTGATTCCTTAGATTAGATTCCTTGCATCAGTAGTCGATAATTCAGATATGTTTTGTTTGTAAGCGCAATACTATAAATATGCAGCCTATGCAATGAAGCTTTCCAATGAGAGTGCTACATACTGTATTTTATCATGTTGAATGCACCTTTGTATGGCGCTTTCACAGCACCATTCAGGCCCGCACACGATATGCAAGCCATTAAACAATATTACACAATCTGAATTATATGTCAAAGTACAAAGTGTACAGTGGACCAAATTCCGTAAACATAAAAGCATGGAAATGTCAAATTATTATTATTATTATTATTATTATTATTATTATTTTGCAGAAAGTATGTATATAGGTATGTATATAGTGTTATTATTATTATTTGGGTCAGAAATCCTTCAATTTCTTAACACAAGATCTGTATTGGCCATTGATTGTGCAATACGGATAACTGCTATTTTTTTTTTAAAAATAAAACATCATTATAAACCACAATACAATAACTCAATATTCAGAACCCAATGGAAGAGAATCACTTACCCTCTTCCTGATAACTAAATGGACTTAAAACCGTTTCTCTTCTTTAAATCCACAAGAGCTAAACACAGGGTAAAGATTTGATTGCACACTGTAAAGTCCAACTACAGAGTCAAATCCTTTGTGTCTATTGTGTATTTATTTATGCGTGTATTTATTTATGCATTTACAACTCAGAGGAATGTAACCAAATATTATGTACTGTATAATCTCTGAGATACATTAACAATACATATTTACCACTGCAAACTATATTATAGGTGCTGTTGGCTGTATGATTATGCTTTAAAGTTTAACCACCCATGGGGTGCTCTGCCCTCTGCCCTCTCAGGCTGCAATGAGAACGACGCTGACCACTTGGACCGTGAGCAGGCCTACCCTCCGTCACAGAAGACCAAGCGCATGCGCACCTCCTTCAAGCACCATCAGCTGCGGACCATGAAGTCTTATTTCGCCATCAACCATAACCCCGACGCCAAGGACCTAAAGCAACTGGCCCAGAAAACGGGCCTCACCAAGAGAGTCCTACAGGTAAGCAAAGAGCTTCATTTCTATAGAGTTGATGGTCACACACCCCCATAATCTGTGTCCCTCCTCCACCCTCAACCTACATCTTCTTCACCCGACTCTTATATTCCCATGCATTTTCAAGTCATCCTTTTTATTTTCGCTTTGTTTTGGTTTGTTCGGTTGGTCCATTTAGTCATTAGTTTTATAATATCCAGAGTTATTTGTATTTAAACCTTTGAGGAGTTTTTTATATTTTCTGTGTGCTAGAGGTTTTGGGAAAGACAGGAGAAAATGAGTTTTGTTTTTCCTGCATATTGCAGGGTAGACAATTTAGTTTAAATTGCAATTTATTGTTGATATTATGGGATAGCTTAACAAACAGAGTGCACAAGTAATGTATGTGGGGAAATAATTATTCATATTCATGTTCCAACCAATTAAAATCCTCAAAAGGGTAGGATTATTGTTTTAATTTACTATTGAACTACACTTATAGTGTTCAGGAGCTAAATGGTCCATCGTGATCTGCCCCTTAAGCGACAAATAATGTTTATGAAAATATGGCGGTTTATACCTACAGAGCAACTTCATATAATGATAAATGTGATATCCACTGCATTTTCATAGTGAGGAATGATTTGATACTTTCTTTTAAAAAAAAGAAATAATCCTATACTTAAACACAAAAGTAAAAGCCACATTGGGATTGGTTTGCAGGTTTGGTTCCAAAACGCAAGAGCCAAATTCAGAAGGAACGTTTTGCGACAGGAGAATGGAGGTGTTGATAAGGCTGATGGCACCTCACTCCCTGCACCCTCATCCGACAGTGGGGCCCTGACCCCCCCCTCCAGCGCGGCCACACTAACAGACCTGACAAACCCCTCTATCACTGTAGTGACCTCCGTCACCTCTAGTTTGGACAGCCATGATTCGGGGAGCCCTTCACAAACTACCTTGACAAACCTTTTCTAACAAGCTATCTCTAGGAGACTCATTTTTGTTTTGAAATTTCTTTATTTTTCTTTTTTTTCTTCTTTTTTTTTTTTTTTTTTTCTCAATTTCCTTTTTTTTTCTTTGCTTTTTTTTAAACTGACACCTTTAAAGCAACTGGAGAGAGCTCCTTGGAACAGAGTGTCGTACTGCACACATACAAGAACAGCAAGAACATCAACAACAGCAGCGACTACATTAAAACACAAGGAAATTATGTGTAGCATTTGCAACCGCTTGGCAGAAATGTCTGTAGTTGACTTACAGTATGGAGAGATTGATTCTTTAGAAGAAATTGTAATAGCCCAATGGAGAAAGCTCCAAAACTTGAAACTTATCTGGAAAAGTAGGCCATTTTTATTTCATTTGTCCTTATTTGTACATTTCATTTGACTTAGCACAATTCAAGCCCTGCCTAACTTATGCTTAATTGGTAGAGTTTTAAATAATATGGATATTTTGGCCTCATAAATCTGTGTATGTATGCACTATGTCCGCACTATCCAATTTAAAGCTAATTGTGTTTATTTCCCTTTTTTGAATAATTTGGAAAAATCAACTTGTAGAATGTGCTGTAAAGGTTAACTTGAGAAACAGGCTTTAATCATTTCAGAATGTTTCAGTCTTTAAGACTGAGTTGGATGCATTGGACATTTGGAACATCTCACACACAGCTACATGTAAAACCCATAAAAAACTGCATTTCTAAAAGAGCCAAACAGCTCATGCCAGGTAGCTGCTGAATCCACAACATAATATTTTTTCTTTTTAATTCTCACCTCAACTGTGATTATGATGAACAAGCAAACCCCTCAATCTGTACAGTGGTAACTGTTTAACATGTAAAGCAGTCACAATATTCAAATCACCAAGAAAAGATTGGAAAGCAGTTCATGGACACTGTTGTAATAGATTCTTTTGATGATAGGGCAACTTTATGGATTTGTCATCCTCACAGATTAGCATTATTAATGGATGAAAAACAACAACAACAACAACAACTTTGTCTATAGAAGTACAGTTAATACAATTGCACGGTGACAATATACTGCCCTGTGAAAAGTGCATTATTGTTTATCATGTTGCTCAGGGTAATGATGTGATTTTAAAAGGGAAAGGGAGCGAGGGTGAGAAATTAAGTGGATGTTACTTGTGACGTTGCAGACCAGATCTGTAGAGCTGACATGAACATTCAAATGACCTCAGATAGGTGGAGCTGTGAGCGCAAGCCAGTGGGAAATCATTATCCGTTTTACTCCTTTTTGGCCATATTTATATACTTTCTTTACGGACATTTGCCACTGAACAGACCAAAATATGTTTCTTCTGGCTGAGAGATAGAGAGGGGGGGGGGCAGAGAGAGAGTGAGCAAATCTTCAATGAGGGTTGATAACATTTCATTGTAAGTGTCACAAGTTGTTCTATTGTAGAACAAAGCGGTTCTCTAGATCTACTCGATAAAAGTAGATGCCTAACTCAGTTCTACTATGTGCCTTATGCTATAACTTGGAAGAAAGTTTGTGAAATTCAGGATCTCTGTGTTCTTTGTTAACTGATTCACATCCTTTTTGACGCCTCACTAGTTTTGTACTGTTTTGCATCTTCTTTCTGAAGATCTTTTTATGGTGTATCCTGTTACAAGGGGGCAGCGATGTCATAGAAAGCATTTTGTGCACTCTTTCAGATATAGTTGGGTAATCCAAGAATCTTATATATTGATCTTCGTGTTAATAGTTCAGTACAGTAAGTGTTCTATCAAGATTGTCCATGTTTCCCTGTTTCTTGATAAAGATGGTGTACAGAAACTATTTCCCCTTAAATATTTATGGACCAAACGGTTGTTATATATCTTATTAAATTTGTGTGAATAAAAAATACTTTGCTTTAAATGCGTTTTATTTTTCATTACACGTGCCATTTTTTGTGTTATTTTCTCTTAAATACTTTTTTTTATCACATCAACAAACAAGAAAGCATTCCGTTTTTGATGACAAATTAAGCGTTCCCCATTTTTTGCTTCCATTTTTTATTTCTATTTCCCTATTTTATGATGTTTATATTTTTTTTACGTAATGCCCCATTAGATTTGCATCTGAACCCTGCAGTCAAAAATATGCAATTGCTTTTTAATGCATGAATATGGCTTTAAATTGAAATCAAATGAATGCTGCAAAGCATACATTGATATTTATATTTCTATATACATACAGTATATTTATATGCATAATATATTGGTAGACCTAAAGTGAAGTAAGATTAAATTGCAGACCCCATAAAGCCAGGTTGCTCTGTAGTTAATATATTGTTACTCTATTATTTCTTTCAGGGAGAACAAATCTTGGGGCATTACAGCCATACATCCCGACGTTTGAAAATTCCCTAAAGTATTAACAGAAGGGGAACTTTGATCGGAATTCCTCACCATTGAAGACAAAGACAATATTAGGATCAGATGATAGTGTATTGAGAAAAGAATACATGCACAATACAATACAACCAATGATTTTTTTTGTTTGTCCTGAAATGTTTGAATCAATCCATCAAAGGAGGACAACCCAATGAAAAAATAATGATGAAGAAAAAGAGCTTTGACATTGCTCTCTGTGTTGGAATGGCCCATCTCCACGGTGAAAATAAAGTTGAATTGTAACATAGCTGTAAAAACCAGAGAACTCTCCCAGCAGGGGAGAGGATGTGATTAAAAGCCAGCAGGCATTCAACATGACAACATAGTGATACAGCCTGACTAGCATGGATGTACACGTATACACACACACACACACACACACACACACACACACACACACACACACACCCACACACACACACACACACACACGCACACACACACGCACACACACACACACACACACACATGCACGCACGCACATACCGTATATACACACACGCACACGCACATGCATACACACTAATGTACAGGCACACAGGAATGCACATGCACGGCATGCACGCACACACACAGACACACACACACACACACACACACACACAAACACCTTTATTCCACAACATAATTACAATGCCTAAAACTATCAACAATCCCCATTCCCTACGCATAG